>JAWWNI010000855.1:1200000-1800000 GCA_034642065.1 Darevskia nairensis
TTTACCTTCCCGCCAGAGCGGTTCCTATTTATCTACTTGCACTTTGACGTGCTTTCGAACTGCTAGGTTGGCAGGAGCTGGGACCGAGCAACGGGAGCTCACCCCATCGCAGGGATTCGAACTGCTGACCTTCTGATCAGCAAGCCCTAGGCTCTGTGGTTTAACCCACAGCGCCACCTGTGTGAACAGAAACAGCTGCCAAATAAACTCACACCAAGAAAGTTGCTCATTGTCCCTGCAAATAGGCAAATGACAAGGTTGGACAAAGGCATTTTGCTTCCTGAGGCAAAGGATAAGATGCTGCAGAAGCTGACTGGGCTGGCCATGGACTCTGACATCATCAACACTGGCCATGGGAAAGCACCCTCAGCCGACTGGGTGCAGAACAGCCCAGGTGGTCCACACAGGTCTCTTCTTCTCAGAACATTCCAGGCCCAAAGTGCTTTCTGAACAAGCGACTGCTGTGGTAAAAAGTGAGAAGGAAGGAGCCACATGCTTTGAAGAGATACAAAGGTGGGACACATGTCAAAACTCTAGCCTGGTTTTACAAGCTCCTTGAATGAGCTCTGCAGAGGCACAAAACCCTTATGAGAGAAGTAAAAAAGGGTATATTCCTGTATTCTGCAGGTGGAGCCAACTATCTGGAAAGACAGCCAGTACAATTATTTTGCTTCATGGAAAACATGTGATTTAGAATAATAATTACATTTTTGGAAATACGTATTACTTCTCATTCTTGTGTTTAAATATGAGAATTTGTTTATTTCCAAAGGCATAATTATTGTACTAAATCATGTGTTTCTTATTCTGTATGAAGCAAAATAATTGTGCTTTTTATATCCTGGTGGGCTTTTTAGGTAGTTAAGCTCAGCACAGCACAGTCGACCAGCACAGGCCACCCAGACTGGCCATCAGTAGCAGTCAACTTACAAACACACACATCCTAACTCACCTCTGTCTCCGTGCACCTTTCCATCATAGTTTTTGATTAATTCTTCAATAAAAGTTCCATCCTGGTCAAGCACTTCATCTCCCATATATGGAATGTTATGTAAAACTGTCTCATCCTCTACCTAGACATAAGGGAAGAAATATAACAAAGCAAAAAAAAAAAAAAAAAAAAAAAAGTCTCTCACCACAAGCACGAATTTTGATCACTCATCAATCCCTGGCATGGCAAAGCCAAAAAGCAAAGCAACCAACAACTTGCATCAAAAGCAATACAGTGGTACCTCGGGTTAAGTACGCTTCAGGTTAAGAACTCCGCTAAGAACAGAAATGGTGCTCTGGCGGCGCAGCGGCAGCAGGAGGTCCCATTAGCTAAAGTGGTGCTTCAGGTTAAGAACAGACCTCCGGAACGAATTAAGTACTTAACCTGAGGTACCACTGTAATTCCATGGATACTAAATCAAAATTCCATAGCCGTCCACTAATATATGGTACCTCTATATACGGTAGCAAGGTCTCCTAAGAATGGTACCTCATCTCTACTTCCTACTCTCATCTGAAAGCGATGCCCCTTTCATTAAGAACAGAATCAGCAAAGCCACCTGCACATTCCTTTGTACACATGGATGTGATTTTTCCATTGAAACGAAGAAGCCAGCACACATGCTAGATTCTAGATTGGGCAATGGCCTAAATGGTCTTTACTCATTTTCCTTTAGGCTTGTGGTATAATAATAACAATAATTTATTATTTGTACCCCGCCCATCTGGCCAGGTCCCCCCAAGCCACTCTGGGCGGCTTCCAACAAACACTAAAATACATTAAAATATCACACATTAAAAACTTCCCTAAACAGTTTTTGGTAGAAATTGCTGTGCAATGAGCATTTACTGTAATTAACTGTTTTATAAGCTACACTATTGCTCAGTTCATACTTTGTGACCCTACAAAAGTGCAGGAGGGACATGCAGATCATTGGAAGGGGTGTAGTCAGGAGTGATCTTGTAGAATATACAAGGGCCATAGCAATTTCTTTAGCAGACATTTCAGTGGAATTTTTTTCCAAACGCCAGTCATGTGCATTACAGTAGTCATATGCAGTATACAGTCACCATGTGAGGCAGAAGCTCATGTAACAGCATTTCTGTGTATGTTCCTGCGCATTTATGAGGGAAGAGTGACCTTCTGTAGTTAATCATTTGCATAGATTAAACAGCTCTGTACTCATATTAAGACATAAAAGGCATATAGCATTTTATAATTGAATGCATGTGTGTGTGTGCGTGCGCGTCTATGAATACATAAAATCATAGTTAAACAATACTTTTAAAAACCTATTTATTTAGGCAGAAGGTAGATTGGAATTTATTGATAGATCTCTAGGTAATTTGCAAAGATTAGCAAGGACTCCCAACTGAAGTCTTCCTTCTCTAAATTATACTGCTAGTTAGTGGTAACCAGAAGTGAATTTTTGCTTGGGATGACTGAGCTCAGCTCAGTTCTTGTACACAAAACAAATACCTGGACTCAGAAATATTTAATTTTAAATGTTTTTCTTTTTTCTCTATATAGGCTCTGGCAAAAAGAAATAAAGTAGTCTCCATACCTCTGTATTAAGGAATGCCCTTGCTGAAAATGTTGCATAAAATATTTATTTTGTGACTATACTATTTTTTGTGCTACTACCTTTATTCAAATAAATTTTCTCTATACAGTGGTACCTCGGTTTACGAACTTAATCCGTTCCGGAAGTCCATTCTTAAACTGAAACCGTTCTTAAACCGAGGCACACTTTCCCTGATGAGGTCTCCCATCACCGGTGCCCTTCCACCTTCCAGATTCCGTTCTTAGACCGAGGTAAAGTTTGCAAACCGGGACACTACTTCCAGTTTTGCGGAGTTCGTAAACTGAATCATTCGTAAACAGGCCTGTTCTTAAACTGAGGTACCACTGTATATGTAGAGAAAGGGGAAAGGGGTGCATTTGGCTTATTTCTTCTAAACCAAATTATATACCTATTTTATCTATTGGCAAGCTGCTCAACTGACATGGTAACTCCAGCAATTTATTTACACATTTCATACTGCCCTTTAATTTTTCTGTTTAGTTTAATGCTGGTTTTAATGGATGATTTATTTATTTATTGTTGGGGGTGTTATTTTTCGAACAGAAAATAAAAGCAAATAAAACTAGGCTTAGTTCTTTTTAAATGCCTCTTTAAGGTGTGGGGAAAGGGAACTAGATCAGGCTGGTGGGCCAGGTCTTTACCTCTCTCACCCTCTGCAGGCTAATTTTAACAGGTGGGAAGAGTCATCTGCCAATCCCCTGACATCACAATGACTTCAGGTGACCTGTTATAGAGTTGGAAGGGACCCTGGGAGTCTTCTAGTTCAGCCCCCTGCATGGAGGAATCTCAACTAAAGTATCCATGACAGATGGCCATCCAACCTCTGCTTAAAAACCTCCAAGGAAGGAGTCTGCGAGAAAGACACTGAAAATTGCTTCCCTTCCCACATACCTTACGAACCATACCATCAGCCGAGAAGCACAGTTCAATGCAACTCTTCCATTTTAATTCTTTATTCTGGCTACTCTGAGTTGTCTATTGGATGCCAAATTATCTGTCCAAAATAGAGTCCTTTTGTGAATCAGCTTCTGAAGACCATAAAGCAACAGCGAGTAGCTAACACTTCCTACATTTCTTAAATGTTTGGTGCAAGTTCTGTAAAACTTTCCTCATACAGAAATGTCCAGATTTATTCACCCATGAAGAAGAATTATGACATTGTGACTTTACTCAAAAGATGCATTCAGATGCTTTCTGCAAAATCCAGCATTTGCACATAATAAAATTAATTTTATCAGGAATCAATTCTGACACACAATGAAGTTTGTTGAACCATTTATAACTATTATTGGGCATGGTGGCACTGCAGAGTCACACTATACTAGAAAGATGGTATCAACTATTCAGCTATTACTATCATCGGCAAAGCAGACTCTTTTGCTGGTTTCCATTTCAGTTGGTTTAGTGTCCGTATTTCACTTACCATAAAGTTTTGCTGAAGGGGAGACCAAGAGTACATTATGGGTACTGAAGCAACAGCATTCAGAGTCTTGAGGGGAATTACTTGCTTTGGAAAATCTAAGTCACTGGTGACTGAACACTGGAAGAAGAGATACAATTACACTACTAGTAGTATGTTGTTTTCAAACAGCAGCAAAAACCTGACTTGACAAACAAAGGTGTGCATTTCCAAGAGATAAAGTGAACAGTTTTAATTCAAAAAGAAATGCTAACATTGAAAAGTGCTTATAAATGTTTGCTTTTACTCAGATAGGGTTGTTCCTTAGGTATGGTGCACACCATACATAGTATAGGTAATGCCTACTTTCTAACAACATTTCAAGCAAACACATCATGTTAACCAACCTCCCTGGTCCCACGCAATGAGCTCACAGAAGTCATGATGTGCACAGGTTGTATCCGGCGTTGTTTCCATTCTTGATTTAATATTTCTGTTCTTTCTTGGATCTTCTGACGATTTGAATTAAACATGCTCTGGAAATAAAATAATGTTTTAAGAACCAACAACCCACAAGCATTTGTAAAGTTATTTGGGTATCTAAAAACAATGCTCATCTGACTGTGAAAGACAGGGAAGGGATATAGCTCCATAGCAGAACACCTGCTATGTGTGCAGAAGGTCTCAGATTCAAGCCCCAGCATTGTCAAGCAGGACTGGGAAAGTGTCTCATCTGAAACACTCGAGTTCGACTTCACTGTAGTTCAGTGGTAGAGCACATGCTTTGCACACAGAAGACCCCAGGTTCAGCCCTGGTTCAGCCCTGACACCCAAGGCCAATGATCAGACTCAGCATAAAGCAGCTTCTGATGACTATACCATATGCATCTAACCAAACCTGCTAGAGGTTTCATTATTGTTCAGATATTTCAGGAGGCAAGGGTATTTTATCATCTACCTTAAGAGTGCTTAAACAGTGGTCCACAGTATATTTTCAAATGGTCTCTGACAATATAACAAATGAAAGAAAACTAATATATTTTTTCAAAAGCAAATAATGACAAAATGCTGGACTCCAGGAGCTTAGAACAAGATGCGCAGAACCGTGAGGTTTGCACTATATGCACTGGGCTCCTATTCTTCACCCTGCAAGTTCCCAAGGTCCTCAAAACAATGATGCTTAAGAACTCTTGACCCATACTGATTTTCAGACACACCTTTTCTCAAAAACAGTCCACTAGAATATTTTCATTGCATCTGACAAAATAAGAAGTAAACTAATTTAGGAATTCTACTATGGACCATCACAAGACTTGCTAAGCAGTATATAAAGATGGACCAAGAGCTATGCACATACAATACAATACAATACAATACAATACAATACAATACAATACAATACAATACAATACAACACCATACTTCATTATGCCAGTGCTATAGACAGCAAAACCAGGTGTGAACTAGTGTAATGTAGAGCTTAAGAACATGACTTATGAACTAGGAATATCTCCAGGCAGCTTTGGGCAACCATCTCTCGCAGCCCACACCCCTTGCAATATATGGGTAATATTAGCTTACCATCAGGGTTATTGTTTTAAGATAATGACTAAAGAACCACATGTTCGCACCTAGAGCATTGGAGTGTCTATAACTTTGATTTCTGACCGCAGGCCCTCACACTGTATCAGATGCCACTCCATGTTCCCAGACTTCTGGGAGCAACTGGCAACGGGAGGGCTGACTGCTGTTATGGGAAAGAGGTCCTGAAAAGTTACAGAGTACATGCAGAAGCCCTATTGATACAGCACAATGTGGAGAACTTTATGGAGATAATCACAGGTGGTCTATAATGTGGACATTAATCTTGCAAAGCAGCTTATCTGACCTCAACAAAACAATTCAGAAAAAGTAGTTCTTTCCAAACAATATTAAAGTGAATAAACAGTTCGAAAAGATGAAAGCTGTTTTAATAAACCTTTAGAAGGTACTTAAATTTGTGTGCAACAAATATAATATTTTAAATGAAATTTTGCAGGACACCATTCATTCAGCTTAGTCCACCTGCATTATATGGCGATTATAATTCGGGGCTGGCCAATGAACCCAAGATGCCCTTGGGGATTGTGTTTTTCAAACAGCAGCCCTGCGTGCCACTTAGCAGATCCCTTCAGAAATTGACAACACTTTCAAAAGTAGTTTGCAATATGACATGGGTGTCCACTGTTCAAAGTCAGAAATCCCACTGGGCTTTTTAGATTATAGTCGTTCTGTTGCAGAAATCCAAATTCTATACTGAGGGTGGTAAGATATTATGCACTTTGCATATACAAGCAAAACTTTTTCTAATGCCAATACAATATATGAATCTTTCTAAAAGGGACAACAATACTGAATGGAAAACAGCTATTTATTTACTTATTTTTAAAATGTCTAGACTGCCCTTTGCTCAAATGGATTCCAGGCAGTGCTGAATTTAGGGCTGTGCAGGCAGTTCCCCTGCACAGGGAACTGAGCCAAGGGGATGCAATAATAATAATAATAAATTCAATCAGGAATTACTGTGAAAATAAGAAATGGGGGGGGGCACACACCAAATGTTATCCTTGCTCAGGGCACAATATTACCAACAATGTACAACAATAAAAATACATTATAATTCTAATGCAACAGAATATCCCTCAAACATTTGATAACATTGAGAGACAATAAAAATACAAAACAGAACAGAGATACAAAGGCAGAACAGAGGCCATAACAACAATTTAAAATGCCCAAGTGAATAACTTTTTTAACCTGGTGTTCTAAAAAAATTGTAATGTCAGCACTGGTTAAGACTCCCTAGAAGGGTACTGCAGAGTCAGGGTATCATTAGAACTAACTACTGGTAGATCACAACATGAGCAATTGTTGAAGCTCAACGAGAGACAGCCTCATTTTATTGCTCAACTAGTAAATTAAGCCCGTTACAAAAACGGGCGCTAGAAATTATATGGGGGGAGCGGCGGCCACCCTCCTTTTGCTTTTTAACCCCGCCGCCCTCCTTCCCCTCGAGCCCTTCTGTTTTTGTTTTTATCTGTGTAAGCCACCTCCAGTCCCAATCTGGGGCCAAAGGTGGGAGATAAATAAATGCAGCAGCAACAACAGGTCCCCCAGCCTATGTGGTCCCTCCCTCCCTGCGTCCCTTTCTGTTCTTCCTTCCTCCCTCCCTCCATTTTTCCGTTCTTCCTTCCGTTTCTCCCTCCCTCGTTCCTTTCTTTCTCTCTCCCTACATTTTTCCATTCTTCCTTCAATGTTTCCTTCCTTCCTTTCTCCCTCCCTCCCTTTTTCTGTTGTTCCTTCCCTGTTCCTTCCTTCCTTCCTTCCTTCCTTCCTTCCTTCCTTCCTTCCTTCCTTCCTTCCTTCCTTCCTTCCTCCCTCCCTCCCTCCCTCCCTCTCTCTCTGTTCTTCCTTTCTTCCTCCCTCCCTACATTTTTCCATACTTCCTTCCCTGTTTCTTTCCTTCTTTCCTTCCTTATTTCCTCCCTCCCTCCTTCTCTTCACCCACCGCAGCCCCTACTTTACCCCAGGGGGGTTGGGGGGGCTGCGAGGGAACCACCTTTCTTTTATTTGGTCTTCCTGGGGATGTGAAAGTTTTTCTTAAGGGGCATGTTGGTTTCGGCGCAAAAGGAAGCGCGCGCGCGTACCTGCTTGCGAATCAATGAGCAGACGTCACTTTGGGGAGCAGCAGCGAGGAGGAAACTCCGCTTCCCCTTTGCGGCGCCGCAGCCCCGGCGGACCCCGCAGCTGCTGCTGGGGCTGCAAAGCAGCAATGAATTAAAGAGGCGGGGAGGATGGTGGTGGCGGAGGCGAGGAAGGAAACTGTAACCTCCCAGCCTCCCGGCTGCAGCGCCATCAACCAAGCCTTCCTAGCGAGCAAAGGGGGGCCTCCTTCTCCACCGGCTAAGCAAGGATCAACGGCCGGGCAAGCTGAGGGTGTGTGTATTTTGTGTGAGTGTGCGCCAGCGAAGGAGGATTTCCCGGCTGCAGGCTCGCGGCAGCAGCTCCTCTTCCTGGCGCAAAATCGCCCCTCCTCTCGCAGCCCAGCCTCAGGCTCCCCGCAGGCGGCACGCTTTTGCCGGGAGCCGCTTTCTCCGGGGTTCTCCCCCAGTTTGCCTCGTCGCCCGGCGGCTGCTCCATATTGGCGGCTCCCGAGGGAGCCAGGGAGGCAGGTGGCGCTGCTGCCGGCCCTTTGCTGGTGGCGGCACGGCGGGCGGACCCGTCGCCGCGGCTCCCGGGGGGCTGGATCCGGCTGTCACGGCCGGAAAGAGCGACGGCGGGAGAGGTGGCAGCGGGGGCAGGGGCGGCGGGGGAGGCCCCAGGGTGAGCGACAGGCCGAGCGGCGGCGGCGGCAGCGGGGGAGCCGAGGCGGCCGCCAGGGACACTCCCGTCGTCACGCCAGGCCGCAGGGAGCGTAGCTAGCGGCGGCGGCCGGGATCGGAGGCGCGGAGGCGGCGCTTTCCAGGCAGTAGAGGCGGCGGCGGGAGCGGCGCTTTGCGCCGCTTCCCCCCCGCTCTCCGGCCCCGACACCGCCCCCCGCCCAGCAGAAACCTCAGGGCGGCCAGGCTGTACTCCTCGGCGGTGGCGGCCGGAGGAGGAGGTGGAGGAGGCTCCGTGCACGACAGCGGCGCTGCCCCAAGTGACACCGCGCGTGCGCCGCCGCTGACTTCCGGCCTGCGTCCCTGTTGGGGGGGGGACAGTAGACCTGTCCAATCCCTGCGTCCCCGTGTGACATGCGCAGAACGCACTTCCGTGACACACGGAAAAGCAGGGACACTTGCTCTTTATTATATAGGATGCTCTCATGGTTGCCCTTTTATCAGAACCAATATAGGGTGAAAGTCAAAAGCAAAATAAAATATTTTACTACAAAACTACAGTATAAAAACAAATTCATACTGAAAAAGAGTCATCTTAATACCTTATTATTGGGATTAGGTGTCTTAGTTACCTTTACTTCATCTGCCCGTCTGAATCTCTTGAGTTGCCTAAGTCGCATATATTCTGATTTTACACGCTTCCTCCAGCAAATTGGTCCTTTCTCAGATTTCTTTCCGGTCTGACCCATGATTATCCCTGCAAGGAATAGAACCTAGATATAAGATCAAACACAGTCAGGCCTACTAAGTGGCTGATATCTATTCGAAGACCAAGGGGCTGTTTATGCATGCAAAGGAGCCTATATCTGAAATGGGCTATAGCCCGTCTGTAGCACTCATTTCCAAAATCACAGTGCTACTTTTTCATCTGGAAAATTCAAATGATAGTATACTCCAGAGTCCTATCCTTAACCCTGCCTTAGTAGTAAATAAGTCTAGGCTTTGCTGCCACTCCATCCTAATAGTATGGGTTCCACAAGCCACAGAAGTATCAAGATATACTGTAATCCTTGACATTTAGGTTGAGGTTCAGTGTGCGGCAGCTGCTTTCTGCTCCATTTCTTAGACTCACCACTGAAAATCTTACAAATGTGGGTTGCAGGTTGATAAGAGATTGCAGTTTCTGGTCATGACAAATAACTCCAGCAATTCATTAGTCACAAATGCAGAGTGCTCACAAGGAGCGGGGAAAAGGCACCTGCTATTAGCAGAGTATAATGAACATCAATCCTCACTCTTAAACATGAGATGAGTTCAGTACTAAGGCTACTAGATAACTTAGCCTGGGCTACCCAATTAGAAATCATTTTTAAGTCGTGTAGATAATTTTTTTACTATGATGAAAAAATGTTGATAGCTGCCATGGAAGCTTGTGTTAGAAAGAAAGGCACAACAGAAATTTACAAGGTTGCAGAGCTGAGTAAGCCTGTGTGCTTTTTAAGTTTAAATTATAGGAAATTGAAAATATTAGGATACATCAATTATACAGACAAGGGCCTTTAGTATTTAGTATTTAGCTTGTAGTTGAGCTGGCCATTTTGCTAAAAAAATTCATGCACTCTGCCAGAGAAAAAAGAATCTGAAGCCAGCTAAAAACTTAAGAGCTCAGCAGAAGCCCCAAACACAGGCCCATGACATTCACAGCAATGCTGCCATTGCCAGCCAATCCAAACACACCACCTAATAGGAACACTTGCCTCACTTAAAACACACGTGGCCAACCATCAGCACATGCAGAACTCATGCACATGGCTCTGCCATCAGACCAAGGAAACCTGGCACTTCACAGGGGTCAATGCAAAAACAAGCCTTTACTGCAAACAAAATGCCTCATGCAAATGTGGACTATTGCCTGGCTCCACAGCCTGCCCAGCAGGGGGCATTCTGGCACCCTTGTTGCTATGCAGCATCAGACATGGCGGCACCACCTTCCCCTATCACAGAACCCTCCCCGCCCCATTGCAACGAGGAGAGAGCCCCACTGCAATGTCTCTGTGCAACTCTACCACAGTCACCACTGGCCACTCAGGTTCTTCCTCACAGCTGCATTGGAGGCATCTGTGGTTACCCAGAGCAGCGTCAGCAGAACCAGCATTGGTGTGTGTTATGGGAGGGTGGCCAGAGAAGGCAGCCAGGCAGCCGGAGACAGTCCAGCCACTATGTTCACAAAGGCTGTTGGGCCGATGGGAAGAGTGCCTGCAAGGGGAACAAAGGAAGGGGCATTACTAATCCAGGCCCAGGGAACCATCCCTGTGCCCAACAAAGAAGCCGGGGTGCCCACAGGGGCTACCTCTGGAACACAGGAAGACATGCACGAAACCCACTTTCACTGTCGGGGCTCTGAAGAAAAAGAGGAAAGGGATGGATGGGCAGACCAGGCAGGCAGCTTCCACACCCTCCACCACTTCCTCTGCAGGACCACCATGATCACAGGTGCAGATGGGTCACCAGCATTCTGCTGACTGTCATAGACATCCTGGGTCAGCATGGGAATAACAGGAACTGGGCAAAGAGATTGCAGGAGAAGAGGCATGGCCACTATGCTTGAAGTAACCTCAGTATCCACCACCTGTGTCCCCCACTCCATTAGTGTGTCGCTTCTGTAAGGGTGCCAACACTGCACTGGCTCATAAGACATGATTGGGGTGAGCACCTTCTTGTTCAGAGCCTCCTGGAATGGCATGCCTGAACAAACTTGATCTCTCAAGCACACACTGTTATTACATCACTCGAACATGCAATCCCCAGTGGTGGATGCCCAGGATGCTATTCTTCTCAACAGCATTTGTGTACCATTTCCTACTGCACTCCTTATCCAGGCCCCCATCACAAATGCACAGGATCATCTCAGGTTTAGCCACCACAATCTGGTACAAAAAGGCCTATTCCTGAGGATGCCAGTTTGTCCCGCACCTCTTCCGCTCCTCTGGAGAGGCACGGAGGCCCAAAGGTCCCTTCCTGGTATCTGGGACAGAACCAGTTCTGATGTATCCTAACCCCCTCCAATGGATCTCGGGTTTGGATGGCACAATTATTGGCATTGTCCTGCAAAACAGCAATTAATTCTGAATCCGATTATTGCATAAACCCAAAGAGCACAAATGAGTAAGTTTAAGAAAGAGAAAGTGTATCAAACCAAAATGAAGGAAGTCAATTATGCAACATTCACAAACTCTTTACTGCCCCAATACCTTAAAAAGCAACTAGACAATTACAAAGCTGTTATCTGCATGCATTTGGTATACAGCAGTCAATACTTAAGTCAGTTACAAAGAGCTTCTCTAAAAAAGCAACAAATGGTTTGAACATTCTCACACTGAACCAAGACAAAACACAGCCCATGACTATCCCAGACATCGTGCAAACCAAATCAAAAGGATACAAGTCCAGGCCTGGGCTGTTACCAGCACAGATTCCAATCCTCTTATCTGTATCAGTCCCTTTTGACTAATTTAATTCATGTCCTGCAGCTTCTTCATCAAGTAAAAACATTTTTGGTGCCATAGGGAGCTTCACTGCATGCTCAAGAAAGAAAACACCATCTGCATGAGTTTTCAGCGCACAGAATTGCTAGTACTGTATTACTTCTATAGAAGAAATAACTTCAATGCAAAGAACAAAAGGACAAGCTCCTTTACAGAACATTAGTTAACACAGCAGAACAGACTGCAAAGCTGCAACAACATTCACAACTTCTCAAAGTAAATATAAACATCCTCTACTGAAAAACAGGCAGAGCCAATCTGCAGAGCAGATAAGATTTGAAATGGAGAAGGTATTCCCATCACTTGCATCAAAGGAAAAAGAAGTTTCCTCTTCTTTGCTCTGCTCCTCCACAAGCAAGACGACAAACAGGGCTGTTATATACAAACTGTGATTTGTTTAGTTTTCCCAGACCCAGATGTTCAGCCTAAAAAGTCACCCAGGGCATTGGTATCATTTTATAAACTGGGTGTCTGAAAACCAAGGATACGCACAAGGACCAGCGTTGTTCTCAAATGTCTAAGGGACCACTGATTTCCTTCAGTGTCTCCTTCCAGTTTGCTGGCTCAAAGAAATAAAGAAGTCTGAGGAACAGCTTCCATAGTGCCCCACCATCTGCTACCCCAGGGAAATCTGCAGAACCATCTTACCCTGAGCCAAGTAAGAAGGGGCGGTTACATATTTTTTCAGATCAAACAAGTTGCCTTTTCCATTCCATTGCAAGTTTTTTTAAAAAATGATGCTTATTACTGAAATAATCTTATGTAAACTGCCTTGTGAGGTCTACCTTAAATGTGGTATATAAATATTGTAAAAATAAAAATAAAATCTCAACAGGCAGAATGACAGTTATCCATAAATAGAAACCCTAGAGCAAACTCAACTTGGGAAATATTATTAAGAGGACCATAAAGCTCATGGTTATGTTGAGGGGTGGGGTTTGAAGAAAAATAATTAAACGGCAGCACTAGTTGTTTAGGGTGTTTCTGCAAAATTTAAACTTCATTAGAATTGCATATAGAACATGGTGAACGTGTTAGCCAGAAGTCATGCAAGCATCAATAATGTAAGTAAACTGACGCAGCAAGGTGCACAATGCAAATGTCACTGTCTTCAACTTCATGTCCCTTTAATTACTACTACAGTACCAGGATCATTTCATTCTTGGACAGTGGTTCTCCTTTCTTTCAACCAGACCACTTGAAAACTGCTAAGAGTCTTGGCAGACCACTTAATGGTTTTTCTGCCTGTTGTTTAGCATTTGTAATGTGCTGTAATTTACTGTGCAGTAAAAAAAAGTATATGGAATTCAGCGTGGTATGAAAAAGTAATACAAATACAATTAAAGGCAATTTAAAAGCAATGGATGTACCTCTTCAATGTTTGGTGTAATCTATGTCAGCTTGAGTCCTCCGTCAGATTCAGCATTCATTCTGCCCATGCACTAACACTTTGCTCCTTAAGTGCCTTGTTAGCCTCTTTCCCCAGTTGGGACTATCCCCCATGTTGCTACCAGTTGCAGCGTTGTCCCTCTGGGAAGACAAAAGGCACGTCTCCACCTCAGTCACGTTCTGCTCGTTCCAAGAACGATGGAGCACACACCATTGCTCACATGCACAGCTATCCTGCTCCACAGAGCTGCTGCCACATGCCACCTAAGTGTAGCTCACAGACCTTTGGTGGTCTGTGGACCACACTTTGGGAACCCATTCTAGGAAGCCAAAACCTTTGCCTATTTTTCACTTGTCCTATCTAAGTAAGAGCACTTACTTGCAACTTTTGAAGCAGACAATCCAATGGAAGTTTCTCATTCTCTGGCCCAACACTACTTATACCAAGCAGCGATTTCCCGGGGGTTCTCCATTCACACCCTCCCTATTAAAGTGGGATGCTCCCCACTTTATGCAATTTCACTGATGCATGCAGGGGCACAGCCCATTACCCCCGTGTAAGTGGGGGGCATGCCTGTATATATTCAAATAACCATTAAAATAGACGGTGGTACAATAGTTACTACAGCAGAGCAACAATGCATTGAAGTCCCCATTCCCCTTCTTCTCTCACATTACAGCAAATGGGATGCCGAATCTCCTTCTGGAGCCGAATTTCCTGCTGTCGAAGAGGCTAGATGTCAATCTCACACAAGCCAGGATGTCCTCCCTGGTGGCAGATGCAGGAGGTACGGGGTGCAGTAAAAATGCTATGCGCCTCTAGTAACATTGTTCATAAGGAGAAGGAAACAGAAAAGGCAGTGGGGCTTTTGCACCACTCATGCATGAGGAATCTTCTTCCCCATGCGTCAGCTGAGCTGCTCAACAAGACCCACTGTCCCTCCGGCTCATGAGGAGACCCTCTCCAGAGCCCAAAGAGGACGTCCTCTTCACGTACTGGGAAGGGTCTCCTTGTGAGCCAGGAGGACTCTCCAGGATGCTCCCCATTTCTGGTTTACACTTCTGGGTTCCTGGCACTGCATGGGTGTTCGGTAGCACGCAAATGGGGAGTTGCCTAACAATATGATAAACAGCCCCCTCACAATATTATAAAAATTGACTTTCCAGATTCATCTATTTGAACAGATTGAGGAATGTCCAAAGCAGACGCAAAGATAAAATGAAATGCTATTTCATTAAAATTACAATTATAGGTCTTTTTGGAAATGACAACCAGCAGTGTAGGTTAACTGAAGAACTCAAATCAAGATCCTTAGGTACCGTATTTTTCGCTCCATAGCACGCTCCGAACCATAGTGCACACGTTGTTTTTAGAGGCGGAAAACAAGAAAAAAAAATATTTTTCTGGTTTTCCTCCTCTAAAAGGCTGGGAGGGGCGGCGGAGGGATGCTGCTGGTTCTTCCCCGCCAACCCCGATCGCAAAAACAAGCCTGCTTTGGCGAACGGGGTTGGCGGGTGAGAGAGAGTGAAAGAAAGAGGGAGAAGGAAGAAAGGGATGAGAGAGAGAGAGAGAGAGAGAGAGAGAGAGAGAGAGAGAGAGAGAGAAGGAAGGAAGCAAGCAAGGAAGGAAGGAGTGAGAGAGAGAGAACGAGAGAGAGAGGGGAAGAGAGAAGAAGGAGAGAGGGAGGGAAGAGAGAGAGAGAGAAGGAAGGAAGGAAGGAAGGAAGGAAGGAAGGAAGGAAGGAAGGAAGGACAGAAAGGAAGAAAGAAAGACAGAAGGGGTGAGAGAGAGAGAGAGAGAGAGAGAGAGAGAGAAAGAAAGAGGGAGAAGGAAGGAAGGGGTGAGAGAGAAGGAAGGAAGGAAGGAAGGAAGGAAGGAGTGAGAGAGAGAGAGAGAGAGAGAGAGAGAGAGAGAGAGGAAGAGAGAAGAAGGAGAGAGGGAGGAGAGAGGGAGGGAAGAGAGAGAGAGAGAAGGAAGGAAGGAAGGAAGGAAGGAAGGAAGGACAGAAAGAAAGAAAGAAAGACAGAAGGGGTGAGAGAGAGAGAGAGAGAGAGAGAGAGAGAGTGAAAGAAAGAGGGAGAAGGAAGGAAGGGGTGAGAGAGAAGGAAGGAAGGAAGGAAGGAAGGAAGGAAGGAAGGAAGGAAGGAAGGAAGGAAGGAAGGAAGGAAGGAAGGAAGGAAAGAAAGACAGACAGAAGGGGTGAGAGAGAGAGAGAGAGAGAGAGAGAGAGAGAGAGAGAGAGAGAGAGAGAGAGAGAAGGGGTGGCCGTGCGCCGTCCCTTCTCCGCTCCGTGCAACATCTCCCTCCCCTTCGCCACCGAGGCTTGCAAAAGCAGGCTTTTGCAAGCCTTTGCGGCGACGGGGGACAGCGGAGATGCTTCATGGAGCGGGGAAGGGGCGGCCCTCCCCCTCGCCACCGAGGCTTGCAAAAGCAGGCTTTTGCAAGCCTCGGTGGCAACGGGGGACAGTGGAGATGCCTCATGGAGCGGGGAAGGGGCGGCGCGCGGCGCCCCTTCTCCGCTCCGTGCAACATCTCCCTCCCCCTCGCCACCGAGGCTTGCAAAAGCAGGCTTTTGCAAGCCTCGGTGGCGACGGGGGACAGCGGAGATGCTTCACGGAGCGGGGAAGGGGCGGCGCGTGGCGCCCCTTCTCCGCTCCGTGCAACATCTCCCTCCCCCTCGCCACCGAGGCTTGCAAAAGCAGGCTTTTTCAAGCCTTTGCGGCGACGGGGGACAGCGGAGATGCTTCACGGAGCGGGGAAGGGGTGGCGGGCGGCTGCCACCCGCCGCCCCTTCTCTGCTCCGTGCAACATCTCCCCCCCCCGCAGAAGCGGCGCCCAGTGTCTTCGCTCCATAACGCGCACAGACTTTTCCCCTTCCTTTTTCGGAGGGAAAAAGTGCGCGTTATTGAGCGAAAAATACGGTACCTTATTTTATTGCACTACTAGTTGAATTAAGCCCATTAATAATGGGCGCTAGCGGCGGCGACGGGGTATATGGGGGGCGCGGCGGCCACCCCCACTTCCCAGACCTGCACAAACAGTTCGCCTGTCTCCCTCCCTTCCCCTCCCCCCCACACCCACCTCCTCCCCACCTCCCCACACAGCTCGCCTCTCTCTCCCTCTCCCTCCCTCTCCCTCTCACACACACACAAACACACACACACACCTCCCCCCCCCACTTCCCAGACCTCCAGAAACAGTTTGGCTCTGTCTCCCTCCCTCTCCCTCCCCCTCCCACACACACAGCGCCGGCCAAGCGCCCCTTCCCGCGCGTCGCCTCAGTCTGCGCGCAGCAGCAGCTGCCGCAGTTCGCGTCTCCCTCCCATCGCGGGCGGGCGGGCGGCGGCGGCAGAGCAGCCCCTGTCCCGGGCGGAGGGAGCGTCTTGGAGCAGCCGCAGTCGCCGCAGCAGCCGCGCCGGCCAAGCGCCCCTTCCCGCGCATCGCCTCAGTCTGCGCGCAGCAGCAGCTGCCGCCTCAGCCTGAGAGGCGGCTGCAGCTGCGTCAGCTTCGGCATCGCGGGGCGGGCGGGCGGCGGCGGAGCAACCCCTGTCCCGGGCGGAGGGAGCGTCGGCAGGAGGAGGCTGGGGGCAGCGGCGCAGCGGAAAGGTCCGCTGAAGATGGCCGACAGCAGGAGGCTGCGGGAAGCGGCGCCTTGCGCCGCTGCCCCCGCTCCTATTGGTCCGTACTAACCAATCTGTCTGTCACAGGAACGCACGCGCACTGGCGAATTCCTGTGACACACGGAAAGTGGTACGTACGGACAGAGCAAGATTATTATATAGGATGCTAAGTTCATATTCATTTTCTAGCACAATTTCACTTGCTGGCCTTCCAGTCATGAGATGAGCAGATTTAAACCCAATAAATATGCAAAGAAACACAATGCCCTCTTCTTAAACTATTGGCCCTTGAGATTATCCTTTCAATAACAGTACTTGGGAGTACTGTTTCTTTGCAAGATTGCACCTAAACATTAGAAATAACTTCCTGACAGTAAGAGCTGTTCGACAGTGGAATTTGCTGCCAAGGAGTGTGGCGGAGTCTCCTTCTTTGGAGGTCTTTAAGCAGAGGCTTGACAGCCACCTGTCAGGAATGCTTTGATGGTGCTTCCTGCTTGGCAGGGGGTTGGACTGGATGGCCCTTGTGGTCTCTTCCAACTCTATGATTCTATGATTCTATGCATACTTATTGGGTTGAAATCTGCACATCTCATGACTGCAAGAACAACTATTGTCTAACATGCCATGCTATCTTAATTTTGATAACCATTCTGGTTCATCTTAAATATTCAGCCACTTTATTGCTTTTCTTAAGAAAAAAGAACAAATAAAAAACCCTGCCTAATGGCCACATGTATGCTATGTTGAGTCAACCGGCATATGGGACCACCAGAGGCTGTATGTGACTCGCAATGCAACACCATGTACCTATATTGATTAACTGCAGCAATATCTAAATGCCAGACTTAACAAGTAACAGGGCGAAGCCAACAACTCTCTCCCTTCCCTTTTAAGCTCTATTTTGCTCCTATTAGGCACATGTTAGACAAGGGACGCGGGTGGCGCTGTGGGTTAAACCACAGAGCCTAGGGCTTGCCAATCAGAAGGTCGGTGGTTCGAATCCCCGCAACGGGGTGAGCTCCCATTGCTTGGTCCCTGCTCCTGCCAACCTAGCAGTTTGAAAGTACGTCGAAGTAGATAAATAGGTACCGCTCTGGCGGGAAGGTAAACGCCGTTTCCGTGCGCTGCTCTGGTTCGCCAGAAGCGGCTTAGTCATGCTGGCCACATGACCCGGAAGCTGTCTGCGGATAAACGCCAGTTCCCTCGGCCTGTAAAGTGAGATGATATGACCTGGAAGCTGGAGACTTCCGGTTAAGCGCCTGAGCGGTCGGTCGGGGGAAATCTCGCTCCGAGATCCCCAGCATGGTAAGGGGGAGGGGAACCCGCAACTGCGCTGCGGACCCCTTGAAAAACCCCGGGAAGAGCGTCCCGGGGGCATGGCGATCCGGCGGGGGCTCCAGGCGTCTCCCTTGCTCCCCGGTAAGCTCTAGTAAGAGCTGCCAAGAGAGAGTGGGGTTGAGATGGAGCCCTGTGGATCCATCGACTGCCTTTGCCGTTGCGAAGCTGCGTGTGCCGACTGCTTTGAGTGCTTAATTTCTCCACAAAATAAGGATTAGAAACATCGGAATCGTGAGTAAAATGACATTTTGGACTTAATTAGAAGAAGCAAGGGATTCAAAAAACGGAGGTCGGTCCCTTGTCGTTGAAACAAAAGGAAGCAGTGGAACTTTGTTGCCAAGGCTGCTGTCAAAGTGAAAGTTAAGAAGGAAACTTCTGTAACAGTTTTTTGGGAGAAAATAACTGCTACAAACATTGATTGGAAAGAAAGTTACCCTTTTTTCCGAGGTTTTGGGAAATTTAGCAAGAAACGTAGAATATGGTTTTTGGATTATAAAATGTCGGATTGTTGTGACTATAAAGTTGTTTTTTGACCTTGAAAATGGCCGAAGATTTGAGTGATGACGAGCTGAGAAAAGTACTAGACATACTGCTTGAAATGCAACAGATTCTCAGAGCATCAAACAGGGTTCAGGACAGCTTTTGGAAAAAGGAAAACAATGTGCCAGTCCCACAGGAAACAGTGCTGGAGGAATGTGGGGAAGGAACAAATCCCACCACAGACTTTGTGCCAAAGGATTTACAACAAATAACAGAAAAAAGAGGTTTAACACTTGATGCAAAAGGACTATCCTGCAGAGAGGTGCCTACAGAGGTTACAAAGGATGGACCTGCCAAGAAGAAGAAGAAAAAGAAGATGGATGGACTTGTCAAGAAGAAGGAAAAGATGGCCAGAAAAATCCAAAAGAAAGGGAAAGATACACAAACACCAGGATTTGATCTGAATAAGGATGAAGAAATGAAGGACATCAAGCTGCAGAGCAAGAAAAGAGTGCCTCATGGTTTTCATTGACTGTTGGAGCTGGACTGCTATGAGGGTTGGGGTGGGCTGAAAAGGACATATTTAAATTTGATTTTCTTTCTGGCTTAATGGACTATGATGTTCGGATATGGTTACTGGCATAAATGATTATATGTTTAAAATTAGGAGTTAAGTAGGGGGAAATTTAGCTAAAAATTCCGAGACCAGAGGGAGGCAAGGGTGTAAAAAGTACAAAAGTAGGAGTTTGAAATTAGGTTAAAGTAAGGGAATTGGATAAGATTATAGGAAAAGAGCAGAAGTACTAAGATGCTGAGGTTTGGAAAAAGGAGTTTTAAGTAAAATGAGTCTTGTATTTTATGATGTTTTAAAATTTAGGAGTATGAAAACTGTTAGAGAGGAATAATAATGAATTCAACAGAGGGGGACTTGAGGAAGTCAACCGAAATATGAAATTGAGGAAATAAGGAATACTTGGCCCACAGAATTGGGCCAGGCCCAAGCAATGATACTCAATAATGTTAGTAAGGTTAAATGTACAATGATTATGCTTACCCTTGTGAGAGAGGGGGATGAATGTTGCTTCCCTCAGTGAGAGGGGGGAAGTATGAAAAATTTAACTGTAATGGTATGTGCTTAAAATTGTAAAAACCAATAATTTTTTTGAAAAAAACAAACAAACATATGACCTGGAAGCTGTACGTCAGCTCCCTCGGCCAATAAAGCGAGATGAGCACCGCAACCCCAGAGTCGGTCACGACTGGACCTAATGGTCAGGGGTCCCTTTACCTTTACCTTTTTAGATCCTGATAATGGAACTCAATTGTTTTGAAATACTACACAGATATGCTCCAAGAGACTCCCTTTTTAAAAAAATAAATAAATAAATTTTATTAGGCTTATAGAGCAAAATACAAAACTTAATATCAAATATATTTTCCCATTTTTTGTCCAAATTATTACTTTGATCTACCGGTAAATACAATAAAAACATTGGGGTGGGGGAAAGAAAGGAATAAAGTAAGAGAGGTATTTTTTTAAAGAAATAGAAGAGAGGTTAAAAGAGAAAGAAAAGGAAATTTAGAAGACAAGGAACTTTTTTAAAAGGAACTCTCTTAAAAGGCTCATTTTAAATAAGGTTTTTAGGATTTTAAAATATTACTAACACCGTTTTTAAAATTACTTTTAAAAACTACCTACACACATACTCTTGGAATAAGCAGGATCATATTTTTACAAAAACTGTGTGATAAATTAATAGCTTCCAGCTCTTGTTCTCTCCACACCCCATTGGCCACTAAGTCCGTATTCCTTCCTCTCCCCCAATTCCATACAGAAACACTTTATCCAAAAGCAACCAAGTCAAACTTTGAACTCTGCCACTTTGTCATATCAGCTAGCTAAACTATCACTCTGCTTCAAGAGGGCCAGGTACTGCTACCTGGATTCTGACCCAAATCTTGAAGTTACCACCAAGAAGAATTTGAAAATATGGAAGAGAAAACAGGACGCAATTTCTGGGTGCTATGGATCTTGCTCCCCTTGCATACCAAAATGCACTGCAATGTACACTTGCTTTCAGTTTATTACAATAGTTTGCTGATTTAGAAAAAGGAAGCTCTGTTATTACATCAGCAAGTTTAAAAATATTTAGTGGATTATGAATACAGATGTTAGTCAAGAGCACAATAGGAATTATGGGGCTAGCATCAAAAGATGCCACCACACCCCGCAATACTCAGCAATATATAATTGTCAAAAACTTTCCCTAAATGAGAAACTGTGATGTGAATGCAGTTGCCTCTTAGGCTTTCGAATGTATTCACAGAACGTGTGACTGCCAAATCCAAATGCAGTCTATCAGCCACAGATGGCAGCCTACAAGAGTCTTGATAAACCTTCTGTTTTGGCCACACGTCTGCGGCTGCCAAATTGGGGGGTGGGCATAAAAAACCTGGCAGACCACAAAATATGGCTGGTGGGCTATGTTCAACATGGTAGGTAACTGGTCAACTTGGATAGGCAGGGCCCCACCTCTCAAAGTTGGGTGGCAAGGGCAGAGGGAGATAGGAACAAAATAGAACTGAACTTTGCATGCAGCAGCTGATGGGGTGGAAAGGGGTTTCAATCCTGCTTTCTGCAAGCTTCAGGTCCATGAGGGGGGAACCTGTGGAGAACTCCTGCATGCATAGGGTGTTCAATTTTGTTTCTGCACCAATCCACTGCATAAGCAGCTGATCAAGCAAGTGTCTCTACCTGCTCTTTTTATAAAATACTACTTTTTGGATTTAAGATTAATTTACACGGGGGCTACATTCCAGGGATAGAACACAAAGCCAAAATTGCATATTGTCAAAAAATGTACTCTACCTGCTCCTCTGAATGCTCTGCTAAGATGAGGGCAATGGCAGATTTTTTACATATTTGGCCAAGCTGAATTTGCACAAGTGAAACGTGTGTATGTTGCCAGTAAACAGTATATACTGGGAATATATCAGATGATAGAAAGTAACAGCTAATTAGGCATACCTTATAAATGTGCATAAAACTAAACATCCTCCTTGTGACTTTTCCACAATGAGTAACAGTGGCGCTAGGACACAGTTAAGCTGGCTTCTCTCAATATTAGTGTTGCTGCCTAAGAAAAGTAATGTCTATCTTCACAATGTGGTATCTTTAAAAACCACAAAGAAAGACAGTTGGACATGCTATTTCCTTTTAAGTATCATTCTCATTTTGTTCAATTCATTAGCCTACCCATTTTAAAGGCATCAAATTGTTATACCCACTAAACATACTGGGGAGAGAGAGAAAATTATTTTTATATTGCGCAAGAAAAAGCTTTGTGGGAACAAATTAAAGTGGGCTAGAAAGTGATACCAGTTTAATAAAGCTTGCAATGTTTGTTAATTGGTTGACCAACCAAAAATCTTCTGATCAATTATTCCTGATCAACTTGGCAGCACATTTTTTAAAAGAAACTGATAATACAACCATACACCTGTCAACTCTGAAGTAACTGAGTTCAATTAGGCCTACTCCTTAGCAAGTAATGCAGAGCTTTCTAAACTTTTCATGTTGGTGACACACTTTTAGGACATGCATCATTTCTCGACACAGTAATTCAGTTTTACTAGCAAACCAGACGTTAAACTAACACCTTTCCAGCCCTGGGGGGGGGGGGGGGGGTTCGCGCAACACACCTACACACTGCAGCCTAGTGTGTCATGACACACAGTTTGGAAAGCTCTGAAATAATATATGCCTAGGACTCCAATCTGATTTCTATTTCATACAAAACTTACAAAAACCGCTGATGGCAGCTAGCTTCTTAGACTAGGAATTCTTCATTACACAGCAAGAAATTTTTACTTTATTTATTAAATTTCTGTATCACCCTTCATCTGAGGATCACAGATTAGTTTACAATAAAAAAAACAATAATACTAACATCGTAAAAAACAAAAACAATCACTCTCCCCTCTACACACGATTATTTATTAATTAAAATACTTCTTCTGAGATGGTACCTACTGTGACATATACAGGCATTATCTAAAAGCAAATGCTTTCTTTTGCTTTCCATGTTGCTCATTCATTTGCAGACATAAAATCCATCCATTGTTTGTTTGATCAAGTGACACCTTCAAACACAGCTGCAGCCATCAGATGGTACTCCATGAATGTCAGGACTTCCACTGATGGAAATTCTAGTGAAAGCCCAGAATGGGCTACACTCTATTTTCAGGCTTCACACCAGCCACAAAAATTAAGAACTATCACTGCCATCAGCAGGACTGGATCTGCTTAAATCCATCCTTCGAGTTAACAAAATTGTGGATTACTTTAAAGAAAAGCAAATATTATATTAATCTTTTCTACCAATACCAGTCACACAAAAGACTTGCAGCACAATCCTATGCATGTCTATTTTGAAGTACACATGTACAGTATAGGAATTCTGCTTTGATACGCAAGGCTTTTCAATTTTGGAAATAGTAGCGGCAACAACTTATTCAAAATTCTTCCACTGGCATCACCCATCATGCTTCTGGTAAAGTGGGAAAGCACCTTCGATTCAAAAGGCTGAAGCGTCCTGGGGTGCTCTGGTGGGGGGGGGGCACTACTGAAGTGAATCAGAGGCGGGATTTACACTTACTGGATTCCCCCCAAATCCGGATTATTCCGATTAGCATTTTGACACTGAAAAACTGCATGTCTGAGGAGCAGCCAGCCCACGACGAATGCATGGAAGCCCTCCTTGCTCCGCAAGGTGCGAGGAGGTTCCCCTCCCTCCAACCCGGAATGAAGCAGGCAAGGGCGGCGGCGGCGGCGGCGGCAGCAGCAGCAGCAGCAGGGACGGCTTCCCACTCGGCAGCTTCCTCGGGCGCGCAGAGGCTCCGCGGGCAGAGGCGGCGCCCATTCAAACAAAGGACAGTTCGGCGCCGAAGCCCAGCGCCTCCCCTCCCGCCGTCGCCGCGTCCCGGGCTGGCCAGCGCCTGGCGCCCCGGAGGAAGCGCCCCTGCCTGCCCCACACCGGGAGGGGAGGAGGCTCCCGACCCCCCCGACCCCTCCCTCCCTGCTGCTCCCCGAGACTCCCTCGCTCCTGCCCCCCCCCGCCCATGGCAGTTGCAGGGGGAGGGGCGCTCTCTCTCCGGAGGGCAGGCCCCGCCCCTTAGGGGCCCCCCAAGAGACGCCTGGGCCCCCCCTCCTCGCGCCCCCTCAGGCGGCCGCCCGTCGCTCACCCTCGCGCCCGCCGCCGCCGGTGTCGGTCTCGGTCTCTCCCCTCCGGCGCCCGCGTCTCCCGCGCGCCCTTTTCCCTCCTCCTCCTCCTCCCCTCCTCCTCCCGCTCAGGACAAGAGCGCGAGCGGCAAACTCGGCGGCGGCGGCGGCCCAATGGGCAGCGCGCTCCTTGGCGAGGGCCTGCCGGCGCCCCGATTGGACGGGCCCGCCCGCCCGCGCGCCGCGTAGCCCACCAACCGGCGGTCGCGGGAGGCGGGGCCAGGGGCGGGGCGCCTGCTCGGTCCCCCACGTGCGGGGCGGGAAAGGGAGGCGGGAGAAGCTCTTTGTTCTCGCGCGCGGCTCCGACCGGGGGGGGGAGGAGGGAGAGAGAATTCCCCGCCCCCTTTTCCCTCTCCGCCTTTGTGTCCTCCGCCCGTGAGTCTTTCGGGAGCCCGCGAGGAACGAGAGGGAAGCTCCCGGCTCCAGAGACAAGCGGGGTAAGGGGGTGGAGGAGGATGGGACCCTGGCGGGACCCTCGGGCCAAGAAGACGGTGCGGCCGCGGGGTCCGGCCGAGAGCCTTTAGGGTCCTCGTGGCTGCCGTAAGGGTCTCTGCCCCGAGAAGCGTGCCTTCTCCTGGGACGGAGGCGCCTTCCGCCACCCACCCAGTTCAGTGGCATTGCTCCCGTGGAAAGAAGCGGGCAGAGGACGGCAGGCAGCGCTTTGTGCAACCGCCTCTCTCTCCCTCACAAGTAAGCCCAAGTTTTTGAACATGTGTTTTAAGCATTTCACCATTCCTTCATCCATTCAAACGATGTGTACCGTGTTTCTCCAAAAATAAGACATACCTAGAAAATAAGACGTAGCAGGGTTTTCTGGAGGTTAGAAAATATAAGCCGTACCCCAAAAGTAAGACGTGGTAAGGTGGGCGCATTTCCGGAGCGCGCAGCTCCTGCTCAGCCCGATCGGGGCTTGCTTCGAAGAGCCGCGCGCTGCGGCTCCTGCTCAGCCCGATCGAGGTTGCTTGCTTGCTTTTGTTTCAAATGCTTTCGCTGAAGAACCATTTAGAAAATCCTCTAATTCTACGGTAAGGGACTACAGTATTTGCTGCCCCCCAGCCAGGGATTTAATACTGGAGGTGTTGTTTGCTTGCTTGCTTTTGTTTCAAATGCTTTCGCTTAAGAACCATTTGCCTAATGGTACTTTCTTGTGCCTCCTATTGTTATCCAAGTTGCGATTTCCCAGCTTCTGTCTTTCAACTCTCCACCCCCCAGCTGCAGACACTTCACAGCTCAGCAGTTGTGCTGATCCTGTACAAATCCTCTGAGAATATACTGAGGAAACCAGTGCCTTATGCATTTGCTTTCACCACCAGGGTACTTTTGCTTGGTGCAAAAGTAATATTTAAGCATGGTTTATGCAAGCTGTAATTGCATGCACAAAAGTAAAAGTCTGCTGTTTTACTCATCACTGTGGTCAAAACAAAATAAAAAATAAAAAAATTCCTTCCAGTAGCACCTTAGAGACCAACTAAGTGATGAGTAAAACAGCAGACTTACTTTTGTGCATGCAATTTCAGCTTGCATCAACCATGCTTAAATATTACTTTTGCACCAAGCAAAAGTACCCTGGTGGTGAAAGCAAATGCATATGGCATCTGAAGAAGTGTGCATGCACACGAAAGCTCATACCAAGGAAAAACTTAGTTGGTCTCTAAGGTGCTACTGGAAGGATTTTTTTATTTTTTATTTTGTTTTGACTATGGCAGACCAACACGGCTACCTACCTGTAACTCATCACTGTGGGTCTCTCTCCCCCAGCAGCAACCAGCAACCATACCGTACTTAATAAAAATAAGACACCCCCTGAAAATAAGCCATGGTGGGGTTTTTTGAGGAAAAATAAATATAAGACGGTGTCTTATTTTTGGAGAAACACGGTAGACAATAAAACAAAACGAAACCGGTCGAAGCTGCAGCGCAACATTAGGACAAAGGCGAATGAATGCCTTCAGCGAAGTCTTTCCTCACCAAGCAGGTGACGCGGGCTAAGTTTTTGCAGGGGAGGGGAACATAACAGATCCCAGGGTCCCTCTGCTTTGAGAGACTCCGTAATGGGCCATGGGCACTGGTAATAATAAAGGAAGGTACGAGGGTAGCCATCAGGAACATGGGGAGAAGCGAGTGTCATAACGTCAGTGAGGGCGGTGGAAGTAGCTGCCTATAGTTAGAGTTGAAGCCTACAGAGATAAGCCAGAGATAAGGGCAAGGGGGGCAGGTGTCCAGGGAGAGGGTTCTGGTGTAAGGGTAACAAGGAGGTGTGCCTAGAATTATTCAAGACAGCAGCTATGAGGAAGTTGAGGGTATATACGGATTCTACTGAAGTTGCTTACAGGAACATTCGCTTTGACAACAGATTTGTACACATGCATGATTTTATACATAGTGAGGTGCTCATTCAGAAGTAACATATTACCAGACGACATGCCTAGTTTTCTCACTTGCTTCCAGTTGTGGAAGGTGGGTTTTTTTCCACAAAACTCAGGCAAATGACATGCAAAGCCTCCCTGAAGGTACCTCCAAGGGTGCTCCTAGCACCTGTCTTTAAGGAAAGTTATTCTTCTAAATGGGTATTAGACAGCCATAATTTAGAGCAGACTAAATGTTTCCGGTACTTAGGGTTGTTGCTTCACCACACAAAGTCTTGGAACTTCCACTGGCAGATTAGCTGTCAGAAGGTGGAGATAAGCAAACTTGCTATTTGCTCTGTTTCCCCCGCTCAAATGGAGGTCAGTATGTTCCATCAGCTACCTGTATAAGAGTTTTTAATGCAAAATCTTTTTCCCAACTCCTAAATGCTGCAGATGTCTGGTACAGTGGTTCATTTCCAAAGCTAGACATGTTCCAGGCAGAGTTCTTTTTTTGGTCCCTATTTCAGGTCCCAAATTGTGTTCCTAATTCAATTCTGTTTCTGGAAACTGATGAATGCCTTCTTTCCATCCAAACGTGGTGGACAGTTTCGAAATACAGTCCTGCCTTAGTTTCCAAACAGAATGTTTTCTGGAAGTCCGTTCAACTTCCGAAACGTTCGGAAACCAAGGCGCAGCTTCCAATTGGCTGCCGGAGTGTCCAGCAGCCAATCGGAAGCCTCGCCAGATGTTCGGCTTCCGAGGCAAAGTTCGCAAACCAGAACACCTACTTCTGGGTTTGCGGTGTTTGAGTTCCAAGTTGTTTATGAACTAAGCTGTTTGAAAACCAAGGTACCACTGTACAGTCATACCTTGGTTCTCGAACGCCTTGGTACTCGTACATTTTGGCTCCCAAACGCCGAAAACCCGGAAGTAAGTTTTTGAACATTTTTCAGAAGCCAAACGTCCAACGCGGCTTCCACTTGAGTGCAGGAAGCTCCTGCAGCCAATCGGAAGCTGCGCCTTGGTTTTTGAACGTTTTGGAAGTCAAACGGACTTCCAGAATGGATTACGTTCAAGAACCAAGGTACAACTGAACTGGTTAAAGATGTCAGTTTTCGGCCTGAAGTGGCTGGGGAAACCAGTATTATTATTATAAGGGATTACTGGGACATTTATCCAATGAGGAGTTTATCAGCCCTTGGTCGAAAAGTATGGCCCAGAAAGCCTCTTCAACTGGGCTCTCACCATCCTTTTTATCTCATTTGGGTATGATATAGATAGCCCTAAGGGACCAGGTGGCGCTGTGGGTTAAACCACAGGCTTGCTGATTAGAAGGTCAGCGGTTCGAATCCCTGCGACGGGTGAGCTCCCGTTGCTCGGTCCCAGCTCCTGCCCACCTAGCAGTTCGAAAGCACGTTAAAGTGCAAGTAGATAAATAGGGACCGCTCCAGCGGGAAGGTAAACGGCGTTTCCGTGCGCTGCTCTGGTTCGCCAGAAGCAGCTTTGTCATGCTGGCCACATGACCCGGAGGCTGTCTTCGGACAAACGCCGGCTCCCTCGGCCTGTCAAGTGAGATGAGCGCCGCAACCCCAGAGTCGGACACGACTGGACCTGATGGTCAGGGGTCCCTTTACCTTTATAGATAGCCCTTAAATCCTTGAGGCAGAGGCTATGGCAGATATTGCATACAGCGATCTTCATTCTTGATCATATGTAACCCGGGGACCATTTGCATCCAGAATTCAGTATGGGCATGTTTTCTAATTACCCTCATATCTTACGAATTTGTCAGTTCCCTGTTACTGTCATTTACCAAAGCTAGATTAAATGTATTCCCATCTGGTCCTAAATGGCAGACTGACTGGTATACCTTGCCAGAGTAGACTCTGTTTATGTTCTCAGGCTGTTGATTGCATGAAACATTTTTTACTACACTGTGGACTGTAGAAACAAGCTAAAAAGGTAAAGGTAAAGGACCCCTGACGGTTAAGTCCAGTCGTGAACGACTCTGGGGTTGCGGCGCTCATCTCACTTGACAGGCCGAGGGAGACGGCGTTTATCCGCAGACAGCTTCCGGGTCATGTGGCCAGCATGACTAAGCCACTTCTGGCAAAATCAGAGCAGTGCACGGAAACACCGTTTACCTTCCCGCCGGAGCGGTACCTATTTATCTACTTGCACTTTGACATGCTTTCAAACTGCTAGGTTGGCAGGAGCAGGGACCATACAACGGGAGCTCACCCCGTTGCGGGGATTCATACCGCTGACCTTCTGATCGGCAAACCCTAGGCTCTGTGGTTTAGACCACAGCGCCACCTGCGTCCCTATAAACAAGCTAGGAGCCAATTAATTAAGCCCTCATTGGTAAATTTACCTGGAAACTCTGATATCTTTTATCCCAAGTATCTCCTTTTTTATAATATATTTTATTAAAGATTTCTTGATTTACAAAAGTGTGTGCAATGTTTCTTTTTTCAAGTTACGTTTTCTGCAGATCAGTTTCATTTGTTAAGACATTAGTGTTACATTAGGAAGAATAGGGGGAAAGGGTGAGGGGGGCATGGTGAGGAGGGTGGGGTCGGGTACCAATGCTTCTATTATACATAGTGTATGTGTGGGGTTTGTGTCAGCACCACTTGTGTGGGTTCTCTTTACTATTTGCTTGCATTTCTTTGGTGGTGAGAGAGGTTGGGGGTGGCCTAGGGTGTGGTTGGTTGTCTTTGATTGGCTGTAGTGAAATTTGTTTTCTTGTGTGAGTGGGGTGGGTGGGTGGGTGGGTGTTTTTGGATCAGGTTAGCCAGATTGATTTACATGCTGTTGGTGGGTTTTTGTTGTTGTCTTGTTGGGCTGTGTATGTGATGCTTCTATGTTGGGGATTCCCCATCCTCCTTCTGAGGAGGGGAGTCCAGGTATTTGGGGCTTATTCTTGGTTTTCTTTGAATGATAAATTCAAATTCAAATTCAATGATAAATGAATGTAATTTCTTCTGCCATTTGCAAAGTTGGGCTTGGATAATTCAGATTGGGGTGGCGGGGTTTGGAATAGGTACAGTGAGGGGGGGAAGTATTTGATCCCCTGCTAAATTTGCCCATTTGCCCTCTGACGAAGAAATGACCAGTCCATAATTTTAATGGTAGGTTTATTGTAGCTATGAGAGACAGAATAACAACAGGAAAACCCCCAGAAACCCAGAAGACAAAAGTCAGAAATTGATGTGCATTATAATGAGTGAAAGAAATATTTGATCCCTTTGCAAAAGATGACTTAGTACTTGGTGGCAAAACCCTTGTTGGCAATTACAGAGGTCATACGTTTCTTGTAGGTGGCCACCAGGTTTGCACACATCTCAGGAGGTATTTTGTCCCACTCCTCTTTGCAGATCCTCTCCAAGTCAGTAAGATTTCGAGGCTGATGTGTAGCTACTTGAACCTTCAGCTCCCTCCACAGATTTTCGATGGGATTAAGGTCTGGAGACTGGCTAGGCCACTCCAGGACCTTCATGTGCTTCTTCTTGAGCCACTCCTTTGTTGCCTTGGCCGTGTGTTTTGGGTCATTGTCGTGCTGGAATACCCATCCTCGACTCATTTTCAATGCCCTGGTTGAGGGAAGGAGGTGCTCACCCAATATTTGATGATACATGGTCCCGTCCATCGTCCCTTCAATGCAGTGAAGGTGTCCTGTCCCCTTAGCAGAAAAACACCCCCAAAGCATAATATGTCCCCCTCCATGTTTGACAGTGCGGATGGTGTTCTTGGGGTCGTAAGCAGCATTCCTCATCCTCCAAACGAGTTGAGTTGATGCCAAAGAGCTCGATTTTGGTCTTATCTGACCACAACACTTTCACCCAGTTCTCCTCTGGGTCATTCAGATATGCATTGGCAAACTGCAGACGGGCCTGTACGTGTGCTGTCTTGAGCAAGGGGACCTTGCGGGCTCTGCAAGATCTCAGTCCTTCACGGCATAGTGTGTTACCAACTGTTTTCATGGTGACTATGGTCCCAGCTGCCCTGAGATCATTGACAAGTTCCCCCCGTGTAGTTCTGGGCTGCTGCATCACCGTTCTCATGATCATTGCAACTCCACGAGATGAGATCTTGCATGGAGCCCCAGACCAAGGGAGGTTGACAGTTATTTTGTGTTTCTTCCATTTGCGAATTATTGCACCAATTGTTGTCACCTTCTCACCAAGCTGCTTGACAATAGTCTTGTAGCCCAGTTCAGCCTTGTGCAGGTCTACAATCTTGTCCCTGACATCCTTGGGCAGCTCTTTGGTCTTGGTCATGGTGGCTACTTTGGAATCTGCTGGATTGATTGCTTCTGTCGACAGGTGTCTTTTGTACAGGTACTGTATCAAGCTGGGATTACAGGTAAGACCTCTCCCTTACAGCAGGTGCTTCTAATCTCAGCTTGTTACATACAGTGAAGATACCAGGTAGCCTGACATCTGGCTGGTTGATAGGGGATCAAATACTTATTTCACTCATTATAATGCACATCAATCTCTGACTTTTGTCTTCTGGGTTTCTGGGGTTTTTCCTGTTGTTATTCTGCCTCTCACAGCTACAATAAACCTACCATTAAAATTATGGATTGGTCATTTCTTCATCAGAGGGCAAACGGGCAAATTTAGCAGGGGATCAAATACTTTCCCCCCTCACTGTAGGTTAATTTTGGGAAGATGATCATTTTGATCGTGGCTATCTTGTCTGAGAGAGTGAAGTTGGTGTTGTTCCATCTCCTCAGGTCTTTGTTGATTTGTCACCACAAGCGATTGTAGTTGTGGAGGTATAATTTGTTGAGGTTTATGGTTATTTGTACCCCTAGGTATCTGAACTTGGTGTGGCAAAGTTTTATCTTGGTGATGTTGTAGAATTCTTTTGGGGTATGAGGGTGGGTGTTGAAGCACATAGCCTCAGACTTTGCAAAATTTACCCCCAACATAAAGCCTGCCCCCTAAAATAAATCCTCACTACACCCATGGACTGAGAGGAGATTTGATAGCCATCTTCCAATATCTAAAGGGCTTTCACATGGAAGATTGAGTATGCTTGTTTTCTCCTCCAGAGGGTAGGACCCAAACCAATGGATTCAAGTTACAAGAAAGAGTCCTCAAAGTGGGTCAAGCTGAAAAGTGTGCATGGGAAGAACCTATGTTTTGCGTACAGATCATTTCAAGTTCAGTGTGAGGGCTCCGAGTCCCTGCTGACTGGCAGTGGCATCTGAAGCAGGAGGGGAAATGCAGGTCTCAGCTTGGGAGGAGAGAGCCACTCCCACTCAGGTACATGCCCCCTCTGACCAGTTAGGAATGTGGCACAATGGCTGGCAGCATTCTAGCCAGGACCACAAGGGGCTGGCCCCTTCTTCATTCATTTAGTAATTCATAGGAAGAGAGCATAGGAGCAGTCACAAGGGCAGGAGAGGTCCCATCTGCAGGGCTGACCCAAGATATTTTGCTGATTGGCAGACAGAAGCCAACTAGACTTAACAGCTCAATCTTCACTGGCAAAGGGATATCATCCTGCAACACTCCTGAGGGCAGCAGCACACATGTCACACATAGTTCTGTTCTGCAGCAGGGAGGAATGGCTGGGCAAAAGGAGTGGCTGAGGGGCCTGTTATCACTGACCCCATGAACACACCCCAGCATCTTCCTCTGCCTCCAAGAGCACAGCCCTCTGGGAAATCTCATCCAGGGAGCACAATTAGACAAATACTCTGCCTTTACCACCCCAGCGTAGGCAGCATCCTTTGAGGTGTCCCTCTTCCAGCATGCACTGTCAGCATGCTGTTTACTCAGAAATATGTACCTTTGGGTTCAGTGAGATTTAGATAGGATTGCAGACTTAGGACAGAGCTTAGGACATTATGTGTACTCCCATTATGTTTTTTCACAATTTTGTTCATGTCTGTTCAGAAGTAAGTCCCACTGAGATAAGTGCAATGACCTGCATTGGTTGCAACCTCAAATTTCCTTTTCTTTTCTACAGTGTAGCCATGAAGGCTGCAGCCTAGAGCAGATGATAGGGGATGGGGACAGAGAAGCCAATCTGTCCATCTTCTGGTAGCCATGTCTGTTTCCTTGCAGAATAAAAGAGGGGAAATGGAATGAGGGGAAAGGGTTAAAAAGCCCATTTGATTTTTCCATTGGACTTGCTGCCTCAGTAGCCATGCTGCACAATGGTAACGGTGGGGAATCTGAAAAAAAAAGAATATACATATGCCATGTAGTATTGCAGTGAGACTGTTCATTCAAGTCACATACAATGTCTCCATCTTTGTTAAGGCCAGTTTGAACATGGCCTTCCAACTCTATGATTCTATGGCCATCATGTGAATACAGCACCGCTTCTACATGGCAGCAGCTCTATGTAGTACATCAGGGGTGGCCAACTCCGAAGAGACTGCGATCTATTCACAGTTAAAATCTGGCAGTGATCTACCCCCTTTTGGGGTGTTCAGGTCAAAGTTGTTAAGCTTTTTTTAGGGAGGAGGAAGGCCCATTTTTTAGGGGTCCAGGTCACATTTGTTGAGCTTTTCTGAGGCGGGAGGAACACCCTGGTTTTTTTTGGGGGGGGGTGAAGGGCTAAAATGTTGAGCATTTTTTAGGGGAGCCAAAGTTGTTGAGCTTCTTTGGGGGGAGCCAGTGATCTACCAGTGATCTACCACAGACATCCAGTGATCTACTGGTAGATCACAATCTACCTGTTGGACGTGCCTGTAGTACATAGTCATAACTTTTGAAAACTACTTTGCTTATGAGCTTGCCTACTTGCATGGAGTGGCTTGCTACACAAGTGCTAATATGTGATGCTGAGTTGTATGTTTCCTGTACAAACTGGTTTTACCGTAATTCAGTTGAGTTTGCGTTGGTTCAACTCTTTAAGGATTGGATATAGCTTGATCTACCACCCTCTAACTATAACACATGGCTTCTGTAGATTGACTTCAACTGCCATTGGATTGATGAAATAGTCATAAAATATATATGACACACTATTAGGCCCAATCTACCATTTGGGAAACACTGTTTCAAAACTCCTGATTAATGGCTTCTAAAATCAAACATAAATATATGGAAAGATGGTGCTATAACGTTCATTTCAATTATTTTTTGTCCATTCTTTATATTTTTAAAGGCAAAGTTGTGTGGTGGTGGCGGCAGCAGCAGTATTACTATTCACATCAATTAAAATTTTTTAACTTATTAGTTATCTTTCTGTCCCTTTTTACAGCAGAACTCTCACAAAACAATGTACAGAAAGAAATAAAAACAATAGACTATATGGTAGATCAGTGGTTCCCAGTTGGTGGTACATGAACCCCAGGGGGTCCACATAACCCACTCAGAGGGACCGTGGCACCAGTCACATAACAAAAACTACCATAGAGATATCAAAAAATGTTTAAGTAAGGGGTCCTTTACTTGGCTTTTGAAAAACAGAGGGTCCGCAGCTAATTGGGAACCACTGTAGTAGAATATGAAGAACTGAGTAGATACAGACAAATAGATGCATGAGACAAACTGAATTAGAACACATAACTCTCCTAAAGCAAGGACATAGTTTTTTAAAAGTATTTAAGGCTTTCTTGAATGCCATTACTAAAGAGACTCAGCAAATGTTAATTGGAAGAGAATTCCACAACTGCGGGATCACCACCAAGAACGCCCTGTCTCATGCGATTGCCAGCCTAACCAATTTTCACAAGTAGGCACACAAGCAGAAGGACCTCCAACACGGTTCTTAGATTATGGGCAGGGTCATGCAGTCCTTTAAGAAACCAACCCCCAAACACAGCCTTAAAGGTTAATACAAGCACTTTGAATTTAGCTCAGAAAGACACTGGTAGCTAGGGCAATTGGCAGAGAAGTGAGGTCAAATGTTTAGACCTTCTGGTCCCTATTTGGATTCAGGGGGCTGCATTTTGCACTAATTTGCAGGCCATCTATAGCCCCCACATTCAGTGCATTGCAGTACAGGCACCCCCCACAACTTATGCAGGGGTTACCGGTATATTCTGGGGGCCGCCCACACATAAGTGAAATCACATAAAGTGGGGGGCACCTTCTAAACACCCTCTCTGCCGCTTTCTCTTCAATCTCATACTGTATCCAAAAATATCCACAACTATAATTGAAGCTCTGGGGCCGGCAGGAAGCTGGAGGATACATGGGAAAGCGGCTGCTGTGCTGCCCCACACACCAGCTGTTAGGCAGGGAGGCTGAGTAGTGTAAACAACGCCCTGTTGTCCCTTCAGGGCTTCCTCCGCCCTCACTGACGTCCTCTTTGTGCTCTGCGGAGGGTCTCCTTGCGAGCCACAAGGACCCTCCAGCTGTCTCCTGCCATTTCTGGGTTTGAATTTTATAATTTCCCAGTGCCACGCATATCCACGGTCGCACAGGAGTTGATCGCATGGAAGTGGGGGGATGCCAGTAATCCAGTTTGGAAACAATAGGGCCAATAAGTGTCATCTGTATCATTTTTGTATGATTTCAACCTTTTGAACAGCATCTGTTCATTATGAACAAATACCATGAGAACAATGCCAGTTATTTCTAGATCACAGGTGCCCCCTCCATCCAATTTGGCACAGATGCCATGAGCAGCATAGCCAGTGGGAATTAGTATGGAGAAGAATAGAAAGTCCTTCTGGCCTGTCCATAGCATAAAATCAAGTCTTGTTCCTAACTGCCGCTCCTGTCTTTGACTGTTGTGTCGACAGACAAGAAGCAAAATCCTCCCACAGTGAAAGCTATATATACTGCAGTGCACACTAGAGTAGCAGCCTTAGTAGAACTAGATTTTCCTGAACTTGACCCTGGAGGAAGATTTGTTCATTTGCACAGGCAGGTGATTGCACTCCCTGAGTGGGTTTTCTGCACAAGTCATGCAATTTTTGTACATAGCGTAACACAACCTTTTGAAAGTTTACTCTGAATTAAGTCCCACTCAGTAGAATTCAGTCCCAAGTAAGCATGCATCAGATTACAATTTAAGTATCGCTGGAGCAGATATGTGTTCCACAATGAAAAGGAATAGTTCAAACCTACTCGACTAATTATGCATAAGCAACCAAATTATACTCTGAGTCACACTGGTGTGCACTCAGAAGACTGGGAGAGGCAGTTGTTGATCTCTCAAAACAGATCTCATGCTCCGAGCAAAATTCACCATGTGCTGTGTGTGTCAGGCAGTGCCTAAGCACCACTTAAAACTCACTTAATTTAGAAAAAAATAACTCCATGATATTTCAGTTATTTATTTTTCATAGCTCAGTGTTTGGAAACAAGGGCTTACTCCTGACTCTTTGCACATTTGTAACTCTATTGATTTGTCTGGCATTACTCCCAGTTTCTCTTGAGAGCTCAGAATCAAACCCAGCAAGTACAGATGAATTCAATGGAGTGAATTAATCAGGGGCTAATTATGTAAATAAGCTACTGTGCTATTATGTGTTTCTGTGATCATTTTTATGCATCAGTGAATGACTGTGTGGCTTATTCAACATACCATACACTTGTGTGGTCCTCCCATCCTTTTCAGAGAATGAGGAACAAATTATTATCCCTCATATTTGTATCCAGTCCTTTCTCTAAAACTCAGAACAACATACATTGTTGTTATCCCATGTTGTTATCACACTAACTCAACAAGGTACATTGTATGACTGAACAGATATTTTAATTCTGACCTCCATGGCACAAGCCCAACATCTGAGCCACTCCACCAGTGACAAAGTATTTACACTACTCCTGAAATATGTAAAATTATCACCAAGTTTACAATTCTAAGCCTATTTACTTAGGCTTCAGTCTCATTCAATCAAAGTGACATTTCTCAGTAAAAGTATGTCAAATAGAGATGCAGAACTGGCCCTACTTTAAGACAACAGTGAACACAATTGACTATAATACTTGGGGCCCTGCTTCATTCATTTCGCTATAGAATTTTGAAACTACAAATGAGAGAGTCTACTATCAGTCATAGCAGATAGCTCAAACTGCACAAAGAAACCAGAAGTAATCCCCAAGCTTTGAGAAACAGGTGGGAAACAATAGGGTTTTTTGGGGGGGGTACACGGTGGGAACGGATTCTTTGCCCCCCACCCCACCCCTTGTCAATATTGCGCTCTCACGGAACTTCCACTTCGCAGAACATCACAAGCTGCATTGGGCTGTGCTCCTATCGAGTCTAGTTTGGCCCTCCAAGATGTTATGGTACTCCAACTATGATCAGCCCCAGACAGCATGTTCAATAGGCAGGGGCAATGGGAGCAAGCAACATCTGGAGGGCCAAAGATTAGCCAACTTTGCTGTAAAGGAAAAGGTTTTTAAACTTTAAACAATCTTAAACAAGCAGAATGAACCACACACACACACACAGTTATTCTCAAGTGTTTAAAGCCCTAAACGGCCTCAGCCCAGTATACCTGAAGGAGCGTCTTCACCCCCATCTTTCTGCCCAGACACTGAGGTCCAGTGCCAAGGGGCTTCTGGCAGTTCCCTTACTGCAAGAAGTGAAGTTACAGGAAACCAGGCAGAGGGCCTTCTCGGTGCTGGCGCCCTCCCATCAGATGTCCAGGAGATAAAGAACTATCTGAATTTTAGAAGACATCTGAAGGCAGCCCTGTTTAGGGAAGTTTTTAATGTTTGAAGTTTTATTCTGTTTTTAATGTTCTGTTGAAAGCTGCCCAAATATTATTATTATTATTATTATTATTATTATTATTATTATTATTATTATTGCCAAAAGCTGCAAAAAGTCCTGTGGTACCTAAAGACTATGGGTGCCTCCAGAATGTCAGTATTTTGAGGGAGGGATTCAAGCACATACAGGAACTTTCTGTTTGTGCCTTTAACATGAATTAAAGTACTACTATGTTGCCCTAGCACAGGGATGAGGAAGCTGTGGCCCTTCAGGTGCCGTTGGACCCCAGCTCCCATCAGCCGCAGCCCGCATGGCCAATGGTCAAGTCCGATGGGAGTCCATTGACATCTGGAGGGTCACAGGTTCCCCATTCCTGAACAACAAAACCACTTTTAAAAAAGTGATTAAAAAAAGATTTGGGAACTGATAGGGAAATTCATTTTTTTATTATACAGTGGGACCTCGACTTACGAAGATAATGCATTCCGACGCGATCTTCGGTAGTCGAAAACACTCGTAAGTCGAGTCCCCATAGGGATGCATTGAGCGAAAAAAATTCGTAAGTCGAAAAAATCCTATTCAAAAATTCGTAAGTCGAAAAAATCCTATTCAAAGCGGCCGCGACTTCCTTCCGGAAGTCGAAAAATTCGGTTGCGGCGGCCATTTTTTTTCTTCCGGAAGTCATTCGGAAGTCGAAAAACACGTAAGTCGGGTCACTCGTAAGTCGAGGTCCCACTGTATTTTATCAAATTTTCAAAAAGTTAACATGTACACTCCAATACAGCATGAATTTTTCTTTTGTTTTTGTTGACTTCCCACCCCCTTTTCTATGGTGTTTCTTATTTCTCCCCCTTTGTTGCTGCACCCTATGTTCTGCCCTTTAAATCATAACAACAATAAAATAATCTCTAATTCCTTCTGTTGCTCATAGTTCAAATCCTGCTCGCGGGTTTATCATACTATAGTATTTCTTTAAGTAATCCACAAAAGGCTTCCATTCTTCCACAAAACAATCATCATAGGTTCTCTTATTTTGACTGTTAACTTTGCCGATTCCGCATGTAGTTAGTCCTACAATTAGTCCTGCAGTCGTTAACAATCATTAACAGGTTTACCATACCCATTGAAGCAGTCACCCATCTCCTACAACCCTTCTGAGAAATACCCCACCCCACCCTCCCACTATATATAAGGGTCTGGTGACTTCTGTTTCAGTGTAACTAAAGAAGTATGCATGCACACGAAAGCTTACCGGTATACCAGAACAAACTTAGTTGGTCCATAAGGTGCTACTGGACAATTTTTAATTTTTTTAATTTTTATTTTGACTGTGTCAGACCAACACGGCTACCTACCTGAATAGGTTATTATTATTATTATTATTATTAATATTATTACTATTATTATTTAATTAATCTTTATTGATATCACACACAAACATTAACGACATGAATAACATAAATAACAAGTCATGCAAGACAATACAATACAAGACATTACAATAAAAGAAATGCATGCAAAGAACAAAAGGAAACAAAAAGAAGCAAAAAGTAAACAAAGAAAAAAGAGAACCAAATACTAATAATATATTACATTTATCTAACAGTTTAAAATCATTGACTTCCAATCATTCTCACTATACTGTTATGCTATCCTGATTCTTTAACACAGATTTATAAATTATATATAGATCTATTATATTGTGTGTTCTTACGAAATATCTAATTCGTTCTTTGCTTACAAGTATCAATCTAATTCTGCAAGTACTGTTTTGTTTGTACAATATGTGTTCAGGTATATTTTAAATATTTTCCATTCTCCATAAACCTCTTGGTCTGACACTTCTCTGATTTTCCCAGTCAATTTGGCTAATTGTAAATACTCTATCATAAGAATCTGCCATTCTGTCACCGATGGTAAGGTTTCATTCTTCCAGTTTCTGGCCACTATTATTCTAGCTGCCGTTATTGTATACATGAACAGTGCTCTTATATATTATTTAAATTCTGTTGGTAATATACCCAATAGGAAAATTTCAGGTCTTTTTTGGAATGTAATTTTAAATAACTTTTTAAGTTCACCATAAATGTTGTTCCAAAATTCACATACCACTTCACATTTCCACCACATATGGAAATAAGACCCTATTTCTTTTTTACATCTCCAGCATATTTGCGATCTTCCTTTGTAAATTTTTAAAGGTTTTTAAAAGTTTTAAAGGTGTATGATGCCACCTGTACATCATCTTCATTGTGTTTTCTCTTAAATTATAACATGCTGTAAACTTGATATCCATTCTCCACAATCTTTCCCATTGGTCCATGTGAACATTATATCCCAAGTCCTGCGCCCAGCTTATCATCACTCCTTTTACTTGTTCTTCTTTAGTTTCCCACTCATTAGAGTGGGAAACTCATTATTAAAGTATTCATACATTCGTGATATATACTTCCCTTTAGTGTGGGTTAATTCTTTCTCAAATCTTGTTGTTTCTTTTGCAATACCTTCCTTCCTATCTAAGCACAGTCTTTGGTTTAGCTGGAAGTATTGAAGCCAGTCAGACAGATAGCCTTTAATTTCCTCATATTTTCTTAAAGTTGGCACGTCATAGTCATTCTCCAATACTAAACGGTACATCGGCCATTCCCCTTTCATATTTGTTCTTTTTACTGCAGCTGCTTCTACAGGTGAGGTCCACAACGGTATTTTTGGCTCCCAGAATTGGAATTGTTTGGAATAAATATATCATTCTCGGGAGAATATTCATTTTAACTGCCGAGATTCTTCCTAATAGGGAAAGGTGGAGTCTGTTCCATACTTCCATGCTTTGTTTAGCCTCTTTCCATGTTTTTATGTAATTATCTTCGTACAGGTTTATACTTTTGGTTGAGATCCAGATCCCTAGATATTTAGCCTTATTTTTTTATTTCCAGACCTGTTAGTCTCTGTAATTCTTCTTTTTCTTTCTGAGTTAAGTTTTTTGTTATTACCGTAATTTAGTTTTTTGGTAATTAATTTTCAGGCCCATTACTTTTCCAAATTCCTTAATTAAATCCATAGATTCTGGTATACTTTGTAACGGTTCTTGTGTTGTGACTATTAAGTCATCGGCAAAGGCCCTGACTTTGTATGTTTTCTCTCCGATCACAATTCCTTTTATATTTTCATTTTTTCTAATATTTTGTAGAAGTGGTTCTAGAGCCAGAATGAATAACAGGGGTGACAGGGGGCATCCCTGTCTTGTACGAATAGGTAATTATGATTAGGGATCTGCTGTACAGGGGAAACAGCTCCCTTCATCCTCAACAAAACATCTGGGCACCCAGGTGAGCTCAAAGATGGCACAGCTGCTGGCAGAGCTCGAAGTTCATGGCCAGTAACCCTCCTGACGGTTGCAACTTATCCCACATCATACGCACAGCTGCTGCACCTCCCCTGTGCCATCAGCCTTTCTTTTCAGGGCAGTTCAGTTGCCATAGGGGACTGGAACCTTTGCTGCAATGTGTGGCACAGCGTCCTTAAGCAATCTACAATTGCTTCTCCAAAACATATTGTTACATAATGGGTGATGAAAGGAACTTCCAGAGGTGACCTCTTTATGGGTCTGTTTACTTGTAATGAGAGAGCACTGGAAACTTGTGGCTTTTTGAGATCTGTTTGCTTACAAGCTGGCTCCTAAAGTAGGCTGCCGTTCATTATAAAATCTCCAGACTGAAGGCTGCTTCTGGTTCAGCTAAAAGCTCTCAGCTCTCCAAATGTCACATCCACATTTCTGTTTACCCCACTGCTTTACCCTGGGAAAACCTGTGCTTTAGCGCTAAATCAGAACAAACAGCAGTCAGGGTTTCCACGGGCTGCTGTTTCTTCCAATTTAGAACTGAAGAGGGGGTTTTCTGGGGGAAAGCGGCAAGGCAAAGGCAAAATTGCTCTGAATATTGCTTTCTAGGCATGGGACAAGCAGGAGTTTGGATCAGTGCTAAGTGATGGGTTCTCTGCTCCTATGCAAACTTGCCTCACACTGTCTCCATCTCCCTCCCTTAGATTCTGATGAGTGAGATTTCCAATAAGTCCTTTTGTCTACCATTAGGGTGGCAGGTTATACCAGCATTTCCCAACCGGTGTGCCGCGGCACAGGAGTGTGCCGCAAGCCACCGGCTCCTGTGCCGCGGGAAGACACCGGCTGCTGTGCTTCCGGGTCGGTCCGGGCTTCCCGCGCCGACCGCCGCCTTCGCGGGGCTGCCGGGCGCTTCGCCCGCTGCCTCTGCCGCCCCGGTCTTCCGGGTCGGTCCGGGCTTCCCGCGCCGACCGCCGCCTTCGCGGGGCTGCCGGGCGCTTCGCCCGCTGCCTCTGCCGCCCCGGTCGGGGACGGGCGGGAGGTGCCGGTGCCACCGGGCTCGCTCGGGGCCGGGTGGAGGTGCTGCCGGGGGGCTGGGCGCTGGAGGGGGGGCGGGCGCCTGGCCCGCCGATCTCCCGCTCCATTTTCGCCCGCCTGGGTCCTTCCCCTCCCTCCCGCCAGGGCGCGCGGACACCCCGCCCCCCGGGTCGGGGTGCATGTGGTGGTGGTGTGCCGCGAGATTTTTTTCGTGGGGCAGGTATGCCGTTGCCCCGAGGAGGTTGGAAAACACTGGGTTATACAAAAACAAAGGGATAAACTCAGTGCCGGATTTACGTATAAGCTAAACAAGCTATAGCTTAGGACCCGAGTGCCCCCCCCAATTAATTGTATTTCAGTTCAACAATTACTTTGATAAAATACATATTTTGTTATGTGCAAATGGCTTTAGATACCTATTAGTCCATAAATTACCATATAGCATATATTCAACACAAAAAACAGCATCAATTTGTTGTTGACTAAGGACAGTTGGACATATAAAGGGCCCCATTACCTTCAGTAGCTTAGGGCCTCATCAAACCTAAATCCGGCCCTGGATAGACTCAATTACAATAAGCAACACAGCCAAACCAGAAACAATAGCTATTTCTTGCAGGCATTCCTACCACGGGATAACTTGTTCTCAGCTTGCAATAATTTGGATGAATTCTGTTCATCTTTACCTGGGGGGTGTTACAAAATTGGGGGCCACCCCCCACTTTCTGCCAAGTGATAGGAAAATCCCAGGGGATTGCAGGCACTCACCCAGGGTCTATATTCCTTTGGAGAATTTTTTTAAATTACTTTTCTTTTTTCTCATTACAAATATACTTATACAATTTTCATAATGTCTCTCCCTCCCTTTGGACTTCCCTCAACTTCCATTTCTGATTTATTATCGTCATTATTATATTCTGCTATTTTCTACAAATATCATATTTTTCCTTTTATTACATTATTTGTTCCCTATCCATAAAGTTGTGAATGTTTATTTAAATCCTACCATCAAGTCAATATTCTTTCTTTGTTTTTGCAAATATAATATAAAGGGTTCCCACTCTTTTTCAAAATCCCTAATGTCCTTTTCCCGAAGTCTGTCTGTCAGCTTTGCCAACTCCGCATAATTCATCAGTTTTTCTTGCCAGTGTTCTTTTGTTGGAATTTCTCCAGTCTTCCAGTTCTGTGCTATCAATATTCTTGCCGCCTATTCCTTTGGAGAATTGAGACACAATATAACATAGCAATATATTTATAAGACTTATATTTATAAGGCTTATAAGGAATTTTGAAACTTTGCCTTTTTTGTTGTTTTAAAAAATAAGTCCTTAACCCTTGCTTGCCTCCTTCCACCAGTTCTCATCCTCCCTCTAGTTCTTAAGGAACTCAGAGAAAAACTTTGGGTTCCTGGATTTTGCCTCTGTGGACAAAAAGAATGAAGTGATGCTTCTTTCATGAACCCTTATTATCATCATCACCGAGTGGAGCTGTTCATTGGAGATTCTGGAATACAAGAATATCATAGGGGATCTGGTCAAAAGCCTTACTGAAATCAAGATACACTAAAGCCACAGCATCCCCGATTCACCAAGTTAGTAACTCTTATTTAAAAAAAAAAGCAATGAGATTCCTCTGGCAGGGCTGGTTTTTGAGAAACCCATGCTGAGTCTTAGTAATCACAGTAACCACATCACCCTTTTCTAAGTGCACATGGACAAACCATTTAATTATCTGTTCAAGGATCTTTCCTTGTATTAATGTCAAGCTCAACCAGCCTTCAGCCAACCAGCCTTCAGCCAGCCTGCCCAAGATGGATATTTCTTCTCCCCCTTTCTTCTTCACAGAAAACTCTCTTTTCCTGTCACTTCAAGCAAACAACCCATCAGCTTGGCAACATCTGTCTCCTTAGGCCAAAGGATTTATCTCAGATGGCCCATTAATCCCTTTTGTCATGTTAACAGATTTGCTCTTTGCTAGGCCAGCCAGGCTGGTGTGAGTAAGCCAGTCCAGGGATTCCTTGTCTGGCACAGTTCTACAACTTCTACTTTCATCTATATCCCAATTAATCAAAATCCTACCATTTATTAATTTATAAGGTTTAGGGTGGTCCCCCCAAATCTCTAACAATGTAAATTATATATTATTTTATGCCTATACAATTATTTCCATAATATTTCCTAAAAAGGTAAAGTATAACATTTTAAGACTGTAAAACTCATAACCTAGTAAAAAAACAAAGCATCAGTAAACACTTCTTCAGCTGCAGTAGAACAGTACTGAGCAGCACCAGGCCACATCCTAAAAAGCTTTTGAGAAGAAAAAGTTCTAAATACATACATGAGATCTTGCCATACTCAGAGGACTGAAGGACATTTACTGCTATAACATTTTATGAGCTCAGTTCTTAATGGCATACTGATCAGCAAATCAGTGATATAACTACAAATGAGGTCAATGATGATAAGGCAGAAATAGTGCCACCTGACAGCTGTTGCTCTTATATAGTAATGGCCCAATTTCTAGAGACAGAACAGCAATCTAGCTGTAAAGCAAGTATGTTTTGCTCATAGAATCTACGAGCTGGAAGTTATATTAATAACCATAGCATGCAAAGACATGCATATAGATCTTTAGAATTTTAAAAGCACTCCACACATTAAGTAATCCTTGCAGCTCCTCTGTTATCTGAGCTGGTTTTATTTTCAAATTGCAAAGGGTGAGGGGAAATATCTGCCAATAGCGTCTACTTTTGAAAATCATCCTCAGTACTTTGGATACTAAGTGGGTCTATGTAAAAGAAGATCATTTAAAGTGCATTGACTAATTTTTATTTTAAAAGATACTGACTTGTTAGACCTTGAGGCCATGATAACTGGTACGGATGGCACTCCTACCTAATATACGACAAAGTGAGAGTCCACAAGGGTTTTTTGAGTCATGTAGTAAAGAATTCACGCTATAAGATCTGGAGTAAATATAAAGGAATACTGGAGCCGAAAATACCATTGTGGACCTCACCAGTAGAAACAGTAGCAGTAAAAAGAAGAAATATGAAAGGGGAGTGGCCAACGTACCGATTGTTATTGGAAAAGGATAAAGATGAGCCAACTTTGAGGAAGTACAAATAAATCAAAGAACATCTGTCTGACTGGCTTCATTACTTTCAGTTAAACCAAAGACTGTGCATAGACAGGAAGGACGGTATAGCAAAAGAAACAACAAGATTTGAAAAAGCACTAACTCATATTAAAGGAAAATATATATCACGAATATACGATTATTTACTAGAGTGGGAAACTAAAGGAGAACAAGTTAAGAGCGTGATGATAAAGTGGGCACAGGACTTGGGATATAACATCAACATGGATCAATGGGAAAGGTTATGGAGAACTGATATTAAGTTCACAGCATGTTATAATCTCAGAGAGAACACACTGAAGATGATGTACAGGTGGCACCACACTCCTTTAAAACTAGCCAAAATGTATAAAGGAAGATCGAAAACATGCTGGAGATGCAAAAAAGGTATAGGATCATTCTTCCATATGTGGTGGAACTGTGAAGTGATATGTACATTTTGGAATAACATCTACGGTGAACTTAAAAAATGATTTAAAATCTCATTCAAAAAAAGACCTGAAATTTTTCTATTGGGTATACTACCAATAGAATTTTAAAAAAATATAAGACCACTGTTCATGTACACAATTACAGCTGCTAGAATATTAGTGGCCAGAAACTGGAAGAATGAAACCTTACCATCCGTAACACAATGGCAGACCCTTATGATAGAGTACAGTACTTACAATTAGCTAAACTGACTGGGAAAATAAGAGAGGTGTCAGATCAAGAAGTGTATGGAGAATGGAAAATATTCAAGGTATATTTGAACACATATTGTACAAATAAAACAATACTTGCAGAAATAGACTGATACTTGTAAGCAAAACTATATTACATAATATAAAGGAGTATGTAATTATGGGGTCTATATAATTCACGAATCTGTGTAAGATAAATTAGTATTATAGTGAGAATGGTTGGAAGTCATTAATTTTAAGCTGTTAGTTAAATGTTATATTAGTAATTGTGTATTTTTGGTATTTTTCAATGTTTCTGTATGATTTGTTATTTATGTTATTTATGTGTATGTGTAATATTAATAAAGATTTATAAAAGAACAAAAAACAAAGTGCATTGACTAATTTTGGGATTATCACAGAGACCTGATTATACAATTCTCATGTTTCCTGAAGCATGCAAGCTGATTATGTCAAGGACCTGTGTACACTGTTAAGAGACCTAGGATAAGGGATACAGTATGTTTGGAGGTAGCAGCAGTTTTCCTCAATCAATCTTATACACAACGGCCTTCACTTTCAGTTCTGCTATTTTGTATTGCTTCTCTTGAGTCACATCATGGAGTCATATTTAAATGTAGACGAAAGGGAGTATCATCTGCACAACTACTTTCACATTGTGGTGCAACTGGAGTTTCCAGTTTTAACAGATGCCACCCATCTGAACTACGAAAGTGAGTAAGACAATACATGAGTAATATCTATAGACCATAAGTATGTCCTGAAAATGACATAATTTGGAAACTGTTAGCAAAATCAACTATTCTGAAGTCATTTCCACCCAATGGTTCCCACTCAAGCAGTTGGTTACTGCACTTGTAACCAAGGTTCAAAGGTTGTTAGGTAGGAGGTTGTCTAGTGGCACATGTGTTGATTTCGGCTGGATGGTGATGTTGCAAGACTCATAGAAATATGCTTCATCTACTATTACATCCATGAGATTTTTGCTTTGAACCGTTGAAGAATTCTACTATCTACTCACCAGCTACCAATTGTGAACATTTTGTTGGCACCAAGATTTTGTTGCTATACCCAACCTGTTGCTGAATGGTTCAGTCACGTGAACATTATACATTCTAATCATGTGGCTTTATTGAAAGACTATTAGTTTTTCAGAAGAGGATTCCAGTAAATCTTTTATTATAGTTTCAGCCATTGTGTGGTGGTGTTGGTTGTTCATGGTTCATATTATCACCACAGTGATACTTTATGCTGTTTGTGTTTACCAGTCAAAACCCTCCACTAGGAAATGTCCAGAACCACAGAAGCCCTAATGAGGTGAAGCTGATCATCCTTGGTACATCTTGACAGTGAGAACGGAAAGGCCCTTTGAAAGCGACTAATGTGTAGAATTATGTGTAATGTGTAGACTAATGTGTTGAATTATGGTGCTGGAGGAGACTCTTGAGAGTCCCATGGACTTGTGATGACCTGGGAGTCAGACTCAGACGCTGAACCTGAGGGATCCCAGCCTGCACAGGATTCACTGCCCTCAGAACCAGTAGAGCCAGGGCGGGGGCCTGAGTCTCAAGGGGACTCACCTGTGCTGGATCCTCAGGTGCAGGCTTCGGCTGAGGTTGATCTGGCTCCTAATGGGATGGAGGACTTACTGCCTACAGGTGCTCCACTCCCCACCCAGTCAGGGGAAGCTGAGGTTGCCTCTGGGTCCGGTAACCCTCCAGCTTCTCCTGAGCTGCAAAGGCTCAGGGCAGAGAGGCGAAGGGAACTAAGTGCCCGCAGGAGGAGTGCTCGCCTCCAAGCCAGAAGAGGCGAGTCACCTGGGGAGCGGAGCCGCCCTTCGCCTCGGGACAGATAAAAGCCGGCCAGTCCCAGGCCCAAGTCGCAGGAGCAACATCGTTGCTGGGGAGTTCTGCTTGCTCCCTGCCCGGTTGTTCTGCCTGAACTCTTGACCTGCCTTGGTTCCCTGTTTGTCCTTCTGTTCCCGACCTCGCCGGACTCCTTGCCCTGTACCCTGCTCCTGTTTATTTGGACTGCCTTCACGTACCTCTGACCTCTGACCGGACTACGACCTCGCTTCCTGGATACCCCACGGGACCAGCACAGTTTGCTCCTGCCACACCCGCACTCCCCCTTCGTTGGGGTGCGTTCGGGAGGAACCTGTAAGTCATGGCTGACCAGGCGGCTGCGCTGGTGGCATTGACCCAGGAGAACCAGGTCTTGGCCCACACAGTCCAGCAGCTAAGCAGTGAGGTTACGGCGCTTCAGCAGCGTTTGGACGCCTTACTGGCTCCTGGTGCCGACGCCCCAGCTCCAGGCAAGTACCCAGTGGCCCTGCCAGAGAAATTTGATGGGTCCCCGACCAGCTTTCCCATGTTTCTCGCCCAGGCCAAGCTGTATATTCAGGGGCGAGCCCGGGATTTCCCCGACGACCGCACCAAGGTGCACTTCCTGATCAGCTTGCTGAAGGACCAGGCGGCCAAGTGGGCGTTGCCACTGCTCCAGCAAGACTCCCCCTTGCTGACAGACTATACGGGGTTTTGCAACCATTTGGAAACCGCGTTTGCCAACCCCCAGAAGGGGAGTCAAGCCAATCGGGCGATTCGGCGGTTGAAACAGGGCAAGTCCACAGTGGCCGCCTACACCACGGAATTTCGGCTGTTGGCGCAGGACTTGACCTGGAACGACTCCGCACTTCGGGACCAGTATCTCAAGGGGCTCTCGGACGAGATACTGGACCAGCTGGCCACGTTGGATCGCCCCGCCACGCTGGATGCCCTCGTCCATCGGAGTCTGCAGATAGACGATCGGTTGGAGGACCGTCGCCAGGCCGGGCCCACCGGCACTCTGGGCTCCGGTGCTTCCCAGCAGTACCACGGCCAGGGCCGAGTCACCGGAGCAGCCGATGCAGCTCGGGGCAGCGCGACCTTGCCTCTCCCCCTCGGAGAAGACTCGGCGTCGGGAGGGGAACCTGTGTCTCTACTGCGGTGGGAGTGGACACTACGCCCGAACCTGCCCCGAGAAACGCCAGCCGCAGGGAACCACGCCAACCCCAGTAGCCAACGGCCCAGGCTACCTGGGGTCCCAAGCGTCACATGATGGGCCCTCACCGGTGGAGTTGCAACACCTCATGATCCCGGTGCATCTGTACCCCCCCGGCGGGCCCTGGATTCTCACCCACGCTCTAGTGGATTCGGGGGCAACCCGCTCCTATATGGACTCTGCCTTCGCGGCCCAGCATCGGGTGCCGCTCCAGAACAAGCTAGAACCGGTACAGGTGGAGGCAATTGACGGACGGCTCCTGCGGTCGGGCGCCGTTACTCGGGAGACCCAGCCCTTGGTCCTATGCCACCAGCAGCACCGGGAGGTGCGTACCCTGGACATTGCCACCATGCCCCGGTTTCCGCTGGTGCTTGGGATGGACTGGCTGGAGTCTCACAATGTTCAGATCGATTGGGTCAATCGAACTGTACGCTTCCCAGACTCGGGTTCGAATGCTCAGTCCGAGATGCTATCGGCCGCTTCCATGGGGGAGGCTGCGTCAACGCTCCCCGCCGTGTACCGGGACTACGTAGACGTGTTCGAGGAACAGGGAGCAGACCGGCTGCCTCCTCATCGGTCCTTCGACTGCGGCATAGACCTCCAGCCCGGGGCGCCCCTGCCTGTGAGTCGCCTATACTCTCTTTCAGAGCCAGAGCGTGAAGCCCTGCAGGACTTCCTTCACAAGAACCTGGAGCGCGGGTTCATTAGGCCCTCTACCTCTCCCACGGCCGCTCCAGTACTCTTCGTTAAGAAGAAGTGTGGGGATTTTCGCCTCTGCCATGATTACCGAGCCCTGAATAAGATCACCATCCCAGACCGGTATCCCTTGCCCCTTATTGCGGAGCTGCTGGAGCGGGTGCAGGGGGCGCAGATGTTCACCAAACTAGACCTCCGGGGGGCCTACAACTTGATTCGAATCCGTGCCGGGGACGAGTGGAAGACAGCATTCGGGACCCGTTATGGGCAGTTCGAGTACCTGGTCATGCCATTCGGATTATGCAACGCGCCCGCCGTGTTCCAACGGTACATCAACCACGTGTTCCAGGACTTGTTAGACAAGTACGTGGTGGTGTACCTAGATGACATTTTTATTTATTCCCGTGATCCGGCTCGCCACGAGAGTCATGTCCGGTCCGTGTTGCAGCGCTTGCGGGAGCACCGCCTGTATGCTAAGCTCAGCAAGTGCGAGTTCCACCAGCGGTCAGTGGACTTCCTTGGACACCGACTCTCCCCGGACGGCGTGCAGATGGACCCCGGGAAGGTGTCTGCGGTTTGAGAGTGGGCGGCGCCGCGGAACCGCAAGGACCTACAGCGGTTTTTGGGGTTCGCCAACTATTACCGGACATTCATTGCGGACTATGCTCATCGCACCACCCCGTTGACCCGACTGCTGCGCCCCAAGACACCCTTCGCCTGGGATGAGGAGGCTGAGGTGGCATTCCAGGGATTGAAAGCCGGTTCCAGAAGGCGCCAATTTTGCAGCATCCTGATCCCTCTCGTCCCTTCGTGGTGGAGACTGATGCCTCCAGTACGGCTCTCGGTGCTGTCTTGTCCCAGCAACACGGACCTGATGCGCCACTGTTACCCTGCGCCTACTACTCCCGGCAGCTCCTTCCGGCGGAGCGTAACTATACCGTGTGGGAGCGGGAACTACTGGCCATCAAGGTGGCCTTTGAGGTCTGGCGCCATCATCTTGAGGGGGCACGACACCCAGTGGAAGTGAGAACCGACCACCGGAATCTGGAGTACCTCCAGACCACCCGCAGGCTGAACCAGCGGCAGATCCGGTGGGCACTGTTCTTCTCCCGGTTCCAGTTCCGGATCCGCTACATCCCCAGCTCCCAAAACCAGAAGGCGGATGCACTGTCCCGGAAACCGGAGGACATTGCAGAGACGGTGCAGCAGGCAGCCCCAACAACGATCATCCCACCAGCAGCTTTCCTGGCTGTTCATGAGACTGAGTCGCTGCTGGACCGAGTGCGGAGGCAGCAACGGGTCGACGCGTGGGCTCAGGAACGGATCCAGGAATTGGCCAGTGGATCATGTCCTCGATACCCAGAATTGGGTGTGCACCAGGGTTTGCTGATGCACCGTGGTCGGTTGTACATCCCACCAGGGCCTTTGCGGGCCAAGGTACTCCAAATGTCTCATGACGCCCCGGCAGCTGGCCAATTTGGGAGGTATCGGACCACCCACCTGGTCAGCCGGGAGTTCTGGTGGCCCCGCTTGAAGGCCGACGTGGCACGGTACATTGGGGTGTGCGAGGTCTGCCGGCGAGCCAAGGGACCGACCGGGAGACCTGCGGGACTGCTACAGCCACTGCCAGTTCCCCCTCGTCCGTGGCACACGGTTTCATTGGATTTTGTAGTAGACCTACCCCCATCCCGTCAGTGTACCTGCCTCCTGGTATTCACAGACCACTTCACTAAAATGGTGCACTGCGCCCCGTGCCCGTCTGTACCCTCAGCCAAGGAGACGGCACAACTGTACCTACAAAACGTCTTCCGCTTACATGGCCTATCGGAACGTTTGATCTCCGATCGTGGTGCCCAGTTCACCTCCCGCTTCTGGCGCGCTCTTCATCAGGCTCTCGGGACGGAGGTCTGCCTATCTTCGGCCTACCATCCACAGACGGATGGACAGACCGAACGGGCAAACGCGGTGTTGGAACAGTACCTCCGGTGCTACTGCAGCTTCCATCAGGATGATTGGGTCGACCACCTGGCGTTGGCTGAGTTCGCGTATAACAACGCAGTGCACGCTTCCACCCAACAGACCCCGTTCCAGGCAAACTATGGGTACCACCCGCGGTTGTTTCCAAGCGTGCTGCCAGCATCCGCAGTCCCCGCAGTGACAGACTGGCTACAAGAGCTCCAGTCACAGCAGCAGCTTCTGACGGAGCAACTGAGCCAGGCCAAGGACGTGTATAAGGCCCAGGCCGACCGTCACCGTCAGGAGGGGCCGGAACTCCATGTCGGAGACCTGGTATGGCTCTCCACCCGCCACCTGCACCCCTCTCGGCCTTCGCGGAAGCTGGATGCCCGCTTCACCGGCCCATTTCCGATCGTGGACCGGGTCTCACCTGTGGCATTCTGTCTCCGGTTACCCGCGACCCTGAAGGTCCACCCAGTATTCCACCGGTCCCTACTCAGTCCGGTCGCCCCGCCCGATGAGTTCCACCCAGACCATCCACGACCGCAGCCAGTTTTGGTTCAGGGGGAGCCCAAGTACGAGGTGGAGCACATTCTCGACTCCCGATACCGCAGGGGGAAGCTCCAATACCTCATCGACTGGAAGGGGTATGGGCCCGAGGATCGGTCATGGGAACCAGCGGAGAACGTCCACGCACCTGTCTGCCTCCGTGATTTCCATGCGACTTACCCCAGCAAGCCTGGTCCGGCCCCTCGGTTGAGGGGGGGGCCTGGGAGGGGGGATGGTGTGATGACCTGGGAGTCAGACTCAGACGCTGAACCTGAGGGATCCCAGCCTGCACAGGATTCACTGCCCTCAGAACCAGTAGAGCCAGGGCGGGGGCCTGAGTCTCAAGGGGACTCACCTGTGCTGGATCCTCAGGTGCAGGCTTCGGCTGAGGTTGATCTGGCTCCTAATGGGATGGAGGACTTACTGCCTACAGGTGCTCCACTCCCCACCCAGTCAGGGGAAGCTGAGGTTGCCTCTGGGTCCGGTAACCCTCCAGCTTCTCCTGAGCTGCAAAGGCTCAGGGCAGAGAGGCGAAGGGAACTAAGTGCCCGCAGGAGGAGTGCTCGCCTCCAAGCCAGAAGAGGCGAGTCACCTGGGGAGCGGAGCCGCCCTTCGCCTCGGGACAGATAAAAGCCGGCCAGTCCCAGGCCCAAGTCGCAGGAGCAACATCGTTGCTGGGGAGTTCTGCTTGCTCCCTGCCCGGTTGTTCTGCCTGAACTCTTGACCTGCCTTGGTTCCCTGTTTGTCCTTCTGTTCCCGACCTCGCCGGACTCCTTGCCCTGTACCCTGCTCCTGTTTATTCGGACTGCCTTCACGTACCTCTGACCGGACTACGACCTCGCTTCCTGGATACCCCACGGGACCAGCACAGGACTGCAAGAAGATCAAACCTATCCATTCTTAAAGAAATCAGCCCTGAGTGCTCACTAGAAGGACAGATCCTGAGGTTAAGGCTCCAGTACTTTGGCCACCTCATGAGAAGAGAAGACTCCCTAGAAAAGACCCTGATGTTGGGAAAGATGGAGGGCACAAGGAGAAGGGGACGGCAGAGGATGAGGTGGTTGGACAGTGTTCTCGAAGCTACTAACATGAGTTTGGCCAAACTGCGAGAGGCAGTGAAGGATAGGCGTGCCTGGCGTGCTCTGGTCCATGGGGTCACGGAGAGTCGGACACGACTGAACGACTGAACAACAACAACAATGTGTAGAACAGATCTAAAGGGACATTTCAAATAGGTGAAAGTCACGTGATACGTTAAAATTGGTATTTATACTTGTAGAATACTACACACTTGCAAGATCAACACACTGGGTAACACAACAGGCGCTTGGGGCACCATCACTTTCACCCCTGTGAATAACAAGCCAGATTAGCTACACAGCTTGAGTTTTCCTTGTATGGTACTGCCATCTGCTGCATTTTGACAACACAAACCTTTTGGCATTATGACCAGCAGCAGTGGAGAACCCACTTCCCTAATGCACACGCACTATAATTAGAAAATAAAAGATAATAAGTCCACTCAAAAGTATACGGCTTGTGCCATAACTTTCTGCTCCTTTAATTTTGCAAGCAGCATTCTGTGGCATCATCTGCAGCAATATTTCAACAGATGCAAAAGGACAGAAACTGCTGTTCAGTAATTTGCTTACATTTCCCATCATGCAAGCTTGTGCATTACAAATCTTTTTTAATTTCCTGATTTTGTGAACAAATGCAAACTAATACAGTCAATCAATCTAGTTTGTGATACACAGCATGAATCCCACTTTCCAGTTATTCTTTGGGCTCACTTGTTATAAATTAATCATCCTAACACTAGAAAACCTCCTCTTGAGAGCTATATATAGAAGCTGAGCAAACTCTTTTTCTGGCTGGTCCGAAAGTAGTGGAATACCAGACATTATTACAGTTAGTTTCACTAACCTAAGTTCCATCCCACTACTAACTTTGACTGGTCTTTTCCCCCCTCCCTTTTTTGGTTTTTTAAATAACCTTTTATTGAGTTTTATAAACAAGGATCATAGAATAAATGATAAAAATAAATAGACCATGTCTTATGTCATTTGTCACAAAAATAGCACAATACATTTACCATAATATCTACAACATATGGTTCAATGTGTAAGTTATTGAATCATGAACTGGTTTTAATAAAAACAAAAACAAAGAGGAAACAGGATTGAACAGAATTAACAGATAACATTCAACATTACATAGCTAAACCCTTTGTGGTTGGCTTAGAGCAGGCACGTCCAACAGGTAGATCGTGATCTACCAGTAGATCACTGGAAATCTGTGGTAGATCACTGGCTTCCCCCAAAGAAGTTCAACAAGTTTGGCTCCCCTAAAAAAAAGCTCAATTTTTTTGCCCTGCACCCCTAAAAATGTGGCTTTCCCCCTCCCTAAAAAAAGTTCAACAAGTTTGACCTGAACCCTAAAAAGGGGGTAGATCACTGCCAGTTTTTAACTCTGTGAGTAGATCGCAGTCTCTTGGGAATTGGCCATCCCTGGCTTAGAATAAGTATGAAAAATAGTCATTTTTCCTTTTATGTTACCAATGAAACAATATAAAGTTAGTCTATTGATGAACGTGGGGGCGGGGGGGGGAGTTCAAAGTGAAGAGGTTTTGCGAGACTATGGAGGTCACCTCCGGGTGTGAAGTCAAACCGCAAGAGAATCACAGCACCTGCTGAGGCTGCAGAGATGGTAACTCGGAACGGCTGCCTTCCCTGTTGTTTGGCTGCATAAGCAGCACTGGAGTGACCTGGGCAGTGTGCATGGATGGAGGTCCCTCTGGGCCTGGCTGAGGGGGTCCAGAGGAAAGCAGAGCAAGACGCAGGCTGCACCAGCTGGGCTGCAGGAGTTGCCAGGAGGAAGCGGATGAGGCCTTAGGGACTCCACTGGTTTGCTCCTGAGCCTTTCCTTCTCCTGAAGATATCTTGCAAGGCAGTGGATCTTTCCTCGGGGTTTACCCCCAAAGCCTTTCTCACAAATGAATATAGCCACAAGGCAGCGGAGGTTGAGAATAAGAGTTTTTTTTTCTCCTGGATGCACCACCTTCCCAGGGTGATGTGCAGAAACCACTTTCCTTACCATTGGACCCACTATCGATCCTTTCTGCACCAAGAGTGTCAGATGATGGTGATACTTTCTTGCCCTTCTATTGGCAAGCAATGCATGGGTCAGTTTTGGCCCCTCGGTGGTCCATTAGAGTTCATGGTAGGGTTGCCATACATCCAGACATATCTGGAATACTGCCATCGGCAGCAGTGTCGGGCAAACATGGCAACCGTTAAGGCTACATGGCAGCAAGGTTAGATAGATAGATAGATACTTTATTGTCACTGTACTTAGTACAACGAAATTGAATGCCACCCCACATTTACAGCCACATATACGCATTTATACATTTACAGCCACACATACACATACATACCATCCATCACGACTCCCCAAGATCATATTATTTGGTTACAGCTTTTAAAAAAGTTATAGCTCTTGGATAAAAACTGTTTTTTGATCTATTCATTCTTGATTTAATTGTTCTGTATCTCTTGCCGGAAGGCAACTGTGCAAACAGACTATATCCAGGATGAGATGAATCCTGTAAAACAGGCATCGGCAACGTTATCCGGCCGTGGGCCAGATGCGTCGCACGGAGCTCGTCCGTGGGCCGGACATGCGCAGACGCGATGCTGGAAATCACGTCTGCGCATATCCCCCGGTGCCGGAAATTGCTTCTGCGCATGCCCAGACGCCTGTGCAGATGCGATTTCCGGTGTCTGCGCAAGTCCCCCGCGTCAGGGCATGTCTCCGGCACTGGAAATCGCTTTTGTGCATGCCCAGATGCCTGTGCAGATGGGATTTCCGGTGTCTGCACGAGTCCCCGCGCCGCGCCGGTAACCAGAAGACTCGCGGGCCGGTTAAATGGCCTCCTTGGGCCGGAGGTTGCCGACCCCTGCTGTAAAATGTTGTTTGCTTTTTTGAGACAACGGGAACTGTATAGTTCATCCAAAGATAGTTCATCCAAAGAGGATGCCCGATTTCGGGCTGTGGTTATGACCTTCTGGAGCATTTTCCTATCGGTGACTGTGCAACTGGCAAACCAAGCACAGATACAGAGTGCCAGCTCTCCTGCTCACGCAGCGTCTTTGGCAAGTGGAGAAACGGAGGCTCACACCTGGATTCTTTCCTCTCTGCGGGGAGAGGAGGCTCCGCCCCCTGGAGCCCCAGGACACGCAGAAGAGGCGGCAGGGGGCGCTGTGGGCAACGCGGCCTCCTTGCGAAGCCAACTTCCGCCCGATGATGGGCGGGGCCGGGAGGAGCCGCAGAGCTACGAAACAGTGAGAGGGGCCCCGGCCCGACCTGCGCCGGTCGCTTCCTGGCTCATGCTGCCTTTCCACCCACACGGAGACGGGCGCGTCCGCGAGACGGCCCGTTGGAAGAATTGCTCCAATGCTTTGCGGGGGGGGGGCGTTGAATATTTTTGCCCTTCTGCAGAAAAAAGGTGGGAAGTTCTGCACGGGCGAGTCCGTGGGCATTTCATGTCATGCAGGGGGAAGGGAGGCGACTCCGAGGGACCGTCTCCCTCCGGGCGGACCTTTCTGAAAGTGCCGCGATTTGGCGCGGGTCTGCCAAAGCTTCCTGGGGGAGGACCCCCGCTTGGCAGCAGGGCCGGTCCCGGAGCCCCCCTGCGCCCAGGAGCCCCCAGGCAAGCCAGCTAGTAGCAGGGCTCTCTCGTGGCAGGGAGGACCACCAACACAACACGGGTGCTGACCCTCCACACGTGCCGAGGAGCAGCAACGCGTGAGTGCGTGCGGGAGAAGCGAGCAGGGGAGGTGGCAACCCTGTCGGAAGGGCCGGGTCGGTCTGCCCTAGTTGTGCCTCCTCTGCTGCGCGGAGCTTGGGTAGCCTTAACGTCTCGTGTGGACGGAAAGAGATCCACTCTGACTCTGCGGACAGGAGGATTCTGGTACCCAGCAAAGAGAGAAAACTCTCTCCCTCTTCCCCGAGGCTCTGGGCATCCGTCTGTCTCGGGAGACAATGGAGTGCTCCCAGGACCGGTGCTGGCGATTTTGGCGCCCTAGGCGAGGGGGCGGGCCACGTGATGTCATTGCGTATGATGCACGTTGTGGAGCGGTGCCCCGCCCCCTGTCTGGCTGGGCGCCCCCCGCCGGGGTTTGCTTGCTCTGCCGCTGGTTGGGGCGGCGGTGGGCGGCAGCGGGGGACAGGGGGCAGGCTGGCCAGCGCCCCCTCCATTTTGGCGCCCTAGGCAATTGCCTAGTTCGCCTAAATGGACGAGCCGGCCCTGAGTGTGCCTTCGGGGGTGAAGCCAAACCGCGGCGGTATCAGCACCGAAATGACTCCCCCCCCCACACACCGGGCGCAATCCTGGGCTGTATGCCTGGAGGTCCTGGGCTGTCTCTTGATCCTCTGACCTGGTCCGGCAAAGGGAAGCAGATGGATACATTGGGCATGCTATGTATTCAGTGATCTGTGTTTGCCTGAGCTGGAGTCTGGACTAAGGATTCTGAGCTCCTGTGTTCTGATTCCATGCATGATGTCCAATCACAGAACATTTCAGGATTGGGGCCTCTGCCCTTGAACTCTGAGTCATGATTTGCAGCTTGGAAGTTAAGACATGAAAGCCCAGGCTTTCAGGAATGCATATAAGCAGTTGCTTTGCCCGTTCCCGTTATGTTGTTCCATAAAGGTTCTTGCTGTTACCACTGTGTCTTGCCTTGTGGGAACCTGCCTACACTTCAGGGCACCAGCTGGGGGGGTGGGAGGTGCCGGAAGGAGGCGAACGAGGCGCCCGAGAGACAGATGTTAATGGAAAGTAGCAGATAAAAAGGCAAATGGCCTTGGAAAGGTGAAACCCCCCAGAACATAGGCCTTGTGGACCTTTCTTTCGTACTTCGCAACAGTGGTTTTTTTTACAGCAAAACCCAATCGTCAAGAATCATTTAATCCAGTATTAAATCCAGAAATCTGAATGTGGCCCAGCAGTTTTGCATCCTGGTCCACCAGATATTAAGAATCCCAAGCAAGCAAGGTTTATTCTATTTCTTGTGGTGTCTGGTGCTTCACATGGTGCCGCCTTACAAATAGTGCAAGCTTGCTTTATTATGCCATGTCTGCACGTTATTTCAGCCTTGCAGTAGAAAGCACAAAGCCTGTTAGTGTCTGATCTGCCTGTTTGGAGAGTCCACCTTTTCTCCGATGTGCAGAGGTTGAGCCCAGAGTCCCCCTTTCTGCTGGCACAATATCCTGTGCCTTGTTATAGGCAGCTTCCCATCTCCAACATTGGATGAACCTTTCCAAAGTTTCAACAAAATTGTAAGGGACCAAGAGGCAAAATGTGTGTGGAAAACTACATAAACATAAGCACATATGACTAGATGTCGTGTCCCCAATGGTAACTGTAGCTAGCTGTCAAGAACGCACGCCACTCCGAGAAGTCAGCGGAAGAAGTCTTGAAGTTTATTGTACAGCACACAGAGATACGTGGAAAGTCCGTGAGGATTCTGAGGAGGCCATCTCAGAATCCCCCTTTAATACACCTTGCTGGGTGACTCCCAATTCCCCCCTCCCTTCTGCCCTAATGGTCCGGGGGCGATCCACTTCCCCACCCGGGATGGCTTGGACAAAAGAGTTAACTGCTCTGGTCTACCTGCACTATTCATGGGTGCTTTTTACATTGTTATTGTGATGCTGCCGGTTCCGCCGCTGATGGCTCGTTAGCGGTCGTTATCGCCCATCCTGGGGTTGTTTACCCCGTGGGGCATGCCTGGGCGAGGTCGGGCCTTGCTGCGCTCAGTTTAACCCCTGCGTGCCTGGCTCCGCTGTTGCCCCCTTTCCTGGCCCGCTGCATGGTTCCCCTTCCTGGCGCCCGCATGGCGCGACCCCACTGTCTAGTCGGGTCGCGACATCCTGCCCCCCCGAAACTGACACCCCCCTCCCCTGGGGAGCGTCCTGGGTCCCGGGGCCCCCCGGCCGGTTCGGCCACTGCTGGTGGAATCTCTTGACCAGCTGTGGGGCCAAAACGTCCGACACCCACACCCATTCTCGGTCCCCCGTTGCGAAGTCCTTCCACTCCACCAGGTACTGCAGACGCCCTCTGTGGAATCTGGAGTCCAAAATGTCCTTGACCTCATGGTGCTCCCCTCCCGCCAGGATCAGCGGGGTGGGTGGCGCCGCCACGGGGTGCCAACCGTCGTCCTCCGGGGACTTCTTCAGCAAGCTGAAGTGGAACACCGGGTGTATCTGTCGCAAGTTCTTTGGGAGTTCCAGCTTCGCAGAAACTCCGTTGATTACCTCTAACACTTTAAACGGGCCCAAGTACCGGGGCCCGAGTTTCTTGCTGGGGAGGCCCAGCTTCAGATGCCGCGTGGACAGGTAGACCCGGCACCCCGCTTTGATGTCCCCCGCCGGTCTCCTTCGCTGGTCCGCCGTCCTCTTCTGCGCCGCCTTGACCTCCAGCAGTTGTTCCCGAAGGGACTCCCAGCACCTGGCCGTCCTCTCTCTCCACTTTCCGAGCTCCTCCGGCTCCCGGGCGGTGGGCTCCCCCAAGTCCGGCAGGTGCCTCAGGTCGGTCCCGTAGACCACGGCGAAGGGGGACATCTCCGTGCTGCTGTGTACGGAGTTATTATAAGCGAACTCCGCCAACGGAAGCAGCTGTGACCAGTCGTCCTGCTGGTAGCAGCCAAAACATCGCAGGTACTGCTCCAGCACCTGGTTGACACGTTCCGTCTGTCCATCAGTCTGGGGGTGGTAGGCCGAGCTGAGTCCCTGCTCGATCCCCAGCAATCCCAGGAACGCCTTCCAAAATCGGGACACAAACTGGGAGCCGCGGTCGGAAATGACCTTGTCTGGAACCCCATGGAGCCGGAAGATGTGCTCCATGAACAGCTTTGCCACCTGGGTGGCGGTAGGCAGTGAGGCGCAGGGCACGAAATGGGCTTGCTTGGAGAACAGGTCCACCACGACCCATATTGCTGTTTTGCCTCGGCTGGGTGGCAGATCCGTAATAAAGTCCATGGAGATCACCGACCAGGGTCGAGGTGAGACCTCCAGGGGCTGTAGGAGGCCCTGCGGCTTGCCCACTGCCGGCTTGCAGGTGAGGCAGATGGGGCAGCCCGCAACGTAGTCCTTGACATCTTTACGGAGCGTGGGCCACCAGAAGCTCCGCCGAACCAGCTTCCACGTCTTGAAGCCGAAGTGCCCAGCCGCTTTGGCGTCGTGGCATGCTTCCAGGGCGGCCCTCCGGAGGGGTTCCGGGGCGTACGCGGCGCTCCCTCTGCCAGATGTCCCCTTCCAGTGTCAAGGAGTCCCGCAGGTTCTGTAGTTCCGTGTCTGTCGGATACGCTGCCACTAGTCTGTCGCGGAGCGCTGCAGAAGGCTGGCTGCGCTCCCGGGGGGGTGTCCCAACTTGACCCCCTGTCTGTCCCTCTTCCCTCCTAGCCTGGTTACGGGTGGTGACGGCTCGGGCTAAGTGTTTGTCCTCAAATAGCGGACGCATCTCTGTGCGGACGTCCGCCTCGTACTGGGGCAGGCGAGACAGGGCGTCCGCGAGGAAGTTGTCCTTCCCGGGGATGTGGCTTAGCTGGAAATCGTACCGGGAGAAGAACTCTGCCCACCGCATGTGCTTGGCGGTCAGCTTCCGCGGCTGTCGGAGGGCCTCGAGGTTGCGGTGGTCTGTCCAGACCTCGAACGGTTCCCTTGCCCCCTCCAGCCAGTGCCTCCACTCCTCAAGCGCCATGCGGATGGCCGCTGCCTCCTTCTCCCAGGTAGACCAGTTCCTTTCCGCCTTCCCAAACTTCCAGGACAGGTACGCCCCGGGCCTCAGACGGCCCTCCCCGTCCCTCTGCAGGAGTACCGCTCCCATGGCCACATCACTAGCGTCTACCTGTACCACCATGGGCCGGGCTGGATCCACATGGATCAGCGTAGGCTCGGCGGCGAACGCCTCTTTGAGCCCCTGGAAAGCCTCCTCCGCCCGGGACCCCCAATCCAGAGCCGCCCCGGGACGCTTGGCCCCCTTTCCTTTCCCCTTGGTACCTAGGAGATCGGTGAGGGGGGTCACCAAGGCCGAATAGTTGGGCAAAAAGCCCCTGCAGAAATTTGCGAACCCTAGCAGGCTCTGGAGTTGGCGCCGTGTCCGCGGCCGCTCCCACCCCAGGACTGCCTCCACCTTCTGGGGATCCATGGCCACCCCCGCCGCCGAGATCCTATACCCCAGGTAATCTAAGGAGGGACGGTGGAACTCGCACTTGGGCAACTTGACGTATAGGTGGTTGTCCAGGAGTCTCTGCAAGACCTCCCGGACCAACCGGACGTGTTCCCGGGGGTCCCGACTGTGCACCAGCACATTGTCCAGGTAGACCACCACCCCTTTGTACAGGAGGTCGTGGAGTACCTCATTGATGAGACTCATGAACACCCCCGGGGCCCCGCTCAATCCGAACGGCATTACCAGGAACTCGAACTGTCCAAACTGGCAGTTAAAAGCCATCTTCCATTCGTCCCCCTCCCGGACCCGCACCCGGTAGTATGCCTCCCTTAAGTCTAGCTTCGTGAAGATCGTGCCGGTACCCAACTGGTCCAGCAGATCCGGGATGAGGGGGAGCGGGTACGCGTTCCCTGCCGCTATGGTGTTCAACCCTCTATAGTCCTGGCACAACCTCCGGGTGCCATCCTTCTTGCCCACGAAGATGACCGGAGCCCCCATGGGGCTCTTGGAGGGGCAGATGAACCCTCTGGCCAGATTCTTGTCCAGGAACTCCCTGAGGTCCTGGAGTTCCTCCCCGGACATCTTGTAGATGCGTCCCTTGGGGAGGACCGCATCTTCTGGGATGTCGATGGCGCAATCTGTGCGGCGGTGGGGGGGCAGCTCGTCTGCCTCGGTTTCCCCGAACACCGCCGCCAGATCCCGGTACTCCGGGGGTATCTCCGGCGCCACCACACCCAGCTTGCCCTCGTCCCCGTGGACCCCTTTGGCCTCCCCCTTTCCGGGGCACTGGGGGTCCGATTCGACCCTGTGCTGCCCACACCTATCCAGGTCGAACGTCAGGCGCCCTGAGCGCCAGTCTACTATGGGGTTATGTTCCATCAGCCAATCCAACCCCAGCACTACCCGGTACCCATCCGTGGGGACCCTAACTAGCATCCTGGACTCCCGGTGGTCCCCCACCCACAAGGAGACCGGCCCCACTTCCACCCCAAACGGACCCCCCTTTATGGGACTGCCGTCCATCTGGACGAAAACTAAGGGGGTGCTCCGAACCTGGGTGGGCAAGTCCAGTTCCTTGGCCACTTCGGGGTGCAGCATACTGTGGTTGCAGCCCGAGTCCAGCAGCGCATCTCCCGTCCATTGTTTGCCGCCGTCCGGGTTTTCCAGCCTCACCCGGACCAGGTTGGGTGGTCTTCCCACCCGTTTCTTGGGGTCCGTTGACCCTGGCGGGACCTGCAGCCGGACGTCCTTCACTGCAGGTCCAGGTCGTTTCCCGACTCCGCGCCTTCGGAGTCGGACTGGCGCTTTTCCTTCGGCTCTGACGCGACAGCCGCCCGGCTCCCGGTCTTGGGTGTCCGGCTGGTTCCCGACGTCTCTTGGGACCCTGCTGGGGTCCGAACCTCTCCCGGGGGTCGCTTGGGGCACGCCACCGCATAGTGTCCTGCCCCCCCGCACCTCATGCAGAGTCCATCCCGGCGTCTCCTCTCCCGTTCCGGGTCGGGGGTGCGCTTGGGCCGGGGGACCCCCACGCCATTGGCGGGACGGGGGGTCCCCGAGTTCTCCGCGGGCCTTCGGTCCTTGCCCGCCCTGGGTCCTAGCTCCAGCATCCCCAGGTCTGCTTCCAACTGAGCCACCATGCGGCACCAGCCGTCCAGCGTCGACAGCTCCCGAGGGGTCCCTTTCACTACGGCCCACTTGCGGAGCTCAGGATGGAGGCCCTCCTTGAAGTAGTGGACGAGGACCTCCTCGTTCCAGGAGGAGATTTGGGCGGCCTCCCCCCTGAACATGTCTACATAGTCCTGAACCGGGAGACCCCCTTGCCTGGCCTTCTGGACCCATCGCTTCGCCTTCTCCTCCGCCTGCGGGTCTTGGAAGCGCTCTCGAAGGGCTGCCAAGAAGTCCTCCAGGTTGGCCAGAGCCGGATCCCTGCGGTCGACCAGGAGCATGGCCCACTGGCCGGCCTTCCCCTGCAGGGAGGAGATGACCGCCGCTACCAAGTCCTCTGGGTCGCAGTCGTCTCCCCCGTACCTTCTGGCGTGGTTCCTTGCGTGGAAGATGAAGGTGGAGAGTTCCGCCGGGTCCCCCTCGAAAATGGTCTTCAGCTCCGGGGGCGGCCTCGCTGCTGTCGCCCGTGGAACTCCCCGCCACTACGTCGTCCTCCAGCCGGCTGCTGCGACGTCTTGGCGGGGGAAACACCTGCCCCCTCAGGGCCGTCCCGTCCGACCACGTCAGTCGTTGAGTCACTCCGGGCTCCTGACCTGAGCCCTTCCTTGGGGTCTGCTGACTGCAGACCCCTGATCCCGCGTGGCCTTGGCTCCCGCCGCCGCTACGACTTGTCTGGGGCACCGCGCCCCCACAGGCCTGGTCCAACAACCGGCCTGACTCCTCGCCGACCCGCAGCCGCTCCCAGATGAGGTGGTTCAGCTGCTCCTGGAGTCGCCGTAGCTCGTCCAGGCTCCCTCTGTCTGGTCTGGCCGAGGAAAGGCTCCGTTGGTCTGAGGTAAACAGATCCGCCGGCCGCTCGAGTAGGGCGCTCGAGGTAACGGGGGTCTGAATACGTGCCGCTCCGCGCCATGGGGTCGCCATCTCGGTAGCTGCCGGTAAGCGATCCCAACACGATACGGACGTTGAAGTTTTTTCGTGAGAATCCTCACTATGTCGTGTCCCCAATGGTAACTGTAGCTAGCTGTCAAGAACGCACGCCACTCCGAGAAGTCAGCGGAAGAAGTCTTGAAGTTTATTGTACAGCACACAGGGATACGTGGAAAGTCCGTGAGGATTCTGAGGAGGCCATCTCAGAATCCCCCTTTAATGCACCTTGCTGGGTGACTCCCAATTCCCCCCTCCCTTCTGCCCTAAAGGTCCGGGGGTAATCCACTTCCCCATCCGGGATGGCTTGGACAAAAGAGTTAACTGCTCTGGTCTACCTGCACTATTCATGGGTGCTTTTTACATTGTTATTGCGATGCTGCCGGTTCCGCCGCTGATGGCTCGTTAGTGGTCGTTATCGCCCATCCTGGGGTTGTTTACCCCGTGGGGCATGCCTGGGCGAGGTCGGGCCTTGCTGCGCTCGGTTTAACCCCTGCGTGCCTGGCTCCGCTGTTGCCCCCTTTCCTGGCCCGCTGCATGGTTCCCCTTCCTGGCGCCCGCATGGCGCGACCCCACTGTCTAGTCGGGTCGCGACACTAGAGCACAAGAGCACCATTTCAAATGGCTAGTATGCCTTTATTCTGGTCATTTTATTTTTTACTGTTAATGATCCGTAACAGCCTCATAACAGGAACCTCTTTCGTCTGAAGAGCAATATTTTTAAAAATTCCTTAAATCCAGACCTTTAAGGACTTGCAGACCCAATTCAACAGGCAGCTTCCATTTTAAAATTTCAGTCTGCTAAAAACTTTCCTATTCCACAAAACTCGTGCAGGCAATTGAGATGATATTTTTTAAAGACCTGATCTCTGATTTTAAAATTCTTTTTTACATGGCTTTTATATTATAGAGGTGTGTGTCACTGGTTTCAGCAGCTATTATTATTATTTCCCCCCAATACGTGTAGTTTCCTCAGCATGTCTTCTGCGGTGCAGTTACTCCGCTCAATTTCATAACAAGGGTGTGTGTGATTATAGCAAAACCAAAGAGGAAAAGAGTGCACTGCAGTTATTAATTGATTTTATTTTGAAAATAATGCTATTAATCCTAGAGGGATAGGAGGAAAGCTTCAGAATTACACATTCAAGAAGCATTTGTTAAATCCAAAACTTTTGCTATATAAAAAGGTGATAATGGAACTCCCTTGCATTGTTCCTTTAAAGCAAAAGGTTACCAGCCTCTCTTCAAAGCCTGACACTTTCCCTGCATCTTCCAAATAAATAGATCTTTTAAAATTCTTCCAGGCCTTTTAAACCCCTGCAATTTTAACAGATTATGTGATTGTCATGTTTTGAGCTATTGCTTACAAACTGTATAACTTTATCTTTCTGCCAGGAAGGATTTTCTTTCAATGCTGCAAGCTGTGATTTTTATAATACAGGAATCCCCTCCGCCACCATTTAAGTGTGTTCAATTCATGCACAACTGTGCATATGCGCAGCACCAAAAACCCCAAATGGGGGGAGAGACCTGAAGAGTCTCTACAAAACCCCACTGCACCTCCAGCCCACAAAGAGACTCCCTGGAGCCCAGAGGGTGTCCTCTTGAGGGTCTGGGAAAGAGCTCCTTGCAAGCTGAAGGCGCAGCAGGGTGCCCCCCATTTTTGCACATTTCACTTATGCGCGCAGGGGATCAGAACGTTACCCCTGTGTAAATGGGGAGCCACCTGTACAGAATTTCTAAAAGGTTTTAGTGTTTTCATGCTGGGTCTTTACCAAGCAGTCATCTCTAACTAGAAGCCAGCAACACATAAGGATGCATTCAGTCACAAAGGCAAGCAGACTGCAGTCACAAGAGAAGCCCAAGGGGGGGGCAGGGGGGAGGCAAGAGCAATTCAGCCCTGGATGGCTGAGACAAGCAAAGCAGGTGCAAAGGTATGAGAGAACCCAGGGAGGAATTGGAGAGTGATGGCAGAGACCAGTGAGGAAGAAGATGTGTCTCAGCATCAAAAGCACCTGGAGGTGTGTGGACACACAGGTGGCTTTGCCCCCATCCAGAACTGACCACCGATGGTGATCCTTCATAGGTCCTGTAGCCCCCCCTTTCAAACTCCAATTCCCAATTAAGCCTTTGCTGAAGTCCTTAGGTCCTGTGCCACAATGTTTAGGAAGGCCCTTGTGGGATCTCGGAGATTTTGTCCAGTGACTTCAGCAGTTCAGCCACCATCTGCAGCTCTTTCGCGCCAGAGAGCAGCTGCCTGGAATGAAAGCAGGAGGTTGTTAGACAGAAAGAGGGTAATGAGAGTGAGAGTGACTGCTTAGGCCAGGATTTACTTATTTATAAAAATATTTGTATGACCACTGTGTCATAAAGATACATATCAAAGCAGTTTACAGCAATAAAACCATAAAACCATACAATAAAAACCACACAACAGTTAACATTGTGGAAGGATGCATTCTAAATTATCCATGAAGGCCTAGCAGAACAAACATGTTTTCAGCAGGCATTTAAAAGTTGGCATAGAAGGCGCATGCTAAATCTCCAGTAGCAGAGAGTAGCACAGGACTGGACCAATGACAGTAAAGGCTCAGTTTCTTGTTGTTGTCAAATGATGACCCTCAGGGTCCCTTCCAATTCTATGATTCTGTGCTAGCTAAGGGACGCGGGCGGTGCTGTGGTCTAAACCACAGAACCTAGGGCTTGCTGATCAGAAGATTGGCGGTTCGAATCCCCGCAATGGGGTGAGCTGTTGCTCGGTCCCTGCTCCAGCCAACCTAGCAGTTTGAAAGCACGTCAAAGTGCAAGTAGATAAATAGGTACCGCTCTGGCGGGAAGGTAAACGGCGTTTCCGTGCGCTGCTCTGGTTCACCAGAAGCGGCTTAGTCCTGCTGGCCACATGACCTGGAAGCTGTAAGCCAGCTCCCTCGGCCTATAGAGCGAGATGAGCGCCGCAACCCCAGAGTTGTCTGTGACTGGACCTAATGGTCAGGGGTCCCTTTACCTTTATGCTAGCTAATGCTACTGAGTAAAACCCATCCTCTCAGACTCAGTCAAACAGGACAGGACAAGGAGTAGACAGAAGCAATGCCCTAGAGACTGTTATCCTTGTCTTCTCATTCCTGAAACAATGAGAGGGTGAATGTCTCTGCAAGTCATACCATGGACCGCTGATGTTGCTATGGTAACCCAGTGCACCTGACACCTTATCTCAGAGCATCCAGACCAGGGTGTGTGTGTGTGATGTGCTAACTCAAGGCCTGCACTGCGTCATTTAACTCATTTGTTTACATCGCACCAAGACGGTTCATCCATCTCTCGTTGAGTTGCAAGCTGACTGGGGTTCATGTAGATTTTAATCTACGGATGCCCGATGTTGAAATGTACCTGATGGATGGTTGGGACTTTTTGATGACGGTGAGGAGATTCTGCAAGGCAGCCTTGGCATTTTGCTGCACTATGGCCAGGTTAGCCGAGTGGCTAGATTTCAAAGCTTCGTTTTCTAACCTGTAGTTCTCCACCTGAACCTTTAAGGTAAAAAAAACAGGAAGGGGGGGGGATACGTCAGTGGCTCACCACCCCCAGCTACAGAGACATGTGTATAAAAAGCACAGAGGAGCTAGGTCAAAGGATCCTGCAGATGCCAGCAAGCAAGATTAGTTGAGAACGTTATTGCAAACAATGCAAGTCTGCCAAGCAGGTTTATTTATTTTTTAAAAGCATATTTCACCCTGCTTTTTCTGCCAAAAAAGGCTCCCAGAGCAGTTTGCAAAGATTCACAAGTCCCCGACTGTGTACACAACATGTATTTAAAGCACTTGGCTTCCCCTACTGCATCCTGGGAACTGTAGTTAACCCCAAAGAACTATAACCCCCAGCACCCTTAAACTACATTTCCCAGGGTTCTTTGGGAGAAGCCAGGTGATTTAAATTTATGGTGTGTAGCTAGCCACACACACAACACGTGGTCTGGGCAAGTTTCCTGGCCAAGGAGTGTGGGGAGTTCAGCCGTGTCTCACCTGCAACCTGCAACGTCTCCTTAGCCTCATGAACGGAACAGAAGAAGAGCCGGGTGCTGGGTCAGGCCAGGGGCCCATCGAGTTCCACATCCTGTTCTCACGGGCCAACCAAATGCCCATTATGGGAAACCTGCAAGCAGGATCTGAGGGCAAGAGCAAACTCCCCTCTCGCCCTTTCCAGCAACGGGGATTCAGAAGCTGTCTCTTAGCCCTCCCCTCCTGCGGGAATTTGTCTAATCCTCTTTCGGAGTCCTCCAGGTGGGTGACCCTCATGGCCTCTTGCAGGAGAGAGTTCCCCAGTTTAACTCTCCACCCTCCTCAGCTTTGCCTTAGCAGGTGCTCAGAAACACAAGGAGACCCAACAGAGGAGGCCATACCTGGAGGAGGCTGTTGTGCTGCTTCAGCTTCACAGTGCTGGATTCAGCCTTCATGGCCCGTTTCTGGAATAGAGAAGAGCAGGGCTGGTCACCGGAGCCTGAAGAATAAAAGACCAGGGGTGGCGGGGAAGAGAGAGAGAGAGAGACCCTGCTATGTCAGAGGCAGTAGGCTTCTCACGACCAGCCACCTGGAGCCACATGGGGGGGGGCAGCACCCCACCAGAGTCTAGGAGCAGAATCTCCCCACCTGCTCGCTCTTATGAGTCAGCTTCCATTACAGATGGGTCCCCTTCCAGGAGCCACATGCAGGGCCAGAGGAAAGAGTGCACAGAGCAGCTGAGATAAAGGTTACCTTTTCTGCAGTTGGCACCTTTCTACCTGCCCTCAAAAGGCAGCCTTCTCTCAAGGACACAGTCCAGGCTGGCAAAAGCCCTCAAGGAGGCAGGAAGTAAGGCTGATTCAGGGGGTGGCCTGTGGGGGGTCTTTGGGGCCAGCAGCCTCTCCACGAGCTTCTGGGAGGAGCTGCCCATTGCCCCACCACCAAGAGATGGGGGCCTAGAGAGATCTGCTTCCACCTGAGATCTTGGAAACAAATTGAGGGTAACAGAGACCACTGTCACCTACAAAGCAGATGTATTATTCAGCAGTCGAGACACAGGGAAGAAGAGAACTCCAGGGCAGTGCCCATTACAGGGCTGGCAGTGCCACAGGGTTCCTCCCCTGGCAGGCCAGACTCACCGCCATCAGCTCAAGGTTCTCCTCCACCTGCTGCACCATCGCCTCCAAGTCCCTGGTCTCCTGCTCCTCCTTCCGCCGACTCTCCTCCAGGGTCCTCTCCAGCTGCTTGATTCTAGTTTACAAAAGGGCAACAGCAAGGAATCCAGCATGGCCTTTGTGGGGGGGGGGGCTCCCTAGCTCAGCAATTCCCAAACTTTTGGGGGTCAGCACCTCCTTGGTTCCATATATTCCCCCCCTTGGTGCCCCCTACCCTATAAAGAGGATCATTCAGAATAGTGGTTTGCACAGCGCACTAATGAAGATAATAGTGCAAGAAAAGTTCAAAACAGTAACAATTTATTGCACCTTCATTCAAAATCAAATTAAAATGATTTAAAACAAATTAACAAATTGAAACTACATTCGTACCTCTGGTTACAACCTCTGGTGTTGCATTTGTCACGGGATACAAACGCGCCGAACCCGGAAGTACCGGAACAGGTTACTTCCGGGTTTGGCAGGGTGAGCATGCGCAGAAGCGCTAAATTGCGCTTCATGCATGCGCAGATTCGGCGCTTCAGGTTGCGCGCTGCTCAGGTTGCGAACGGGCCTCCGGAACAGATCCCGTTCGCAACCAGAGGTACCACCGTATTAAACAAAACAGATTTGCTGCCTCCTCCTTGCCTCTTAGCGCCCCCCCCATCTCACTGCCTCCCAGTGGCCATTTTAGTAATCACCTTAGCTGATAAAGGACCAATTCAATTAGTATAAATTTGCAAGAGCATAGCAGTATTTTGCAAGTGTGAAAGCCATCATCTCAGAAGAGATGAGTCTCCCCCGCAGGTCCATTCAAGATATTCAAAAAAATTGCAGGTGCAAATATTAAGGACTTGTATTAAAAATACCGTATATTCCGGCGTATAAGACGACTGGGCGTATAAGACGACCCCCAACTTTTCCAGTTAAAATATAGAGTTTGGGATATACTCACCGTATAAGAAATACAACCCGGCGTATAAGACGACCCCCGACTTTTGAGAAGATTTTCCTGGGTTAAAAAGTAGTCTTATACGCAGGAATATACAGTAATACAATATGTGCTGCTCAATTGATTGGGAACACATTTTAAGATGACTTAAAGGCATTCTTAATCAATGAATCTAAGTGACTGATTCACTGTTGAAGTCATAACAAAAATACTTTTAGAGGTTTGGGGTTTTTTTTTAAAGGCTTGTTATTTATCTATGTTAGAGGAGTTTTTTTTTGCAAGAAACACAGTATGTGTACCTCTCTGCCTGACTCTCAGAAACTGCTTGAAGATGGCTGATCTTACTCCTAAACTTGGAATTTTCTTCTTTTAACTGCAAAAGAAAGAGCAAAAGAAATACCTAATTGAACAAATGTTTGCCTCATATATCAGTAGCAAAGTTGTTTGGATGAAACTGGATTAAGACAATGTGTATTTTGGGATAAAGAAAAACATGAATATCCAATTTTTTTGTCAAGGACCCAGGTTTGACTCTGTTTGCTCTGCCTGCAAAATAAAAGGGATTTTGAATTACTAGGAGAAAAAAGGAACTGAGGAAGAATCCAGAGTTCATGGAGTTCAGAGGGCCAGTATGAAAGTCAGGATGTTGAAGGGGTCTTTAGGGTAGCCAGATTTCAAACGAAGCAAGACATAGCAGGAATTTTCCTGACATATGGCAAGCTTACTTTAAGACACCCAAAGCCCATCTCTCCACAACCAGGTTCCCTGCTGGGAGCCACACTAGTCCTGGGCCACCAAGTGGCCTTTGAACAGTCCCTGGGGCGAGTGGGGAGTGGAACAACTCTCGCTGTTAATTATAATAACCTTTTAATGTTTTTAAATACTAGTTTCCAACAGTCTTGTTAATAATTTTAATGTTTATTGTGAGTTACTCATAAGTTTTGTTACATTCAAGAGGCATATAAATAAAATAAAATAAAAAATTAACTGGGGGGGGGGGAGAGATACTGCTCCTCCCAAAAAGCCTGAAGTGAACACGGGCCCCTGGGGCCCCTCTGGTCCAGCCTACACAGATGCCCCAACGGGAAGCCCACAAGCGGGGCCTGAGGGGAACAGCAAACTCAGCCCTCCAGATGTTTTGAGACTACAATTCCCATCATCCCTGACCACTGGTCTATATGGAGAACTGAGCTGGATTGGCCCAAAGGGAGCCCATCTGGTCCTGGCTCCTGACCTCACAGTGGCCAATCAAGATGCCCCAACGGGAAGCCCCAAAACAGCACTGGAGCAAGAGCTCAGAAGCATTACTGCCTCCAACAGGGGCGGCGGCAAAAATAAATTGGGTGGCAGGAGTTAAGAAGGGCTACAGATCACCCTTCCTTCCTTCCTTCCCTTGCCCAGCCTGGGACTTGAGAAGCATCAACAGGAGAACCTTGAAGCACATCCATTTGCCAGGGAGCAATCCTGGCCTCCCTCCCAGCTCATTCAGGAGACGTGGACTCGCTATTCAGACGGAAGGAGGAACATTAGGAAGAGACCCAAGCAGCCTGCAATTCAGATCCCCGTTTCCTCACTTCTTCGTAAGTCGGCTGGCAAGGAGGCAGATAAAAGCTGTCCCCCCCGGCAGCTCCACCCACAGGCAAGCTCTGGTCCTCCCTGGCCCCCAGCTTCCACGGAGTAAACCTCTGGAGCTCAGGCAGGTCAGAGGGATCGCAGCAGAAAGAGTTACAGGTGCTGTCCAAGGAGGTGCTGGGCACCCTGCCCAGGTGGGCCTCTTCAACGGCTGATGGCTGGTAGGTGCTGCTCCATTCGCTGTCCTCATCTTCATCTTCCAGCGAGGCGTTAGTTGCCATTGGGTCTGGGGGGAACGGCTTGTGGAAGGCCACATCCAAAGACCCAGGGGACGAGCGGCTGTCGTCCAGGAGTGAGAACCTTGAGGATTCCTAAAATGACAAGGGGGGAAATCTGTTCTCAGTCTAACGAAGAGCCTTGGGATACTTCAAAAACTCAGCCCATCACTCAGGAAAAGAAACCCAGGAAGGAATACCTGTCGTGTCCCCAATGGTAACTGTAGCTAGCCGTCAAGAACGCACGCCACTCCGAGAAGTCAGCGGAAGAAGTCTTGAAGTTTATTGTACAGCACACAGAGAAACGTGGAAAGTCCGTGAGGATTCTGAAGAGGCCACCTCAGAATCCCCCTTTAATACACCTTGCTGGGTGACTCCCAATTCCCCCCTCCCTTCTGCCCTAATGGTCCGGGGGCGATCCACTTCCCCATTCGGGATGGTTTGGACAAAAGAGTTAACTGCTCTGGTCTACCTGCACTATTCATGGGTGCTTTTTACATTGTTATTGCGATGCTGCCGGTTCCGCCGCTGATGGCTCGTTAGCGGTCATTATCACCCATCCTGGGGTTGTTTACCCCGTGGGGCATGCCTGGGCGAGGTCGGGCCTTGCTGCACTTGGTTTAACCCCTGCATGCCTGGCTCCGCTGTTGCCCCCTTTCCTGGCCCGCTGCATGGTTCCCCTTCCTGGCGCCTGCATGGCGCGACCACACTGTCTAGTCGGGTCGCGACATCCTGCCCCCCCGAAACTGACACCCCCCTCCCCTGGGGAGCGTCCTGGGTCCCGGGGCCCCCCGCCCGGTTCGGCCACTGCTGGTGGAATCTCTTGACCAGCTGTGGGGCCAAAACGTCCGACGCCCACACCCATTCTCGGTCCCCCGTTGCGAAGTCCTTCCACTCCACCAGGTACTGCAGACGCCCTCTGTGGAATCTGGAGTCCAAAATGTCCTTGACCTCATGGTGCTCCCCTCCCGCCAGGATCAGCGGGGTGGGTGGCGCCGCCACGGGGTGCCAACCGTCGTCCTCTGGGGACTTCTTCAGCAAGCTGAAGTGGAACACCGGGTGTATCTGTCGCAAGTTCTTTGGGAGTTCCAGCTTCGCAGAAACTCCGTTGATTACCTCTAACACTTGAAACGGGCCCAAGTACCGGGGCCCGAGTTTCTTGCTGGGGAGGCCCAGCTTCAGATGCCGTGTGGACAGGTAGACCCGGCACCCCGCTTTGATGTCCCCCGCCGGTCTCCTTCGCTGGTCCGCCGTCCTCTTCTGCGCCGCCTTGACCTCCAGCAGTTGTTCCCGAAGGGACTCCCAGCACTTGGCCGTCCTCTCTCTCCACTTTCCGAGCTCCTCCGGCTCCCGGGCGGTGGGCTCCCCCAAGTCCGGCAGGTGCCTCAGGTCGGTCCCGTAGACCACGGCGAAGGGGGACATCTGCGTGCTGCTGTGTACGGAGTTATTATAAGCAAACTCCGCCAACGGAAGCAGCTGTGACCAGTCGTCCTGCTGGTAGCAGCCAAAACATCGCAGGTACTGCTCCAGCACCTGGTTGACACGTTCCGTCTGTCCGTCAGTCTGGGGGTGGTAGGCCGAGCTGAGCCCCTGCTCGATCCCCAGCAATCCCAGGAACGCCTTCCAAAATCGGGACACAAACTGGGAGCCGCGGTCGGAAATGACCTTGTCTGGAACCCCATGGAGCCGGAAGATGTGCTCCATGAACAGCTTTGCCACCTGGGTGGCGGTAGGCAGTGAGGCGCAGGGCACGAAATGGGCTTGCTTGGAGAACAGGTCCACCACGACCCATATTGCTGTTTTGCCTCGGCTGGGTGGCAGATCCGTAATAAAGTCCATGGAGATCACCGACCAGGGTCGAGGTGAGACCTCCAGGGGCTGTAGGAGGCCCTGCGGCTTGCCCACTGCTGGCTTGCAGGTGAGGCAGATGGGGCAGCCCGCAACGTAGTCCTTGACATCTTTACGGAGCGTGGGCCACCAGAAGCTCCGCCGAACCAGCTTCCACGTCTTGACGAAGCCGAAGTGCCCAGCCGCTTTGGCGTCGTGGCATGCTTCCAGGGCGGCCCTCCGGAGGGGTTCCGGGACGTACGCGGCGCTCCCTCTTTGCCAGATGTCCCCTTCCAGTGTCAAGGAGTCCTGCAGGTTCTGTAGTTCCGTGTCTGTCGGATACGCTGCCACTAGTCTGTCACGGAGCGCTGCAGAAGGCTGGCTGCGCTCCCGCGGGGGTGTCCCAACTTGACCCCCTGTCTGTCCCTCTTCCCTCCTAGCCTGGTTACGGGTGGTGACGGCTCAGGCTAAGTGTTTGTCCTCAAATAGCGGACGCATCTCTGTGCGGACGTCCGCCTCGTACTGGGGCAGGCGAGACAGGGCGTCCGCGAGGAAGTTGTCCTTCCCGGGGATGTGGCTTAGCTGGAAATCGTACCGGGAGAAGAACTCTGCCCACCGCATGTGCTTGGCGGTCAGCTTCCGCGGCTGTCGGAGGGCCTCGAGGTTGCGGTGGTCTGTCCAGACCTCGAACGGTTCCCTTGCCCCCTCCAGCCAGTGCCTCCACTCCTCAAGCGCCATGCGGATGGCCGCTGCCTCCTTCTCCCAGGTAGACCAGTTCCTTTCCGCCTTCCCAAACTTCCGGGACAGGTACGCCCCGGGCCTCAGACGGCCCTCCCCGTCCCTCTGCAGGAGTACCACTCCCATGGCCACATCACTAGCGTCTACCTGTACCACCATGGGCCGGGCTGGATCCACATGGATCAGCGTAGGCTCGGCGGCGAACGCCTCTTTGAGCCCCTGGAAAGCCTCCTCCGCCCGGGACCCCCAATCCAGAGCCGCCCCAGGATGCTTGGCCCCCTTTCCTTTCCCCTTGGTACCTAGGAGATCGGTGAGGGGGGTCACCAAGGCCGAATAGTTGGGCAAAAAGCCCCTGCAGAAATTTGCGAACCCTAGCAGGCTCTGGAGTTGGCGCCGTGTCCGCGGCCGCTCCCACCCCAGGACTGCCTCCACCTTCTGGGGATCCATGGCCACCCCCGCCGCCGAGATCCTATACCCCAGGTAATCTAAGGAGGGACGGTGGAACTCGCATTTGGGCAACTTGACGTATAGGTGGTTGTCCAGGAGTCTCTGCAAGACCTCCCGGACCAACCGGACGTGTTCCCGGGGGTCCCGACTGTACACCAGCACACCGTCCAGGTAGACCACCACCCCTTTGTACAGGAGGTCGTGGAGTACCTCGTTGATGAGACTCATGAACACCCCCGGGGCCCCGCTCAATCCGAACGGCATTACCAGGAACTCGAACTGTCCAAATTGGCAGTTAAAAGCCGTCTTCCTTTTCGTCCCCCTCCCGGACCCGCACCCGGTAGTATGCCTCCCTTAAGTCTAGCTTCGTGAAGATCGTGCCGGTACCCAACTGGTCCAGCAGATCCGGGATGAGGGGGAGCGGGTACGCGTTCCCTGCCGCTATGGCGTTCAACCCTCTATAGTCCTGGCACAACCTCCGGGTGCCATCCTTCTTGCCCACGAAGATGACCGGAGCCCCCATGGGGCTCTTGGCGGGGCGGATGAACCCTCTGGCCAGATTCTTGTCCAGGAACTCCCTGAGGTCCTGGAGTTCCTCCCCGGACATCTTGTAGATGCGTCCCTTGGGGAGGACCGCATCTTCTGGGATGTCGATGGCGCAATCTGTGCGGCGGTGGGGGGGCAGCTCGTCTGCCTCGGTTTCCCCGAACACCGCCGCCAGATCCCGGTACTCCGGGGGTATCTCCGGCGCCACCACATCCAGCTTGCCCTCGTCCCCGTGGACCCCTTTGGCCTCCCCCTTTCCGGGGCACTGGGGGTCCGATTCGACCCTGTGCTGCCCACACCTATCCAGGTCGAACGTCAGGCGCCCTGAGCGCCAGTCTACTATGGGGTTATGTTCCATCAGCCAATCCAACCCCCGCACTACCTGGTACCCATCCGTGGGGACCCTAACTAGCATCCTGGCCTCCCGGTGGTCCCCCACCCACAAGGAGACCGGCCCCACTTCCACCCCAAACGGACCCCCCTTTATGGGACTGCCGTCCAACTGGACGAAAACTAAGGGGGTGCTCCGAACCTGGGTGGGCAAGTCCAGTTCCTTGGCCACTTCGGGGTGCAGCATACTGTGGTCGCAGCCCGAGGCCAGCAGTGCATCTCCCGTCCATTGTTTGCCGCCGTCCGGGTTTTCCAGCCTCACCCGGACCAGGTTGGGTGGTCTTCCCGCCCGTTTCTTGGGGTCCGTTGACCCTGGCGGGACCTGCAGCCGGGCGTCCTTCACTGCAGGTCCTGGTCGTTTCCCGACTCCGCGCCTTCGGAGTCGGACTGGCGCTTTTCCCTCGGCTCCGACGCGACAGCCGCCCGGCTCCCGGTCTTGGGTGTCCGGTTGGTTCCCGACGTCGCTTGGGACCCTGCCGGGGTCCGAACCTCTCCTGGGGGTCGCTCGGGGCACGCCACCGCATAGTGTCCTGTCCCCCCGCACCTGATGCAGAGTCCATCCCGGCGTCTCCTCTCCCGTTCCGGGTCGGGGGTGCGCTTGTGCCGGGGGACCCCCGCGCCATTGGCGGGACGGGGGGTCCCCGAGTTCTCCGCGGGCCTTCGGTCCTTGCCCGCCCTGGGTCCTAGCTCCAGCATCCCCAGGTCTGCTTCCAACTGAGCCACCATGCGGCACCAGCCATCCAGCGTCGACAGCTCCCGAGGGGTCCCTTTCACTACGGCCCACTTGCGGAGCTCAGGATGGAGGCCCTCCTTGAAGTAGTGGACTAGGACCTCCTCGTTCCAGGAGGAGATTTGGGCGGCCTCCCCCCTGAACATGTCTACATAGTCCTGAACCGGGAGACCCCCTTGCCTGGCCTTCTGGACCCGTCGCTTCGCCTTCTCCTCCGCCTGCGGGTCTTGGAAGCGCTCTCGAAGGGCCGCCAAGAAGTCCTCCAGGTTGGCCAGGGCCGGATCCCTGCGGTCGACCAGGAGCATGGCCCACTGGCCGGCCTTCCCCTGCAGGGAGGAGATGACCGCCGCTACCAAGTCCTCTGGGTCGCAGTCGTCTCCCCCGTACCTTCTGGCGTGGTTCCTTGCGTGGAAGATGAAGGTGGAGAGTTCCGCCGGGTCCCCCTCGAAAATGGCCTTCAGCTCCAGGGGCGGCCTGCGCCGTGCCGTCGCCCTCCCGCGGACGTGCCTCCCGCGGGTCTCCGGGGTCGCTGCAGCGCGCTCGTCCTCGCTGCTGTCGCCCGTGGAACTCCCCGCCGCTACGTCGTCCTCCAGCCGGCTGCTGCGACGTCTTGGCGGGGGAAACACCTGCCCCCTCAGGGCCGTCCCGTCCGACCACGTCAGTCGTTGAGTCACTCCGGGCTCCTGACCTGAGCCCTTCCTTGGGGTCTGCCGACTGCAGACCCCCGATCCCGCGTGGCCTTGGCTCCCGCCGCCACTACGACTTGTCCGGGGCACCGCGCCCCCACAGGCCTGGTCCAACAACCGGCCTGACTCCTCGCCGACCCCCAGCCGCTCCCAGATGAGGTGGTTCAGCTGCTCCTGGAGTCGCCGTAGCTCGTCCAGGCTCCCGCTGTCTGGCCTGGCCGAGGGAAGGCTCCGTTGGTCTGAGGTAAACAGATCCGCCAGCCGCTCGAGTAGGGCGCTCGAGGTAACGGGGGTCTGAATACGTGCCGCTCCGCGCCATGGGGTCGCAATCTCGGTAGCTGCCGGTAAGCGATCCCAACACGATACGGACATTGAAGTTTTTTCGTGAGAATCCTCACTATGTCGTGTCCCCAATGGTAACTGTAGCTAGCTGTCAAGAACGCACGCCACTCCGAGAAGTCAGCGGAAGAAGTCTTGAAGTTTATTGTACAGCACACAGAGAAACGTGGAAAGTCCGTGAGGATTCTGAAGAGGCCACCTCAGAATCCCCCTTTAATACACCTTGCTGGGTGACTCCCAATTCCCCCCTCCCCTCTGCCCTAATGGTCCGGGGGCGATCCACTTCCCCACCCGGGATGGTTTGGACAAAAGAGTTAACTGCTCTGGTCTACCTGCACTATTCATGGGTGCTTTTTTTACATTGTTATTGTGATACTGCCGGTTCCGCCGCTGATGGCTCGTTAGCGGTCGTTATCGCCCATCCTGGGGTTGTTTACCCCGTGGGGCATGCCTGGGCGAGGTCGGGCCTTGCTGCACTTGGTTTAACCCCTGCATGCCTGGCTCCGCTGTTGCCCCCTTTCCTGGCCCGCTGCATGGTTCCCCTTCCTGGCGCCTGCATGGCGCGACCACACTGTCTAGTCGGGTCGCGACAATACCTGACTGTAGTTGCTTAAGAGCAGCCCAGAGAAGCGGCTCCAAACACCGTGTGTGTTTCTGTGTGTGTGTGTCTGTGTGTGTGTGTCACTCTGCCTTTGCCTCCCAGAGGGGGCTGTAAGGGCGCTGCCTGAGCCGGAGGGGGTGCAGGGGTGGGGGGACGGGCAGCACAGGCACAGCTTTCCCACCACTGGAGAGGGAGGGGGGAAAGGAGGAGCCATGCAGGACAGCAGCACCCCCCTCTCACCGCGCAGCCCCATGGCGCCTGGGGCAGGTCTCTCCTCCTGGCCCCCCCTTCCTCCGCCAGTGGCCTTCTCGCTGCACGGAGCCACTACTCTTCCCACCTGTGGTGCAGGAAAGAGGGAGGCCCGTGAGTGCAGGGGGTGGGGGGTCTCAGCCACTCGCCCCCTTGATTCCTGGTGCCCCCCTTGCCCGCTTTGCCCCCCAGGCCTTACCTTGGGGCTGTCGGTGCTTGACCCTGAGGAGGCCAGGGCAACGCTGCTCAGCCCCGTTGCTTCCTCCAGGGCGGGGGCTGTCAAATACTGGTTCTTGCTCCGCACAAACTCCTTGAAGGAGAAGGGGTTGGCCTCTTCCTCCTCCTCCTCAGGTGCGATGGAAGATCCAACTGGAGGAGGAAGCAAAGGAAGGAAGGAAGGAAGGAAGGAAGGAAGGAAGGAAGGAAGGAAGGAAGGAAGGAAGGAAGAAGGCAGCCTTACAAACAGGGAAAGGAATAAGGGGGAAGATATGGGACTGGGGGGTGCGGAATGCCCAGCCCCACCCCAGGGATGCAGTTGCAAACACACACCTGCCTTGACTCTGATAAGGGGCGACTTTTATGGCTCCCCCTGGAAAAAACAGGAGAGACGCCTAGCAGTTGGAGCTTCAGGCCAGGGCCGGGAGAGAGAGACCCCAAGGGGCATGGCCTGGGGAGCCTCTCTGCCTCACAGGACTGTTGTTGTTGTGGGCATTCAGTGGGGAGAACCGCCCTGGGGTTTTGGAAGAAGGGTGTTGTACTAATTTAATTAGTTAATAATGAAAATAATGCCACTTTGAACTCCCTGGGAACACAAACGCAGTCAAGAACAAAGGAATAGTCCCAGAGGCCACATGGCCTTCACCCTCCTTCAAACCAATCTCTCTCTCTCTCTCTCTCTCTCTCTATTTAAAACAAAGCGCTCCCTGCAAGCTCCTCCCGAGCCGCTTCTAAGGGAAGCAAGGAGAGAGAGAGGCACTCTGCACGCGCTCAGAAGCACTTCCCTCCTAGCTCTGCTTTGTGACCCTCTTCTCTCCCGAACTTCCGGACCTAAGCCAGTCCCGCCCAAGGCGGAAGGCACTCTGCACATGCTCAGAGTCCTACCAGCGGGGCCCGCCCAGGGCTGCTGGCGGCCGAAGGAGGCTGCGCCCGCGGCGGGAGGGCGGCTGTGCCCAGCCATGGAGCCGCGCAAAGGGAGCCCGGCGCCGCCCAGGACACGGGCTCTTTAAGGCAGGGCGGGGCCACGCTCGGGAGCCCGTGCAGGCCCCGCCCACCAGCGCCCTTTCGAGGGATCTAGCCAATGGAGGCGCTTGAAGTCGGCGGAGAGCGAAGAAAGGGGAGAGTCGCACGCGCTGGCGATAACTTCCGGTACTACTTCGTCAGTTTCTCTCCAGAATGCGTGTAAAGCACGACCCGCCCCCCCCCGGGAACTATAGTTTGCTCAGTGTCACAGGAAGGATTGTGGAACCAGCGGGCTTTCAAGGCCCGTCGCAGCCCCTCCCGGCAAGCGGCGAAAGCACCGTCGTGGTCGCGAGGGGGAGACCGTGCTGCGTCGTCCGAGAAAGGCCGCGTGGAGCTGGAGGGGTCTCTATGGTCATCTAGTCCACCCCCGGCAAGGCAGGACTCTCCTCCGAAGCCTCGGGCGCCGCCAGGATCTAGTAAAAGAACAGAAACCCTTCGCGAATTGACCGATCATGCTAAGCAAAGTCCTGGCGCCGCCCAGGCCCGGAAATGCAGCAGCGCCCTGCTCTGGGCAGCTCAGCCGCCCGAGGCCCGAAGGGGAGAGACTTCCGGGGGGAGCAGCCGCGAGGAAGTCGGCGCCCGCAAGCCCCGCCCTCCGCCCACGGAGATCCGGAAATGTCGAGCGGAGACTTTCGCCTCCCTCCCTCTTTACTCTTCTCTCGCCGCGGAAGACTTTAGCTCCGCCCCATAGCGCCGCCACGGGCCAATCCGCGCGCGCCTCGCGGAAACTGCTGTCTTACCCGCCTATATTTGCATCTCCCCCCTCCCCCCTCCCTCCAGCAGCTTCTCCATATTCAGAAGGGGCTCCTTGCGCTACTAGCTGCGTAGCTGTAGAATTGTAGGACTGGTTTCATTGCCTCTCGTTTACTGAATTGTAATCTCCCGTATTCTATTTTATCGAACACTGCTTCAGTGCCTTTTTGTTGCGAAGCGGTTTATAAATCTGCCAATGCACCTTTACATGGGATTATTTCAAAACGTTTTCCATGGGTTAGAATCATCGTTCAGGAGTCCTCTATGTCCGTATGCTTGGCCAAGTACCAAACAAAATCCAATTTCTTCCTATGTCACACACTGGCCTTCAGAATGCCCCCATGGTCCGCCTTCCAATAGGAGGACTTTTGTGCCTCTGTGTGCATCTTCACAGAAAGGCACAGTTTTCAACTCTCCATACTGCCATCCTCCATCCTCCATGGCACCAGTCAAAACCCTCCACTAGGAAATGTCCAGAACCACAGAAGCCCTAATGAGGTGAAGCTGATCATCCTTGGTACATCTTGACAGTGAGAACGGAAAGGCCCTTTGAAAGCGACTAATGTGTAGAACAGATCTAAAGAGACATTTCAAATAGGTGAAAGTCACGTGATACGTTAAAATTGGTATTTATACTTGTAGAATACTACACACTTGCAGGATCAACACACTGGGTAACACAACAGGCGCTTGGGGCACCATCACTTTCACCCCTGTGAATAACAAGCCAGATTAGCTACACAGCTTGAGTTTTCCTTGTACGGTACTGCCATCTGCTGCATTTTGACAACACAAACCTTTTGGCATTATGACCAGCAGCAGTGGAGAACCCACTTCCCTAATGCACACGCACTATACAGTGGACCGTTCCGGGTCACGGTGCATAACACGGGCATATGTAACATGTAGTAGCGTGGGGCTAATGATTTCAGCTAGTGATTTCAGCTCTCTGACATTGCAGGCAAGGAGACAGCGTCTTCATGTAACAACTCTTTATTCAGGCAACAAGACAAGACTGAGGGAAGGAGGGAGGGGGGCTACATTTATAGGGACAGAGACATGGCAAGGAAAAGATACATTTTGGAGGGAACAATCTCGAGCAATCACACAGCAGCTTTTTGGTGGGAACCAATAAAGCTGAGGATCCAAATACAGCAGCTTGAATAAACCAATAGAAGCTGTTCCTTCTGGAACAGGAATGCAGTTACTTTACAGACAATAGTAATACAGAGATAACCTTTGAATCAATACACAACACCCCTTCCCCCCTAGTGAGCACAACACACGTAATCCCTTAGATACTGTGGGGTGCTGCGACTTCTTCTTGACCTCCTGACAACAGGTGTGGCAGGTACAGGATTAGGTATTACCTGCGGTGGAGGGGCTATTGTAGTCGTTGTGTCAGGAACAGAGGGAGTTTCAGACAGCTCAGAGTCCCCTACCTGTTCCTCATCCTCATGAGGACTAGCAGGACCAGGTTCATTTGCTGAAACCTCTGGTGCCTGCATCTCTGGGCCATTTCCACTCTGGCCTTGCAGCTGTGTGTCATTAGCAGGGGGAGGAGTATCCTCAGCCTGTACATTCTCCGCATCCGACTCCTCCCTGCTGGGCGCCCGGCGCCTCAGCTGATCTATATGTCTCCTCCAAACCTGCCCATTTTCCAAAGTTACGTAATAGGACACAGGTCCACTAGCCCGGGTGATCACACCTGCCACCCACCGTGGACCTCGTGCATAGTTTCTCACCCAGACCAGATCTTCAGGGGCGAGATACCTTGTTGTGTCACTCTCGGCCTGTGGGGGTGCTCTTGAATTGTGGTTTGGCACCTTGTCTGGGTGGACGTAATCCAGCACCGTTACCAGCCTTCTACCTAGGAGCAGCTCCGCTGGCGACTTGCCCGTAGCAGTACACGGCGTCGCATGCTGCAAAAACAACATTCGGGCGATGCGAGCCGACCAGTCACCCTCCATTAAACGCGCAATGGATCCTTTGGCTGTTCGTACCATGCGCTCAGCCTGCCCATTGGAGGATGGGTGAAAGGGAGCTGATGTGACCCCTCTTATGAAGTTATCTGCCAAGAATGCCCTGAATTCTTGAGATACAAAAGCTGCTCCATTATCTGACACGATGGTCTCGGGCAACCCGTGGGTCGCAAACAGCCGTCTCAACACTTTGATCACTGCGGCTGATGACATGCTGGGCACCATAGCTACTTCTAACCATTTGGAATACGCATCAACTATAACCAAAAAAACCTTCCCTTGGAATGGCCCAGCAAAATCTATGTGCAGCCGGCTCCAGGGAGTCCTGGACTGCTCCCACCAGTGGACCGGTGCTCTGGCCACTTCTGGGCGCACCTCTTGGCATGCCTTGCATGTCCGTACCCACTGTTCAACCTCATGGTCCATTCCCGGCCACCACACATAACATCGGGCTAGAGACTTCATCCTGACCATTCCCGGATGTCCCATGTGAAGCGTCTCTAGAACCCTGTTTCTCAGTGGTGCTGGGATGATCACCCTGTCTCCCCACAGGAGACAACCCTTGTGCAAGGATAACTCATGCTGCCTTGTTGCATAAGGCCTGAATTTTTCTTCATGCGGGCCACCTGGCCACCCCCTCCCCACCCAAGTGAGCACACGGGAGAGAACGGCATCTTTCCTTGTTCTCTTAGCTATTTCAGTAGCAGTTACAGGGGCCCCTGGAAGCGTTTCTAGCATCATGATGCGTTCCGCTGGGGCAGGATCCGCATCGCTCCCACCAGGAAGGGGCAATCGACTCAATGCATCAGCGTGGCCCAACCTTTTTCCCGGCACATGGGTCAGGGTGTACTGGAACCCATTCAGAAATATAGACCAGCGCAACATTCTGGGGGAGAGGATTTGTGGCGTTTGTTTGTTTGGGTTGAACAACCCTAACAGTGGCTTGTGGTCCGTTTCAATGGAGAAATGGCGACCATACACATAGTCATAGAACTTTTTGATCCCTGCCACAATTGCCAGTGCTTCTTTATCAATTTGAGCATAGTTGCGCTCCGTGGGCGACAACGTACGGGAATAGAAAGAGATGGGCTTTTCCGACCCATACGGTTCCCTATGACTCAGCACAGCCCCCAGCCCATATTGAGAGGCATCACATGCCAGGACCAGTGGCTTCGACTCATCATAATGAGCAAGGACGCTCCTGCTAGTCAGCATTCCTCGCAAGGAGTCAAAAGCCTTCTGCTGTGCCTGACCCCAACGCCACACATTCTTTTTCTGCAATAATCTATGCAACGGTTCAGCTACCGAAGCTTTCTGGGGTAAGAATGAGTGATAAAAGTTAATAAGTCCCAGGAATGACTGCAACTCCGTCTTGTTCTGTGGGCGTGGTGCTTCAGTGATGGCCTTAATTTTAGCCTCCGTGGGGTGGATGCCTGCTGCGTCAATTTTAAAACCCAAGAAGTCCACAGTTGGCACCCCAAAACTGCATTTTTCCTTTTTCAGTTGCAGCCCCACCTCCTTGAACTTGAGTAACACTGCACGGACACGCTCAGTCAGTTCCTGGGGGTCTTTTCCAGCAATCAGAACGTCATCAAAAAATGGCAAGACCCCCGGCAGACCCCTTAACAGGCGCTCCATTAACCCTTGAAAAATCCCTGGTGCCACACAAACTCCAAACTGTAATCTGTTAACTCTGAACGCCCCTTTCTGAGTTACGATAGTCTGTGCTTCTGCTGATTGTGGGGTTACTGGCAGCTGTTGGTAAGCTTGTGCTAGGTCAATTTTGGCGAAAACCTTGCCCCCAGCCAGTTTTGCCAACAGCTGTGAGACGACTGGAATGGGGTATGAGTTTCCCCTGAGTGCCTTATTGATAGTACATTTGTAATCTGCACAGATCCTAACTTCCCCATTAGCTTTAAGGGGTGTAACTATTGGAGTTTCCCACTTGGCAGAGTCCACGGGTGAGAGAACTCCCTGCTTGACCAATTTATCCAGTTCTGCCTCAATCTTGGGTTGCAGTGCAAACGGCACTCGCCTTGGTTTGAGTCGGATTGGGGCCACCCCGGGGTCCAGCTCAAAGTCAATTGGGGGCCCTTTATAACAACCCAGTTTCCCATTAAAGAGTTCAGCAAATTCCTTGCATAACGCCTCGCCCATCTCAGGGGAGGTTTGGATTGAATTAAGATTAAGCCCTGATATACTCAGTCCCAGGGCGGGGAACCAGTCAGTGCCCAGGAGACTGGGGCGACTCCCCTCTGCAATCACCAGTTTGAGCACAGCCTGTTTGTCCCGGAACTGTACTTTCACGGCACACATTCCCAGAATGTGGATGCGGCCCGCTGAGTATGATTGCAAGGTTGTCGGGAAGGGCTCCAGAGAGGGCAACTTACCCCCAGGGAAAAACGTCCTCGCGGTCTGGTCCGAAACGATGGTGAATCCAGATCCGGAGTCCACCTCCATGTTGCACGGCTGACCCTCAATCTTCACCTTCACATGTGTCTTGCCTTGCGCTGGGAACTGCACAGTCTTCCCATTGATTTCCGTGAGGTAGTTGCAGTCCTCTAGGAGATGAGTCGCGGTGGATGGTCTGCGAAACGCCGATCTAGGTGATCCAGTTGCTCCTGACGTCGCTGATCTACAGACCCTGGCGATGTGTCCAGTCTTTCTGCATGTTCTACACCTAGCATCACGGAAACGGCAATCCTTCCGCTCATGGTTCCCGCCACAGCCTGGGCAAGCGCTTCGGCGATCCTTGTGCGCTGTGCCAGCCTGACGCACCGACTCGACTCCGCGGACTGGGCTCTGACTCGGACTGACCACTAGCTCATCCATGGCATGCGCAGCTTCTTTCTGCGGCTTGGTGACCTTGCAACTGGCCTCACGCTCCTCTCTTTCATAATTCTCCGTAGCAGTGGCCTCCTTCAAGGCGGAAGCAAGGGTAACCTCTTCAATGGCCACAATGCGTCTTCGGGCCTTTTTGCTGCTCAAGCCCCCTACAAATCGATCCAGGAGAGTCTCTTCCAGATTTTGAAAGCCACAGTGCTGAGCAAGCTTCCGGAGTTCAGCTAGAAATGCGGCCACAGACTCTCCAGTGCGCTGCTGCCTCTTATGGAACTCCATCCGCCGGGCCATTTTGGTCTCGGTAGGCGCCAGGTGGCTTGTTAGGCAGGCAAGAATATCCTTGAGAGATGTCTCACTCAGCTTCGCTGGGGCGAGCAATGCCTTGGCCAGCTTGAAGGTCTCAGGCCCACAGCAACTCAGGAACGTGGCCCTTCTTTTGCCGGCATCAGTGATTCCTTGAGCCGCCGCGAAGAACTCGAAGCGTTCAACGTAGTCTTCCCATAGGTGGGGCTCTGATGGCTGGAAGGGCTCCCATACCCTTGGATTCTCCATTCTCCAAGCGGTGGGGTCGTCTTCTCAGCTGGCCAGTGAGTCTTGTCCTGTGCTGCAATCCGGACCCTGAGGCAGGCTGCGTTTAACTGCTCCTCAGCATTCCGGATCCCACCTTCGTCGCCAGTTGTAGTAGCGTGGGGCTAATGATTTCAGCTAGTGATTTCAGCTCTCTGACATTGCAGGCAAGGAGACAGCGTCTTCATGTAACAACTCTTTATTCAGGCAACAAGACAAGACTGAGGGAAGGAGGGAGGGGGGCTACATTTATAGGGACAGAGACATGGCAAGGAAAAGATACATTTTGGAGGGAACAATCTCGAGCAATCACACAGCAGCTTTTTGGTGGGAACCAATAAAGCTGAGGATCCAAATACAGCAGCTTGAATAAACCAATAGAAGCTGTTCCTTCTGGAACAGGAATGCAGTTACTTTACAGACAATAGTAATACAGAGATAACCTTTGAATCAATACACAACATAACACAATCGCATCAAAGAAAAAAACCGGAAGTTCGCGGGTTTTTGCACTTCTGCGCATGCGCGAAATGCGCAGAACGCTTCTGCGCACCCGCACGTGCGCGCCCCTGGGAGGACTTCCGGATCGCCACAGTGCGTATCCCGAACGTACGCATCCTGCAGCGTACGCATGCGCAACATGGGGTATGACTGTAATTAGAAAATAAAATATAATAATAATAATTTATTATTTATACCCCACCCATCTGGCTGGGTTTCCCCAGCCACTCTGGCCGACTTCCAGCAAAATATTAAAATACAATAATTCATCAAATATTAAAAGCTTCCTTAAACAGGGCTGCCTTCAGATGTCTTAATAATAATACTTTATTATTATTATTAAGACCATTCAGTATACCCGAAGGAGCATCTTCACCCCCATCGTTCTTCCCAGACACTGAGGTCCAGCTCCGAGGGCCTTCTGGCGGTTCCCTCCCTGCAAGAAGGAAAGTTACAGGGAACCAGGCAGAGGGCCTTTTCGGCAGTGGTGCCCGCCCTGTGGAACGCCCTCCCATCAGAGGTCAAAGAGATAAACAACTACAGTCATACCTCGTAATATGAACGCTGCGTGTTGCGTTCATCACGGGTTACGAACGTGCTGAACCCGGAAGTACTGGAACGGGTTACTTCCGGGTTTGGTGGTTTGCACATGCGCCTACGCACAAAATGACGCAATGCACATGCGCAGAAGCGCCGAATCGCGTTGCGCACATGCGCAGACACGGCGCTTCACGTTGCGTACCTTTCAGGTTACAAACGGGGCTCCGGAACGGATCCCGTTCGTAACCTGAGGTACCACTGTACACAACTTTTAGAAGACATCTGAAGGCAGCCCTGTTTTAATGTCTGACATTTTATTATGTTTTTATATTTTGCTGGAAGCCACCCTGAGTGGCAGTGGAAGCCCAGTCAGATGGGCGAGGTATAAATCAAAAAGTATTCTTATTTATTATTAATTACTCTAGTGCCTGCCTTTTGCCATAACTTCCTGCTTTTCTGGTTTCCCTGGCTGAGTGTTTGCTGTGCTGACTGGGAACAGCTCTACGCCCAGCTGCAGCGCAGAGGCTTCATGCTTTGCCCATTTGCGTGGATGACCAGAGGGGCTCTTCCTTGCAAGGGCTCCGTTGGCGAGAGCGTGGGGCTGATGATGCCAAGGCTGCATGGGGCGGCCGCCTATTCCTGCCTTGCAGGGGGTTGGGACCCTTCTAGGAGCTCCAAAGGAGACGCTCCTTCAGGTCTACTGGGCTGAGGCCGTTTAGGGCTTTAAAGGTCAACACCAACACTTTGAATTGTGATCAGAACGTACTGGGAGCCAATGGAGGCCTTTCAATGTAGGTCTTCGCTACACGAGGCCCCCTACTGAGCACTTCCGGGGCAACTGGGGCCATGAACCCCTCGCCTCGAAGCCGCCCTTCCCGGTCGCCCTGGCGGCGCTTCGACTCGCCCCAGGCTGGCTAGCAAGGTTGGCTCCCTGCAGAGCCTCAGAAGGTGGCAGCGGAGGGTCGGGGACAGCGGGGGACGTTCAAAGCGCAGCAACGTCGCGGAAGCGGGCCGTTCGGCTGCTCGGCAACGGATCGAGGTTGCCCGGCCCTTTTCCCGCCCTCCTCCAGCCTCATGCCAGCTGACCAATGAGCGCCGGCGCTGCCGCTCTCGCCGTGGCCGATGCTGCCCAATGGCGTCGCTGTCTGTGGAGTGTGAGTGGCCGGCGCCCCAAACCCAGCCAAGGCACAAACGTGGTCCCGCTGGTCTTGCATGTTTGTGTGGACGCAGAAGAAGGGGAAAGAGGGCAGGACTCGCCTGTCACACGTCTCTCAAGGCCCTTTGGAAGCACAGCGAACAGTCAGGAAATAAAAGTAGCATGCGAGTCGCTTTTTCGCATGACTCAAGGCAATTGTACAAGCATTAAAACAACAGATACTTTTTAGGCAGTTGAAAAATCAACTGTGCACGGGTGTACTTTGTGGTTTTATTCTGTATTTTTATGCTGGGAACCGCCCTGAGATCTTCAGATGAAGTGCAGTATACAAATTCAATAAATAATATAAAATAAACAAATAAACAGGTTGGTAGTGGGCGCACAGATGAGTACCATCCTCATTGGTTATTGCCTTCTCCCTACTTCAAAATACAATTTTTATCTGGCCAATGATTCTGTCCTCAAAGACCTCCAGCCTGGGACAGTCTGCAAACAACCATGTAGACCAGGGATGGACAGCCATTGCCTCCAACCCACGGCCAATGGCAAAGGATGAGGACCAGAGTCCAGCAGCATCAGGTTTTTCCCATCCCAGATGTAGACAGAGGTCGCATATGCTGCACCATTTATTTAAAGCACATGGCTGCCCCCAAAGACTCCCTGGAACTGTAGTTTGCTCAAGGGAACTGTAGTTACCGGTAGCTCTAATGGTCAAACTACAGTTCCTATGAGTCTTCTGTGGAAGCCAGAAGCTTTAAAGTTCTTCGCAGGAAAGCCTGTATTTATAGGGCTTTTCATTCTGTTTAAGCACACAGTAGAGATGGAATTTAGCCTTGCCGTTTCTAAAGAATGAGACATTACACCCTATCAGCTTCAGCCAACCTTGCAAAAATTCTTATGCCAAGAATTTGTTTGCAGTAACAAATTCCAAAGGCATCCCTTTTCCTTTGCCATGCATTAGTTACAAGCAACCTTAAGCAGAAATATTTGAGACCTGCATTGTGAGGCCTTGGGTCTCTTACTCCTACAGCACTAAGCTCTTGATCCGACCATGTCTCCATGCAACTTTCAAAGTTAGTGCACATTTATGTTCCAGAGAAGGACATGGCAATCAGGAACAGAATAAACAGAAGCCACAGGGCTACTGACTGCAAAGGATCCAAGCATTTGGTTTGCCCCTCAGATTTGAGCATGAGCTGACTCTCGTGTACTGTGTGTCCATCCACTCCTTTGGGGTCCAGTCCAAAGAGGACTTACTGCAGCTCTTCCTAGATCAGACCAGAGAGAGAGGAAGCTGCCATATGCAGAAAGAACTGTCAGGTATTTTTGTCAGCCAGGACATTGAACAGGACCCTCACCCTGCTGTCAAGTGCAAATACCTTGGTTTGCCTCAGTGTCCCAGTGAAATAGCTGGTGAACAATCACACAGTGCTGGGAATTTTGCAAGTAAACTGTATTGAGTCTATGAACATCAAGGCCCTTCAGATCTTAATGAACAACAATTCCCATTCAGCCCCAGCAAGCATGGAGGATGGCCAGGGATAATGGGAGTTGTAGTTTAGCAACATCTGTTCCCATGCCTGTATGGCAGGTTTGAAAGGTTATCACTTTTCTGCAGTATACAGGGCATTTTATGTGATTTTCAAGGTGGCAAAACAAAATAAAGAAATTCCTTCCATTAGCACCTTAGAGACCAACTAAGTTTGTTCTTAGTATGAGCTTTCAAAGAGGCAGTTAACCTTGATTGGCCCAGGCTCAGAAGCTTCCTTTGTCTGTCTTCATCTTAAAAATTATATCTCATTTGTTAACCCAATATGTATTAGTTTCTCAGAGATCTCCTTCAAATGTTTCAGAAAAAATGTGGCAAATTGGTGTGCTGTGGAAAATGCTGGGGGGAAAGTCCCTCTAGAATGTGTAAAGCAGTACTTTCTTTTCTTTTTAAAACTTATTTATTGTTCAGTTTCAAAAAATACATATAATAAACAATCCCATATGAAGCAGCTGTTTCCTGGACCCTGGCATGCTTGACAAGAATCAGCTTCTTGGCTTCTTTCCCCCAATCCCACCTTGCATTCTTTAAAGTATTCTAATGTTTGGCTATGAATTCAGGGTGTTGTACTGTTGCGACCCGACTAGACAGTGGGGTCGCACCATGCAGCGGGCCAGGAAAGGGGGCAACAGTGGAGCCAGGCACGCAGGGGTTAAACCAAGTGCAGCAAGGCCCGACCTCGCCCAGGCATGCCCCACGGGGTAAACAACCCCAGGATGGGCGATAACGACCGCTAACGAGCCATCAGCGGCGGAACCGGCAGCATCGCAATAACAATGTAAAAGCACCCATGAATAGTGCAGGTAGACCAGAGCAGTTAACTCTTTTGTCCAAGCCATCCCGGGTGGGGAAGTGGATCACCCCCGGACCTTTAGGGCAGAAGGGAGGGGGGAATTGGGAGTCACCCAGCAAGGTGTATTAAAGGGGGATTCTGAGATGGCCTCCTCAGAATCCTCACGGACTTTCCACGTATCCCTGTGTGCTGTACAATAAACTTCAAGTCTTCTTCCGCTGACTTCTCGGAGTGGCGTGTGTTCTTGACAGCTAGCTACAGTTACCATTGGGGACACGACAAAGTGAGGATTCTCACGAAAAAACTTCAACGTCCGTATCGTGTTGGGATCGCTTACCGGCAGCTACCGAGATGGCGACCCCATGGCGCGGAGCGGCACGTTTTCAGACCCCCGTTCCCTCGAGCGCCCTACTCGAGCGGCCGGCGGATCTGTTTACCTCAGACCAACGGAGCCTTCCCTCGGCCAGACCAGACAGCGGGAGCCTGGACGAGCTATGGCGACTCCAGGAGCAGCTGACCCACCTCATCTGGGAGCGGCTGCGGGTCGGCGAGGAGTCAGGCCGGATGTTGGACCAGGCCTGTGGGGGCGCGGTGCCCCGGACAAGTCGTAGCGGCGGCGGGAGCCAAGGCCACGCGGGATCGGGGGTCTGCAGTCGGCAGACCCCAAGGAAGGGCTCAGGTCAGGAGCCCGGAGTGACTCAATGACTGACATGGTCGGACGGGACGGCCCTGGGGGGGCAGGTGTTTCCCCCGCCAAGACGTCGCAGCAGCCGGCTGGAGGACGACGTAGTGGCGGGGAGTTCCACGGGCGACAGCAGCGAGGACGAGCGCGCCGCAGCGACCCCGGAGACCCGCGGGAGGCACGTCCGCGGAAGGGCGACGGCGCGGCGCAGGCCGCCCCCGGAGCTGAAAGCCATTTTCGAGGGGGACCCGGCGGAACTCTCCACTTTCATCTTCCACGCAAGGAACCACGCCAGAAGGTACGGGGGAGACGACTGCGACCCAGAGGACTTGGTAGCGGCGGTCATCTCCTCCCTGCAGGGGAAGGCTGGCCAGTGGGCCATGCTCCTGGTCGACCGCAGGGATCCGGCTCTGGCCAACCTGGAGGACTTCTTGGCAGCCCTTCGAGAGCGCTTCCAAGACCCGCAGGCGGAGGAGAAGGCGAAGCGACGGGTCCAGAAGGCCAGGCAAGGGGGTCTCCCGGTTCAGGACTATGTAGACATGTTCAGGGGGGAGGCCGCCCAAATCTCATCCTGGAACGAGGAGGTCCTCGTCCACTACTTCAAGGAGGGCCTCCATCCTGAGCTCCGCAAGTGGGCCGTAGTGAAAGGGACCCCTCGGGAGCTGTCGACGCTGGACGGCTGGTGCCGCATGGTGGCTCAGTTGGAAGCAGACCTGGGGATGCTGGAGCTAGGACCCAGGGCGGGCAAGGACCGAAGGCCCGCGGAGAACTCGGGGACCCCCCGTCCCGCCAATGGCGCGGGGGTCCCCCGGCCCAAGTGCACCCCCGACCCGGAACGGGAGAGGAGACGCCGGGATGGACTCTGCATGAGGTGCGGGGGGGCAGGACACTATGCGGTGGCGTGCCCCAAGCGACCCCCAGGAGAGGTTCGGACCCCGGCAGGGTCCCAAGCGACGTCGGGAACCAGCCAGACACCCAAGACCGGGAGCCGGGCGGCTGTCGCGTCGGAGCCGAGGGAAAAGCGCCAGTCCGACTCCGAAGGCGCGGAGTCGGGAAACGACCTGGACCTGCAGTGAAGGACGCCCGGCTGCAGGTCCCGCCAGGGTCAACGGACCCCAAGAAACGGGCGGGAAGACCACCCAACCTGGTCCGGTCGAGGCTGGAAAACCCGGACGGCGGCAAACAATGGACGGGAGATGCGCTGCTGGACTCGGGCTGCGACCACAGTATGCTGCACCCCGAAGTGGCCAAGGAACTGGACTTGCCCACCCAGGTTCGGAGCACCCCCTTAGTTTTCGTCCAGATGGACGGCAGTCCCATAAAGGGGGGTCCTTTTGGGGTGGAAGTGGGGCCGGTCTCCTTGTGGGTGGGGGACCACCGGGAGTCCAGGATGCTAGTTAGGGTCCCCACGGATGGGTACCAGGTAGTGCTGGGTTTGGATTGGCTGATGGAACATAACCCCATAGTAGACTGGCGCTCAGGGCGCCTGACGTTCGACCTGGATAGGTGTGGGCAGCACAGGGTCGAATCGGACCCCCAGTGCCCCGGAAAGGGGGAGGCCAAAGGGGTCCACGGGGACGAGGGCAAGCTGGATGTGGTGGCGCCGGAGATACCCCCGGAGTACCGGGATCTGGCGGCGGTGTTCGGGGAAACCGAGGCAGACGAGCTGCCCCCCCACCGCCGCACAGATTGCGCCATCGACATCCCAGAAGATGCGGTCCTCCCCAAGGGACGCATCTACAAGATGTCCGGGGAGGAACTCCAGGACCTCAGGGAGTTCCTGGACAAGAATCTGGCCAGAGGGTTCATCCGCCCCGCCAAGAGCCCCATGGGGGCTCCGGTCATCTTCGTGGGCAAGAAGGATGGCACCCGGAGGTTGTGCCAGGACTATAGAGGGTTGAACGCCATAGCGGCAGGGAACGCGTACCCGCTCCCCCTCATCCCGGATCTGCTGGACCAGTTGGGTATATACGTCAAGTTGCCCAAATGCGAGTTCCACCGTCCCTCCTTAGATTACCTGGGGTATAGGATCTCGGCGGCGGGGGTGGCCATGGATCCCCAGAAGGTGGAGGCAGTCCTGAGGTGGGAGCGGCCGCGGACACGGCGCCAACTCCAGAGCCTGCTAGGGTTCGCAAATTTCTGCAGGGGCTTTTTGCCCAACTATTCGGCCTTGGTGACCCCCCTCACCGATCTCCTAGGTACCAAGGGGAAAGGAAAGGGGGCCAAGCGTCCTGGGGTGGCTCTGGATTGGGGGTCCCGGGCGGAGGAGGCTTTCCAGAGGCTCAAAGAGGCGTTCGCCGCCGAGCCTACGCTGATCCATGTGGATCCAGCCCGGCCCATGGTGGTACAGGTAGACGCTAGTGATGTGGCCATGGGAGCGGTACTCCTGCAGAGGGACGGGGAGGGCCGTCTGAGGCCCGGGGCGTACCTGTCCCGGAAGTTTGGGAAGGCGGAAAGGAACTGGTCTACCTGGGAGAAGGAGGCAGCGGCCATCCGCATGGCGCTTGAGGAGTGGAGGCACTGGCTGGAGGGGGCAAGGGAACCGTTCGAGGTCTGGACAGACCACCGCAACCTCGAGGCCCTCCGACAGCCGCGGAAGCTGACCGCCAAGCACATGCGGTGGGCAGAGTTCTTCTCCCGGTACGATTTCCAGCTAAGCCACATCCCCGGGAAGGACAACTTCCTCGCGGACGCCCTGTCTCGCCTGCCCCAGTACGAGGCGGACGTCCGCACAGAGATGCGTCCGCTATTTGAGGACAAACACTTAGCCCGAGCCGTCACCACCCGTAACCAGGCTAGGAGGGAAGAGGGACAGACAGGGGGTCAAGTTGGGACACCCCCCCGGGAGCGCAGCCAGCCTTCTGCAGCGCTCCGCGACAGACTAGTGGCAGCGTATCCGACAGACACGGAACTACAGAACCTGCGGGACTCCTTGACACTGGAAGGGGACATCTGGCAAAGAGGGAGCGCCGCGTACGTCCCGGAACCCCTCCGGAGGGCCGCCCTGGAAGCATGCCACGACGCCAAAGCGGCTGGGCACTTCGGCTTCGTCAAGACGTGGAAGCTGGTTCGGCGGAGCTTCTGGTGGCCCACGCTCCGTAAAGATGTCAAGGACTACGTTGCGGGCTGCCCCATCTGCCTCACCTGCAAGCCGGCAGTGGGCAAGCCGCAGGGCCTCCTACAGCCCCTGGAGGTCCCACCTCGACCCTGGTCGGTGATCTCCATGGACTTTATTACGGATCTGCCACCCAGCCGAGGCAAAACAGCAATATGGGTCGTGGTGGACCTGTTCTCCAAGCAAGCCCATTTCGTGCCCTGCGCCTCACTGCCTACCGCCATCCAGGTGGCAAAGCTGTTCATGGAGCACATCTTCCGGCTCCATGGGGTTCCAGACAAGGTCATTTCCGACCGAGGCTCCCAGTTTGTGTCCCGATTTTGGAAGGCGTTCCTGGGATTGCTGGGGATCGAGCAGGGACTCAGCTCGGCCTACCACCCCCAGACTGACGGACAGACGGAACGTGTCAACCAGGTGCTGGAGCAGTACCTGCGATGTTTTGGCTGCTACCAGCAGGACGACTGGTCACAGCTGCTTCCGTTGGCGGAGTTCGCTTATAATAACTCCGTACACAGCAGCACGGAGATGTCCCCCTTCGCCGTGGTCTACGGGACCGACCTGAGGCACCTGCTGGACTTGGGGGAGCCCACCGCCCGGGAGCCGGAGGAGCTCGGAAAGTGGAGAGAGAGGACGGCCAGGTGCTGGGAGTCCCTTCGGGAACAACTGCTGGAGGTCAAGGCGGCGCAGAAGAGGACGGCGGACCAGCGAAGGAGACCGGCGGGGGACATCAAAGCGGGGTGCCGGGTCTACCTGTCCACGCGGCATCTGAAGCTGGGCCTCCCCAGCAAGAAACTCGGGCCCCGGTACTTGGGCCCGTTTAAAGTGTTAGAGGTAATCAACGGAGTTTCTGCGAAGCTGGAACTCCCAAAGAACTTGCGACAGATACACCCGGTGTTCCACTTCAGCTTGCTGAAGAAGTCCCCGGAGGACGACGGTTGGCACCCCGTGGCGGCGCCACCCACCCCGCTGATCCTGGCGGGAGGGGAGCACCATGAGGTCAAGGACATTTTGGACTCCAGATTCCACAGAGGGCGTCTGCAGTACCTGGTGGAGTGGAAGGACTTCGCAACGGGGGACCGAGAATGGGTGTGGGCGTCGGACGTTTTGGCCCCACAGCTGGTCAAGAGATTCCACCAGCAGTGGCCGAACCGGCCGGGGGGCCCCGGGACCCAGGACGCTCCCCAGGGGAGGGGGGTGTCAGTTTCGGGGGGGCAGGATGTCGCGACCCGACTAGACAGTGGGGTCGCGCCATGCAGCGGGCCAGGAAAGGGGGCAACAGCGGAGCCAGGCACGCAGGGGTTAAACCGAGCACAGCAAGGCCCGACCTCGCCCAGGCATGCCCCACGGGGTAAACAACCCCAGGATGGGCGATAACGACCGCTAATGAGCCATCAGCGGCGGAACCGGCAGCATCACAATAACAATGTAAAAAGCACCCATGAATAGTGCAGGTAGACCAGAGCAGTTAACTCTTTTGTCCAAGCCATCCCGGGTGGGGAAGTGGATCACCCCCGGACCTTTAGGGCAGAAGGGAGGGGGGAATTGGGAGTCACCCAGCAAGGTGTATTAAAGGGGGATTCTGAGATGGCCTCCTCAGAATCCTCACGGACTTTCCACGTATCCCTGTGTGCTGTACAATAAACTTCAAGTCTTCTTCCGCTGACTTCTCGGAGTGGCGTGTGTTCTTGACAGCTAGCTACAGTTACCATTGGGGACACGACATGTACACAATTCATTATGTTCAGGTAATGGGGAGGGTGGGATACCCAGGTTTACTATGAAACTGATGGAACTTCAGCTTCAGGGCCCCTATTCCAGAGGGACCCCAGTTGCAAGTTTAGTCTACATGGCTGTAATTTTTTTGGGGTCTAATAGACCGAATTTGAATCACACAACTTAATCTGATTAATTTTTGGTTGTCTATATCAGCGTTTCCCAACCGGTGTGCCGCGGCACACTAGTGTGCCGCGAGACACCGGCTGATGTGCCGCGGAAAAAGGGACCTGCAGCCCAGGGCTGCACAGGACCGGGGCGGCGGCGCTGCTGGAGCCCGGCGGCGAAGCGGAAGCCAGGGCGGCGCTGCTCCCTTGGCTGCTGCAGCAGCAGCAACAGCAGCCTCGCGCGAGAATCCCGACCGGAAGCCTTGCGCGCGCCGTGCTACAGCTGATCCCAGAGGTAACTCTGGGTCAGGAGACCCGGCGCAGCCGGGTGGGGGAGGAGCGGTGTGCCGCGAGATTTTTTCATTGATTCAAGTGTGCCGTTGCCTAGATTAGGTTGGGAAACACTGGTCTATATCTCAACAATCCCAAAGTTGGGGAGTCAGAAGCACAAATGGTGTAAAAGTGGAGTGTTGCGGTAAGATGGCTGTTCTGCTGTGGATAATGTATCCCCCCCCCACCTCTTTTAACAAAGATCAAGACCCTGGAGGAATAACCATGAGTTCACAAAAGCACTTAAGTGAATATGAACAATGCAAACTAGTGGAAAATTTGTGGTGATAACAGTGGTTACCCAAACCTCATTGCTGTCTGCAAAGGGGGCCCCAAGACAGTTCAAGCTTCAGGGCCCCCAAATTTAGGTCCACCCCTGGGGGTACCCCTCCCCCGTAGGACTGTGGCACCATTTAAGATTTTGGTTTGGGCAATATGACTGGGCTTCATTGTGTGCTGTTTGCAAAACTCTGTAAGCATAGTCTCTGTGTTGTGAGCACATGTGACAAACACACGTGCTGTGTAACACTTATGGCATCAATATGGGTTATGCCATGAATATGATTACGTACAGTACTGGAATAGTGATTGAAATTCCTAGAAATCTGTGGTTTGTTTCCTATCCTCAAACAGAAATAACATGGCCTAGCACTTTGTTGTGAATAGATCATTGCTGCATTGCCACTGCCTAAAACACCCAGCTTTGGACAGTGAACAAAAAGGTTTGGGAGAGAGATAGAAAGAGCCTTGTACTGAGAAACAGAAATGAAAAATGGATATATGTTTAGGTTTTCTGGGATAGTAAGAAAAACTATAGATCAATTACATATTGAGCCAGCAACTTGACAGGGAGGGAAATAGAAGGGAGAGAGATGTGCCCCTTAACAAACAGAACAAGTTGCAGAGTTGTGTTGTTTCTCTGATTTCTATCAGACTTTCTCCTACCCATCAAAATCAAGGTATCACCATAGACTCTATGGCAGTACCAATCTGATGGGTACATTATTATTGCCTGGCAGAAGCCTTTGGCCGCTTCATGCTGAGAGCTGTTGGGACCAACATGAACGGCTGGGGCTGTTGCCCAGAATGCTGAGGAAAGCCAAGGACACAGAAGTCTCTGGTCTTGTGAGGCATGGCCTGCCCCATGGTGGGATACATGGTGGCTCAGTCCTGAGGCTGCTCAATCCCTCCACAGTTTATTAGCATTAAATAACCTGTTAACTTTTCTATGGGATCACTCACCTTGGATCTTCAGCTCAGGTCCTGACTGACAGTCAGAGAAACTCCCTGCCCAGAAAGAAGCAGAGAAAGAGAGCAATTAGATTTGCGGCTGTTGCATTGGGAGGACAATATAGCGATGAGAGGATCTAAAGCACAGGAAAGGCTGGAAGCCATCGCTATATCCCTTGAATTGCTGGGGTCCTAAATCAAAATGCTCTCAGCTAAATTCAGACATCTCACATACCAATCATACTGCGCATGAGCTAGGCCTCCGCAACCAAAATAAAATAGACTAACTAAAGACGACAGCAATGAACCTCAAGCTTAGGATTGAGGAACCAGCTGGTGGAGACCGCATGCAGAACTTCCACATCTGTGGCCTGGAGGGAAAAAAGGAAGGGTCAGAGCTCAAATCTTATCTCATAACGTGGCTTAATAACCTAACCATGGGCATAAAGCTAAACCTGTCACACATCAAGAGATCCTACAGGATCCCAACACGACACTCTCACCCCTTGGAACAACCCAGAGACACCATCACAAGTTTCAAGAGAACTTATACATTACGTTACGTTACATTTATATCCCACCTTTCCTCCAAAGAGCTCAAGGTGGCAGACATGGTTCTCCACTGCCCGTTTTTTATCCTCACAACAACCCTGGGCGGTGAGGCAGTGACTGGCCCAAGGCCACCCAGTGAGCTCTGTGGCCAGTTGAGGATTTGAACCCTAGTCTCATGGGTCCAACACACTAACTACTGCAACACCCTGGCTCCCATGAGAGACACCGTATATAAAGCTCTGCAAAATATCAAAGACCTAACTAGTGGAATTAATATCATCTCAATCTTCCAAGACATCAGCATGGACCTGCTTCAGAGACATTCCTTGCTTCATCCCTTCACTCCAGTACAGGCGACTCTCAGTGCGCACGGGGTTTACATTCTGGGGATTGCGTGTAAAGCCAAAATCCTGTATAGTCAAAACACATTAGGATTGCTAAAGTCCCCCGCCCCCTTAATCCCCCTCCCCAACTGCATAAAGCTGAATGCGCACAAATTAAAGTTGTGAGTTACTGTACTGACAAAGGCATATCCTACCACTGGGGGTTCCCTTTCAAATTGATTGCTCAGTATAGTAGAAGGACACTGGCTGCAAATAATACCACACAGGCAGAACACCTATTAATAAGATAGCAATTCCCTTACCACCACCTGCAGCTACAAACTCTGACTCTCAACAAAATGGTGGCACTCATTCCTGGAAAACAAGAAGGAGAAAACAAGCTTGTTCCCTCTTCCATGTGACAGCCCTATCTGAAAATGGCTATCATATCCAGAGCCATAGCTAGGTGATCTTGCGCCCCTGACAGAACCGTCCAGATTGCGCCCCTAGTCACAGACAAATTAGCTCTTCTTTCTGCTTCTCCTCCAACCCCCCCTTCAATTCACCCTCTATTAAAAACATTTTCTTATGAGGCAATAATCAATATATTTATAGACATATTTATGGACATATTTTAAAGCCAATTTTGCGCCCCTCTCGCCTGCGCCCATGGCGGGGGTTCACCTCACCACCTGCTAGCTATGGCCCTGATCATATCTCCTCTCAGTCTCCTCTTTTCCAGGCTAAACATACCCAGCTCCTGCAACTGTTCCTCATAAGGCTTGGTTTGCTTTATCATCTTCGTTGCCCTCCTCTGCACAGGTTCCACCTTGTCATCACCCTTCTTAAATTGTGGTGCCCAGAATCGGACACAGGACTCCAGGTGTTGCCTGACCAAGGCAGAATAGAGTGGGACTATGACTTCCCTTGATCTCGACACTAGACTTCTGTTGATGCAGCCTAGAAGAGGATTAGCCTTTTTTGCTGCTGCATCACACTGTGGACTCATGTTCAGCTTGTGGTTAACTAAGACTCCTAGATCTTTTCCACATGTACTGCTAGTGAGCCAGGTGTCCCCCATCTGGGTATTGGCTTCCAGAATTCCAGCATTATGTCCATGTCTGGCCATGGTACCTAGCAGCAAATGTGGAAAACATGAAGAGTGGACACAGTCTTTAAACATGCAGCAGACATTGGAGGTGTGGCTGATTGAGTGCCCCAGTGTGTGCTCCACATTTTGCAGGGATGCAGGTTGCGCTGTGGTCTAAACCACTGAGCCTCTTGCTGATCAGAAGGTCGGTGGTTCGAATCCGCATGACAGGATGTGTTCCCGTTGCTCTGTCCCAGCTTCTGCCAACCTAGCACTTTGAAAGCACACCAGTGCAAATAGATAAATAGGTACGGCTGCAGTGGGAAGGTCAACAGCATTTCTGTGAGCTCTGGTTTCCATCACATTCCTCTGTGTTCCAGTAGCAGTTCAGTCCTGCTGGCCACATGACCTGGAAAGCTGTCTGTGAACAAACGCCGACTCCCTCGGCCTGAAGCGAGATGAGTGCCACACCACATAGTCAAATTTGACTTTTTACCTTTACCCACATTTTGCCTTCACACTTTGTTTTTATTGAATGAAGCACCAAGTGTAAAACGGCTCTATGCTTGCAATTTAAAATCAACATTTTCCATCCCTTGATTTTTCCACTGTACTTTTGTATAGCTTTTCCTGCAGAGTCTTCAACTTAAGCACTTTACAGTGGAACCTCAGTTGCCGAATGCTTCGGAAGTTGAACGTTTCAGCTTTCAAATGCCGACAACCCAGAACTGAATGCTTCCGTTTTTGAACGTGCCTCAGAAGTTGAATGGCTTCCGAGGTGCATTTCTCCATTTTTTCAATGGATTTTGCCGACCAGCAATTGCGCCTTGGTTGTCAAACATTTTGGAAGTCGAACGGTCTTCCGGAACGGATTATGTTCGACAACCAAGGTTCCACTGTATTCTTTAGGAAGTTAAGCTAGTGACTGGCTTCCCCCTTCCCTCTTCTAACCATTTCCCCAAAGTGGTACTACTATTTTTATCCTCCTTTAGCTGCGTCTTGCATGGCGGAGTTTAGCTGACCCAAGGGCAGATGTCTGGCCTGCCAGGAAGTGCTGAATGAACATGATGATTAGGGGAGGACCACTAGTAAACACTCGTAGCATATTTGTCAATCAACAGGAAATTAATGGCATGATATATAGCAGGAATGAGGCACAAGCTTTCTGGCTTTTGAACTGTAACAGGTTAAGAAAGCAGGGCAAGAGCAATATGAAAAGGACATTGATTTGCAGCCCCGTGTTCTAACAGAGGCTTACCTACTTGCAGCAAAAAAGGACTTATGCACAACGAATCATAGGAATGCAGCCTCAAGCCTCAAGGCCTGGAGAAGAGCCAGCTATAAAGGTTCCTTCCTTAAGTTGAGCCTATTCACTCAAACACAGAGGCCATTTAATGGATGTTAAATTTTGCAGAGTGACCATGTTGCAAAAGACCCAAAATAAATGTGACTTGCTATTTAAACTCCACAAATGTAGTTCACGTTTGTTTAAAGTGACAGTTCCCAGGCCTCTGAGGCAGAAATGGTGGGGAAATGGATTAATTGCCCTTGCAGGCTTGTGTGTATAATGCCTCTGTTGACACATGCAAATAATGGGTACTATAGTATATTTTGCTGTATAAGGCCTATATTAACATTCTCTAAGTGATAAAGGGGTCAACTTTTTTTTTGAAATGCAGAAAAAAGGCTCCAGGTTCATGAACACAGCACTGTTGACCGCCACCCCAATCTCTGAGTGGTGGGAGATTCTAGAGGTTCCAGGCGCGTACCCAGGGTTCGTGCTTCTTTTTGGGAATGAGGCACAGCTGAGACTGTGGTGTCTTTAAACTATATGGCTTATTTGCACATATATACAACCTGAGCCTATGATGAAGGGGTTCACAGCATGAACACCCCAAGATGGTCTACTTTCCCCCATAGCTGTAGCCTTGGATTCAAACAGAAATCAAACGTTGGGCTAGAGTTTAACACTTACTAGACCCAGGAATTATAGGTTTCTGGTACTATATTATTTAGGACAGTTTGCTATGACAAACATATTATGTTTTAGTAACCCAATTACTGGGTTTGAAGGGAGGGTGAGTCAATGAAATAGTATAATAATAATTAGGTTAAAGAGAGGGAGTTCCTATCCAAGACTTACAAGAGGGTGTAAATATTCAGAGAGCATGTACCGTACATAACCTATGGAGATCACCATCACCCAATATTTTTTAGTAGATGCTAGGAGAGATAGCACTGAAATGGTTTAGATAAGATTTATAGAGGATAGGTCTATGCACAACACATTCTAGCATTGAATGATAGGTGCTGTGGTGCCAAATAATGAGGGGGAACTATTGCGTCATATTCTGCTGATGAGCTTCTGAGAGGCACCTGGCTGGTCATTGCTCTTTCATTATTTCCCTATTTACTTTATACAAATTCTTACCTGCCCTTCATCATAAGGTCCCAGGGTGGGTTACAGCAATAGAATAAACAATTATAAAAACAGCCAAAACTACTACAGTTATAAAACAAGTAATAATGTTCAAACATATTATGAATAATAAGAATTCAGCGAAAGAGCTGGCCCAAAAACTATCCCATGACAATGCCTAGCGCACTTCTGAAGGAAGGGAAGCCAACCATTTAGGGCTGCCACTGTGGGTAGGGATGAAGAGGCTATTTCAGAGATTTCTGGCCTAAGTGGTTTAAACATCCCTAGTGTCTGAGGGGTGAAAGACTCCAGGGGTGCCTGCACTAACCCAGGTTTTGGTTTCTTGGAAAGAAGGTCCATTGATATGGTGATGTTCTGAGGATATATGGCTTTATTTACACATATATACAACCTGAGCAGGCTGGAGGGGCTCACAGCACAAACACGCCAGCAGTTCCCACTTCCCCATTAGGTTTACTGGGAAGCCCCAAGTCACATTTTTGGGTCCAGCACAGAGCAGACCCGAGTCTGTGTCTCCAGCTTCCAGCACCAGCCAACTCTCAAACTCCCCTCCCCTCTTTGCCCTCTTGTTCCCTGGCATCCAGCCAGGTGAGGTGGGAAAAGGCCCACCCATTTGTCTCGAGGGGAACGTTTTTGGATTTGTCAATGGCCAGTCTTACTTAACTGGCCAGTCAAAGCCATTGCCTTCATGAAGGAACTGGCTTGGATGGTTCAGCAGTCTTTTCTGGAGATGAGTGTTTAATCCCTACCCAAGATCGGATATTAGTCTTACAAAAAACATTTGGGTTTCCTTTCACTTTCCTTTCACTTCTCTTGCTTTCATTTCACTTGAGGGGGCATGCTAAAGATCTATCTTGGATTTAAACCAATGACTTTAGTGATGTCACCCAATGAATCCTGGGAATGGCAGTTTGGTGAGACTGCTGAGAATTTCGTGAAGGGTTTCCTTGCTTCCAGAACAGCATTTGTCCATGTTCTTTGAGAAGAAACAATGGCCATGAAACCATTTCAAATGCACCAGAATATACTCTGTGATTAATATTGTGGGTGATTTCTACCTACTCCCTCCATCCCCCGCCAAGATCACAGAAGCCAATACTGGCTTCTGTTTGGATCCCAGAATGTCCCGTTTTTTTGTCTAGCGCTTTAATGCAAGTCCTTGTTGCAAAGCGTCAGACCAAAAGGTGCTCCTTCTGGCAGGAGTCAGCAGGGACCAGAAGGCACTCTGGCCCAACCCTGTGGATAATTCCCTGGACCAGAAGGCATGCCATTCCTGACGTCCCGATTTTGGGGACGAAAATGTTGGAGGGTATGCCATAAAGATTTCTCAACAAAGTTGAATTCTGCTAGTTGATCCCTTTGAGTAAATCCGTTTATGAGCCACTTTCCCAATCCAGGCACGCTCTATGTGATATATCCACCCATTGCTAATTATTCCACTTGAAAATTTGCAGGAGACACAAAATTGTTCAGATCCCATTTGCTATACAATGCCATGAGTTTAATCCCATATCGTCTATAGAATTTCTAAGAACAGAAAAAAAGGATTCAGGATGGATGGCGGCTAACAGATTGAGGTTGAATCCTGACAAGACAGAAGTACTGTTTTTGGGGGACAGGAGGCGGGCGGGTGTGGGGGACTCCCTGGTTCTGAATGGGGTAACTGTGCCCTTGAAGGACCAGGTGCGCAGCCTGGGAGTCATTTTGGACTCGCAGCTGTCCATGGAGGCACAGGTCAATTCTGTGTCCAGGGCGGCTGTCTACCAGCTCCCTCTGGTACGCAGGCTGAGACCCTACCTGCCTGCGGACTGTCTCACCAGAGTGGTTATCTTTCGTTTGGATTACTGCAATGCGCTCTATGTGGGGCTACCTTTGAAGGTGACTTGAAAACTACAACTAATCCAGAATACGGCAGCTAGACTGGTGACTGGGAGCGGCCGCCGAGACCACATAACACCGATATTGAAAGACCTACATTGGCTCCCAGTACATTTCTGAGCACAATTCAAAGTGTTGGTGCTGACCTTTAAAGCCCTAAACGGTCTCGGTCCAGTATATCTGAAGGAGCATCTCCACCCCCATCGATCTACCCAGACACTGAGGTCCAGCTCCGAGGGCCTTCTGGCGGTTCCCTTGCTGCGAGAAGCCAAGTTAAAGGGAACTAGGCAGAGGGCCTTCTCGGTATTGGCACCCGCCCTGTGGAACACCCTCCCACCAGATGTCAAAGAGAACACCAACTACCAGACTTTTAGAAGACGTCTGAAGGCAGTCCTGTTTAGGGACGCTTTTAATGTTTGATTGATTATTGTATTTTAATATCTTGTTGGAAGCAGCCCAGAGTGGCTGGGTGTCGCGGTCACCCTGACCTGTGCAGCACCCCCGGACGTCTCACCGTCTATTGATGTCTGCACCTACGACAAATGGTATCCTGCTGCCACCAACCAGTACTCTCACTGGTACCTGTTTGTCAATATAGACTCAGATATGGTTTGGAACTAAGAACAAGTTGCTTTATTGAAAGTACAGACGCTTGTGGTTACAGAATAAAACTCGTCTTTCATATGTTTAAATCAGATATCCTATACCGGCCTATTACCACTGAATAACATCTAATGTTTCTCTCAAACCACTATCCTTCCTAATCACAAACTGTCAATTCTCTAAACCACCACCACCTCTCAAAACCACCACCCCCCAGCTCCCCAGCTCCTCCCAGGGTGGGTACTTTTATACTTCGCCTCAGCCCCTCCCCTTGGGTTCTAAACTGTCAAATTGGTTAACCCTTTCTTAACCAAGCTACTCTCTAAGGTGATCGTTACATACCTCCCCCTTTATAAGTTTGACTCAGGAGGGTGACTTTTCCAAGTGACCTTCCTGATCAAACAAGGCATTTAAAAAATACCCCTTTGAATAAACTTTATACCATTCTTACCATGTGTTCCTTTCACTCTAACATCATAAAGTACAGTAATTTTTTAAAAGACAGTTGCAACACTGGTTTGGACTTATCAACATGCAATACAATACAGTTCAATAACATGCAATACAATACAGTTCAATAACATGCAATACAATACAGTTCAATAACATGCATTACAGTACAAACTTGTTGGTGAAATAGTTGTAGCTCAGTCCGGAGTCTCTGGCTTTCGAGATAGAGCATCAGCTACAACGTTCAGGCTACCTTTCACTGGCTTGATGGTGAAGTCGAAGTCCTGCAGGATTAACGCCCATCTTATCAGTTTGCTATTGCTTTTCATGGACCTTAACCACAATAGCGGTGAGTGGTCTGTACACAGCACAAACGATCTGCCCCAAAGGTATGGCTTTAGCTGTTGAAGTGTCCAGATGATCGCTAGACATTCTTTTTCAATCGTTGACAAGTGCTTTTCTTGTGGCAAAAGCTTCTTACTCAGGTAAGCGATGGGGTGCAATTCTCCCTCGGCTCCCGGCTGACACAAAACTGCACCGATTCCCACATTGGATGCGTCGGTGTAGACAGTAAACTCTTTGTTGTAGTCAGGCGTGGCTAACACAGGTTGTGACATTAAAGCCCCTTTTAAAGCGTCAAAGGCTGTTTGGCAACTGTCTGTCCAAACAATTGGGTCAGGGACTTTCTTTCCGGTCAAATCAGACAAAGGAGCGGCCAGCTCACTAAAATTAGGGATAAACTTTCGATAGTATCCCACTAGTCCTAGGAATGATCTAACTTTTCTTTTGGTTGTTGGGGCAGGCCAAGAAGAGATTGCTTCTATTTTAGCGGCTAAAGGTTGGATATGTCCATTCCCAATTAAGTGTCCCAGATATTTTACAGAACTACCCCCAATGTGGCATTTACTGGCTTTAATAGTTAACCCAGCCTTCTGAAGTCGTTGCAAAACAAGGTTTAAATGTGCCTTGTGATCTTCCCAAGTCATGCTGTAAATGGCAATATCATCTAAATAGGCTACGGTAATATTTGATAAACCCGCTAGGGTCTTGTCCATCAAACGCTGAAAAGTTCCCGGTGCATTCTTGAGACCAAATGGCATAACTGAGAATTCGAAAAGACCAATTGTACTCCGAAAAGCTGTTTTCTCCTTATCTTTTGGGTCCATTGGTATCTGATAATACCCTTTTGTAAGGTCTAAACTGCTTATATATTTACACTTTCCTATAGTCTCAATCAAATTGTCTAAACGTGGCATGGGGTAAGCATCAGATTTCGTCACATGGTTTAACCGGCGAAAGTCCAGACAGAAACGAATAGTTCCATCTGGCTTGTCCAATAGGAGGATTGGTGCGGCCCACGCACTAGTAGAAGGGCTAACGATCCCTGCTTTTAACATTTCTTTCACTTCTTTAGTCATTGTGTCCACATAACTGCCTGTAATCCTATAGGGGTTAATAGCAATTGGTTTGGCGTCCCCGGTATCTATTTTATGCATCACTCCATGAGCTACCCCTGGCTTGTTTCTAAACAAGTGATCAAAGTTAGCTAGGAGTTGGATAACCTCCTTTTGTTGGATCAGAGTTAACTGCGAGTCTAATTTCACCTCAGATATGCTGCTTGCATGCCCTTCCTTTTCCCAGCAAGGTATCACTAACTCTTGAGAATCCTCTCTAATGGCATATAAGGCCCATCCCTCTGCCTTGAAATAGGGTTTGATCATATTAACGTGGACTACCTTCCTTCCTTCCCCATATTGAATTACATAATTAACGTCATTCATTTTTGCAATGATTTTATAGGGACCTTCCCAAGCTAGTTGCAATTTGTTGCTTTTTACTGGTCTAAGTAAAAGAACGTCATTCCCTGGTTCAAAGGTTCGAACGCGAGCTCTTTTATCATACCACACTTTTTGTTTACTTTGGGCTTGCTGGAAATTTTTCCCTGCCAATTCTAGTGAACATTGAAGTGTGTTCTGTAGTTTAAATAGATAGTCAACTATGGTATCTGTATCATTCTCACGTGGTTCTTCCCAATTTAGACGTAATAAATCTAGTGGTCCCTTAACTTTTCTTCCAAATAATAACTCAAAAGGACTAAAGCCTGTGCTTTCCTGTGGGACCGCTCTATATGCATACAGTAAGGCTTGAATATTATCATCCCAATCATGAGGATGTTCCGCCACATAGGCCCTGATCATTTTTAATAACGTGTGGTTAAATTTTTCTACCAACCCGTTGCATTGTGGGTGGTATGCGGTAGAAGTCAAATGCTTTATGCCACACTTCTCCCACAGACGTTGCATGAGTCTGGAGGTGAATGTGGTTCCCAGATCAGTCACAATTTCCGATGCAAACCCTAGCCGGCACATGTAATTAATTAGAGCAGAGGCTACTGTCTCTGTCTCAATATTTCTTAGTGGCACTGCTTCAGGGTATTTTGTTGCGTAATCCAAAATTGTTAAAATATATTTATGCCCTCTGCGGCTGGCTTTTGGGAGAGGACCAACTAAATCTAAACCTAGGCGTTGAAATGGTGTAGAAATCATAGGTAAGGGGCACAGCTTCGCTCTGGTTTTGTCTCGCCCATGGCCTTGAAGTTGACAGATATGGCAAGTCTGGCAAAAGCGTTTTATCTGTTGTCCCACTCCAGGCCAATAGAAATTCTGGGCCACCCTTTTCTTTGTTCGGGTTATCCCCAAATGTCCCCCAAACACACTGCTGTGTGCATGTTGCAGTATTTTCCCCCTGTACTCGCTGGGCACTACGAGTTGCTGATGGATTTCTCCACCCCCTCTGTTAGGTGCCATGAGAACTTCCCTGTATAGTAATCCCTTGTCTATTATAAAACGCTCCGGGCTCTCAGGAGTTAATATTTTACTGGTCGCAGCCGCCTCAAAATATGGCATTAAGCAGACTTAATGCCATATTTTGAGGCGGCTGCGACCAGTAAAATATTATCTGCTTTTTGCTTATCTGCAAAACTTGAGGCTTGACTCTGGGTTAGGGGTACTAACATTGTGTCTGGTGCTTGTTCAACATTTGTATCAGTTTCTTCCTTTTCAGCCAACTGATGCTGGCTCTGAGCCCTGGTTATTACAAAAGCACCCTGCACTTGGTCTATAAGATCCCACCCAATCAATACTGCGGCTGGGATTTCTTCTGACACAGCCACTTGCCAGTTCCCTGACCAGTTCTTATAGGCCATGTGTACCTTAGCTACAGGTAAAACCTCAGGGTGTTTTGATATGCCTTTTAATGTCACAGATTTCCCTGAAATAAAGGCGTCCTTGTTCACAATATCCGCGTGTAATATAGTGATTTGAGATCCTGTATCTTTCAACCCCCTGTAAATTATTCCCTCAACATAAATTTCTTCGCCTGTTCTTTTTAATAAATCATCATCCTGCTGTATTGTATAACATTGCAGAACCTTGGCTTCGGCCTGGTCGTGCCTTCTGTTGCCGTAGCAACTACAGTGTCCCGTTCCTTCTGCACTGTTTGGACACAATATGTCTTCTTTGGTGACGTGTTATTAAATATCTTGGTTTTCCCTGCTGCATATCTACATTGTGTTTGCTTATGCCCATATTTCCCGCATTCCCAGCAGACGAAGTTAGGCCTATCTCCCCCACCAACTTTATTAACTTTTCCCTCAGCCATCCCTGATGATAGTGATGCCTTTTGAGGTGAGTTTGGTCTTGAGGGGAAACTCTTTTTCTCTGCTTCTGAGGTAAATTTTGTGTGGGATGAGGTCTTTTTGTTCTTATTAACCTCCCAATGTTTTTCTTTATTTCTTGGGGCACTATAAGCGTGTTCCCTAATCTCATTTATATTATCGGCCAGCCTAGCAGCTTCTAAAATGGTTGCAGGATTTTTCTCTTTTATTAAATATTTTAAATGGCTGTTAATGACCTCATAAAATTGCTCAAGGGCGAACACCTCCCTAATTTTGGATACTGAATCCGCGCCCACTTGTTCCAGCCATTTGTTTAAGTAATTCGTTATCCTTGCTCCTAATTGAGCGAAAGTTTCTTCACGCAGTTTATTGGTGCTTCTAAAACGTTGCCGAAGCTGCTCCAAAGTAATTCCATAACGTGTATAAAAACTAATCTTTTAAAAGCTTCAAAATCTTTAGCCTGCTCTTCTGGCATTTGGGAATAAATGTCCACTAATGGCCCACTTATTCTAGCCCTTAATATTATCATCTTTTCATCCTCCTCCACTCCAAAATCTTGGCAAGCCTGTTCAAAAGAAATAATGAACGCCTCAGGACTATCTTTGTCCCTGAATTCAGGAAACCGTTTCACATCAAACTTGCTAGGGCTTGTTGAGCTACTGTTATTGCTATTATTTCTATTTTCTAAGGCTGCCAATTCCATCTTTTTCACTGCTAGTTGGAATTCCATTTCCTTTTCCCTCAATTGTCTTTCTGTTTCTCTTTCCTCTCTTTCTCTTTCTCTTTCTCTGTCTCTTTCTCTTTCCTCAGCCTGTAACCTGGCTAATTCTAATTTCAAATTATATTCCACTTCTCAAATTCCTCTGATGCATTAAGAACCACCCCCTCAGAAGGGGTTTTATCAACTACCTCAGCACTTGGTTCAATTATTTGTGGAGCTCCATCGTCCTCTGAGCTTTCCACAGAAACATCCCTCACAGCTGGTCTAGTCTTTTTCGGTGGCATGTTCACCTTGTTGATGGTTTAATAAATTTTACTTGACTCAAAAGAATGCTTCTTTAAACTATTCTTTCAGGCTTGGTTCTTTTGGCTTAGGTCTAAAGTCACGCCTCAGGTTATTCCTTACAACCCTGCTCAGCGTGCTTTTCTGACCCCCACTAAACCTCTCAGCCAGAAATAGTTTTAAAATCGAAGTAAGTCTTTGACTCTCCTACAATCCCCCAGTCTTCAGGCGCCACTGCACTACCCCCTAGGGCCAGGTAATCCCACTCTGGATTCACCCTCTCCCTTTCCAGGCGTATGCTAGTCCCCTTTCTGACTGGACTGTAGAGTCTCCTTGACTTGTTTCTTACTTTCACACAATTTCCACGGATCCCTCAGATCCCACCGATCATATCGGATCGGATCCCACCGCTGTGCCACCACTTTTATATGTCGCGGTCACCCTGACCTGTGCAGCACCCCCGGACGTCTCACGGTCTATTGATGTCTGCACCTACGACAAATGGTATCCTGCTGCCACCAACCAGTACTCTCACTGGTACCTGTTTGTCAATATAGACTCGGATATGGTTTGGAACTAAGAACAAGTTGCTTTATTGAAAGTACAGACGCTTGTGGTTACAGAATAAAACTCGTCTTTCATATGTTTAAATCAGATATCCTATACCGGCCTATTACCACTGAATAACATCTAATGTTTCTCTCAAACCACTATCCTTCCTAATCACAAACTGTCAATTCTCTAAACCACCACCACCTCTCAAAACCACCACCCCCCAGCTCCCCAGCTCCTCCCAGGGTGGGTACTTTTATACTTTGCCTCAGCCTTGGGTTCTAAACTGTCAAATTGGTTAACCCTTTCTTAACCAAGCTACTCTCTAAGGTGATCGTTACACTGGGGAAGCCCAGCCAGATGGGCGGGGTATAAATAAATTATTATTATTATTATTATTATTATTATTATTACACCCATGTCATGAGATGAAAACAAGGCAGCTGGAGGGTGTTAAAAAGAGGAAGATTGTCCCATGATATCTCCTTTCCAGAATTTTCTAGCCTGAAGCTTTAGTGGTGCATTTTCCCTTTCCATGCTGTACAGAAGAATAAAAGATACTTCTTCATCAATAAATACTTATATTCCTGGCCAGTGTCAAGTCCTGCCCAGAATGAGAAACAGAACTGGATAGATTGACTGGAAGCAGAGTGCATGAACCAGGAGTTAAGATGGGATTTGTTCTGATGTCAGGCTGTGAGCACATCATGCAGAGGTAGCGAAGTAAAGTTGTGCATTCCTGGGAGATCATCAGAAGCAGCTCCAAGCCAAAGCTTTAGAGAAAATGTACTTGCCAGTTATAGCATATGCCTTCAAAGCATTCAGAAGAAAATTCAATGTTTTGAGGGAATTAATGCTGCTGGAATTTAGTAGGATAAATGTGATAAATGTGTATTGTTTTGGGCATATGAGAAAACACTGCAGTAGCTTAAAAGGTAAAGGGACCCCTGACCATTAGGTCCAGATGCGGACAACTCTGGGGTTGCGACGCTCATCTCGCTTTACTGGCCGAGGGAGCCGGCGTACAGCTTCCAGGTCATGTGGCCAGCATGACAAAGCTGCTTCTGGCAAACCAGAGCAACGCATGGAAACGCCGTTTACCTTCCCGCTGGAGCGGTACCTATTTATCTACATGCACTTTGACGTGCTTTCGAACTTCTAGGTTGGCAGGAGCTGGGACTGAGCAATGGGAGCTCACCCCATCACAGGGATTCGAACCACCGACCTTCTGATCGGCAAGCCCTAGGCTCTGTGGTTTAGACCACAGTGCCACCCGAGTGTGGTCTAAACCACACTCGGGTTTATTCACTTATAAATGTGGAGAAAATGAATAGGGAGCACTATAAATTTTGGTCATCCATTGGTTGTTAGGGTATTGAAGACAGACTAAATTCTTTGTCATAGAATCTGCAATTAACACCTGGAATTTACCACCCACAAAATGCAGTGATCAGACCAACTGAGGGAGAATAGTTGTTATGTATTTGGTCTAAAGCAGGGGTCGGCAACCCGCGGCTCCAGAGCCGCATGTGGCTCTTTTACACCTTTGCCGCGGCTCTTCGCCGGCCTTGCAGCGCCCGCGCTATGGCTCTAAGTACTCCGGCGCTGACTTGCCTCTCTTGCTGCCTTAGTGATCAGCAGCCAAAAAAGGGGAAAAAAGCTCTCCCCCTAAAAAAAGCTCAACAACTCGTCTTTCTCCCCCTCCCAAAATCTCAATGACAATGGGCAATTGCAGGGAGAACTCCTTCCCTCTTGCCGACACACAGCTGGTCACTGTGTGTGTGTGTGTGTGTGTGTGTGTGTGTGTGTGTTGCACGGGCTGTTTCCCCCCTCCCTCATGCCGACGGGATTCATCGTTGCAAGGGAGCTTGGGAAACTGAGTTCCCTGGCATGGTGAGTAGTTCCTTTGTGAGGGCTGAGGATCCTGAGAAACTTCTTCAGTAATCAAAGAATTCAGGATTTAGTGTGCTCTTGCTAAAGTTTCCAGTGCTACTGCTTACAAAATTAATTAAAATGAATAAATAATTTTTTAAAAAATAATCATTGTGCATTTTAAGTTATCAAAGAGAGTAATTGAGTTTGTGTGCAGCTTTGGTTGCGCCGTTGCAGGGGAAAACAGCTTTTGTTTTAAGTTCAGTTCATATATATATATATATATATATATATATATATATATAATAATGTTCATAAGTGTACCAAACAAACAAGGGCACATGTTTGAAGCAGCATAAGAAGAACCATTTTTTTTCACTCCTAAACTGACAAGCTGTTTCTCTGCAAGGAAGGGGAGGTGAGCAGCCCTCTGCCTGAGTGCTAGATGATGGGCCATTTCCCTCACAAAGGACCCACCACCTAAAATGGATTTGGCCCGGGCTAGAACAAAGGATAGTCCTTAGCTCTACATTAGCCTTGCCTGGCCAGGGCAGGAAACCAGTTTTGCAGAAATGTGTGTCTGGGAGGGGTCAAGGAGAGATGGCACAGGTGTGAGAATTCTCAGGTTACCTCCTCTGACCCTCCCTATTTGTGATGTAGTTCTGATGTATCTGTGATGTAGGATGATGTGTCTGGGGGTGGACTGGACTCCAAGGGGGGGATTTCAAAAGTCTATATAGGAGCTTGCACACCATTGCTGGGGGTTCCTCCTCCATTTTTGACAGCTGACTGCACGATCCTGTATATATAGCATTAAGGTAAGAAACAATATATGCAGTGTTATATTTGTTTTAAATGTCGCAATGGTTTTGCGGCTCCCAGTTTTTTTTCCCTTCGGAAACGGGTCCAAGTGGCTCTTTTTGTCTTAAAGGTTGCAGACCCCTGGTCTAAAGCATTCAGGACTGGACTGTATTAGATGCAATTTGCTAGTTTTGTTGAACAGCTGCCCTGAGCCAGAATAGCTATTCATTTATTGTTTTCAGGTGAATTTCTAACTATAGCTATAATCAGCGACACAAACATTGCTTTGCATATCCTTCCAAGTAACATAAGCCACCCTAGGATAGACCTTACATTTTAATAGTTTCACTCAACTACATGTTAATACTCTTAATGACTCTTCCATCTACTCTAGCATCCAATACTGTATTAATAGGGACACGGGTCGCACTGTGGTCTAAACCACTGAGCCTCTTGGACTTGCCAATTGGAAGGTCAGCAGTTCGAATCCGTGCAACGGGGTGAGCTCCCGTTGCTCTGTCCCAGATTCTGCCAACCTAGCAGTTCGAAAGCACACTAGTGCAAGTGATAAATAGGTATGGCTGCGGCATGAAGGTAAACGGCATTTCCCTGCACTCTGGTTTCCATCACGGTGCCCCGTTGCACCAGAAGCGAAGTCATGCTGGCCACATGACCCAGAAAGCTATCTGCGGACAAACATTGGCTCCTCAGCCTGAAAGTGAGATGAGCGCCACACCCCCATAGTCACCTTTGACTGGACTTAACCGTCCAGGGGTCCTTTACCTTTATCTTACTGTATTAATATCTATCTTTACTTGTATTATTAATACTGCCATGGTACTTTCTACAGTACTTCTGCTCTCTGTTATGTTTCACTTAAGTTGTGGCTCAGATCTGGGTAATGGTTGTGCTTTATGTTTTCCAAACTGGGGAGTAGCCATTGCTTCTTTGTCCCAAAATCTGTATTTGTAGCACCTAGCAGATACTTAGTGAATTGACAGTGTCAATCTTTTAAGTTTGTAGCTGTTTTTGTTCCCATTTCATTTGTGTAGTCAACCCTAACAAATACAAATCTTGCTGCTTTCTCTCTGTAAATTCAGGTTTAACTGATACAAAGAGAATCTGAGAAGGTGGAGGAACCCATGCTCCAATCACAGACAATATCGTGGTGTGTTTGGGGGATTCCTTTATTGAAGGAGCCAGGGAGGTTTCTTGGTGAGTTAATGGACCCTACATATGGGTCTTTAGTAGAAGGAAGTTGTTCTGTGCTGGAGGGCAAATTGGTGGGATCCCTGCTGTCTGGAAGTGAGAAGGACAATAGCCAGTAGTGTGTGTGTGTGTGTGTGTGTGTGTGTGAGAGAGAGAGAGAGAGAGAGAGAGAGAGAGAGAGAGAGAGAGAGAGAGAGCGCTGGGCTAGAAGCAGGCAGAAACCAGAGAGGGAGAGCCATGCCTGATTTATGCTATGGCTAGGAGAGAAGCAAGTCCCTCTTGGAGTGTGAATGCTGTGACCCCCTCCATCGTAGGCTCAGGTTGTAGATTTGTGTAAATAAATCATATAGACTAAAGACACCACAGTCTCCACTGTTAATACAACAACAACAAACAAACAAACAAATAATTTATATGCTGCCCATCTGACTGGGTTACCCCAGCCATGGAAACCAAACTCTGGCTAAGCACCTGGAACCCCTGAAATCTCACACTATTCAGAATTGGGGTGGTGTTTCTGTGTTTTAGGGTGCATGGATCAGTTGTCACTTTCTGCTGCTGCCCTTTCCGTGCCCACAATTTCCTCAGTGCTTTCATTTCTTTCCTGGCTGTGCTCATAACTATTGCTGGTGTGCTCCTGAATGAATATATATTTCTCTCTATTTTGAATTTTAAGACTGTTAAAGTAAGTTCAACTAGTAATCTGGAATGTCATGTTAGAGGAAACCACATGGCAAGATGAGTCAAATGCATTGTGCGAAGGAAATATGGGTGGTACTATGGGATATTTGAGGGCTCCATGTCCTTCATTGGTCTCACTTGAGGCACCCAAGGAATGGAAGAGGGAGCAGGGAGAGATACTGAAAGGAAAAAGGTGTCTGCTTTAAACCATGGCTGAAGTTTGAGTAAAGCAGGGAGAGGCCAAAGTCGCTACTCATGCAGATTCAGTGTGCAGGTTTCGACTATGCCAATCATAGGAGCCAACTCCTAGGGGCTGAGGGGGCTTTGTCCACCAATAAAATATTGGGGGGGGGGGCATTGCCATTCAAATAGTGTGTGCGCACCATGTCATGTGATCGATTGTGAAGGGTGGGGCTTACCTGCCCCTCCCATATTTTATTCAACTTTGCACCCCTGACTCCAATTTTCATTTGAATGGGGAAAACATGGATTAACAGCTAACTGATGCTCAAATGTGGGCAGGCCACCCCTGAATGTCAACACTGACCTTATCACTACAATATCCACCCTAATTTTTGTATTCTTTTTGTGCTTTATTTTCCTTCAACCCCCTTGCTTCCTGCTTTGTGTAACACCTTGGCCAATGAAAAATTCTGAAGACCTCAAAAGCTTACAACAGTTTTGTGATGTCTTGGTTGGTCATAATAAAATCCATAATACAGGGATCAGGTTCTGTCCCAGCTAACACACCATGACTTTGTAGTAAAAAAAATTGCCCAACTGTGGCTTTTGGAATAATAACGATAGTCTCACATATGAGATATTGCACAAATCACCACAAGCCACTCTCACCCTCTCCACCTTGTTCCCTTAATTCCAGACAAAACCCTAATAGATTACAACCAAAGAAATTTAAATCAGGCTCCATGCAGTGGACTTTTAAACCTGCTTTGAAAATTAGGTTAGCAGAAACCTAAAAAGGAAGATAAATGGTTCAAGTGAAGCTTAACAGGTCTGATTTCAATAATGTCAAATCCTGAATTTTATGTGGCATTTGAGGGGAGGGGGGATTAAGAAGAAAACAGAACTGAATGAAATGAAACTGAGATGAAGGGAAAGCGAGACTATGAATTCATGACTTTTAAAAATTATGTCTCTCTTTCCCATCCCCCAGTGCAGGAGACTCTTTAGCAAAATATAATGAATCAGCATTTGTTCCCCATTCATTTCTCAGGCAAGGGAAAGCAGCGGAGGGCAACATTCAGAATGAGGTCTGGTTAAGTTTCATGTAAGGGAATTCCTGTGTGAATGGCCTTTGTGTTGGCTTCACACCTGCTGAGCTAGGAGAAGCATAAGAGCTCCTTTCATTGCTCCAGTTAAAGCCTGTCACTAGGATGACATCATTGCTCCCACAGACATTTTAATGTGGGGCTCTGGAGCCAGCCTTTCAAAATGCTTGACAGATCAGAATCTGAACATCTTAAAAACAAAAAAGTAAACCCGATTGTGTTTGGCTAGCGTGCAAGAGCCAGCACAGTTAAGTTACAGGGCTGGTTCGGGGAATTGTGCTTCGAGAGGGCAGGGGCTAAACAAACTTTCCCATGTTGTTTTTAGACAGCGATGGGGTCCGTGGTGAAAAGTGGCTTTTATGCTCGCCTGAGTCTTGGTTAAATATCTCAGATACCACAGGAGCTTGAGTCTCAATGACAGGGAATGCCTGACTTTGGCTTGTTCTCAAATCCTCAGACAAAGGACACCACAGATGGCCCTAGTGGGTGTGAGTAGATAGATAGATTAAGCAAAGAAAGAAAGAAATCATTAAGTGAGACTTATGAATACAGCAGAGGGTTTTTATTACCGCGTGCCTTGAGAGGTCTTTGTTCACTGTTGTGTCTGCAAATATGAAAATCAGGAAGAAGATTTGGAGGAGGGCACCGAAACATTCACACATTTCTCTTGAATTTCAGGTGAGACTTCAGTCATGCATTCAATTTTATGCATGCTAGTAGCAATATGAGGTTTTGAAAAAACTAGCACTTTTAAAGTCAATTTGGAAGTGATTTAAGCAACAGCCAGAATGACAATGTGGAGTAAGATGAAATTTAGGGGCTGTGGGGGTGGGGGTGGTGGGGATATAAAACATTTGACCCTGCTATCCTTGTAGAATGGCAAGCTGTGCTACAAATGAAAATCTGCTGTCCCAAATTTGAAAATTATCAAGAGGAGAGAAAATTTCAGAGGAATTCTCATGGTTTTTGTTGCGTTTAACTTTTTGTGAGTATCCTTCCTTTCATCCACTGAGTTGTCTCTCTTGTAGTCTGCATTCTTCAGCCTTACCAGCTGCCCACAAATCCTGAAAACTCCATGACGTTGGAAGGTAGGAATACTGCCTACAATGTGCTTGTCAGCTGTTCATTGTCGGTTTTAAAAGTGAAGTATTCTTAGTTTGAAATAAATCAATGTAGAAAGGGTTTTTTGTTTCATTTTTTAAAAAATTCCCTTCAAAACAAAATTGGTGACTGCACGGGTGTCAAGCACTTGATTCCAGCCTCCTTCACTTCCTGAACTTCCACGAAAGTCCAGGCGATGGCATCATGGAAGCATGCACAGCCTGCAGAGCATTGGCAAAAAGTTTAATGGAAAGAAAAATATGCAGTCCACTCTTGGTCACCTCATAACTTTAAGGTGAGCTTATCCCTGGACCCACTGAATTTCTGAATAAATGATAGAGCACCCTACAAGGAAGGCAGAAAAATGGAAGCTTTCTTCATGGGTGAAGACCACTCTCAAGAAATCAGAGGACAGGTTTCAGCACAGCACTATAACATGCAGGGGGGGGGACATTGCAGAGTAAGAGTAATGCACACCAATTGTGATTATTCATATCACAGAATTATAGAGTTGGAAGGGGATCCAAGGGTCCAACCCCCTGCAATGCAGGAATCACAACTAGAGATTCCCTACAGGACTTTGCAATCCTATGGTACAGAAATTCAATCCAGAGGCATATATGCATTGGAGAGCCAACTTGTGCCATCTTTCCTTCTCTTCTGAAGGACAAGATTTGCATAAAACAACAACATATTGTTTTATATATGCTGCCCATCTGACTAGTTGCCCCAGCCACTCTGGGTGGCTCCCAACAAAATATTAAAAATAATAAAACATCAACCATTAAAAACTTTCCTGTACAGGGCTGCTTTCACATGTCTTCTAAAGGTTGTATGGTTACTTATCTCCTTGACATCTGATGAGAGGGTCTTCCACAGGGTGGTCCTACTGCCAAGAAGGCTCCTGCTGGGTTCCCTATAGCTTCACTTCTTGCAATGGGGAAAGCACCAGAAGGCCCTTGGAGCTGGACCTCAGTGTCCGGGCTGAATGATGGAGGTGAAGATGCTCCTTCAGGTATACAGGGCATAGGCCATTTAGGGCTTTAAAGGTCACCACCAACACTTTGAATTGTGCTTAGAAACATACTGGAAGCCAATGTAGACCATAGATCATTTAGGACCAGTGTTATATGGTCCTGGCGGCTGCTCCCAGTCACCAGTCTAGCTGCCACATTCTGGATTAGTTGTAGTTTCCGAGTCACCTTCAAAGGTAGCCCCACATAGAGCGCACTGCAATAGTCCAAGTGGGAGATAACTAGAGCATGCACTACTCTGGCAAGACAGTCTGTGGGCAGGTAGAGTCTCAGCCATTGTACCAGATGGAGCCGGTAGACAGCTGCCCTAGACACAGAATTGACCTGCACCTCCATTGACAGCTGTGAGTCCAAAATGACCCCCAGGCTGTGCACCTGCTCCTTCAGGGGCACAGTTGCCCCATTCAGGAACAGAGAGCCCACCCCCTGCACCCCCTGTCCCCCAGAAACCTCTGTCTTTGGGGATTCAATTCAACCTCAATCCGTTAACCACCCTCCACCCTCCAACTACCTCCAGACACTCACATAGGACATTCACTGTCTTCACTGGTTCTGATTTAAAGGAGAGGTAGAGCTGGGTATCATCCACATACAGGTGAACCCACAGCCCAAACCCCCTGATGATCTCTTCTAGTGGTTTCACTAGGAGAAGCAGTTAATAACCACTAGTTCAAGGGGGTCTGGGAAGACTCCCTCATAGAGGGAAGCATCCACCACCCCACAGAGCCCATTGCCCAGCCCAGCCTGGCTCACTTTTATGAGTCAGGATGGGCAAGGATCAAGGAGACAGGTGGTCAGTTTCACTTGTCCAAGCATCCTGTCCATATTCTCAGAGGTAACAGGTTTAAATTGAACCCATGCAACTTGACTAGCAGAGCTCTGGCACTCACCCGCCCTGGCCTTGCTACCATGGTAGAGTCTACCTCTTTCTGAATCTCAGCGATTTTATCTGCAAAAAACTTTGCAAAATTGTTACAGGAGATCTTGGAGTCCTTATTGGACCCTGATGGCGACAGTGATTCTGTTAGACTACAAACCACCTGAAAGAGTCTCCTGATGCTGTTTTCCGCAGATGCAATAGAGGCCGTGAGGAAGGTCCTTTTCACTGGTGCTGTCACTACTTGGTAGGCTTGACATTGAGCTCTAACCCCTGTTCGGTCTGATTCAGAACGAGTTTTTCACCAACAGCGCTCTAGCTTTCTCAGCGATTGTTTCATTGCCCTCAGCTCTGGGGAAAATCATGGGGCCATCCAGGTTCCATGCAATCGGAGGGGGCACTTTGGAGCCAGACAGTTGTTAGCCTTGATTAACTCCGCATTTCAGCGGGCCACCAGCGAATCAGCTCAGAGGCCATCAACATGGGATAAGACATCCCCTATAGAAGCTATTGTCGATCCATTAAGTGGCAAGGGCACACCATTCAAATCAGTCCCAGCTCCCCACAGAGGGGAAGGGTCACAAAGAAGTCAGGTTGCACCAGGAAGTGATCTCACCATGGCAAGTCTTTTGTTCCACTGGAACTTAGGGTTAAATCACCCATGTCAACAGAGGTAAACACCAGATCTAAGGCATGTTCATGGCTATGAGTAGGGCCAGATTTATTCAGGGACAGCCCCATGGATGGAATGCTTTCCACAAAGTCTTGAGCAGGCCCTTTTAAGGTAATGTTGACATGTGGAAACAAGAAGAAATACCAACTAAAGAAGAGTGGCAAGAGAAACTGATGAACAATGCTGAGATGGCGAGACTAACAGGGAAAATTCAGAACCAACAGGACCAGACTTTCCTAAAGGAATGGAAGAAGTTTTTGATATATTTGGAAAGCAATTGTAATCAATTGACATTGCTTGTAGAGTTAAAGGAGGTTTTGTAAGGAGTAATTTATAAATTATTGTGAAAAGAATTAAGAATAGATGTATTGGAAATTTGAATTTATAGCAATAATTATAGTAACAAAATGCATAATTAGAAAGACTTTAGAAAACCATCAGTCGAGGTTGAAGGAAGTCTTAGGCTGTGATAGCCAAAAATTTCAAATGATGTTTAAAAGGATGTTATGCTGGAAAATATGTGTAAAAACTAATAAAAAATTATTATTTTTTAAAAAAGGTAATGTTGGCATCCTAGACTTCTAGGATGTGTTGATATGTTCATTCACTATGCTCAGTTTAGATTTCCCTTCCTAAAGTGGTGTCTCCCTTCTATAGATAACTTCTCTCTTAACTGCAAAGAAAGGTTGTCTCCCTTGTCCAGTCTATGCCGGGTTCTGCCTTGTGCAACTCTTGTCTTGAAGATCAGGGAGGGACCAATTGCAGTGGTAATTCTCAAGCTGACCATATATTCATATATCCAATGGATACTTGGCTTGGTGACTTGTCCTCCCCTACCCCCCAAGATGGATTCTTAATCTTGTTTGAGTTAATGAGTTTTAATAAAGTAGAGTAGGTATGTAAAACAAAGTTGAGAATCATTGACCTGGCATTGCACAGCAGCACCTTCACGTCATGTGGGTCACTCTTGTTGATTCCAGCATCCTTCTGGTCAGGACCAGCCCCAGAAGCAGGGATAGTCTTCAAACAATGACTAAACCTTCCTCCTTGGTAATGATGTGGTCTGGTCCTAGCATATAAATTTCCATATGGAATGACTGTTTTATAGAAAGACAAACTGAAGACAATTGCAGAAGGTCCAGTAATCTGAAGGACAGTTACATGACTTGTCCTTAGCCACCCCCCTTCCATTTGCTTCCAGCCTATCTCTCCAATAAGCACAGGAAGAAGAGACATGCAATGCTTTCCTGTGCATCTTACTCACAAATGAGCCCTGCTGTGTTCAGTGGGGTTTGCTCACCAGTTAGTGTGTTTCAGAGTGCTTACAAAGCAGAAGCATACCATAGTACCTATTCATACATGTTCGGTATCTTTGCCTACTGAAGCCAGAAATTGGTTACCTGCAAAGTGTCAAAATTGTTTGCAGCTTCTGCATCAACCCACTGCTCCCCAATGTACCGTAACAAACTTGACTTGCCCTTGTCCTAATGGCAGGCATAGAAGATGGAATTGGTATCCATGTTCAAACAGCTCATGCATGAGGAAGTGTGCAGCTGAGGTGGAGGGATTACAGGGTCATGGAGGTAGGTCTCCTTCTAGTCTAGTGGAGATAAGTTAAATCTACATGGGGAGCCTATGCACACCCCCATGCTCAGGAACACCATTTTTGGTCACCTACTATACAGGCAAACTAATGCCAGTGTACTGGAAGAAGCAAAGATCAGCAGTGTCGAAGCAATGATTCTTCAACTTCAACTTCGTTGGGCTGATCATGTTGTGCGGATGCCTGATTATCGTCTCTCAAAACAACTACTCTATTCCGAACTTAAAAATGGAAAGCGTAATGCTGGTGGTAAACAAAAGAGGTTTACAGACTCAAGGCAAATCTTTAAAAAATGTAGTATAATCACTGATAACTGGGAAACAGTTACAGGTAGGTAGCCGTGTTGGTCTGCCATAGTCAAAACAAAATAAAAAATTCCTCCCAGTAGCACCTTAGAGATCAAGTAAGTTTGTTCTTGGTATGAGCTTTCATGTGCATGCACACTACTTCAGAAAGCTCATACCAAGAACAAACTTAGTTGGTCTCTAAGGTGCTACTGGAAGGAATTTTTTGTTTTGTTTTAACTGGGAAACACTGGCCTACGAGCGCTCCAATTGGAGAACAGCCTTTACCAAAGGTGTCATGGCCAGGGCTTTGAAGACACTCAAACTCAGGACGAAAGGGAGAAAAGTGTTAAGAGGAAGGTATGCTTGGCAAACCCTCACTGTGATCAACTCTGCCCGGAAACCTATGTCCCCACTGTGGAAGGACGTGTGGATCCAGAATTGGCCTCCACAGTCACTTACGGACTCGCTGTTAAAACCATGTTCATGGAAGACAATCTTACTCGGCTACAAGGGATTGCCAAAGAAGAAGTGACAATTTACACACCCTTGGTTTCATGAAGCATTTAGAGCAACCAGCTTCATCTTTGGGCAACACTGCTTTTGAATCTCCACTTCTCAGGTCCAACTATTTCCGTTAAATAAAACCAGTTATCTGCTTCACATATAAAAGATTGAAGTGTGTTGACACCATTGGAGCCTAACAGAACATTTCAAGTATGATGGACTCTCCAGTGCTGTCTCCTGTAGCTGCAAATTACTATGGATATAAAAGTAAATGGAATATGATGATATACGTGACAGCCAGACAGAAAACATTATGCAACATTCAATGCTCAATTTCATAAACAGAGGGAGATCAATGCACACAAAATGTAGTCAAATCATAAAGATGTGTTTGCCTGAATGCATCTATGGATAGTGCATCTATCTTGCTCTATTCAAATATTAAACCAGTAACATGAAGAAAGGTGCATACTTGAGTGGCCTGCTTTAAAGGGAGGCGTTAATGGCCCTTGGCATCTTCATAGGAATGTGATGACATAAGACCATTGATTTCTCAACAATAACAGCAGCATTCAGTTCCTGGAGATGCTTTGCACCTTCCTTCTTGACTTTTGAACCTGCTATTGGTCTTGCCAGCTCAATCCGCCAGAGCCTGTCTTCATATGCAGGGGAAGTCCCTAACTTCCCGAGGGTTTGAGACCCATCGGCTACCTTCACCTGGTCACATACAGGCCACCATGAAAATGTTAACCCTTCAGCTGAGGAAACAGAACAAAACAATATTATGCAGGCCACCCACCTTATCTCTCAGCAGCAGCATAAGCAATCACTCCCCCCCCCCATCTCACCGCCTCTTTCCATATGAACCTACTCGGATCCTGAGATCAACTTCTGAGGTCCTCCTTTGTGTGCCTCCTCCTCGAGAGGTCCGGAGGGTGGCAACATGAGAGCGGGCCTTCTCTGCAGTGGCTCCCCATCTGTGGAATGCTCTCCTCAGGGTGGTCCACCTGGTGCCTTCATTAGACACCTTTAGGCATCAGGCAAAAACGTTCCTTTTTAACCAGGCTATTGGTTGATCCAATTTACATCCTATGCCCGTTTAAAATGTGTTTGTGTGTTTGTGTGTGTGTGTGTGTGTGTGTGTGTGTGTGTGTGTGTGGGAGGGTTATTGGGTTGTTGTTTTTATTTTTATTAGGTATTTTGTGGTATTATATCTTGATTTTATTCTGTGAACTGCCCTCAGATCCCTGGGTATAGGGTGGTGTATAAATTCAATAAACAACAACAACAACAACAACAACCAACAACAACAACAACAACAACCATATGTATGGAATACATACATTCAGTCTCTGACATACCTGGAATACTTGCTGCATACAATGAATATTAGTGTGGGGGGGGCTTGAGTGCTGCGCTTGGGAATGGGGGAGCATTCAGTTCTGTGATCCTTCCACCTGGAGCCTGAAGTACAGTCCAGTTAAGATTAGCTGTGGTTCAGTTATTCTTTTTTTAACAGGAAACCTACCATAGAGGATTCTTGTTTTGGCCACTTCCAGAAACATTTCCAGGCTACATGAGCTGTAAAAGAATTTGGCAGCTCTGCATTCTAGGCAACAACAGAATGAGAAGTCCGGAGATTCCACTCCAACAGATTCCTCTTTCCATTGGAAAAGTTCATACTCAGACAATGTGGCTGAGACCCATGCCTCATTGAAACTGTCCAAGCTCAGTTGTTTACATTTTCTTTTGAGTAAGGGAGCATGTGTTGCAAGGCACCCCCCTCCCCAGAACTTCCGGGAGGGGGGAGAAAAACACTAAAAAGGCACAAAACAAATCTTTCAAGATGCTGATATTTAGTGGAATCCATTTGGTTAGCAATGATCGGTTGCTAAAATATTTGCAAAGAAAAGACATTGTGTGTGGATGTGGATTAACTTTTCCATATTAACAATCATGCCCTCTTATTCTGAAAGGCACATTATGGAAGGAAATGTAGTCTACGAAGCAGCTGTTTTAAATAACAGCTATTTCAAGGGTGTACATTCAGGTCATGGTATCACAGCTGTTCAGCTGCAGCTGCAAACAGTTCTGTGACATGGAAAAAGGAGGAGAAAACTCACAGAAGGAATGTTAAAAGAAGCACTTTCCTTTCATACCTGAGTTAATAGAGCAAAAATAAATTTGAATATTCAGAAATAAAAGCCTGCCCCATTTCTAACATTGGGATTTGTACTATTAGATTTGCAAACATTTATTTGATATTAGCAGTTGTATTTGAAATGCAAGTTTATGTGTGTGTTTTTAAATAGTCTTTTATAAGCACCCAGCAGGCAGAAACCCACCATTAAAATAATTAAAATGAATTAGCATTCATAGCATACAAAGATTAATGCAGACAACCAGCTACAAAGTGGTGACTTGACCATTGTATTTATGTAACCACATGGCCAGTTGTTCTGGAGTCAGCTGCCCATCCTAGCATAGATCTGGACTTGCCTGGTAAAGCCCTTGTACACCACCTCAGAGTTTTACTACTGGAAAGCTGTGTATATGTTTTATAAACTAAGATAAATAAAAGTCCTCCTTACCACTTGCAGCACAATTTGGGGAATGGAGCAAAAGTGCTGAAGAGAATTTCTTTACAAATCCACACTGGGTTTGAAATTTAAGGAAGCAGAGTAGCAGCATAATATAATTCTCACTACCTAAAGGTAAAGGTAAAGGTACCCCTGACCATTAGGTCCAGTTGCAGACGACTCTGGGTTTGCGGCGCTCATCTCGCTTTATTGGCCGAGGGAGCCGGCGTACAGCTTCTGGGTCATGTGGCCAGCATGAGAAGCCGCTTCTGGCGAACCAGAGCAGCACACGGAAACACCGTTTACTTTCCCGCCAGAGCAGTACCTATTTATCTACTTGCACTTTGACGTGCTTTCGAACTGCTAGGTTGGCAGGAGCTGGGACCGAGCAATGGGAGCTCACCCCGTTGCAGGGATTCGAACCGCCGACCTTCTGATCGGCAAGCCCTAGGCTCTGTGATTTAACCCACAGCGCCACCCGCGTCCCCTCTCAAGATGCTATAGACGAGCTGAATATGTGGTCATAGCCATATGTAGTTACAGAAATACACACCATGGACAAGCCAGCCTTGCTAATTGGTCACCTTTGATATTAGGAAAGCATGCTCCCCCCCACCTGTCCTGAGGCTGCCAGTTTCCTCCACTTATTGCAAGCAAGTGTGCCTGTCCTGAACTCCATGAGGTAACACTTCAGAGAAGGTAGGAACTGACACCTCCTGGGAGCACAGTACCTTTGTCTGTAAGCTTGTTTTGCCAGAAAGGACAGGAAAATCTTTGTCCTTGTTCTCTACAGCATTCACTGCTCTTGCCTGTGTGTAAAGAGTAGGAGAAAGCAGCCCATGCCATGAGGAATGCAAGAGAAAAAGATCCAGGGGTTTCTCTCTTAACTCTGGCAAGGAATGAGGTGCTGCACAACTGGGGCTTACTGGCCTAAACTCTGCAGTCACTCCAGGGGAGTAGCAGGCAACGCTGCTGATTTCAGGAACGAAACCTCCCATAGCAAGCAACACACTGGGATGAGGATAGTCCAATATAAAGCAGAAACAATCTTGCTGGAGGATAGAGAACTATTAGACCTAGAAGGATTTAGAAATGTGACAGGATGGCATACATATTTATTACAAGAAAAGAAAGGTAATTGTAAAAAATTCATAGATCATATAATCAAAAAATCTCTATTTAAAATTTGGACATAATATAGAAGGTTACTTGAACCAAAAACACCTTGGTGGATCTCCCCGTTTGAAATGACAACTGTAAATAAGAGAGAAGAAGGAGGACGATGGATAACTTACCAGGAATTATTAGTGAAGGAGAATGGCCAATGGAAATTGAGACCATATGAACAGATTAAAAAGTATTGTGCTAGCTGGTTTAATTATGTGCAAATTCAGAGTATATTTAAGAAACACACAGAGATAGGCTTTATAGAAAACAAATCGAAATTACAAGATCTGTTAGTAGAAAATACGAGTAAACCATTGGCAAAATTATATAAATATTTGTTGGAGTGGGAATTAAAAGAAGAAGAAGTAAAGAGTGTAATGATAAAATGGGCCCAGGACATAGGCAGAACAATCTATAGAACTCAGTGGGATAATTTGTGGAATACCAGTATGAAATTTACAGCCTGCACACGAATTAAGGAGAATATGTTAAAATTAATATATAGATGGCACCTAACACCTGAGAAATTAGCAAAAATATATAAACAAAAATTGGATAGATGTTGGAAGTGTCATGATAAAGTAGGTAATTACTTTCATTGCTGGTGGACCTGTATAAAAATTAAAGAATATTGGAATGTAATATATGAGAAAATGAAAAAGATGTTAAAAATCACTTTTGGGAAAACACTGGAAGCATTATTACTGAGCTTGGTTCCAGATAATATACCTGAGGACAGGAAAAATATTTTCCTATATGCATGTGCAGCTGCTAGAATATTGATAGCGCAATATTGGAAAGGGGAAGAGATTCCAACGGTTCAAGAATGGCATATAAAATTGATAGAATTTATGAATCTGGCGAGAATGACGGCAGCAATCAGGAGTATACCGAAACAAAAAATTAAAGGAGAGTGGAAATACGTGGAAGATTATATGAAGGAAGAAGGGGTGAAAACGGAACTGGTGATCTGCTTGGAATGATACACAGACAGGGGTGATGTTAAATATAGATAAGTAGAGTTATATTTGAGATATAAGATGGATTTATTTAGATATAGAAAATATATATCGAATATAAGAATATAAGAATATATATTAAAATGAAATGAAATAAAAATAGCATTGACAGGATCTTGTTGTAAAGGACGCGAAGTAGAACTTTAGGAAGTCATTTTTTAAACTTTAAACTTTTCCTTTTTTTCTTCTTTTTTTTGTATGTGTTATTTTTCTTTGTCTTTGTTATGTGTATGTGTGTTATTGTACTGCATTATTTGATTGTTGTTAATATGTTGTATCTGTTTAAGAAATTTGAATAAAGTTTGCTAAAAAAATAAAAATAAAGCGGAAACAAATAATTAGGCTTGTTTTGCTAAGGAAAGTGTGTTTGTGTGTGTGTCACACACACACACACACACACACAAATGAAACATTGTGTAAAATGGTTTGTAAATGATTTATTCTTTGTAATAGACGTCTGAAATCACACACAGGCTAGATCTAGATACATCAAAGAAGTGTCTAAACCACAGAGCCTAGGGCTTGCCGATCGGAAGGTCTGCGGTTTGAATCCCTGCAATGCGGTGAGCTCCCGTTGCTCGGTCCCAGCTCCTGCTCACCTAGCAGTTCGAAAGCACGTCAAAGTAAATAGGTACTGCTCCAGTGGGAAGGTAAATGGCGTTTCCGTGCGCTACTCTGATTTCGCCAGAAGCGGCTTAGTCATGCTGGCCACATGACCCGGAAGCTGTATGCCGGCTCCCTCGGCTTATAGAGTGAGATGAGCGCCGCAACCTCAGAGTCGTCCGCGACTGGACCTAACGGTCAGGGGTACCTTTACCTTTACCTTTAAATTTAAACAGGGAAAACAGGTAGAGAAAAATGGGGCTCCATGTTGGCATCTGGTGGCACAATGTTATAACATACAATGTACAGTGGTGCCTTGGTTTAAGAACAGCTTAGTTTAAGAACAACTTGGATTAAGAATGCTGCAAACCCAGAAGTAGGTGTTTTGGTTTGTGACCTTTGCCTTGGAAGCAGAACATGTTCTGCTTTCTGTTGGGTGTGTTCCATTTGTAAATTGAGTCCCCCACTGCTATGGGAAAGCACGTCTTGGTTTAAGAACACTTTGGTTTAAGAACGGACTTCCATAACAGATTAAGTTTAAACCAAGGTACAAGCTCATGTCCTCCTTTTCTCACAACTGTTTTAGCATAGGAGGAAATCTGGGCTCTTGCACTCACCCTAATTATACAATAAAAGGAACAGAAAGCCCCACACCAGGCACACAGGAGGGGAGGGCAGAGAGTGAAAGGGCTCCCATTCAACAGAGCCAACAGCTTGGGCCCTGGTCCCCCCCCAACACACAGACACACACTCCCAACTCTTCCCTACTGGGAGGTGGAAGTTTGAGACTGGAAGTTTACACCTGTAGCTTAAGATTCAGGTGTGGCTTCCGAGAAAGACAAGCATCCTCCTCCCTCTCTTCTCCACACTTAGTTTTTTGTTTTGTTTTAAGCTGCTTTCCTCTCCTTGGAGATAGAGGAGGGATCCATTACTAGTGATTCCTGAAGCCTGTCAGTCACTGGAAATGTATTGATATTATTGAGGGTGACAGGACAAACTTTGGAGGCTCTAGAGGCTTTGGGGCGTTCAAAATCCTGGCAGGGAGATGCCCCACTTTGCCCACAAGAGTGCACCAACCAATGCAGGAGCAGAGTGTGATGGCGCTAGCAGCCAAGTTTACCTGCTTCACCTTGCACAACAATTTTTTTTTAAAATAGGAAGACCCAGGTAACTTGACCAGTGAGCTTGACATCGAAACCAGGAAAGGTCCTAGAACAGATAATTCAACAGTCAGTCTGTGAGCTCTTAGAAAAGGATGCTGTGATTACTAAGGCCCAGCATGGGTTTCTCCAAAATAAGTCATGCCAGATGAACCTCATTTCTTTTTTTTAATGGAGTTACAAAATTGGTGGATAACAGGAATGCTGTGGACATAGTGCAGGGGTGTCAAACTCAAATTCATCGGGGGCCGCATCAGCAGTTTGGTCACCCTCAAAGGGCCGGTTGTATCTGTAGGACTATGTGTCCACTCTTTATTATCATAAATTATTGTCACTGCATTCAATTATTACTGTTTTTGTAATAATGTAAGTAATAACTAGCTCTGAAAGCAGAAACATAGTCAGAATAATGGCAAGTAGATATTCAAATGTACAATTATTGTACAATTTATTGAAAAATGATTTTTGGTAACAGACAGTAATTTTTTTTTTAAACATACAAATATATTTTAAACATACAAATACTACTCTGAACATTTATTATTCCAAAAATGAAACCTTCATATGGTTGTAAATATTAAGATTATACCAGCAAGAATGAGTCTTTCTGTAAAAAAGATTTTTAAATCAAGCCTAGTGATTTAAGACTAGTGATTTAAATCAAATCCACCCTGTTTACCACTGAATTGGAGCACAAGAAAGTGTTTCCCCTCCTGTATGTTTAGTCGGAATCTCCTTTCTTGTAACTTGAAGCCATGGGTTCCAGTCCTACCCTCCTTAAGATATTTGCAAATGGCTGTCATCTCTCCTCCCAGCGCTCCTTGTAAGGCTTGGTTTTCATAACCTTGAAGGATATGATCTGTCCCCTCCCACTTGCTACTCCTCCCTCATTAAAAAAAAAGTATATGGGGAGGGAAATATTGCATTGCATGGGGTTGGACTAGATGACCCTTGGGGGTCCCTTCCAACTCTCCTATTCTTTGCTTCTGTAAAAACAACCCCAAATCCTGAGAACTTGCAGGGGAATCCTGGGAGGCAGGGAAGAGAGAGAGAAGGAAAGGAAGGAAAGGAAAGGAAAGGAAAGGAAAGGAAAGGAAAGGAAAGAAAGAAAGAAAGAAAGAAAGAAAGAAAGAAAGAAAGAAAGAAAGAGTGAGAGAGAGAGAGAGAGAGAAGGAAGGAAGGAAGGAAGGAAGGAAGGAAGGAAGGAAGGAAGGAAGGAAGGAAGGAAGAGATTGGAGATCTCAGCGCTGCGCAACACCTCTCTCAGCCTCGGTTCTGATCTCCCGCGAGTGTCAGAGGCGGGCAGCAGCCGTGATTTTTGTTTGGCCGCTTGTGATTTTGTTTGGCGGCTGAAGTTTCTCCCTCTTCTCCAGGCTGAAGTTTCTCCAGGCTGAGCCTGGTGAGGGGCTGTGAGACAGAAGCGCTCAGGTTTGCTGCCTCTTGGTGGCTTCCTCAGCCGGCAGAGGAAAGGGAGACCGAGACACACAAACAACACCAAAGAAAAAGACAAGAGGGGAAACCAACGGATGGGTTATTTTCCCTTTTGAAAAGCAAAACAAGGAGGTGCCTGCCCCAGTGGTGGGGGAAGGGGAAGCCGCTTTGACAAGGAGCCGGGGAGGGAGGACGAGGAGCAACTTTGACGTTGCTGCTGCTTGGGGGAGGGGAGCCGCTTTGCCGGGAGGGAGAAAATTTAAGAGGGGAGTGGTGGCGGTGGCTGTTGTGGTGGAGGGCGGCGGTTTAAAATAAAAATACGACAGCACAAGAGACGAGGTCGGCCCTTCCTCCCTCCCCTCTGGCAGCCGCTACGAGCTCTCCTTCTCCTTCCCGGGTGGGGCTCCTTTCCCTTCCATTATGCCGAGAGTGGCCTTTAAATCCTCGGTCTGAGACTGAGGTGGGGAAGAACTTGCTCCCTCCTTGCCGGGAGGGAAAGAGCCCCGCTGGGGCTGCCGATTGGCACAGCCGCGCCATCCGCCCGCCCACCGGGGCTAGCAATTGGTGAAAAGATGCCGAGGCAAGGGGAGGGGGGAAGAAAAGTTGCTTTCTGTGATCCGGGAATTAACCGGGATATTCCTTTTGCCGGGAGAGCATCTGGAAACACCTTAGATACTTGACAGCTATGTCCACGGGCCACATGACGAGGTCTGGCGGGCCGGATTAGGCCCCCGGGCCTTGTGTTTGACACCCGTGACATAGTGTATCTTGACTTCAGCAAGGCTTTTGACAAAGTCCCCTATGATACTCTTGCAGAGAAGCTGGTAAAATGTGGTCTGAACTCTAGACAATGTTACTGTTTGGTGGATTTGTAGCTGTTTGACTGAGGGAACCCAAAGACTGCTCACTCATGGCGTCTCCTGTGGGGTGCTGCAGGGTTCTGACACCAAACTGGGAGGGGGAGCTAATACCTCAGAATAAGACTAAAGATGACCTTAACAGATTGGAGAATGGGGCCAAAACTTACAAAATGAATTTCAGTAGGGACATATGTAAGATTCTACACTTCGGCAGGAATAACCTGATGCACAGATATAAGATGGGAGACACCTGGGTTGCCAGTAGTAATTAGAAAAATCACTCATATACCTGCTTTTTCAGTGATGTTGCTGAGACAAATCCCTGAGCCAACAGCATGAGAAAAATAATTATCTCCAAGTACATATTTTCTAAGCACAGGCCCTAACAATTTATCGTGTCAACGTTTGTATCCATCCAAGTGTTGGCATGCCTACTTTTAAGTACAGCCTTGGGCAATTCACTTGAAAGTGCGGCTTATGCATTTCAGTCTCATTTGCTTTGCAGAATAATGCAAGAAAATGAAACTTTAAAGACAGCCATGTTGACTTCTGGTAGCAGGTTTGCTTGTTAATTGAGACCTGGCAAACTATTCCCTTTTGCATTGTGGGATTCAATCTACTCCCCTTGAAAGGAATACTTTATCATATTATATATAATTACAGTTAATCTTTAAAGTTCTTTTCACTACATTTCTTCTTCTTCGGGAAATATAGATTGTACAAACAACATACTACATCTGAAACCCCACTTGGTCAAAATTGTGGAAACTTTGTCTTTTCTTTCTATTAGTGGTTATTCTCAGCCATGGTTTTGTTGTGTTAATTAATAGAAAATAAATTAAAAACTTTAGAATTGTCCTTTTTAGTGCAGTAGTTACAGTAACAGTGTGGTTTCAAATTTCAGTACTAAACAACTATCCATAAAACAATATTTTATTTCCATTTTATTGTATCTTAACTCAAATTATGTAAATTTTTTGCTTGTGAATTGTAGCTTAGCAGAATTTTTCTTTTCTTATGTATAGTTTTTATGCAGCTCTTAGTTTATAGTTTGCAGCAGTTGGAAATAGATTTTTACATGAGTACTTTGGGTTTTCACAATGAAAGAAAACACTCAGATCTAGGCTCACAGAACAAGTTAAAGTCATTGGGACTTGACAGGGAAATAGAGGCAGGACACATAATGTTGGGTGAACTGCAACACATTTGTTTAAACCAGGGGTTGGCAACGTTTTTTGAGGCCAGTCCGGTCCATTCCCCGGCAGACCTCTCGGTGGGCCGGAGCATGCATGCCCATGCGGGCGCACACACTATTTCCAGCGCATTTCCGGGACCGAGGAGCACCCATGCGCAATGTGCACACACTATTTCCGGCACTCTTCCAACCCGGAAGTCAGTCCCCGAGGTGAGAAACAAAATGGCGCCGCGGGGGGGGGGACGGAATCCCCATGCCGATCCATGGAACTGCTGTGGGCCTTAGGTTGCCGACCTCTGGTTTAAACATTTAAATGCCAGACTGATCTGCATAGTCTCAATGGTGCAGAAGAGTGCATTTGCTTTGTTAAAAAGAGGTGATTGGTTTTTCTGTATGTTTGGTGTCACATGACTGCACACAAGCAACTTTACTTACTAGGAAACTGAAATATCTGAATTCTCCAGCATGACAAGGGATGAATGAAAGTACATGAAGCCATTACAGCGGTTTCCTAATATTATTGTTATAGATCTGTGGGGGCTAAATGCTTGGGTTTAATAAATGTTAGTATTTAATTAGAACTGGTGTGTTAGGAAGGTAATAGAAAGACACATGCATATTTAAGATGTGGACTAAAAGGTAAAGGTAAAGGACCCCTGACAGTTAAGTCCAGTCGCAGACGACTCTGGGGTTGTGGCGCTCATCTTGCTTTACAGGCCGAGGGAGCCGGCGTTTGTCCGCAGACAGTTTTTCCAGGTCATGTGGCCAGCATGACTAAGCCGCTTCTGGCGAACCAGAGCAGCGCATGGAAATGCCGTTTACCTTCCCGCCGGAGTGGTTCCTATTTATCTACTTGCACTTTTGGCGTGTTTTCGAACTGCTAGGTTGGCAGGATCTGGGACCGAACAACGGGAGCTCACCCCGTCACGAGGATTCGAACCGCTGACCTTCTGATTGGCAAGCCCAAGAGGCTCAGTGGTTTAGACCACAGCACCACCAGCACCCCTCAAGATGTGGACTAGCCATTGTTAAACCCCTGGGATTAGCATGTGTGAAGAGTTAATTGCGGACACATGCGCTAAACACTGTCTGTGGTGCCTACCCCTTCCCCCAAAGAATGAGACCAGAGTATGGGTTCAAACTGGCCACAACTTTATTGAGCTTCAGAAGTGGGAAACTTGGCATAGGCCTTGGCAGGTAACTCTCTCAGACCGCCTGGCTGAGGATATGCAGGCTGATGAGGTACAGTGGGAGGGAACTGTAAAGTGCAAACTTACCCTTCCACTAACCTTGGCCCGGGAGTTTGACCTACACGCCGCCGCTCTAGGGCCAGGGACTCCCGGTTTTGCCCTTTAACGGGCCCTGCAAATGCGGCCCCATGGGAAGGGAGCATGAATGCACCCCCCCAACCTGATGATAAAGGATACCTTGCCAAGGCCTAAAACCGCCCCCTGAGGCCCCTAGGGTCTCACCTCCAAGAGTCCCACGACCAAGGAACCATCACCCGTAATCGGTCATCAAACCTTGCTGTGTAACCCGTCCCTGAGGACTTGTCGCAAGTCGTGCAGCCAGAGGTCATTGCCAAATGGTGTCAGATGGACCCTATCCGCCCTGAATATGCCAGCCGTATCTACCCTGATGGTGGATGTGGGATAGAGAATCCCCCAATTAGCCACATGGTATTGCGCATGGCCCTGTTGATTTTCCCCACCGCATAGTTAATGCGAGAGGGATCGGAAACCCCTCTCCAGCGCAGGCAGGGGCAAAGATTAGACCAGCCCATGGCCATTGTTGGGTACAAGGCATGCAAGCTTTCTATATCGGCCCTCGCAGCAATGGTCAGGGCAATGCCTTTTTGATCAACTAGATCATTTTCCCCCAGGTGTAAAATCAAGACTCTCGGAGGCCCATGTGCCGCTGCGGCCTTACTAAGCATGGGCATCAAGTCCGGCCAACGCATGCCCCGGTGGCCCATCCAATAAATGCGTACCTTGGGGTGAATGTTAAGGTTAGGACCCCCATTGTGCGACCGGGCATGCTCCGCCGCCCAAGAAAGACAGACCAAGTGAAGCCTGGCCGAAAGGCTCAGCCTCTTTTCTTTGGCCTTAGCTCCACCCCCGTCCGTCCGTCCATTGTCCTACCTGGCCGAGGGCGGGTCAAAGGCCAACCTAAGCCGGTGGGTGGCACCCGCTCAGGTAAGCCCCACTCGGTGCCGCAAACCCCGCCCACCTGTGTGGAAGGGAGGGCGGAAATTAACCTAGGCACACTTCCTGGGTTGTGTCGTGGACATTGTAATCTTAGCCAAATCAACAAGTGTTAATGAACACAAAGGCTGACTTCCTTGTGAGGTGACTGCCTGAAGGGGATAAACAGGGAGTATCAAAGGATTAGGTGTTAACGCAACACAGTATCAAAGGAAATATGTGTGAGAATGCAAATGTGAGGCCTCTCCCTGAGGTAGAAAAGGAAAGCTGAGAAGCTATGGGCTTAGAGCTATGGGAGTCAGGCAACCAGGAAGCAGGAAAAGGGGCAGTTAGGCTGGGTTATGCTCTGTAGTGCAAGAGAGGCTGCAGAAAAAGGAAGCTGCTGTTATTATGGAATAAGGAGTTCTATGGGGTGCTGCTGTGAGCCCCTCCATAAGCAGGCTCAGGCTGTATATATGTGTAAATAAGCCACATTTGTAGCTGGTTGATAGACAGAACCCAAGGAATCCTCAACATCCTCGAAAAAGTGACGAGTGGGGTGCCGTAGGGTTCTGTCCTGGACCCGTTGTTGTGCAACGTCTTTATAAATGACTGGGATGAAGTAACTGAGAGGATGCTCCTTAAATTTGACACCAAACTGGGAGGGGTAGATAATACCTCAGAATATAGAATCAGGATTCAATCTGACCTTAACAGATTGGACAACTGGGCACAAGCTAACAAAATGAATTTCAGTAGGGACAAATGTAAGGTTCTGCCCTTAGGTAGGAAAAACCAGATGCACAAATATAAGATGGGAGATACTTGGCTTGCCAGCAGCACATGTGAAAAGGATCTAGGGGTCTTAGTAGACCACAAGCTTAGCATGAGTCAGCAGAGTGATGCAGCAGCAAGAAAGAGCTAACACTATTCTCGGCTGCATCCACAGACGTATAGTGTCCAGATCAAGAGAAGTAATAGTACCACTCTATTCTGCCTTAATCAGACCACACTTGGAATACTGTGTCCAGTTCTGGGTGCCACAATTTAAGAAGGATATTGACCAGCTGGAACGTGTGCAGAGGAGGGCAAACAAGATGACCAAGGGTCTGGAAACCAAGCCTGATGAGGAAAGGTTGAAGGAGCTGTGTATGTTTAGCCTGGATAAAAGAATACTGAGAGGAGATATGACAGCCCTCTTCAAATATCTCAAGGAGGATGGAGGATGGAGTAAGTTACAAGAAAGGAGATTCCAAATAAACATCAGGAAGAACTTTCTGACAATGAGAGCTGTTTGATAGTGAAACAGATTCTCTCAGGGAGTTATGGACTTTCCTTCCTTGGAGGTTTTTAAGCAGAGGCTGGATGGCCACCTGTCCTGAATGCTTTAGTTGAGATTCCTCCATTGCAGGGGTTGGACTACATTCTATGAAAATGAGGCCTCCCGACTTCCACCTTCCCTGAGCCCACAAGGCGCTGGCTGGCCTTGGGCTGATGGTTGTTTCCCATGTAGCACAGAAAACTGACAACCGTCCACTTGACCTGTCACAGTCTGACCATGCCATCCTATGGGCTGCTCCTTTATGGCTTGTGCCTGTGTACACGTGCATTTCTTCCGTTCGCATAGCGGCCTTGAGCAACCCCTGAGGGGGCACATTGGGCAGCCCCCACTTGCAGGTTCTCCAGCTGTGCTCCTTTTCATGCCCCTGTGTTACGGTTCCTGCTTTCCTACTGTGGCTTCATTACGGATCAAGGCACATCCCAGGCAGGCAAAAGCACTAGAGGAATGTGTGGAGCCTGGTCAGTGATGGGGGGAGGGGCTGGTGAACCTCCCCTGGGGTTGGGGAAGTTGGAGGGCTGCCATAGGACTCCCCCACCAGATATTCTACACTCTGGTACTGGAGGAACAACTCTGGGGAGGCTTGACTCTGTAGTCCCTTTTGGCTCAGGATTGTCCTTTTTCATGACGTATCTTTCTCTTTATGCCTTCCTAAATGGTGCTTGCTCAACAGATTAGAACTCTTTGCTGCTTAGGTAAGAGGGCTGAAATGCTAAATTACAGAAATTTGTTATTCTTTACATTTTAATGTACTTTGAGGGACTATAGAATTAGCATATGACCACATAGACTTCCAGTTTGCCTCCTGGGGATTTCTAATTGAAGGTTTGCATGGTTTTTGTAATCTAGCCAAATGTTAAATTACTGCAGCTTCAGTATAAAGTTTAAGGTGGTTTTTAGGGAATAAAGCCACAGAAAAGAGAAGAAGAAGAAGAAGAAAATATGCTGCTTTTATGTAGCTACCAAAATTTTGAAATCTGTTAATATCAAAAGAAGAAGGGGGTGGAGAGGGAGAAGATGGGGAAGCAGATGTTAATAATTCTGTGGTACCTTATTCCATGTGTTCTTTTGAGGGGAATGGGGGTCCTGTTTTGGACACTGTACCAGGACCCCCCAATCATTGCGTCTGCCCCACGTGCCCCTTCGTTGCCTGGGAGTGCTGGCCTCATCCTGCATGTGGCTGAAGAGGGGATGCTCTCCCTGCTGGTCCCAGTATTCACATCTGCACGCCATGGACAACAATGGCATTGCCTGTGATGTCTTGCTTATGAACCACAGGGTGGCATGAGAGGGTTTCCTTTGCTTATATTCTTTTGCCAAGAAGGACTTGACTGTAAATGCTAACTTTATCTGCCTTTCCAATCAGGCATGCTTGCACATTATGTCATATGCTGCCAGATTTATTCATGCAAGTCTTAAACAGTGCAGCTCTTCAGCATCTCCTTCGGATGTTAATGGCTTGTTCACATCCTGTCCTGAATAGACGCCAAATAACTGCAGGACTACTTCTTGCATCCCATAAAGAGGCTTGGGTCACACAGAAGGACTCATCATGGAATCACAGGGGAAACCACAACTGATAGATGAGAGGCACATGCATAACCCAAGAAACGCTGAATAGGAGAAAAATCTTTAAAGTGAGCATTTGTATAGATCTCAATGACAGCTTTAGGTCACAGGATGAGTTTGCATTTAATGTGTCCTTGGATGACTCTATGGCCTCCCTTCTCTTTCTTTTGCCCAAAGCCTTCCTAGAATGCCTACCGAGTGTCATTTCCCCCCAGTCAAATCTCTCATAAAACCCCACATTTTCCTCCAAGCCTTGGGCACAACCATGCTTAGTGTTGTAGCGTGGGGCTAATGATTTCAGCAAGCGATTTCAGCTCTCTGACATTGCAGGCAAGGAGACAGCGTCTTCATGTAACAACTCTTTATTCAGGCAACAAGACAAGACTGGGGGAACTGAGGGTAGGAAAGCTACATTTATAGGGACAGAGACTGGCAAGGAAAAGATACATTTTGGAGGGAACAATCTCAAGCAATCACACAGCAGCTTTTTGGTGGGAACCAATAAAGCTGAGGATCCAAATGCAGCAGCTTGAATGAACCAATAGTAGCTGTTCCTTCTGGAACAGGAATGCAGTTACTTTACAGACAGTAGTAATACAGATATAACATTTGAATCAATACACAACACTTAGTTTTTATTCTCCACTGAAATTAAGCCTAACAGAACATATTTGTCTCCAGTTGGCATGAGATTCCAGGAGTTCCAGGTGCTAACTAAAGTTTTGTGTTTTCTTTTGGGAATGAGGGACAGCAGGGTTTCTTTAAGATGTATGCTTTATTTACACATATATACGAGCTGAGCCTGTGATGGAGGGGTTCACAGCATCAACACCCCAAAAGGGTCTTCTTTCTCCCATAGATTTGGAATCAGGCAGAGATCCGGCATGGCGCGCTCTCTCTCTGCTTGCTGCTATCCCTCTAGCTCAGATTACTCTCCTTTCAGCTCTAAGCTCAGGCTTTGTCCTTCTATCTCTCTCTGTGTTGAGCAAGCACCTCCATCCATTTGGCGTCTCACACAGTGCCCCCTTTCCTTTGTTCTCTTAATGCCTCATTACCCATGTGATTACCTCATCATAGTGGTGTAGCATGGGGCGGCCAGGGGGCCATGGCCCTCGGCATAGAATCTGTGGGGGCTCAAACCAGGCACCCCATCAGCTAATGAGCGCTGAGTGAGCGCAGAGGGTGCTCTTCACCCTCTGCCCCTGCCTGTCAGTGACAGGGGCTGGCTGAGCACACAGAGGCATCCCTCCATGCTCACCTAGTGCCTGCTGCTGATGGGTGGGCACTCACACGCCGGGGGGGCAGGGCACAGAGGGTGCTCTTCACCCTCCACGCCATGCTCCTGCTTGGCAGTGATAGCGACTTCTGTCCTCACCTGGGGGGGGCAGGGCGTGTACACCCCCTGGGTGCTGGGCAGGGGTGCTATGCCCCGGCCATATCAGGAAGCTAGCCTGGCAGATCCATGCAGGTTTCAGAAACTGGTTCCAGTAGGCACAGGACCGCCTTGGAGTTGGGCAGTTGTAGCCAAAAGCTAATCTGGACTGACCAAGGACTCATCCATACTTCCCCTTGAGCCATGCCCCGAAAGCACAGGTCTGAGTGGTTTTTGTTTGTCCTGCTGTTTTCCCTAGAAAAACCAATTGACATTTGTTCTGATTCAGTGGCAAACAGTGGGTTTTCCTGGGAGAACGTGGCAGGAAAAGCAGAAGTGCGGATGAGCCCTGACAAACACAAATGAGCTAAGAGGTTTTCAGTTTGAAATGCCTTCACAGTGATGCGATAAATTAGATGCATTCTCGTTGCTTTCACATTTGAAATTGCCTTATACTTCTCTGACGGGCAGCAGAGGCAGATTTAGGGTCGTGTCCCCAGTGTGGCTGCAGGGGATGCCACACTGCAGGGGGCACCACAAGAATGCTGCAGAATGGAGTGCGGAAGCCGGGAGGGGGCCTGCCAAATGTCAGTGTTGCAGAGGGTGCCCAAAGCCCACCACTTCTGGCAGTGACCAAGTCTCCCAGCCCTGCTGTCGGAGAGAGAGTTTGAGCTGGAGGTGCCAGAGGCTGACCCTGAGACCTCTGCATGCATGGTGCACTTTTCTATCAAGCTACCACCCTCCTTCTCTTCTGCAGGCTGTTTTTCTCTCCCCAAGGTTTGCAGCTGGGGTAAGATGAGAGAAAGAAGATCAAGAAGATGGGGAACACAAGTTTCCTCCAGGTTTTCCAGGGCTATTTTTCTTTTTAACTGTACCCCATAATAGAATAACAGATTAACACAGCAAATAACTGATTTGTTGTGGAAATGTATTGGATTTAGAACTGTAGTAAAAGGCTGTAAACTTGTTTGGACTCAGTATGAATTCAAAGTGAAAGTCAAAAAAGCTTCTCTGTGTAGAGTGCATCAAATTCACAGTGTAGCTCCTTCTTTCAGGTCTTTAGTGGAAGTGGACCAAGGTACATGAGCCTCCATCTCTCTTGGACCATATAACTACTATAGACAATAATAGTGTGCTGCTTGCGGTATGTAATCTTTGACAAGACCTGAACTCTTAGCCAATATGGAACTTCCCTCTCAGGGACATGAAGATGGTCTCATTGCCAAAGAAGAAGATGACAACAATTCAGTCCTTCATCTCAGCAGTCCCATCAAAAAAGAAGGCAACTGAAATCCTGGCAGCAGAGAGAGGGAAAATATTGCTTGGATTAGGCAAGGTTTTCAGGCACAATAATGCTACTAAAGAACTATAAGAAAATCAGTGATTAGAAATTGTTAACAAAACTTTGAGAAAATTCACCTGCTGAGATTAATCTTGAGCAACTGTGCAAAACAAAAGGCATTGCACATTTATTGCACATTTATTGATTCCATACAAGGGAAGAGAGTTGTGCTAAAAATTACATTTACACTCACCCACCCACCATTAATATCCAATTAAAGAGAAAAGGAATTTCATTCAAAAATTATTGAAGGGTAGAGAAAATGTAAATAAAATTTTCAGCGCTGGGGTGCAAGGTTTTGTTCTGCTTACAGCACCTTTGAAGCGATCAAGGACAAATGGTTAAATATATTAAAATATATTTAAAGGCTTTTCAAAAAAATATTTTTATTAAATTTTTACACCAAGTTTTAGCATAATCAAAAATTCAAATTACATTTTACATTTTCAATTAACCCCCCCCCGGACTTCCCCCAACTTCCCTTTCTGGTTTATAGCATATTTATTTCTTCTGCTTATAATTTTATATGCCTTATGTACTAAAATTAAAGTTGTGCCTTGTCAGTCTGTTCTTAACATTTTAACCTCATATTTATATTTTCTATTTACAGGTATGTTTGTCCATTGTAAGTGTATTACTCAAATCCTGCAAGTGAGTTCATTTCAATGCATTGTTTCTGTATAGACATCATTAAAGGTTCCCAATCTTCTTTGAAGTCAATGTTGTCCTTCTCTTTGAGTCTCTCAGCTCCGCCATTTCAGAGTATTCCATCAACTTTTCTTGCCATTGTTCTTTCCGTGGGATATGTCAGTCAAATCCAACATTTTAAGAGAGGACTAACTGCCTCTATGTGTCAGTCAGTTTGGTCCGTTGGACGGTTAGGCTGCTGCTGATAGAAGTGTTAGGTAGGAAATGCTCTGATGGAGTCTTTTTAGGACTCACTAATATCTTATATATAGTTCAATTTTTTTGTAACCTAAGTACCGTATGTACTCAATGACTCTGACAGTAAACTAGTTTATTTTGTTATCATTCAGATTCATGTGTATTTTTCTTTTAAGAGGGACAAAAGGGATTAACAACCAAGAAGGCAGGAAGGCAGAAGACATACGGTAATTATAAAAAGGACTCAAATGAGTCAGCAAACTGCTTGCTGCTGTGTAAATTTAAATAAGGAAACGTTTAACCCTGCTATGTTATATATAAACGTTCCTACACTTTCGTTGGTATTTCATCGCTTTTCCATCTTTGAGCTAGTAGAATTCTGGCCACTTGTGGGGGTGGCGAAAGCAAGAGAAACGGACTACAGAATGCGTTAACGTGAGAGAGCGACCTCGATTACTCCAGGCTGCCTCTATTTATTGTCATTAACCTCATGCATAAACATTCTGCATTAACATATAGCATTACATCAATCTCTGGAAACTTCTTAAAACTTTTCCACTCCTATCCTAAGTTGTACAGTAACTTCTTGACCTGACCCAGGACCTCATCACAAGGTGTTTGCCTGTTCTCATGCTCCTGTGCACGTATCTTCCCTCGTGCTTGCCTCTAATATAATGTATCCTTAGGTCATTCGTTTACTCTTCTTCACACCATTTGTCACACCTCATTGTCTTCTTCGGAACTGTGCGAGTCTCTTCGGCACCTCATCGGAAGACGTGGTTTGCCAACACGTCGCCCTCAGCTAGTAGAGAAGTACCGTGGCATGCCAACGCAGTACAATGCGTGCGTGTATGCGTACTGAATGGGCTCATAAGTGCGTCCCATCAGCAATGCTTGGTGTGTACAAAAAGTGATTGCAACATGTCATCCTTTTTATTTTTATTTATTTATTTTTTGTTTTTTGTTTTTAGTATGCCCAATTGATAGCCAATTCAAAAAGAGTGCAAGCAGAGGAAGAACGCCAGGGCAATCTCTATTTATGAATGAACATCTTAGATTTATGAATGAATGTAACCTGTCTTTCTGACTGAAGTCAATTCTCATGAATGAAACACCAATGTTTTCCTGAATGAAACTTAAATACAGCCTCTTTTACGGGCTTTAAGCAATAGAAATTCAAAGCACTCATATCTAGAGCTTTTCCCCCACTCTGTAACCTTTGTAACTAGGACTTTGAAACAAAGTATAATACTCAGCATAAATTCTTACAACATTTAAAACAATATAAACCTTTAAGATTACTTTGTAACTTCAATATAGAAGGCACAATCACTTAGAGTTCGTTTCTTTGTAACTGTAACAGTCTCTTGCTATTCTACTTTGCAAACGTTGCAATAAACTTTTTCACTTTCAACGGAAAGCTGTTTCTGAAGCAAAGTTCTTTCTCCTTTTACTTCTTTAAGACATAAAAGTCCAAATTGTTATTCATCCCACTTACGGGGGCGGGAATAATCATGATCAAAGTATGATAGAGAGTTCATACTCAGGCAACTGAAAGCAGCAATCAAAAGATTCTCAGAAGTTGGAGCCACTTTCTGCTTTTTCAAAGTTAGCTCCGCCTGAGAAGACAATGCTTTAATCATTCCCCATGTCACCTTATGATTTTTTCTCATCGTCCGGTCCCGGTCACGACGTCTATTTCTCAAAGGTAAAGATGAAATGTCAGGTAGTCCATCTGTAGTACTCTGCTCCGAAGCTGAACTCCGCTCTGACAGGACTCTGCGTTCCCTTCTGCGGAGCTCCTCAAAGTCTGGTTCATCATCGTCTCCCATCGGCACTGGACCCATGTAGTGCAGGTCGATCTTCGTCTCCCCCTGAGACGTCGGGATGGTCAGGACAGCTGGCGGCCTCTGACCCTCCAGCGGTCTCTTCTGTGACTCTAGTTGCTGGAACCACGCCATCTCTCCACGGCTTCACACACCTTGCGGGAATCCAAGTTGGGGTTCCTGGGGGATCAAGCAAAATACAGGCGTAACCCCTCCCCCAGGAGAGGAGGGGAGCTGGCCCGAGCCAGGTAGGATCCGGTAACAGCCTATAGGAAACTAGAGGCTTAGGAAAGCTCTGACACTTCCCAAAGTGATCTTCCACCGCAGAAGTCAAATTTTTTATATTTAAATGATTTAATGTAAATAATACTTTATAGAGCCATTCTTGTTTACCTGCTAAGGATACAGGAGTTCCTGCTTTTTGTTTATGTTTTTCCAGCGACTCTTTAAGATAGCGATTAAAACGCTCCACTATGCCCTGAGCGCAACTATTGTACACAAGGCCAGTGACATGTTTAACCTCCCATTGTGCACAAAATTGAGCAAAAAGTTCACTCGTGTATGCAGAACCGTTATCCGTTTTAAGGATTTTTGGTCGACCCATTACAGCAAAGGAACGGATACAGTGATTTATTACATGCTTTGCTGTTTCACCTCTCTGACATGTGACCCATGAAAAATGAGAAAAAGTATCAATGACCACATGTAATTTTGACCACGGATTAAAGGGATTATACTGCGTAACATCCATTTGCCAGATTTCATTCGATTTTGTACCTCTGGGATTTACTCCCGAGGAAGGGCAAGGTGCAATGCGAGAACACTCTGGACACTGCTGAACTACAGCCTTCGCATGCTCCAGAGGGATTTTAAACTGTTTCGCAATTGCCTTAGCATTTTGATGATACATTGCGTGACTTTCCCAAGGCGTTACTGTAAAAACCTCTTCTCTAGTCGCTAAATCTGCTACAGAGTTACCTTCTGACAGGTAGCCCGGAAAAGACTGATGAGACCTAATATGCGCTACAAAAACTTGACACGTCCGTGTCTGTAGCAATTCTTTTAATGCTAAAAATAGAGACAACAAATTTTCATCCAGATTAGGGGTAACGTAAGCGCCAGGAAGCAAAAGAATAACCTGACACACGTACTGACTGTCAGAAATGATATTAATATCCTGATCATGAAAAATTTGAAAAGCCAAAACTGCAGCAGCAAGTTCCGCCCTCTGTGGTGATTTTTGAAAAGGGGTGGTTCTTTTAACCCACGTACCTTCTTCAAGCCAAGTCAAAGCACCTACTTTAGGCCCCTCGTCCGTGAAAACCGTCACAGCTCCTTTCAGAGGAGTAGGTGAGATTATTGAATAAACCACTACAGGTATTCTATTTAAGGCCAAAAGTCGCGAATCAGATGGAATATGGTAAGCGACTTTTCCCACATAGTGAGTGCCGTTTGCAAATGAACAGATAGACTCACCATGCGCTCCCATTGTTTCAGCGGCATGGGAATTATTATATTAACCAAATCATAACCAATCAAAACTTTACTTCTTTCTCTAGCTTTAAATAAAAGTTCTGCAAACATTTGCGCTAAAGTTGAAATCGTGCTACCTGGACTATGTGCTAAGTGAGTCCACTCAATTATTTTCAAAGATGGCTTTTTACTTTTAGAACTTGCTTCTACCTCCTGCACAATTGCACCTGAAGGAAGTTTTTCCGTGGGAATTATCACAAAAGACAAAAATATACCTTCAACACATCTATCTACCCACACCTTCTTAAGTGCACTGTTCACTTTCTGAAATACCTCTTTTTGCTCTGAGGATAGAATTACTGGATCGGAAGGATCCTTCTTATTTTTTAAAGCTTCAAATAACGGTGCTAAAAGTGATGTAGATATTCCTGTATACGGTCTTAGCCAGTTGATTGATCCCAACAACTGCTGAAGTTGCACATAAGTCATATTCTCTTCCAATTTAATTTGAGGCATTTGAGGGTGAGAATAAGTCTGCAATAATTTATGACCTAAATATAGAAATGGTTCTCTAATTTGAACTTTATCTGGAGCTATTTGGAGACCGAATTTAGCTAAATCTTCAATTAATTCTTTAAGCAACCCTTCTTTAATTACTGGAGAGGATAAAAGGATATCATCCATGTAATGAGCCAAATACACCTCAGGGTGGCGCTGTCTAAATGGCTTCAATGCTTGAGCAACAAAATATTGGCAAATAGTCGGACTATTAATCATTCCCTGTGGTAGGACTAACCACTCAAATCTCTGCGTCGGTTCCATGTTATTTAAAACAGGGACCGTAAAAGCGAAATACTTTCTGTCCTGTTTGCACAAGGGAATAGTAAAAAAACAATCCTTTAAGTCAACTTTCATACACTGCCATTTTTGCGGAATCATATTTGGATTAGGCAAGCCACATTGAAGTGAACCCATAGGTTCTATCAATAAATTAATCCTTCTAAGGTCATGAAGTAAACGATAACGCCCACTTTTTTTCTTTATTATAAAAATCGGGGTATTATACGGACTGACTGATTCTTGAATATGATTTGCTTCTAATTGTTCCCTAACTAATTCCTTCAGTATAATAATTTTTTCCTGAGTCAGTGGCCATTGCTCTACCCATACAGGCTCATTAGAGCGCCATGTGAGTGGAAGAGCTGTAGCCTTTGACAAACTCATAGTGCCTAATCATCAATAACCAATCTCGCATGAAACTGATGCAAAAGATCCCTTCCCCATAGATTTAGATGAATGGGAAGGATAATGGGAAGAATTTGCGCAGAGCGCGTTCCAACAGGAGCTTTTACCGTTAGCCAATGCTTGCTCCGTCGCGCTGCCTGCGATCCTCCTATCCCCCAGACAGAAGCAGCTTCTTCCGTAGCCCAATCTTCCGGCCAATTACTCTCAGCTAGAACCGTGATATCTGCTCCACTATCCAAAATTCCTTCAAACAATCTGTCATTTAAATAATAATTTCGTTTAGGCTTGACCTTCTTAAGAAACTCTGAAACTGCCAAAATACTAGGATGAAGGGAAGGGGAAGAATTCGTTGATCCGAAACCTCCACTCCCTCTCACCACTTCCTTACCACCAGCAGGCAAAATGTAGGGAACCAAAATCAATTGAGCATATGATTCCCCCTTTTTCAGAACCATACACATGTTCGTTCTCATTTGAACCATGACTACTCCTTCATAATCTGCATCAATAACTCCTGGAATCACAAAAACTCCCTTTTGTCCAGCGGAGGAGCGGGGTAAAACTAACCCCACCGACTCCTTTGGCAAAGGTCCTCTAATTTGAGTTGGCATAAGAATTACCTCACCAGGGAAGGCTACAAATTTATCCTCCTGATTTTCCAAATCAATACCAGCACTTCCCTGTGTGGCAGCCTTAGCCTTAGACACATCAGAAACATCAGACACGACCTTAATTCTAGGGCTAGTCGCATGCCCGCAAGCTAGTTTCCCTGCTGTGAGACAGAACCCTCAGGACATAATCTAGCCCAATGAAACCCTTTTTTACATTTTGGGCAGATCGTTTTAGGCACACCAGACTGTTCTCCTGCTCTATGTGCTCCCCCACCAGGAAACCTACAATCTGAACGATAATGTCCTCTCCTGTTACAATTATAACAATTTCCAATCTTTCCTCTTCCTAGACCTGTTCTAGGACTGGCTCCTGAATTATAGCCTCCCTTACTGAGCGCTGATGCCAATGCTTCCATTTGGAACGCATTAGTTCCTACATCTGAACATGCTCTAAGCATATCAGCGAGATTGTAGTCTCCTCTTGCTATAACCGCCTGCAAAACTCTTTTACAGTCTGCATTTGCCTGTTCAAAAGAAAGCTTCTTGAGCAGTTCCGCGCCAGCCTCCGCATTATCAACTTTACGTGAAACCGCCTCCTGAAGCCGGTCCACAAAATCCTGATAGGATTCTGAGGCACCTTGCTTCACTGAGGAAAAGGACTTTACTATCTTTCCTGAATCGGGAACCCTTTTAAGGCTTTTTAACACACAGCGATTGATAACCGGATATGCTACTTCCGGAATCCCTGCTGCTTGTTGTGGCATGGTGGAAAAGTCTCCAGAACCAAACAATTGGTCTGGAATATACGCTCCACCAGAGATGTTCCCTTCCAAAACCGCTTCCCTTTTAAATTCTGCTTCCCAAACAACATATTGAGAGCTGGAAAGGATCATTCGAAAAAGATCCTTCCAGTCCTGGGGAATTAGGTTATAAGAAGTGCTTACACTTTCCAAGAGACCCAGAGTAAAGGAAGACTTCAAGCCTGTCTCAACTATGCTCTTTCTGATTTCCCTCATTATCTGATAAGTAACCGGTGCCCATTGATAATGTGCAACGTTCTGATCATCAATGATCCTAGTGACAGGAAAAGCTTGTAATCCTGCTTCCAATTCCTGAGAGCTTAATCCTCCCCGTAGCATTTCCTTCCGGAATCCTGCCCTCACTGCACCCATAGCTCTAGCCAGAGTCTTTGGGCTAACAGGAGCTGCAGGCGATGTCGCCTCTGGTGGCTCGGGCAAAGATGCCTCGCTCATAACCAGAGGTGAGGGGGTGGCAGCCTTGTTAATCCCCTCTGAATGCTTTTGAGAAGTAGGTGATGGAGATGGTGCTCTCGGAGAGATCCCCATCTTCTCTAAAGCATCCCTGCAGATCTTCCAGGTCGCAATAACTGACACTGGTGCTCGTGGCGGGGAAGTGAGGCACTTCCCGACTCTTTCCCAATCATGAAGATCGAGAGAGCCCTCCTCCGCATACCACGGGCAACGATCTCTAATTACCTGTTCCAGTTCCTCCAATTCTGCCAAATTCAATTCTGTCTTGTGGAAAGTTTCCACTAATTGCTTCAACTCCTCTGCATGACTGGAATGCTGAGCTGAGCTACCTAGACCCATACTCACTTTTGCGCGGGGCGCCGTGGATCCAAAAACCGAGTGAGAGATGAGCTCCGAATCACGTCGCGGGCACCACAATGCGGGGGTGGCGAAAGCAAGAGAAACGGACTACAGAATGCGTTAACGTGAGAGAGCGACCTCGATTACTCCAGGCTGCCTCTATTTATTGTCATTAACCTCATGCATAAACATTCTGCATTAACATATAGCATTACATCAATCTCTGGAAACTTCTTAAAACTTTTCCACTCCTATCCTAAGTTGTACAGTAACTTCTTGACCTGACCCAGGACCTCATCACAAGGTGTTTGCCTGTTCTCATGCTCCTGTGCACGTATCTTCCCTCGTGCTTGCCTCTAATACAATGTATCCTTAGGTCATTCGTTTACTCTTCTTCACACCATTTGTCACACCTCATTGTCTTCTTCGGAACTGTGCGAGTCTCTTCGGCACCTCATCGGAAGACGTGGTTTGCCAACACGTCGCCCTCAGCTAGTAGAGAAGTACCGTGGCATGCCAACGCAGTACAATGCGTGCGTGTATGCGTACTGAATGGGCTCATAAGTGCGTCCCATCAGCAATGCTTGGTGTGTACAAAAAGTGATTGCAACAGCCACTGTTGTCGCATACAGAAGTAGATTCTTCTGGTCTTTTGGTAAATCTTGACCTAAAAAAACCTAATAAAAACGCTTCTGGTCTTTTAACAAAGGTTATCTTGAACATTGTTTTCATTTCATTATAAATCATATCCCCAAAAAGGTACCTTCCTTTTCTTTACATTGTTCTATACATTTTTGCCATTTTGTAGTATACCATCTGTACATCATTTTCATATAATTCTCTTTCAGCAATATACAATCTGTAAATTTTAAATTACTTTTCCATAACTTTTCCCAATCTTCCATTTGTATATTATGTCCCATATCTTGTGCCCATTTAATCATTACTGATTTCACCTCCTCATCTTTTGTCTCTCATTCTAACAATAAGCTATAAGTTTTCTTTAGTAATTTACTATTCTCTTTTCTCTTTGGAATGTTGATACAGTATAACTAAATCCTTTCTTATTATCTTCCTTAAAAATCTTGTTTAATTGTCGATGTTGCAGCCAATCATAGACGGAGTCTTTTATTTCATCATAATATTTAAGTCTTAATTTCCCTTCTCTTTCTATCAATGTTGTTGTTCAGTCATTCAGTCATGTACAACTCTTTGTGACCCCATGGACCAGAGAACGCCAGGCACGCCTATCCTTCACTGCCTCCCGCAGTTTGGCCAAACTTATGTTAGTAGCCTTGAGAACATCTCATCCTCTGCCGTCCCCTTCTCCTTGTGCCCTCCATCTTTCCCAACATCAGGGTCTTTTCTAGGGAGTCTTCTCTTCTCATGAGGTGGCCAAAGTACTGGAGCCTCTCCTTGTGCCCTCCATCTTTCCCAACATCAGGGTCTTTTCTAGGGAGTCTTCTCTTCTCATGAGGTGGCCAAAGTACTGGAGCCTCAACTTCAGGATCTGTCCTTCCAGTGAGCACTCAGGGCTGATTTCTTTCAGAATGGATAGGTTTGATCTTCTTGCAGTCCATGGGACTCTCAAGAGTCTCCTCCAGCACCATAATTCAAAAGCATCAATTCTTCAGCAATCAGCCTTCTTTATGGTCCAGCTCTCACTTCCATACATCACTACTGGGAAAACCATAGCTTTAACTATACGGACCTTTGTCGGCAAGGTGATGTCTCTGCTTTTTAAGATGCTGTCTAGGTTTGTCATTGCTTTCCTCCCAAGAAGCAGGTGTCTTTTAATTTCGTGACTGCTGTCACCATCTGAAGTGATCATGGAACCCAAGAAAGTAATATCACTCACTGCCTCCATTTCTTCCCCTTCTATCTGCCAGGAGGTGATGGGACCAGTGGCCATGATCTTAGTTTTTTTGATGTTGAGCTTCAGACCATATTTTGCGCTCTCCTCTTTCACCCTCATTAAAAGGTTCTTTAATTCCTCCTCACTTTCTGCCATCAAGGTTGTATCATCAGCCTATCTCAGGTTGTTGATATTTCTTCCGGCAATCTATCAATAAAGTCTAAATAAATTTATTATTAATAAATTTATTATTATTATTATTTAATAAATTTAATAAAATAATATTAAATAAAATCAATCCTCTATAATAATCTCCCTGTGTCCCTGCGTCCGCCGTCCGTGTGTCAGTGGAAATCGCAATTGCGCATGCGCTCCACTGACACACGGATTGGAGCGCAGAGAGGAGGAGGAGCCTGAGGTTGGAGCGCAGCGCAGCGCGAGCGAAGCGCTTGCGCTTCGCGAGCCTCCGAACCTCTCAGCTTCAGCCGCAATGGCGGCCGCTCCCCGCGCGCTGCTGCTTCTCCCCCTCCCTTCTTTCTCCCCGCCTCAGCCGCCTGTGGCGGCGGCGGGGAGGGCGGCCGTCGCCGGGGCTGCCGGCGGGGCAGCGGCAACAGGCGGCTCCGCCATGGTGGTGGCTTGGCTGCCTGAGGCGGGGAGAAGGAAGCGCCTCGGGTCCCCGTCGCCGCCGCTAGCGCCCATTATTAATGGGCTTAATTCAACTAGTTCTATCAATAAATCTCTATATTTTGCCTCCATATTTATTCTTTTGATTGACATTGCCTCTGTTGGGGCTAGAAGTCAAATATTTGGTTTTCAGGCATTTCCATGCTATTGTCAAGGACCCCATTTCAGTAGCAAAGATGCGGAGTTTTCAGTGGGTAAGGAAGGTTATTTACAAGGGTTATAGCAAACCCAGGACAGTCTATTCAGAAGCCAATGACCATATGCTCTCACAGACAAATCTTGTGCATGGGCTCATTTCATTCTTAAGAGGAAGACTCCATCTCTCTGTGTTCTATGCTGACAGGAGTTTAGCAGCAGGTAGCTGGAGGTAGGGAGGTCAGGGCAGGGCAGGGGAAGTTGCTTCTACAAAGGTCTGAGCTCGGCTGAGCACCTAAATAATGACGCAACCATGCCAGTGCTGAAGCTTCATACCACGATGCAAATTTTGCCAGAAATGAACAGCTTGTGCTCTGGCTTGGAATTTGGGAATCTGGAGTCTCTCTGTGGCTTCAGCTGCACATTCTGTCTGCTTAGAGCTTACAGTAGAGTGAGAGGATTTCGGGAACTGGAGGCAGGATGGATTTTGGTAGGGAATGGAGTTCAGGGTCCTGCTTGTCCACCTCTATATATCAGGGTCGCTGCCTGAAGAGACAACAGAACCATTAATTGCCAAGTCATAATTGTCTAAACCACTGAGCCTAGGGCTTGCCAATTAGAAGGTTGGTGGTTCGAATCCCCCCGACGGGGTGAGCTCCCCTTGCTCGGTCCCAGCTCCTGCCAACCTAGCAGTTCGAAAGCATGGCAAAAGTGAAAGTAGATAAATAGGTACCGCTCCAGCGGGAAGGTAAATGGCGCTTCCGTGCACTGCTCTGGTTCACCAGAAGCAGCTTAGTCATGCTGGCCACATGACCTGGAAAAACTGTCTGCGGACAAACGCCGGCTCCCTCGGCCAGTAAAGCGAGATGAGCGCCACAACCCCAGAGTCGTTTGTGACTGGACTTGGAGGGGACCCCAAGAGTCATCTAGTCCATCTAACTCTGTTTAGAAACCTCCAAAGAAGGAGAGTCTACCACCTTTTGAGGGAGTCTGTTCCACTGTCAAACAACTAGTATGAATTATTCTGAACCACAACTTCAGCAAACTTTATTTTAACTGGCACATGCCAAAGTCAACAAAGTGAACCAGATCATTAAGGGTGCACATATTTATGCCCAGTAGTAAGAAAATGCTTCTCAAAAGTCTTTTTTTGTTTAGCTTTGTACATGGTGTGTACATCTGATTTGTTGGTATAAGTTGTAAGTAAACAAGTTGGAGTTCACATACTTTAATATTGTTCTAATGTTCTCTAAAAATCCCTTTTATTTCAGCAAATAGGCAATTTAGTCATAGGTCAAGCATTTATCATGAGGCTTGAATCCACAATGTTTAGAAATGTCTGGGGAACTGTTGTTAGAAATAAATGCCTGGAAAAAATAGCCCACTTTGATATTTTACAGTGATTAAAAAAATCCTGAGGTGCTCATTCACTTACAGTCCAAATGAACAGGTTTTAAAAACAATTTTTTTCCCTAAAAGGGTGTCATGTTACTCTATTGGTTCCTGGATTCTGCTTCCTTCTACATGTCCAGTTCAAATTTTTCTAACAGTGAATTCTTTGTATCTCAATTAAAAAGTAAGCCCAAATGATTTCAGTGGGACTTACTCTCACGTAGGTATGTCAGAGAATCCTAACAAAAAACGGAAATAGGAACTGAAATTGCCCTTGTTCACTTCTGTTTGATGTACAGAATGGAAATCAATGCACAAATGTGCACACACACACTTGCTTAACTAATATCTAAGGCTCCGTGTAGGTTGCTGTTGTCGTGCATTTCTCAAAAGTGCGACATAAATTTCAGCTAGAAATTTAGTCTTGTATTGAATGTTGTCCTCTGACCATTCCCTCTTATGTCTGACTCTTCAGCAAAATATGCAGTCAAAATATGGAACTCCTGTCCTTTCCTCTTTTTATTTAGAAATAGTTTCTGAGTTCTTAACCTTTAATAACACTGGCCTGTCACCAAGAACTTTGCATGCCATATTGTTCAATGTCTGACCCAGTCATGTCACATTCTAGAATAAATTGTTCTTCAAGGTTGGCTGGGTTTTTCTCGGATTCCTGTAACTCAATGATGCTCAAACTGTTTTCTCTGGGCCACACTTACAGAATAAAAATATGTTTGCACCACATCATTTTTTTTATTGATTTGAAATACATTGGAAAACAAATAGAAACAAAAACTAGCAGTACTTGATTTTGGAAAGATATCTATCTATCATCTATCAACCTCCTGCTTGGCAGGGGGTTGGACTGGATGGCCCTTGTGGTCTCTTCCAACTCTATGATTCTATGATTCTAATCTACTGGTATCTATCTATCTATCTATCTATCTATCTTCTGCAATTTTTGTAAAAAAACTTTTTTGATGCTAACGCAGGTTTTGACGTTAACTGAGCCTGATATTTCAAATTCAGTCCAGAATGTGTGTGTATGTGTGTCTCAGGGTCTGCCAGAGTCCCAATGCTTGTGGTGGACTCTGGAGGCTGAGCCAGTTCTTTGGTGGCCAATCCATATGGCTCTTCTAGTCATTGAGCAGGTGAGCTGCATGGAAACATGAAGCGGGCGAAAGCTGCATGGGATAAAGGTGGGACCAGAAGCAGCCAAGTCTCCACAGGCTCCCCTTGAGATGAGTCTGCACACCACCTGGTGTTCCTCAGAATCCACCAAAGAAAGTTTTCCCAGAACAGAAAAAGATGAAGCAAGGCTGAGGAAGAGTGGCCTGGAGCAGTCCAGCAAATGATTACCCTAAGAACTGAACAAAGCAGGGGCTGCAATTCCTTCCAAAACAGCAATGACTTTAAGGACAATAGTGGATGGGCAGGGCATGGAATGCCAAGTACTTTTCAGTTAGTAAGCCTCTACCCAACCTATCAATGCAAGTTTCCTGCCATATAATGACCAAGGGATCCTGAGTAGTTTCTAGCTGAGCAGAGCTCCCAGTCCCTGGGTGAGGGGCAGGGCAGAGAGCATCTCCCAGCCAGGGCGGGAGACTGGTGGAAGAGGGCAAAACTCCCAGGTGAGAGTTGCGAGTGTCCATTCTTCTGCATGTGGAATAAAGGTTTCAGATATAATTGCAATTGAGGGTCTTGTATTTCCTCTCCTTTCTTTTCTTATTCTTTCTTTTTTCTTATTTCTCTGCTCTAGATAAGTTTGGCTTTACTGTATTTTATGTTGAAAACTTTTAATTAAAATTGTTTTTAAAAATAACTCCCAGCCAGGTAACTTGGGTATTGTGGGGGAAGGTGGAAATGTTTCCCAGTGTAAATGTAAATTTAGACTTAATCCAAAATTCAGTGGAAAATATGCACTGGAGGAAGTCTCTTTGTTTCTTTTCTGCAATTAATTACTAGCTAAGTAGAGATATGTACTTTTATCAGATATGGCAAAAGTTCTGAGGACTAATTAAGCCTGTGCTATTATGTTCCAAGGCTGTTTCTTGTACAGCAGCTACCATGTAGAAAACCAATCAGTGTTGGTTTTCTCTGATTTCTTGGCCATAGTACTATACACATTGCTCAAAACCAAGCAAAAATAGACATTTATTTCCAGGGCATATGCAGAGTTCCAACTGAACTGAGTTTTTTGTTTTGTTAGAATGAGTGTCTTGCTTTTACATGGCATTGCACAGGCAGTCATGTGAACTGTTAACACACAAGGAAGGGACATGCCAAAAACACTGTGCAAGATGTTGGCAGCAGCCAAATGGATTAATAGCCACAGAGAATGGGGGGGGGGGGTCACAGCTGCCGCACACAAAAAGCGAAACATATGTTGTACAATTCCCTAGGAAATTGCTTTTTTATAATTTCTTTCTAGGAAATGCTTGTGTTCAAATACTATAATAAGCAGACAATAATTGATTGCAAATTGCAGACGTGAATAGTTTGGATGTGACAATCCTAGAACTGCAGGCTCCCTCAAATGGAACTTTCAAATGTAGGCCATGTGTTGCCTAACTCAGAGAAGAGTCAGGCAACTTGAGGCTCAAGCTTTCTGGCTTTATTTGGATGCTAATTCCAACTTCTCCCCTGCAATCCAGCACAAAGAGGTTAGAGCAGGGGTAGGCAACCTAAGGCCTGTGGGCCGGATGCGGCCCAATCGCCTTTTCAATCAGGCCCGCGGATGGTCCAGGAATCAGCGTGTTTTTACATGAGTAGAATATGTCCTTTTATGTAAAATGCGTCTCTGGGTTATTTGTGGTGCCTGCTTGGTGTTTTTACATGAGTAGAATGTGTCCTTTTATTTAAAATGCATCTCTGCGTTATTTGTGGGGCATAGGAGTTCATTCATTTTTTTTATTTAAGAAAATATAGTCCGGCCCACCACATGGTCTGAGGGACGGTGGACCAGCCCATGGCTGAAAAAGGTTGCTGACCCCTGGGTTAGAGCTTTGGGGAGCAACATTGTGCTCTCTTCTCTTCCCCACAAAGGGATTTTGCCTCTAAAATATAGCCATACAAAACCCCCCAAACAATATGGAGTTTGGTTGAATGGCTGGACCATGGTCCTTGCCCAGTCATTTATTTCCCAACTTTATTCAAGGAGTGGAAGGCAACATACAGCCCTCTCCCACCACCACCATTTAATCTTCACAATATTTTTACGTGCTCTCTCCCCCCCACCCCCCCCACCCCGTGTCCAAGTGGTGAGAGACTCCAGGCACTTACCCAGGGTTTGGTTTCCTTACAATGAGGGACCAGCAGACACTGTGGAGTCCTTAAGATATATGGTTTATTTACACATATCTACAACCTGAGTCTGTGGTGGAGGGGCTCACAGCATCAACTCCCCAGAAGGTCTTGCTTCTCCCATAGTCACAGTCTTGGATTCCAACCCAAATCAAGCAGTCTCCTTCCAGCCCAGCTCACACAGAAGTGGCCTGGCTTTTCCCTTTCTAAGTCTTCTTTGGTGATCACTCGTAGCTGAGTAAGATTGTTTTCTATAAACATGGTTTTAAAAGTGACTGTGGAGGCCAATTCTGGATGCACACGTCCTTCCACAGTGGGAACATAGGGTTGATCAAGCCAAGCCAAGCCAAGCCAACATAGGCTTTGCCAAGCTTGCCTTCCTCTTAGCACGTTTCTCCCTTTCGTCCTGAGTTCGAGCACCTTCAAAGTTCACGACACCTTTGGTAAAAGGCTGTTCTCCAATTGGAGCGCTCGCAGGCCAGTGTTTCCCAGTTGTCAGTGTTTATACTACATTTTTAAAGATTTGCCTTGAGAGAGTCTTTGAACCTCTTTTGTTGACCACCAGCATTACGCTTACCATTTTTAAGTTCGGAATAGAGTAGCTGCTTTGGAAGAGGATAATCAGACATCTGCACAACATGACCAGTCCTACGAAGTTGATGTTGAAGAAGAAGAAGAAGAGTTTGGATTTGATATCCCGCTTTATCACTACCCGAAGGAGTCTCAAAGCGGCTAACATTCTCCTTTCCCTTCCTCCCCCACAACAAACACTCTGTGAGGTGAGTAGGGCTGAGAGACTTCAAAGAAGTGTGACTGGCCCAAGGTCACCCAGCAGCTGCATGTGGAGGAGTGGAGACTCGAACCCGGTCTCCCAGATTAGAGTCTACCGCTCTTAACCACTACACCACACTGGATCTCATTGCTTCGACACTGCTGATCTTTGCTTCTTCCATTAGTTTGCCTGTCTTCCCAAGTGATGTGTAATTTTTTTCGGAGACACCATTGATGGAATCTTTCAAGGAGTTGGAGATGGCGTTTATAAGTGGTCCACGTTGCACAAGCATACAATAAGGTTGGTAGCTTTGTAAACAAGCATTTTGGTTTCCCTTTGAATGTCCCAGTCCTCAAACACTCTGCGCTTCAATCGGGAGAAAGCCGCACTCGCAGAGCTCAGGAGATGCTGGATTTCGGCATCAATGTTTTCCCTTGTGGAAAGATAACTGCCCAGGTAGGAGAAGTGACCAACATTTTCCAATGTTACACCATTGAGTTGGATATGTGGCACTGCAGAGGGGTTGTTTTGTGCTTGTTGCTGCAGCACTTTGGGTTTTTTCATGTTGAGAGATAGACCAAGCTTTTCGTAAGCTTCTGCAAATATATTTGGGATATTTTTTTAAAAAAATAATTTTTATTAGTTTTACAATTTTATAGGCATTTAACATTTCATCACGGTCAGATTTTCATTGCCTCCTGTTTAGCCCCCCTCATAGGGTAATACCCATTATTAATATTCCTGACCTTAATTATTATTCCCTTAACTTTGCCAAGGCCTGGCCCTTTTCCAGGCCAGGTCACATTCATTGTACTAACATTTTCATATGACTCCCTCACATCCACCCCATTGTTTCCATATTTCTTAAAATTCCAATAGACAGGTTTCAAATTCATCTTTGATTACTTCATCTTCAAATATTAAACTTTTACGCTAACTTACATCCTCCTCAGCATACTTATATTTTACTTCATATACATGTTTCCCTTCCACCTCCCCTCACTCCCTGGGTACATAGCCTTGATATTAACTCTTTTATCTTATCCTTAATATATATATAGTCTTAATAATGTCTCTTAACCTTTGCTGTGTCCATGGTTCTTATCCTAAAATCCAAAAAAGAGTGAAATACTTCTATAATGTCCTTCACCCCTCCTCAGTCGGTTCTGCAGTCCAAAACCATAGTCTCTCTTGTATGGTTTCTTCCAGAATCTCAAGCCAAACTTCCACTTGTATGATCAGGCCTTTTGAGTCTTCTTTCTGCTGCTTTCTGTTGGATTTAATTTTGCTGATTTTCCTTATGGTTGCTTTTTTGTTGCTGCGTTTGACAGCTCCATTTTTCCTGCGTTTAAAAAGTTTCTTCTTGCAGCTGGGTACTGTTGATTTCTTTTCCTGCTTTTTGACCTTGGCATAAAAGTCCCCCTCCTCCTTCAACTGAGCATCCAGTTTGGCATGCACTTTATTTAGACTTTGTCTTATGCTGTTGGTGGAGTCTCGGGTTTCAACTCTCCACTCCTCCAGCGCTTCCAAAAATTTCCACAAGTTTGCGTCACATTCATCCGCCATGTTTCAGGGCACAGCTTCCCACAATCCAAAAAAACCACTTTTCAAAAATTTCTTTCCAATAAATCCATTAATCCAAATCAGTCCACTTATCTGTCACTTTTCCTCTTCCCCTCAGCTACCCCCAGGACCAGGGGTGGTGAATAGGTTGAGTCTCTGTTACAAAGTATATCTTATGTTGCAATTCAAATGCCTCGGTAGCAGTTTCCTGTTACTGTATCTCAATGGCAGGGGACGGACCTCCGTATTTAAGTCCCAAGCCAGCCTCTAATTAGTTCCTAATTAGTGCTTTTACTCACTTTTCCAATTGTTGTTCTTGGAGAAATCAGCGCGCTCAGACATGGACGGTCTCGCAGCTTCATCCGACGGGGGTTGCAGACCCTGGAGCTCCGCCGCCCGCTCACGCTCGGGAGCCCTTGCTAGGGTCTCCCGGGGAGCAGGATCGGCGTGAAAAGCTCAAACGGGTCCTAAAGACCCCGGGACGCCCTTCCCAGGGGTTTTGGGGGCCGCGGCGCTGGCGCAGACACCCCTTTTCCCAGTCGGGTTGGGGAATGTCACGAACGACATGTCCCCCCAACCGTCTGCTCCGGCGCGCCGACCGGAAGTCGCAAATATATTTGGGATATTTAGGATGGTTTGGAGGTCATCTTCTGAGTGTGCACACACTACGTTGTTAGCAGCATACTAAAGCTCTATGACGGAAATTATGGTAACCTCAGTCTTTGCTTTCAGCCTGCTCAGATTAAAGAGCTTTCCATCTGTTCGATATATGATTTCTACTCCAGAGGGGAGTTTCCCTTCGACAAAGTGTAGGATCATGGCAATGAAAATAATGAATATAATTGGGGCAATAACGCAACCCTATTTAACACCTGATCCCATTGTGAATGGTTCACTTTGAGAGCCATTGTTATGATTTATGGTCTCTCTCACACCAGGACACAGGGAAACTGTCAGGTTTCCGATTCTCAGATTTATTATAGCAATTACCGTATATACTCGAGTATAAGCCGACCCGAATATAAGCCGAGGCACCCAATTTTACCACAAAAAACCTGGGAAAGCTTCATAGGAGCCACTGCCTGCCTCACTCGAGTATAAGCCGAGGGCGGCTTTTTCAGCACAAAAAAATGTGCTGAAAAACTAGGCTTATACTCGAGTATATAGGGTACACAGTAGCTATTAGTCTGAGCCCCTTATCTCAATCCTCTCCCTCGGAGGAAGTTGGACCCAATGGCTGATGACGCGCTCACCAGCAAGATATACGCCACAGGCTCCTCCTCTTCCTACCCAGCATGCGTTGAGCCTGTATTCTGCTCTGCTTCCTGCTGCGAGGGGACTCAGGCGTAACTCCCCCCCTTCCTCTTGCGCCGACTCTGATTGTGTCTGTGTCTCTTGAACCGACTCTGCCTGCCTAGGGCTGTCAGGCTGATTGATAGCTGGCATTCCTGAGCAAGCCGGGCTTCCCTCACTCTCGGCGTGTGGAAGCATCAAACCTCTGCTCCCTTCAGCCAGCCCCCCTTCTTCTCCAGAGCCTTCACTGTCACTTTAGGAATGCATGCTCCTGACAGTTATCTGTGATTGTTGCTGTCATATTATCACAGAGGAGCCGAATGATGTCCACAAATTTATCTGGGCAGCCAATTTTCAGAAGTACAGTCCACAGGGCATTACAGTTTACAGTGTCGAAGGCCTTAATCAGGTCAATAAACGTCATATATAGGGGTTGGTTTTGCTCTCTCCATTTTTCTTGAAGCTGTCGGGTGGTGAAAATCATGTCCACTGTCCCCCTAGAAGGTCTAAAACCATTTTGGGATTCAGGAAGGGTCGTCTCAGATATTGTTAAGAGAGTTTGCTAAGATCGTTTCAAGAATTTTGCTGGCTTCAGCTAATAAAGAGATGCCTCGATAGTTTCCACAATCCGTTCTGTCACCTTTTTAAGAAGAGATTGATAATTTTGGCATCCCTAAAGTCTGCTAGGATCTCCTCTCTCTCCCAGATTTTTCCAATGAGCTTGTGAAGTTGTTGTGCAAGTTCAATTCCGCCCACTTTGAAGACTTCAGCCGGTATCCCATCAGGTCCGCTGGCTTTGTTGTTTTTCATTTGGTTAATAGATGTACACAAATCACCCAGATTCGTAGATCTGCAAGCTCATCTCTAATTTGTTTTTGTGGAATTTGTGAGAGGACCTCAGCAGCTACGTGGGACTTTTGGTTTAGGCGATGCTGGTAATGTTTTTTGCAGTGCAGTGCAACAGCTTCTTTTTATCTGTTGAGCATAGGGGGCATATGCCATGATTTATTGGCCCATAGATGGTCTCTGTGGCTTTAAAGAAGCTCTGTGCATCATGAGTGTTGGCTAAGTGATGGATCTCTTGAGCTTTTTTTATCCACCAGGTGTTCTTTAGTTCTCTGGTTCTTCTGTGAACCTCAGCCTTAGCGTTGGCATAGGTTTTTTTTTTCCTTAGTGGTGCAGTTTCTCTCTTTGGCAGATCTGAAAGGCCTTCAATCTCACTGTCATTCTCATTAAACCAGTCCTGGTGTTTCTTGGCTTGGTATCCAATAGTTTGTTCACAAGCTGCAATAATGGATGTTTTTAACTTGGTCCAGTGTTCCTTGATGTTATCAGGGAATTCCGAAAGCAGGTGGTCCTTAAGAGTTGTTTGGAAGCAGTCTCGCTTAATAGGATCTTGAAGGGCTTGACTGTTCATTTTGTGCCTTTGTTTCCTTCCTTGAAGCCTGCGTTGAGGCATAATCTTGATAGCCACGGTGGAGCATATTAATCAGTGATCTGTCCAGCACTCGTTGGCACTCATTATAGCTCTGGTAAGGAGCACATCATGATGATCTTCAGCTCGGACAATTACATAGTCTAGGAGGTGCTAGTGGTTTGACCGAGGCTGCCTTCAAGATGTTCTTAATTTATTTTTTTGTTGAAAGGGTGTGTTGGTAATAACAAGGTTGTGCGCTGCACATATTGTCAAAAGTAAGATTCCGTTTTGGTTGCTGTTGCCAATTCCTTCTTTCCCAATAGTCCCAGGCCACAGATCAGAATCTCACCCAACTCTTGCATTAAGATCACCCAGGAGGATAATTTTATCCTCCTTAGGCGTCTCTGATAGGATGGTATCCAGCTGAGAGTAAAAATTTTCTTTAATGTTTTCATCAGCATCCAGTGTTGGTGCATAAGCGCTTAGAATAGTAGCCTGTTGGTTTTTGGCAAGTTTTATTCGATGAGTTGAAAGTCGCTCATTAATGCCCGTTGGGACTTCTGACGAGAGCTTCACAAGATCATTTTTGATACCAAAGCCTACTCCATGTATTTGACTTTCTTGATCAGGTAGACCTTTCCAGAAGAATGTGTAGCCTCCTTTTTCTTCATTCAGTTGTCCCTTAACTGGTCTTCGAGTTTCTTGAAGTGCCGCAATATCGATGTTAAAACATCACAGCTCTCTTGCAATGATGGCAGTTCTGCGTTTGGGACGCTTATTATCTGTGCTATCCAACAAAGTCCATATATTCCATGTTCCAAAGTTTAATTGTCTTTTATGACCGCTGGTGGTGACTCCACTGGGCACGGTAATCCAGTCAGGGGAAAAGGGAGACAGATTATGTTTAGGGCACCTTTTCTAGCCCCTCCCCCTTTTGGGGGTGAGCAGAGTGGATCCTAAATAGGGCTGCTCAGTCATGGATACAGCTGCCGAGCTGCTCAACTGCCTCATTCCTTGAGTCAGAGTGACTGAATCTGTATCCACTGCCCATGTGCTGGTTCATGACTAGGGGCTTCCAGATTTCACGGTCCTGCCCCCGTTACCATTTGTTGATTGCCATGGGACTTTTAGGGGTTTGGATTTGGGATGAATTTTTGGAAGATGCCTGTGTGTGAATTCATTTTATGTGTGTAGTTCAGTGCACGCTGACCAATGCACAGTCTTCACAGCAAGGCTCTATTCTGATGGCATGAGTAATCATGACAACCGGTAGATTCTTATCTGCTGCAGCCTTCATCTGCCTTCACAACCATTGTAACATACCACTTGTTATCTTCTGCCTGTTCTGCCGTTGAGGACTTCTTGGATCATTCTTGTCTGGCTCCTTCCCTTTGACCTTACAGCCTTGGGTGACCCTGCTGGGAGTATGAGACTCCCAACAGCTTTGCTCACAAGGGTCATAGGAACATTCCAGCGAGGGAGAAAGTACCAGCCAAGTGAGGAGGAGGGAAGGCATGGGCCCAGAGGGCACCATCAATAGTCATGATGCTCACTATCTTGATTCACAACCATTTCCTGAACAAAGGGACTAATGACAGTACTTAAGTGGCAAAGGATAACCCTTATCTTGCATTAACTTGTCTGACTAGTTCAGCAATAGATTTCCACCCCCCATTAGATTTTAACCCTTGCCTGATCTAGGACCCTCAGCATTAGAAGGGGCTCAGGACACCATGCAGATGGGCGCCCTTTCCAAACTCACAAAAATATATAGGTTACACTGTGAGGTAGTTTAGGCTGTCCTATGGGAATTCCATGGACTTCATAGCTGGTTGGGGATTTGGACCTGGGTCCCCCCAGCCTATCCTATCAAACCTATCCATTCTTAAATAAATCAGCCCTGCGTGCTCACTAGAAGGACAGATCCTGAAGTTGAGGCTCCAGTACTTTGGCCACCTCATGAGAAGAGAAGACTCCCTAGAAAAGTCCCTGATGTTGGGAAAGGTTGAGGACACAAGGAGAAGGGGACGGCAGAGGATGAGATGGTTGGACAGTGTTCTCGAAGCTACTAACATGAGTTTGGCCAAACTGCAAGAGGCAGTGGAAGACAGGAGTGCCTGGCGTGCTCTGGTCCATGGGGTCACGAAGAGTCGGACACGACTGAACGACTGAACAACAACCCCCCGGCCTATTCTGACACTTTAACCAGTATACCTCACTGTCTAGTTCAACATTCCCCAAACAGATGTAACACAGGGTTAGAATGTTTATCAATACAGTGGTACCTCGGGTTAAGAACTTAATTCGTTCTGGAGGTCCATTCTTAACCCGAGGTACTATTTCTGGGTTAGCGGAGTCTGTAACCTGAAGCGTCTGTAACCTGAAGCGTCTGTAACCCGAGGTACCACTGTATTCACAAGGCTTTCATAGAATCATAGAATCATAGAGTTGGAAGAGACCACAAGGGCCATCCAGTCCAACCCCCTGCCAATTGGCTTTGTCAATCTGTTATCTGGATGTCAGTTAAAGGAATGACGTTGCATTATTTTCAATATATAAGAGCAACATCTGCGAAATATCTGAACTTCTTTCAGAAGCCACACTCTCTCCCTCCTCCTAACAAGACCAAAGCCTGGGAACATCTAAAAACACACATGTCCATGTGACTATCTCTTGACAAAGAAAAATGAGAGAATGCAAGCTGCAGAAAAACAAAATGTTCTTTGGATAAGTCTCACAAGAGATATTTTGTTTTTCATTCATTGCTTTTACATTGCTGTTTGCCAAGCAAGTTTTGTTGTTGCTGAGTTGCTAAATCCCCCCCCCCGGTAGCTCCTGTGCTCTTCCTGTGGGGGTGGAGGAGTCCAGGAAGTGGTGGTTAGGAACAGACACAGCTGGGTGCATTACAGATGTGCGGACTGCAAGGTGAATTGCCATCATTTAGGTCACCTGGTAGAGAGTGCCAGGGAGGAGTCAGTGGTTGCATAGGGCATGTTGGCACCAACGAACTGGGGGAGGCCCGGAGGTGAAGTTTAGGTTGCCAGGTGGGATGCTGAGAGCCAAGATCTCTCTGTGGAACTACCAGGAAAGGATTTTGGAGAAACAGGTGGTTGGTCTGGAAGGAGGGTTGGTTGTTGTTTGGAAGTTGGTTGGTGTGAGGAGGGAAAGTTAGACAGGCACAGCTTACCCCATGGGTGGATGAGAGGGTTAGATTTGCTAGGCTCTGGGGGACATTTTGGGAGAAGACCAGCTTCTACAAAAGGGGTGGGCTCCGCTTGAACTGGGATGAAGCTCCAACCTCTCCTGGAGCTCCAACCATCCAAAGCACCAGTCATAGGTCTGGGAGTGCCCTTTGCAGAGAATCATAGACTTGGAAGAGTCCCTGTGCCAGAGCAGTTGTCAGGAGAAGGTCAGCAGTAGCCCACAAGGTGTTGGGGTAGTTAAATCTTTACTCAACTACACAAAACAGTGCAGGCCTAGTGAGCACAGCAACTTTTTCGAGTAGATTTTGTCCTCCCCCAGGTCCTTCCCAATCAATCTGAGACTTCTTAGTCTTTGCTTCACCCTCTTCATACATTTGCAGGTTCTGGGAGTCTAGGGGGGAGGACTCCCAGGCTTCCTCACCAGCCTGCCTCATCTCTGCCTCTTGAGCCCCCTCCTCTCCAGCCTCCACCTCTGCTTCTGATTCTGGACTGTCCTCTGCCACAGCCTCTTCCTGCTCACTGAACCCTGTTACCTCTTCAGGTTCCAACGCCTCTTCCATCTTCTCAGTCTGCTCCCTCTTCTCCATCTGACGTCTCACCATTGTCCCACCACCACTTCTGGGGCTCTCAGCCTTCTTTCTTTGGGGGTTCCCCAGTCAGTTCTTCCCACCACTCCTCTGCATCCAGCCAGTCCATGACATCGTGAGGGTCATCTAATGCAACCTCCTGCGATGCAGGAATAATGCACTGTGGTTCCTGAGCACCAAACAGCCAGGTTGCTCTCAGGAGCTCAGGAACCCCTTCAAGGGATGTTGGAAAGTAGGTGGGACAAACTGCTCATCAATCATGTCATGTCACAAGGATGCCATGTGATTCAGAGGTGGGTTGTCCCACCCACCTGCCAAAGTGGGCCTGTTTGGGGACAGATAAAGATCTGCTCCATGTAGTCAAAATGTTCCCAACCAATAAGAAGGATAAGGAATGATGTGGGGCCATTCTCTGTGCCAACAAGTTGGAAACTCCAAAAGGGGTAGACTCCTCCCCCAAAAATGTTTTGGGTGATGACACTGGGCCCCAAGAGTAAGTTAGTACTGAAGGTGTGTTCCAGTCACAACAAAGAGACAAAATGTCTAGATACCCTAAATTGTTGAATGGGTTTTAATACATAGGTAGGAGAGAATATCTCAGATGCAATTTATCCCTCCAGGTTCCCATGTGTGTGGGTTGAACAGAGTTTAAAAGTCCCACTCTTAGCAGCAAAATCGAAGCATATAGGAATAGGCTGTGAAGTCTTTGTTAAATTAAGCCCAGCTGTGAAGCAACCTGGCTCCCCCTTTTCATTTAGCTTTCTTAACAAGGACAACAGATTGTGGAAGTAAGCTTAAAATGTGATTTACTTACTCATGGTCATGCACTCAGCTATAGCAGCACTAAAAGCTATGCAGGTAAAATACTTATATTTACAGTAGAAACAGTCTTAGGCAGGGGTAGGCAAACTAAGACCCGGGGGCCGGATGCGGCCCATTTGCCTTCTCAATCCAGCCCGCGGACAGTCTGGGAATCAGCGTGTTTTTACATGAGTAGAGTGTATCCTTTTATTTAAAATGCATCACTGGGTTATTTGTGGGGCCTGCCTGGTGTATTTACATGAGTAGAATGTGTGCTTTTATTTAAAATGCATCTCTGGGTTATTTGTGGGACATAGGAATTCGTTCATTCATCCCCCCCCCATATAGTCCGGCCCACCACATGGTCTGAGGGATGGAGGACCGGCCCATGGCTGAAAAACGTTGCTGACCCCTGGTCTCAGGCATGTGTCTGATAAGGAGCAAGCAGATGTACACCCTCCTGCTTGAAAAATAGGTGGGGGGACAGGAACAGGAAATTACATATGCTGCTTTTCTCCCAGGAGAGGACTGGGAGTGGAAATGACACCACACAGAGCCCTCTCTACCAATTGCATTTCTGTGCCCAGCAGTACTGCTCTGTGGTCATTTGCCCCTAAACTTACCAACTAGCATGGTTGGATTTTGACTGCTCTCATCCACATAACTGGCTGTGCTGTAGAACAGCTGGTCATGGTACTGACCAGAAGGGTCACAACCCTGGATTTAATCTTAAGTGGAGCTCAGGGCCTGGTGCAAGATGTAAGAGTTGTTGAACTGGAATGTGGAAGCTCCCAATGTAACCAGCCTGAGGTAGGTTGAATTAATTTTTTTTCAGACAGCTGAAAAAATATTTATTTGGAGCATTTGTACACTACTCTTCATTCTAAAAGTATCCTAGGGGGGCTTGCAATCAGTTGAAACAAGGACAGACCCTACCCACAACTTTACAATCTAAAAAGGAAAAAAAGACACACAAGGGAAAAGGAACAGGGAGGGAAGAGGGGGAAAAAATCAAACTCAGGTACCAGTTCTTAAACAATAGTTCTAATAATGTCCAACTGGCACAATTCAGGGGCAGAAGGTGCCTGGTGGAGCTGGTCTTTTGGCAAAGCTGTTGAAATGAGCCCTGCTTCCCATCTCTCCTCCCAAGGCAGTCTCACAGAATGGCTGCCCCCATTAAGAAGTTAACAGAAGATTTATTGCCATAAGATACGGTGAAATCATCATCATCATCATAATTTAGTAGTGTATAGTCACCCATCCATAAACAAACCCTGGACAATTTTCAACAAAATACTAACAGCACAATGTAGAATAATAATTAAAACCAACAGTAAATAGCAGCTGAAGAAACAAAGAGCAGCTTCCTTGTATGAAATAAAATAGTTTACAGCCTGGATTTAAAGCTCATCATCATCATCATCATCATAATCATTTATTAGAATTATAGTGACCAATGGTGGCAGCCCCTTAAACCGATGACCCTAAAATATAACCTTCATGCCAATAAGCTCTTAGCCATGAGAGCCAAATGGGCTCCAGTGACCAAGCATGACTGTCTCCACTGTGCCCGACTTTCCCAGGGACACCTGGTTGGCCATGGCTGGAGATGGAGGCCTGGCCAGGAAGATCTTTGATCTTATCCAAGAAAGCAAAATGTGACAGAATGAAGGTTAGAAGCTACAGCTGGCAATCCAAGAAGCTGCCACTCCCCTTTTAGGAACATACAGTATAACAGATGGGAACCATGGAAAGCAGACTGGTGTGAGGAACTGGTTGCTGGCATGCAAGGAGAGAGTCATCTGCAGAAGGGCTGCAGACTTCAGCTCCCAGGAGGCCCTGTGGAGAGGAATTGTATGCTAACCCCTGTGTCAGCCTGCATCAGGTCTGAGGAATCTGTGGCTCTCCAGATGTGGCTGGACTGCAGCTCCCTCCATCGCTGACCACTGGCCATGCTGGCAGGGGGGTAGGGAGCTGGAGTCCAACAACACCTCAGACCCTCCAAGTGCCCCTGAGTTAGAGAAGCTGTCCTGATTTCTGATCTGATTCTGGAATGTCCCGCTTTTTCTTAGGACAACCCTATTTTCAATGGAGAAATGTATGGAGTTATCCGACCCCCCACACTGCCTGAAGACAATCCTGTATAGGAAAGGTTTTTTTTAAATGTTTTATTATGTTTCCATATATGTTGGAAGCCGCCCAGTGTGGCTGGGGCAACCCAGTAAGATGTGTGGGGTATAAATAGTAAAATTATCATTATGGAATGGGACGTCCCTATTTTCATTGGAGAAATGTTGGAATGTATGACATCTTGAGGGCCACAGAATAGCCCCCCATGCCCTATATCTTTGGAATATTCTAAACTGCTGAATTGCTGACTGTGTCCCTTAATTTAGCAGTCAGGGTAGGCGGAAACAATCATAACTAAAAACAACGCAGGCTCATGTCCTATAAATCACCCACATCTTTCAGATTAAATGCAGCCAATTTAGTCCTCTGATGAAAACAGTTTAGTTTACAGTAGCTAAAAGCAATGAGTAACGTTTGGCCTTAGTTAAGATTCAATGGCTCAGCAAGCAAAGCAAATTTAAGACTTTATTTTTACATACCGGTATTTTTGCAGCAGAGTTATGTCTAAGGAAAAAAGTTACTAAACAAAGAAATAATTGTGTTGATTAGACACAGCAATGTAACCTAACATTGAACCCAGCAAATGTTTTTGCTGTTATAATTCTATTTTAATTTATGACCTTCAAGCTGATACTATTGTTCACATAGCATTTTAAATATTTAGCTTAGAGTTGCAAGCTAATACATTGGCAAGCAGCAAAGGCAGCAAGGCATGTGTTTTTTTATCCCTTACTTTACAAATAGCTGCTTTTATTATTTCTGTAAAACATCTGCTTGAATGTGCATGGTCTTGTTTTTAAAGAAAGGCTATCATCAGTTATGTTAGGGGGAAACCCAAAGTTAGAAGAGTTAAATTCTCCTCAGAGTACAGTATCATGATGTGTGCATAGCTCAGCAATGACATGCTCATTACTGGATGGCAAGGGATAGAAGAGAGCCTAGGCTCTATCGTGACACTCCCTGAAATTGGGATATTAGAACTGAATACTAAACTGAAATATTATTTAACTCGAAAGAAAAAAGGAACACAAAGCAGCAAAATATATTTAAAACTGGTAAACTGAAATAACTCAAGTGGCTAAAGCTGCGAAAAAGGAACTGAAATAAACAAATGACCTAACGGAACGCTAGCTAATACCCCGTTTCACTGGGCTGCCAGTTTTCTCAAAGGTAATGAGTTTTTTAAGGCTCTAAGAGCTTGCAACTTTCCTTCTTGAGAAAAAAGAAAATAGAGCAGACTGCTCAGTCTTTAGTTTCAGTCAACACTTTGGGTGCAGAAATGCTGTTCCTTATGGTTTAGTTGCAAACTTAGATAAACAGGCACGTTGCCATTAAAAATGCACAGTGGGTTTCATTAGCTTTCATAGATAATTCTTTTCAGACTGCTCTATAATTCTTTTCAGACTGCTCTTTTCAGACTGGTCTAGGTTGATGAGAATTTCATTGATAGGGTTCCCCAACCAAATTGTTCCTAAAACTTTATATACCTTATCTAAATTCAGTAGGAGGAGAGTTTGGGTGATTGCATGCTGACTTCTTGGTCACTTCATGCCTGCTAGGCCAAATATGATGCACTATGCAGTGGTTCAAAAGTTGGGAGCTGAACACAACATTTTTGGCCTTTTTAAGCACAAAATCTAGACAATATTGTTTTTCTTTTGTGTGTGTGTGAAATGTGCAATCCCACTGGGCAGAGAATCACATGCTACTTGCTCAGACATGATTCATGCAACTTGATTTAGTAGACAAATCATAAGTTTCCATGAAAAAGAAACTATATGATATTTATGACCCAGTACAACATGATATTTTAAGCTAGATGATTGACTTGTTGATGAACCAAGCAGCAGTTTGGTCAGTGTTCTGATTGCCAAAGCTCCCTCAAGTCAGTGAAATATGCACTCGTGGAATTGGTGTCTCTGTGTTTCCAAGAGAGCTCAGCAGCACTCATTTCCTGGCAAGCAATTCACATCGCATCATCCTCTCAGTCAACTGGAAGAGACCTCATGCTTTCCCCTCTCTTCTCAATCCTGCTTGCTGTTGGACCATGAATAAACAAGCTCCCGCTATTTTTAGCTTGACTTTGGCCTTTGTTACAGAATTTTTTAAGAATTTCGTAAGTGCTTTTCCACCAGTGAAATGTAAATATTAATTTATAATAATAATAATTTATTATTTATACCCCACCCATCTGGCTGGGTTTCCCATTCAAATGCATATGAATGGCAGCAAAATACTTAGGGGTGATGTTTGATTCTCATATTTTGGTGTTTCATACAGGAATTAATGGGAAGAGAAACTTAGAGGGTTAGAAATGAACACCCCAAACCCAGCGTAAGGGAACTGCCTACCCTTGGATCAGAGCCATGCTCAAATGGAAATAATTTATCTTTATGAAGCCACTATAAATTGTTCACTATGGATTTCCAGTTTCATATGTATTATACATGTATATTGTTTAAGATCAGTATTTGATACCTAGTTTTTCAGTTGTACAAAATAAAGTGAAAAAAGAAAGAGAAGAAACATAATACAATATGTGAATATACTGTATGTGGGAAGGTTTACTTTAGCAGAGTTAAACAATCCCCTTTATAAGTTTATGCAGCGATCAGCTTGTTGCTGACTCGTCTGAGTTCTACTAATAAAGATGCCTTCCTGGTTAAAAATCCCTTTGAATCCCTCTTACAGAATACACACACGAATCTGATTCATGTTAATATAAAACCATTTTACTCTCAGATTCATTCAGGTTTACAGAACTGTACCTGAAGGCAGGCTTAGGTTACATAACAAGCAAATAAACTATACCAGAGGGAAGTTGGTCCTGAGGTGACTGCAACTGAGCAGTTATCTTTTAAAACTGCCAGCAACCGACAAACTGGTTGTCACAGCAACCAGTTAGAACATGGAGGCTGGTAGTCCTCTGTCGGAATGTTGCACTTGACTGCACCTTTACATCCCACATACCCCTTCTCTTTTTTTATATATATATATAATTTTTATTGATTTTTCAAATTAAACAAATTAAACAAACAAATGCATACATATCCATTCGCATCCTCGCTCCGCCGAGCTATGACTTCCCTCCAACTCGGCAACAGGTTTTCTAGTCCAATCAAATCACGCAGTTTCTTACTTTAATACTTCTATCTATGTCATAGGGTTATTCCAGTCCCGCTAGTGTCTTCAAACTTACATCTTATATAAACAACAAATTTACTCCAGTCTCTTTGGAACCTTGAGTCTTCCTGGTTCCGGATCCTGCCGGTCAGTTTTGCAAGTTCTGCATAGTCCATCATTTTCATATGCCACTCCTCAATCGTTGGTCATTCCTGTAATTTCCACTTTTGGGCTAAAAGTGTCCTCGCCGCGGTTGTTGCATACATAAACAATCTTTGGTCCTTTTTCGCAATCTCATCTCCCATTAAGCCTAGCAAGAAAGCTTCTGGCTTTTTGGGGAAAGTGTACTTAAACATCTTTTTCAGCTCATTATAAATCTGTTCCCAAAACACTTTTGTTTTCTTGCATGTCCACCACTTATGGTAAAAATCACCATCCTTCTTTTTACATTTCCAACATAATTTATCACTCATCCTATACATTTTTGCTAGTTTAACCGGTGTTAAGTACCATCTATACATCATTTTTAATACATTCTCTTTCAAGGTGACACATGCAGTAAATTTCATATTTTCTTTGCATAATTTCAACCACACATCAAAATCGATATTGTACTCAAAGTCCATTGCCCATTTTATCATAACTTCTTTAATTTGTTCATCTATAGTGAACCATTCCAACAACAAATTATACATTTTAGTTAACAATTTGCTTTCACCTTTCAGCAATTTAATTTGGAATCGAGATTTTTTATCTTCAAAACCAACTTTTCTGTCACTCATTAATAAATCATTTACTTGGTGATATTGCAGCCAACCTGTAAAAGCATCCTCAATCTGGCTATATGGTTTTAGTTTCCAACCTTTATCAGTCTTAACTAGTAAGTCATCATATGTGGCCCATTTCCCTTCCATGTTCACTTTCTTTATAGTAAGTATCTCTATAGGGTGGCCCTATAGTATCTCTATAGGGCCACCATGGAGTTTTTCTCTCTAACAGACTTTTATTCCTATCCCATACTTTATATATGGCTCTCCTTATCACATGATTTAAAAATCCTTTATGCACCTTAACCTTATCATTCCAGAGTGCCATCCAAATCTGTTGTCGTGCCCTTCCAAATCTAACAAGTCTGTGTTTTCCAATTTTATCCAATCCTTCAACCAACAGAGACAGGACGCCTCATAGTAAAGTTTCAAGTCTGGCATGGAGAATCTACCTCTTTCCTTCTTATCTATTAGTAATTTAAATTTTATTCTCAGTTTCTTCCCCTGCCAGACAAATCTCGATAGTATTTTCTGCCATTCTTTGAATTGTCCTGTCCCCTTAATTATTGGGATCGTTTGGAATAAAAATAACATCATTGGTAACACATTCATCTTGATCACTGAGATTCTATCACAAAACGACAATTTTAGTCTGTTCCATATTTCTAAATCTTTCTTAATCTCTCTCCAAACAGGTTGATAATTGTCCTCAAATAAGTTTATATTTTTTACCGTCAGCCAGATTCCTAGATACTTTACTTGCTTTGCCACCGTAATCCCACAACTTTGTTGCAAATCTTCCATTTGGACTTTAGTCATATTTTTCATCAACATCTTCGTCTTAGTTTTATTCAATTTAAATCCTGCCAATTGTCCAAATTTTTCAATTTCTTCCAATGCTGTTGGGACGCTACTTTGGGGGTCTTCCAGCGTTAACACCAAATCATCCGCAAAGGCTTTTAATTTAAATTCTTTAGCACCTACTTTAATGCCTCTTACTTCCGGACATTTCCTCAATCTATTTGTTAGGACCTCTAGGACCACGATAAATAATAAAGGTGACAGTGGGCAACCTTGTCTAGTACCCTTAGTTATGTCAAAACTTTCAGATAACACATTATTCACAATCAATTTAGCTTTTTGTTCCGAGTATATTGCTTCAATACCTTTCAGGAAAGATCCCTTCACCCCCATCATTTCCAAACTTCTCTTCATAAATTGCCAAGAGATATTATCAAAAGCTTTTTCCGCATCTATAAACATCATCACCACAGTCTTATCATTCCTGGTCTCCAAATATTCTATTATATCCACTATATGTCTTACAGAAAGACATATAGAAAGCCTGCTTGATCTTTGTGAATTAACTCATTTAAAATTCCTTTAAGCCTACTTGCCATAATATATGCAAAAAGCTTGTAATCATTATTTAGCAAAGAGATTGGTCTATAATTCTTGACACTTAGGCGGTCTTTATCTTTCGGAATTAATGTTATCTAAGTGTCTTTCCATGTATTCGGGATCCTTCCTCCTTTCAGGATACTGTTCATTTTTAAAAAAAATAATTTTATTGATAAAAAAGAAAATACAGTTTCACTAAGACATACATATTTTGTTATCACATATAGGTACGCATGTCTAAGTAGTCAGTTAAGACATTTCTGATTTCCATTCTAGATTCGCACAGAATTAAGAAGCTAGAAACCGGCAACAGAACGCCAGAAAGCAGAGAAGAAGAATGAGAGAAACCACCAAGAAAGAACACAGAAAAAGGAAAGGAAGAAGAAGGAAACAGGAAGAAAACAAGAAGGGTGCCTATAGAAAGGCATCCTTATAACTTTAGTATTTCTTAAGTAATCTTTAGTTAGTTAATCAGTTAATTAAAAATAACTTCCATCACAGACTGTAACACTTCTTTAAATTTCAATAAAGTCTACTTATCATAGAATCATAGAATCATAGAGTTGGAAGAGACCACAAGGGCCATCCAGTCCAACCCCCTGCCAAGCAGGAAACACCATCAGAGCATTCCTGACAGGTGGCTGTCAAGCCTCTGCTTAAAGACCTCCAAAGAAGGAGACTCCACCACACTCCATGGCAGCAAATTCCACTGTCGAACAGCTCTTACTGTCAGGAAATTCTTCCTAATGTTTAGGTGGAATCTTCTTTCTTGTAGTTTGAATCCATTGCTCCATGTCCACTTCTCAGGAGCAGCAGAAAACAACCTTTCTCGCTCCTCTATATGACATCCTTTTATATATTTGAACATGGCTATCATATCACCCCTTAACCTTCTCTTCTCCAGGCTAAACATACCCAGCTCCCTAAGCCGTTCCTCATAAGGCATCGTTTCCAGGCCTTTGACCATTTTGGTTGCCCTCCTCTGGACACGTTCCAGCTTGTCAGTATCCTTCTTGAACTGTGGTGCCCAGAACTGGACACAGTATTCCAGGTGAGGTCTGACCAGAGCGGAATACAGTGGTACTATTACTTCCCTTAATCTAGATGCTATACTCCTATTGATGCTAGAATGGTGATTGTGTATCATTGGAAAGAGAATCTGTTATTATCTGTTATTCATTTCTGTTATTCATTTTTGGAGAATCTGTTATTATCTGTTATTCATCTGTTATTCATTTTCGGCGTTTTGTTTTAAATTAATTATTTCATTCCATTAGTTATTCCAAACATAACCAATAATTCTCGTCAATGCCTTTTTTACCTAAATATTCATTCAAGTCCTTCCATTGATTTTGAATTGTACAACTAGATGTTTTCCTTATCCATTCAGTCAATTTTGCCAGATGTCATACTTTAGTCAGCCATTCCTCTTTACTTAGTGTACAATTCTCTTTCCAATGATACGCAATCACCATTCTAGCTGCTGCTGAAATATATTTATTGGCCTTCTCCTTAGGGATGTCATTACTCATAATTCCCAGTAGGTATAATTCTGGCTTTTTGGGGAATAGAAGTTTTATTATTTTTTGAGTTTCTTCGTGAATTATACCCCAGTATTTCTTTATAACGGGGCATGCCCACCACATATGAAAAAAGCTCGCCATCGGGGCGTTACACTTCCAGCACTTACTGTTATTTGATTTGCTTATTTTTGCCAGCCTTTCTGGTGACATGTACCACCTATGGTGCATCTTCATGAAATTTTCTTTAAGTTGGTAAGAAGCCGTAAATTTTATGGTTTGGGTCCAGAACCTCGTCCACTCTTTCTGATGTATCTCATGTCCCAAATCCTGTTCCCATTTTATTATATTTTTGCCTTTATTTTCCCGATCTGAATCATCTTTATTTAATAATTTGTATAATTTTGTAATTATTTCCTGATCACTTTGTAACACCTCTTTCTCAAATTTTGATGTTATACTTTCGAACCCTCTCCCTTTAAGATCTTTATCAAAATTTGCCTTTAACTGGAAATATTCCAGCCATTTGATTCCTTTAATCTTCAATTCCTCATACCCCTTTAAGTTAAATTCTCTTCTAACCTTACTACCAAGTCTTTGTAGATTAGCCATTTATTTTCCCTTTCACTTTTTAATGTTGATGCCGCCTCGAGTGGAGAGGCCCACCATGGTGTTCTCTTCACTGTTTGGGTTTTTTGTCCTTTCCCATACCTCCATTAACGCTTTTCTTACTAAATGATTGTTAAATCGTTTATGCACCTGCATCTTGTCATATAATAGGTAGCCATGCCACCCATAAATCCTATCCCACCCTTCCAGTGCCAATAGCTCTTTGTTTTCTAATAGTATCCACTCTCTTATCCAACTCCAGCATACAGCTTCAAAGTACTTTTTCAGATTTGGTACCGCGAAGCCTCCTTTTTCCTTAGGTCCCATCATGGTGTCCGCCTTAATTCTTGCCTTTTTCCCCTGCCATATAAAATTTGCCAGGTCTCTTTGACAGTCTTTTAAATATTTAGTTCCAATTATTATAGAAGCTTCCCTAAAAAAGGAACATAATTTTCGGGAATATTATCATTTTAATCAATGAAATTCTTCCTAGCAACGACAGTTTTAATTTCCCCCATTTCCCCATAATTTCCTTAACTTCTTTCCACTTTTTAATATAATTATCCTTGAATAAATTTGCATTTTTATTTGTGATACATAACCCTAAATAGTTTACCTTATTTTCAATTTTTATTCCCGTTCTCCTTTCCAATTCACTTCTTTCTGTCTCCCCCATGTTTTTTGTCAATAATTTAGATTTTTCTTTGTTCAATTTAAAGCCAGATACTAAACCAAATTCTTTCATTTTTTCTAAAGTCTTTGCAATACTTTGTAAAGGTGATTCGGTTGTGACTATTACGTCATCAGCAAAGGCTTTGAGCTTGTAACAATATTTCCCTATATTAATGCCCTGAATTTCTTTTTCCTTTCTCAAGTCTCTCAGCAAAATTTCTAATGTTACTATGAATAGTAATGGTGACAAGGGACACCCTTGTCTAACCCCCCTTTCAATTAGAAAATTTTCCGTAATTTCATTATTTACTTTGCCATCTGTTTTTCATATATTGCCTTATCTCCCACATCCATATGTTCTAGGGTTTTAATCATAAAATCCCAAGATAGGCTATCGAAAGCCTTTTCCGCGTCAACCAGTAACATAGCAATCTTCTTGCTGGGATTCATCTCTGCATATTCTATTATGTCCAAAATTACTCTGGTATTGTCCTTAATGTGTCTCTTGGATAAGAACCCGGCTTGGTCTCTACCTATCGTTCTTTTTAATACCCCTTTAATCCTGTTTGCCATTACCCCCGTAAATATTTTATAATCAATATTCAATAATGAAATTGGTCTATAATTTTTAACCAACTTCAACTCCGTCCCTTTCTTTGGGAGTAGCGTTATAAGAGCTTCTCGCCATGATTCTGGGATTTCCCCATGATCTAATATATCATCCATTATCCTTTTAAGTTTTGGCACTATTATCTCTATTAGTTCTTTATAGTATGTAACCGGAATCCCGTCGGGGCCGGGTGATTTTCCAATTTTCAATTTTTTTATTACTTCTCTTATCTCTTCCTCATGTACCTTCCTATTTAGTAGTGTTTTTTCTACCTCCTCTAATTTTGGGGGTTGCTTCCCTTCAAGGTATCTATTTCTTTCTTTCTTTTTTTTCTGTTTTTTTTTATTAGAAAATTTATTGTTGTTATACGAACAATTTGCACAATCATACTTATACAAATTAAGTAAGTAGTACAAAACACATTAAAAAGCATTGTCCTCCTGGACTCATACAATACACTTTAATTCAAATAAGAAAATAGGACAAAGAAGAAAAGGAAAAAGAACCTAAAGAAAAGAAGAAGAAAAAGAAAAGAGAAAGGAAAAAAAAAGAAAAAAGAAAAAGGCATTTCCACCGCCTTTCACACAGTGCTAAATAAACTATTTTATCTGTACTCTGCCTCTTCGATTGTTATTCCAATTCTTCATTTCACATTGACACATTACCTTTAATTAAACAATATACATTGATATTCTCCCTGTCAGGTTACTCAATACACAGCCAAGTATTTTTTCCTGGACCTGTTTTTCCCAAATATTCATTCAAACATTCCCATTGTTTTTTAACCTCTTCTTTGGGTTTTTTTCGAATTAAATTTGTTAATTTTGCCATTTCCAAGTATTCACAGATTTTATCTACCCATTCCACTTTTGTTGGTATAATATTTCCTTTCCAATTTTTAGCCACCAACAATCTTGCCGCTGTAGAGGCGTATAAAAATATATTAATTTTGTCTTGGGGTATTTCTTTGTTTATAATACCCAGTAAATATAGTTCCGGTCTCTTTGTAAACGATAATTTGAGTATTTTTTTCAATTCTTCATGTATCATTTCCCAGAACTTTTGAATCAATGGGCATGACCACCATATGTGAAAGAAAGAGCCTGTTGCCTTATGGCACCTCCAGCACTTATTATCAGCTGACTTACACATTTTTGCTATTTTGTCTGGAGTAAAGTACCATCGGTAATGCATTTTTATAAAGTTCTCCCTGAGAGTGTAACATGCTGTAAAATTTACAGTTTCTCTCCAGAATTTTTCCCATTGTTCATAATCTATCTCTCTTCCCAGGTCTTGTTCCCATTTGTTTATATACTTCCTTTTTACTTCCTTTTCCAATTCTGTGTTTTCTAGGAGACTATACATTTTCGCAAGTGTCTTCGCTTTGTTTGAAAGGATTTCTTTTTCAAATTTTGAATTTTTGTCGCCAAATCCCCTATTTTGTTTATCTTTTTCATATGTAGCTTTTAATTGAAAATACTCTAACCAATTTATCCCCTTGTATTTTAAATCTTGGTACTCCTTTAATTTCATTTCTCCATTCTTTTCTTCTAACACCTCCCTGTACGTCAGCCATTTTTCTTTTTTATGACATTTCAATGTTGAGTTCGCCTCTACTGGAGATACCCATATGGGGGTCTTTTCAAACACCTTTCCTTTAGTTCTTTCCCAAGTTTCTATTAGTGCTTTCCTTATTATGTGATTTTTAAATTCTTTATGTAATTTCGTCTTTTCATAAAATAGGTAGCCATGCCAACCATATAATTTATTCCACCCCTCCAATTCCAATAGCTCTTTGTTTTCCAATTTTAACCACTCTTTTATCCAGGTCCAGCATGCTGCTTCAAAATACCTATTCAGGTCTGGGAGTGCGAAGCCTCCCGTTTTCCTTTGACTTAATAAAATTTCTTTTTTCATTCTGGCCTTCTTCCCTTGCCACACAAAATCTGCTAAGTCTTTCTGCCAGTCTTTGAGGTTCTTCGTCCCAGTTATTATTGGAATGTTTTGAAATAAAAACAGGATTTTTGGTAAGGCAATCATTTTAATCATCGATACCCTCCCCCAAATTGATAATTTTAAATGCGCCCACTTTCCTAAACTTTCCTTTATTTCTCTCCATTTCTTAATGTAATTGTTTTTAAATAAATTGGTATTTTTACTTGTTATCCATATTTCCAAGTAGTTTACTTTACTTTCAACTTTAATTCCCGTGTCCTTTTCTATATCCTTTTTCTCCTTTTCCCTTACGTTTTTCGTTAATATTTTGGATTTATCTTTATTTAATTTAAAGCCTGATACCTCACCGTATTTTTTCATATGTTCTAGTATTTTCCCAATATTATCTCCTATTAATTCAGTCATTACGATAACATCATCGGCGAACGCGCGTACTTTGTGGCATGTTGTTCCTATTTTAATTCCCTTTATTTCCTTATCTTTCCTCATTGCAATTAACAGGGTTTCCAGGGTCATAATGAAAAGCAGAGGTGAGAGCGGACATCCCTGTCTTGTCCCACGCTCGCTCTTAAAATTCTCTGTAATTTCATTATTTATAAGTAACTTAGCATTTTGTTCTTTATAAATTGCATATATCCCATTCAAGAATTTATCCCCTAAGTTCAATTTTTTACAAATACAATTCAGAAAATCCCAGGAAACACTGTCAAATGCCTTTTCCGCGTCTATTAGGAGCATGGCTATTTTTTCGCTTGGATTAAACTCAGCATATTCTAATATGTTTATAATTGTTCTAATGTTCTCCTTTATTTGTCTCCCTGGTAAGAATCCCATTTGGTCATTCTTTATTATCCTGTTCAAAAAAACTTTCGCTCTATTGGCTAGGACTCCGGAAAAAAGTTTATAGTCGATATTTAACAGCGAGATGGGCCTATAATTTTTAATCAGGCCCAAGTCCGCTCCTTTTTTAGGTAATACTGTTATTAATGCTTCCTTCCATGAATCTGGTATTTCTCCCTTCCTTAAAATATCATTCATAAGTATCTTGAGTTTAGGTATTATTATCTCATCCAATTTTTTATAATACATTACTGAAATACCATCCATACCTGGTGACTTTCCATCCTTCATTTTGCTCAATACATTCCTTATTTCTTCTTCCTCTATATCTTTATTCAGACCCTGGAATTCTGCTTCATTTATTTCTGGAAGGTTATTCTCTGTTATATACTTTATAATGTCTTCTTTCGATTTGTTTTCATCTTTATATAATTTTTTGTAATAGTTTAGAAATTCTATTTTTATTCTTTCCGGATCTGTTATTTCTTCTCCTTCTATCCGTATCTTATTTATAACTCGTGCACTTTGTCTTTCTTTGTTTAGCCACGCTAGCATTCTGCCTGGTTTATTCGCGTGTTCGAAATATCTTTGTTTTGTCCACAATATTTTATTTTTAATCTCCTCATTAGTCAACTCTGTTAGGTGCGTCTGCAACCTCTTAATAATTTGTAATATTTCTTTTCTTTGGGTTTCTAGTTAACTCTTTCTCTTTTTCCCTTATTTGTCTATTCATATCTATTATATTCTTCCCTTTTTCTTTTTTGGTCTTTCCCATCTGCTGAATCCCATAACCTCGCATATAAGCTTTACTTGTTTCCCATATCAACTTCCTCTCTGCTCCTTGCTTTTCATTTAATTCGAAAAACTCTTTCAAAGCTTCTTTTGCCTTATTAACCCTTTGTTCATCTCTCCAAATCATATCATTCCACCTCCATCTCCCTTTTGTCTTGCCTCTGAGTTCCAATTTAATTACCACTGGGTTATGATCTGATATTGTTCTATTCATTATTTCTGTTTTTACTACATTCAACATTAACCTCTTTGTCAACCATATCACATCTATTCTGCCACCTGATTTCTTTGCTTCTGAATAATGAGTTATCTCTTTTGCTGACGGGTTTTTCACTCTCCATGCGTCATATAAGTCCAAATTATCCACCAATTGGAAAAAAAGAGAGGGGCAGCTTGCCTGATTTATTTACATTATCCCTTTGAGTTCTATCCAGTTCAATTGAAACCACACCGTTCATATCCCCCATGATAATTATATTTTCACCCACATACTCCCCCAAAATTTCGTCCACTTTTTTATAAAATTCATCTTTTCTGTTATTGGGTGAATATAATCCCACAATAATTACTCTCCCATCTCTAGTATCAATTTCTATTCCAATTATTCTTCCTTCCTCATCCTGGAATAATTTACGTGGGTTCAATGACTCCTTGATGTAAAAGACTACTCCTCTCTTTTTTTCCTCTCCTGCTGTAATAAATTCTACACCCAGTCTATTATTTTTTAACACTCTTACATGGTTCTTAGTGATATGCGTTTCCTGTAAACACACGACATCCCATTTCTTTCTTTTCAGTTCATGTTCAATTCTATTTCTCCTATATTTACTATTCATGCCGTTCACATTCCAAGAAATACAATTTAACGTCATTTTACTACTCAACCTACTTATTCTCCTCTTTGTTTCACTTTTATTGTACCGACAATATCAAGACCCAGCCCAAGGCACTTAAGCTATTTGTCAATTTGTCAAGTATTTAAAATTTAGGATATGAATATACAATATACAATATGCAGTGTACCTGTTACTTTCTCTAATCCCGTGAGGGAGATCTTACTTTTTATTCACAATATAATATGTCAAAAAAGGAGAATAAGCAAAAGATAAAATAAGACACAATAACACAAACAAAAAATAAAAACACAATATATAATCAGTTCATATATTTGTATGAGTTGAGATGTAGTTCTCTCGGGTTTCGCTCTCTATTCAGGCACGTCTTCCCCTTCTAATTCTTCTTGATATTTCCTCCAAAAGATTTTAGTGTCTGCTACTGATCTAAAATAGCGTCTTCTTTCTCTATATGTAAAGGAAAGCCCTTCCGGGAATTCCCATTTGAATTTTATGTTATTTTTCCTTAACGCCGTTGTCATAAATCTGAAATTGTCCCGTTTTTTCAAAAGTCGTGGTGGAATCTCTTTCACTATCTCCACCTTCCCTCCATCTATTATCAGAGGGTTTGCTCTTCCATTTACCAATAACTTGTCTCTTAACAGCCTTGAATTCAAAAATATCAAGCAGTCCCCTGGTCCTCTTTTATTTTGGTGCTTTTGTGATCTAATTCTAAATATTTTATCAACGTCCATTGCCATCTCGTTTTCCTCCACTCTTAGCCATTTTGCTATTTCTTTAATTAGTTTTGATGATATGTCTTCATCCTGCGATTCTTTTACGCCTTTTATGCGGAGAATAATCTCCTTCTGTTTCATCTCAAGAACAGCCAGAGCGTCGTATGTTTCTTCCTGTATTTTCCACAATTCTTGTATTTCCTCTCTATTACTCTCTTGTCCTTTTTTATCTCTTTTTGTTCTTGTATCTATTCAAGGTATCTATTTATTTCTTGCTCATCTGTTTTTTCTGCTTTATATAATTTTTGATAATATCTTATGAAACTTTCTTTTATTCATTCTGAATCAACAATTTCTTCTTCTCCATCCAGTATCTTGCTTATTGTTCTCTCCATCTGTCTTTCTTTTACCATCCAAGCTAGCATTCTCCCTGTTTTATTTGCATGTTCGAAGTACCTTTGTTTTGTCCACAGAATCTTTTTTTCAACCTCCTTGTTTATTAAGTCTGAGAGATGTGATTGAGGATTTTTTATACTTTGTAGAATTTGTTCGTTTTTTGGGTTCTTTAGTAATTCCTTCTCCTTCCCTCTTATTTGTTTATTTATTTCCATAATATTTTCCTTTTTGTTTTTCTTTATAACTGCCATTTGTTGGATACCCCACCCTCTCATGAAGGCTTTACTGGTATCCCATACTATTTGCCTCTCTGTACTTTGTTTTTCATTTAACTCAAAGAATTCCTTTAATCTTTCTCTCATCATTTTAACCCTTTGCTCATCTCTCCAAATTTCCCCATTCATCCTCCATCTTCCCTTTGTTGTTTTTTTAAATTTCATATAGATTTTAATTGGATTATGGTCTGATATTGTTTTGTTTAATATATCAGCTTTGTAAATGTTTAACATCAATTTTTCAGATACCCAGATTGCATCTATCCTTCCTCCTGATTTATGCACTTCCGAGAAGTGCGTTATGTCTTTCACACTTGGGTTTCTCACTCTCCACACATCTTGTAAATTCAAGTTCTCTACTAGGTTAAAGAAGGAGAGCGGCAGTTTCCCTGAGTTGGAAGTTTTTTCTCTATCTGTCCTGTCAAGTTCAATAGAAACTACCCCATTCAGATCACCCATAAGCATCAAATTTTCGCTTCCAAAATCCCATAAGATCTCCTCCAGTTTACTGTAAAATTCATCCTTTCGGTTGTTAGGTGCATAGATACCAACCACTACTATTTTCCCTTCTTTTGTTTGTACTTCCACCCCTAGGATCCTGCCTTCTTCATCTTCGTACACCTTTTTTGGGCATAACACCGGGTTTACATACATCACAATACCCCTTTTTTTCTCATTCCCTGAAGAGATAAACTCCTTCCCCAACCTGTCATTTTTAAGCACCCTTACATGATTCTTTGATATATGAGTTTCCTGTAAGCATATAATGTCACAATTCCCTTTCTTAAGAATACATTCTAATTTGTTCCTTTTCAGTTTACAGTTCATTCCATTCACATTCCATGATAAACATTTCAATCATAGAATCATAGAGTTGGAAGCGACCACAAGGGCCATCCAGTCCAACCACCTGCCAAGCAGGAAACACCATCAAAGCATTCCTGACAGGTGGCTGTCAAGCCTCTGCTTAAAGACCTCCAAAGAAGGAGACTCCACCACACTCCTTGGCAGCAAATTCCACTGTCGAACAGCTCTTACTGTCAGGAAGTTTTTTTAATGTTTAGGTGGAATCTTCTTTCTTGTAGTTTGAATCCATTGCTCCGTGTCCGCTTCTCAATGACATAACTCTTTGTTAAATGTCTTCTGTTTGACCTGTCTATATTTAAAAAGCAAAACCAAAGATAACTGTCCGGGTTAAAAGCGAGAAAGAAAGGAAGAAATACCTGACAGAAAGAAGGAAAAGCTCTACTTTAGACTTGGCTTCATTTCTGGTTGTTCTTTATCTTAATCTTGCTTCTGGAGCCTTCTCTCCACACAACTCTTCTGAATACTTTTGCCAGAAGACTTTGGTGTCATCCACCGACCTAAAGGTCCTTTTCCTTTCTTTAAATGTAAAAGAAAGGCCCTCAGGGTATTCCCATTTAAACCTAATTTTGTTTCTCTGCAACGCAGAAGTCAAAAATTTATAATCCTCTCTCTTCTTCAGAAGTCGTGATGGTATTTCTTTCATTATTTCTATCTGATTCCCTTCCATTTGCAGTGGATCGGCTCTACTCTTTATTAGAATTTTATCTCTTAGCAGTCTCGAGTTTAGGAAGACAAGGCAGTCTCCGGGGCCTTTTTTAATCTTTGCTTTGTTGACTTTAACTCTGAATATTTTTTCAATGTCCAAAATTAATTCTTCTTCTTGTACTTTTAACCATTCTGTGAGCGCTTTCATTATTTTTGTAGCAACATCCTCGTCCCGACTTCCCTTAAGTCCTCTTAAGCGGAGAGTCATCTCCCTTTGCTTCATCTCCAAGACGGCTAAAGCGTCCAACGTCTCCTCTTGTACTTTCTTAAGCGTGTCGATTTCATTTTGGTTCCTCTCCTGGGTTCTTTTAATTTCTTTTTGTTCTAGCTGGGTTTTTTATGTATTTCTTCCTGTTTTTGTACCTTTACTTTCGTCTCTTGTAATGTTGTGTCCAACTCCTTTTGCTTAATTACCATCTGACTTACTTGGTTTGTCAGTTCCAAAATCATATTAGAGTTCTTTTCAATCTTACTTCCCATCAACTCCATTTTCCCATCTAATGCTTGTATTTTTTCTCCCAGATTGTTTCCCATTCTCTCCATTATCGCCAATATTTCTTTGAGTTCCGTATTATTGTCACTTTCATACGTAGATGTTCTCCTTTGATGACTCTGTGCTGCGGCTCCATTCAGCCCCTTGTCTCTCTTACCTGCCATATTGCTTAATAAAAAACAAAGCTTCTGTTTCCTTTTTCCACTGTTCTTCCGAACTTATTTCTGCGATCTGTCAATATTTGGGACTCCCCGTAGGAATCTTAAATACACACTAGTCCATGTCTTTCCTTTCCCACGTGTTTAAACTTCAATTGCTCTCTCATTCACTTCTACGAATGGAGAAACCCATCTTTCTTAAATTGACCACTAGGTGGTGTTTCCCCTTTAACACAGTTGGATTCTTTTCATTGTAGTACTTCTGGTCACCACTACTGTCTCTATTGTCACTGTGTTTTCACTCTGGCTCTACTCTTTCAGCACGCCCAGCTCTCTTTGGCGTCTTTCCCCTTTCTGTTCCGATTCTCCTCTGCTAATGGCGGACCCCCCGCCCTGACTCAGCACACCTCCGCGTCTCAACCACCGTTCACACTGTCACTGTAGGTTTATTTCTTTATAACTCCAAATCTCTCTGTTTGATCCTCACAGTCAGTTAAGTATCTATCATCCCCTTGTTAATGACTCCGTCCGTCTTACTTGCACTCTCCTTCCTTTATCTCTTGGTCAGCTTTTACTGTTCCCCTCTGTTTTCTTCCTTTACCGTTTTAACAGTAACCATACGTGTTACGCTGCAAACCCCTTTATTCCAACTGAAAGTTTTGGGTTTAAAAGCCAGACTGCTTTCTGCTCCGTCACTCCCTTCCCTCCTCCCTTTTTGCGAGGGTCGTTTGTTCTTACGTTTAATTTTTGTTAGCTGGGAGTGCGTTTCTTTTTCTTTTTAGCCCTCTTTTTGTTTCGGGGAGCTCAGCACACGTCTTGCCCGGCTCTCGGGGGCGTTTCGCGTTGGGAAGGGAAAATGCCCTTTTGCGCGGAGGTCCTCCCTTTTAATTATTAGTCCGTTTTAGCTCAGTTCTTTTTATGGGAGACCTATGTCGCGCTGCCGTGGGCTTTGCCCTCAGGATCCCCTCTGAGGTCGGGTGGCTCACGCCTCGCCCCCGTTCTACCTCTTCCTCCAACGCTGGGTCTGCTTCACGATCGAAGAAGCGCAGATCCCCACCCGGCGCTTAGCGTGCTGCTCTGGAAGTCCCAGGATACTGTTCATATCCTCACTCAGAACTGGTATCAGTTGTCCACTTAGAGATTTATAGTATTTTGCTGTCAGTCCATCTGGTTCTGGGGCTTTACCTATTTTCAATCATTTTATAGGTTCTTGCCGCCGATATCCATGCATTCAGTTCCTCTCTCTTTTCCAGAGGGATTTGATCTAATTTATGAGTTTCCAAATACTTCTCTATTTTCCTGCAATCCTCTTTTCCCTGCTGGTATAAATCCTTGTAAAATTTTTGGAAAGCCTTCCTTATTTCTTTCGGTTCCTCCGTCACACCATCTCCAATATTCAACTTACTGATTATATTCTGATTTTGTCTCTTTCTTAACTGCCACACTAAAAGCTTTCCAGTTTTGTTTGCTGACTCAAAATTCTTTTGTTTCATTAACTTAATCTTCCACTCCACCTGATTCACCAGCATGGATAACTGAGTTTGCAACATTTTAATATTTTGTTTTAACTGCTCATCTTTAGGTTTCAATGTCAATTTCCTCTCACATTCCATTAAATGATGTAAAATTTCCTCCTTCTTTCTATCCTTTAGTCTTCTCTGGTAACTGTTTTTCTGTATCAAAAATCCTCTCATTACGGCTTTACTCACATCTCATACCATGTCCAGTCCAGTTTCCTTGTTCAGGTTCAGGTTGAAATAATCATTTAAAGTCTCTCTTGCTTTTTCCACTATTGTTTGGTTGTCAAATAAACTTCGTTGTCAAATATCATTCATCCTCCACCTGGAGGGAGGCTGTTCTTTACTTTTCAATTCCAACAAAATTGAATTATGATCTGATAGTGTCCGTGGGATAATCTCACTCTTTGTTGCCCTTGGTACCAATTCCTTGGTAATCCGAATATGATCAATTCTTCCCGAACTCTGGTTTGGTTCTGAGAAAAATGTAAAGACTTTAGTAGTAGGATGTTTCAGTCTCCAAATATCCACTAATCCAAGATTGTCTGTCAAATCAAAAAAAGTATTTGGTAATTTGCCTTCCCTTGTTGTCTTTCTGAATGAAGATCTATCTAGGTCTGGCATTACCACTCCATTAAAATCTCCCATCACTATCAGCTTCTGATCCATAAATTCTGACAGTCTCTCCTCCAGTTTCTTGAAAAATTCAGCCTTGTTTTCATTGGGTGCATATATTCCAATCACCATTATTTTTTCGCCTTGCAGAGATATTTGAATTACTAAGATTCTCCCCTCTTCATCCTTCAAGATCAGTTTTGGATCTAATTTTTCTTTTATGTACATTACCACTCCTCTCTTTTTGCAAGCATCTGAAGAGACAAATTCTCTACCCAACTTTTTATTAATCAAAATATGTCTATGTTTTCTAGCAACATGAGTCTTACAAAACTTACAACAAATTATGTCCAAATTCCGTCTTTTTAACACATGTCCAATTCTATTTCTCTTATTTTTCTCGTTAAGTCCGTTAACATTCCAAGAGATCAATTTCAAAGCCATTGTCCTTGTTTCTAACTATCCGATAGGTAACTTAAAGTTGGGTAGTCTTATTATTATCAATATCCTCCTCTCCTTCTTCCTCTTCTCCCCCCTCCTCTTCTCAGGCAGTACATTACCCCTTCTCAGGCAGTACATTAACAAAAGGAAACAACTTTAATTAACCACCCAGAGTCCCAGTTTCTGGAAACTTTCTTTTGGCAGGGGCTTTGTCAGGATGTCAGCAGTCATCTCTTTGGTGCTGCAATAAGATAGTTCCACAAGTCCACTCTGAATCATTTCACAAATGTAGTGGTACTTCACCCCAATATGCTTTGTTCTTGTGTGGAACTTCTCACTCAGAGATAGCTTCATGCAACTTTGATTATTCTCTAGCAGCTTAACAGGTACCTTGCTCACCAACCTAAAGTCCTTAATGAGTTGATCCAGCCAGGCAACCTCTCTGCATGCTTCTGTAGCTGCAACATACTTTGCTTCTGTGGAAGATAATGCTACACAGTTCTGTTTATAACTACCCCATGAAACAGGTCCATCCCCGAACATAAACACCTGTGGATTTATAATCAGCATTGTCGCCAGCCCAATCTGCATCAGTATACCCAATCAAACTAGGATTACTGACAGCTGGTAACCTTAATTTAGAATACATAGTACCCTTTAGGTACCGCACCACCCTTTTAACTCCTGTCCAATCATACTCAGTGGGAGCATTTACTTTTCTACTAAGTATCCACACATCGTTGGTTATGTCAGGTCTACATGTGGTAAAGGTAAAGGTAAAGGTACCCCTGACCATTAGGTCCAGTCCTGACCGACTCTGGGGTTGTGGCGCTCATCTCACATTATTGGCCGAGGGAGCCGGCGTACAGCTTCCAGGTCATGTGGCCAGCATGACTAAGCCGCTTCTGGCGAACTAGAGCAGCGCACAGAAACGCCGTTTACCTTCCTGCCGGAGCAGTACCTATTTATCTACTTGCACTTTGACATGCTTTTGAACTGCTAGGTTGGCAGGAGCAGGGACCGAGCAATGGGAGCTCACCCCGTCATTGGGATTTGAACCGCCAACCTTCTGATCAGCAAGCCCTAGGCTCTGTGATTTAGACCACAGCGCCACCCGCGTCCCTTTAGTTAGTTAGTAGATCCCAAACTGAGTAGGTGATGACTTCCGGTCGGCGCGCCGGAGATGGCGGTCGGGGGGACAAGTCGTTCCTGACTTTCCCCCGTCAGACCGGGTAAAGGGGTGCTCGCGCCAGCGCCGCGACCCCCAAAACCCCCGGGAAGGGCGTCCCGGGACCCGGAGGACCCGCAAGAGCCCGGATGCCGGTCCCGGTTCCAGGGAGCTCTCAGCGGAGCTCTCTGGCGATCGGCCGGCGGAGCTCCAGGGTCCGCTTACAGCCCCGTCTGGCGAAGCTGCAAGACTGCCACAACCGAGCGCGCTGATTCCTCCTAATTCTTCAATTCGGAACTGTAAGTAACCTACAAGAAAAATCTTTAAAATTTTGATCCATTTGGAACTTGGCTTGAGGGCGAAAATACGGAGGTCCGTCCCTTGCCATTGTGTAACAACGACAGGGCATTGTTGCACAGACTGAGAAGTTATGCATGGAATTTGACACTTTGTTTCGGAGATTTAACCCTTGCGATCCCCCCCCCGGTCCTAGGGGGCAGACGAAGTAAATTTAATTGTTGAGAGCAAGAGAAGTACTTTGGAGCCTTGGAACTTTTGAAAAATTATTAAAAGTTTGGAAAAGTCAGAAAAGTTAGAAAAGAACTGTTTGCTGAAAATGGCGGCGAAACAGGATGTGGATTTGATAACATTGCTGGAGGCACTGAAAGAACTTAGAATGGATTACAAAGTTGGAGTGAAAGCACTGAGAGCTGAACTGGCTGCTGCTGGGAACAGCACTGTGACTGAGATAAAGCAAAGTATAAACAAAGGTCTGACTGGTCAGGATTTACAATTCGACTCTGTGAACAGTGTCCTTGATGTGCCCAAACAAAGGAAGCCTACCCAGAAGACAACCAGCTGCAAAAGATTTATACATCTCAAACCAAGAGCTGTCACCACCATCAGGAAAAAGAGAATTACTAGGAGAATGGACAACAAACCACAGCTCAGCGGTAAACAGCGGAGAGGGAGACGTGACAATCTGGACCAAAAGTGGAAGGGAAGGCTAAAAATTTTTATGGACACTGCTTTGGATGTCACCCTGCAGCACAGACATTGGGTTCCAAAGTGGGATCCTGCTGGCATAGGATGAACATTTATATAATGTAACTGTTTTGTGGATTATTGGTTTCTGAATCTGGATCTGGAGGACATGAGGATAGTATGATTTTAGAAAAATAATGATATAAGATTGATAATGAAGATAGTGATATAAGGTTGATAATGATATAAGATTGAGAAATGAAGATTGATAAATATTGATATAAAATTGATAGATATTATGTATGATAAGTTAAGATAAGTAAACTTGATGCTGAAATAGTCTGCGCCGGGGACTGGGGGGGGGGAGCAGGAATTTGTTTAAAGTAAAAGATAAGATTATAAAAGATGTGATTGATAAGCGATTAGAAATTAATGAACTAGGGAAATGTTAAAGATGTGGAAGTGGAAACCTGGTAAGAATGTAAATAATGATAAATGAAAACAATGAGGGGGGGCGTGAGGAAGTCATCAGAGAATGTATAAAATGAATGTGATCTGGCCTGATTCGAGGCTGGACAAAAATTGGAAAATCTAATAAAAATTATTGTAAAAAAAAAAAAAAAAACAAACTGAGTAGGTGATGGGGAGATGGTAACTCATGAGCGCCATTTTCCCAGGCATTGTTTTTAGTTATTTCCAGTACTTGTCATACAATAAAAATCTCCTAAGAAAATTTATAAATTGATACAATTAATCTACCAATCATCAGATTAATATTGTGTGTGGCTCCTGCTTGTTTCCCTCCCCATGCATCAATGATAGAAATAAGGTTCCCATCCTTGGATTAAACTGATTTTTGGCAAATCTATGTTACTCCCCTGGTGCTCTTCTACAACTCAGCATGCAAAATGTTTCATGATGCCTTGTTGCACTCTTACAGAATGACTAAGGGGTGCTCACACAACTGAAAGCTAACATCTGACAAAGCCTTGAACTCCATTTGCCCTTGCACAACAAAGGAGATGTGTTTGCCCACCTAGTGACTCGCCAAGCCAGACATAGTTATGAACTGTGCATGTTTGCCCACCAGGAGCTTGGCTAACCTCTGCATTGTGTAGTGCCTGCCTGAACTGCAACAGCCATGGGGGAGGCGGGGCAGGGCGGGGGGGTCAAGCATTTGGCCAGCAGCCATGCATGGCTGGTGGGCTGAGTTTGGCTCAGAGAGTCCCATGCATGCTGGATGACCAGTAACTAAACAAACAAACAAACAAAACACTCACCTCACTGTTGGCTTCAGAAAAAGGATAACTTTGAAAAGCACGCAAATAGCAGTTGACGATTGATGCAAATCTTTCCATGCACTCTGTGCTGCTGGCTCTTGCCATTTGTGAGGCATTAGCTTAATGATGCTCATCTTTCCATTTGAGGAGCAATTACCGGTACTTGAAAGAGAAACAAAGTAAGCTGGGGCCCATTCACACCAGATGTGACTCTACCTGGAAGCGTATTCTCACAACATGCTCAGGGAAACAAGTGGCAGCCTGGCAGAGAGAAGGAACTCCATTCAGGAACAACCAGATGGTGAAGAAGTTAAGCTTTTGAGAAACCTATGTCACTTTCTTCACAAAACGAAGCAGATTAGCCACTAGAAAGGCAACCTGTGAGACTATGGAAACTTCTTGATAGGAAATGAGCTAATCTCTTTTCTCAGCTCAGCTGAGAATTGGTTGTCTTTTTTGCAAGTATTTTTAATTGGTTTTCACATGTGCATAAAAAACATAGCTAGATAACAAAATATAATCATAGCACCTCTCCCCTACCCCCCAACTCTTACCAGCTGCTGCTTGTCTTAATGTCTTATAACATTTATTCCTCTTTTGGATTTTCTACAGGATTCTCCTATATACGGTAATTCTGTCAGGATTGCTTGGAAGCATCTATCCAAAGTGAGGCCATCTTCTCCAACTGAAGTATCAATAAGTATACATGATCACGACAACCAAATTTGTAGAGATGTAGCTGATGACCTATTTTGTAGACCCTTTTTAGTAGTATATGAAATAATCAACTATGAAAGGGCATACAATGTGTCACACCCCCCATTCTTTCAGCACCATTACATTAGGTTGTTTTCTCAGCTACAGCCAGTTTCATGGATGTTATAATCTACAGGGTTTGAGACTAGACCTATGGTATATCACTGCAATAAGCAAAAATATCAGGAGATCTGTCTTAACCTATTTAGTAGGCTCTTGAAAGAGTGAGAGTTAAAAACAAGAGTGAGAGTGGGGTAAAACAATTTGTTTCCATATAATATTAGAAATCTCTGAATGATTTCTCTACCAAAATAACTATTGTTGAGGCAGCCCCACCACAAAGTTTGACCCCATAAAATTTCAACCCCTCCAACATGTTGATGCTATTCTAGAAGTACTGTTTGTTTGTTCAGTTAGTTACTGGTCACCCAGCATGCATGGGACCCACTCTCCCACCGCCTCCTGAGATCCCAGCCTGCCCTGCAAGAAACAGATGCCCTGAGAGCTCTCCAGTGGGAGAATAGACCTCCCCCCTTGGCCACTGAGACACCCACACTGCCACATAATCCTTCTTCCACATGGCAGGTTGGCAAGGCCATTCCTCCTTTGGCATTGCATTGCCTCTTTTAAACTGTAAGCCTGAGAGCAGCGACTGCTTTACCTCTGACCTCCCACTAAGGGAGCTTTTGGGGCTGAAGAATAGGGTAAAAATGTTTTCAATAAATAAACAAGCAATTCCTCTTGACATAAGGGAGCTTTCAAAGATGTGTATCCCTTATCTGAAGTATGGAAAGTTATTGTATTGGATTTCTATCCCCGCCTCTCTTATCATGGTATCACAGGCATAGGCAAACTCGGCCCTCCAGCTGTTTTGGGACTACAGTTCCCATCATCCCTGACCACTGGTCCTGTTAGCTAGGGATGATGGGAGTAGTAGCCCCAAAACATCTGGAGGGCTGAGTTTGCCTATGCCTGATGGTATCAGGTATGAAGAAGTTACATTGCTCCCCACCGCTTAGAAAAGCCCCGTCCTTGGGAACTGTTCCTGACCATGTAATTGGAAGATGGGTGAATATCAACATGGAAATATTATAGGATGAATAAGAGAAGACAGAACATCACTAGACTTTTTTAAAAAACCAAACAGCTTTAATAAAAGCATTGCCAAAGCTCACAAATAGGCTGTTTGTTTTAGAATGAGGTTTCCGCAACTCCTACAGTGCTACTTTTAATTAAGGATGATTATTCCATTATCTTATTTTCCTAATCTTTCTTCATCTGCCAGAATTCTGACAAGTAAATAGTTCCTTGGATTTAGGTCAAGATGAAGGAGCTAAAGGTTATAGTTACATAATGGGAAATGTTTCCTCTGCATTGTTACAGAACAGAATGCAGATATGCAAAGAATTATTATAAACCAGAGGGCTGCTCTATTTCATTAGAAACTCCGAAGTACACTCTGGAAGAATGGGGAGTCTATGCAGATAATGTTTCTGAAATCTTTCACTAGCAGCTTTTAGGCCTCTTCACACATTATGTTAGCTTCTTAATTTACTGACTGCATTTGTATCTCCCCTTATCTCTGACAAACTCAGGGGAGTAGATGTGAGGGAAGATGAGAGATAGTGACTGGCCCAAGATTGTTGCCAACTACGGCAAATTTGAACCTACCGGTAGGTCTCCACTTACAATAAGATTTTGCTCTTTTCACATAATCATACTCATAGAATCTTAGAGTTGGAAGGGACCCTGAGAGTCATCTAGTCCAACCCCCTGCAATGCAGGAATCTCAGCTAAAGCATCCAGGACAGATGGCCACCCAACCTCTGCTTAAAAACCTCCAAGGAAGGAGAACCCACCTTCTGAAGGAGTCTGTTTCACTGTTGAACAGCTCTTACTGTCAAAAAGTTCTTCCTGGTTTAGTTGTTATTTGCTGTCTTGTAACGTGAAGTCATTGGTTTGAGTCCTATCCTCCAGAGCAGGAGAAAGCAAGCTTGTTCCCCCTTCCATGTGACAGTCCTTGAGATATTTGAAGTTGGATGTCATATCTCCTCTCACCCACCCTCTGGCTAAATATACCCAGATCCTTCAACTGTTCCTCATAAGGCTTGGTTTTCAGACCCTTGATCATCTTGGTTGTCCCCCTCTGCAAACATTCTAGCTCATCAACATCCTTCTTAAATTGTGGTGCTCAGAACTCGACACATTATTCCAGGTGTGGTCTGACCAAGGCAGAATAGAGCAGGACTATGACTTCCCTTGATCTGGACACTATGTTTCTGTTGATGTAGCCTAGAATAGCATTAGTTATTATTTTTTTTTTTTGCTGCTGCTGCATTACCCTGTTGTGATGCATCACATTAAGCTTGTAGTCTACTAACACCCCAAGATCCTTTTCACATGTACTACTAGTAAGCCAGATGCCTCCCATCTTATATTGGTGTAGCTGGTTGCTCCCACCTTACATTTTACCCCATTGAAGTTCATTTTGTTAGCTTTGGCCCAATTTTCCAATCTGTTAAGGTCATTTTGAATCCCGATTCTCTCTTCTGCAGCATTAGCTACCCCTTCCAGTTTACTGTCAATGCAAATTAGATGAGCATCCCCTCAATTCCTTCATCTGCATCATTTATGAAGACGTTGAACAACAATTGACCCTGCGGCACCCCACTTGCCACTTTTTTCCAGGATGGCGAGGAACCATTAATGAGTACTCTTTGGGTTTGGTCAGTCAACCAGCTTAAACAATATATACCTGGAGATAATTATTTTCTCATGTTGTTGGCTCAGGGATTTCTCAGCAACAACACTGAAAAAGCAGGCATACAAGTGACTTATCTAATTTCTTCAAAAGCATTGAAGTGTGTACTACTGGCAACCCAGGTGTCTCCCATCTTATATCTGTGCATCAGGTTATTCTTACATATGTCCCTACTGAAATTCATTTTGTAAGTTTTGGCCCCATTTTCCAATCTGTTAAGGTCATCTTTAGTCTGATTCTGAGGTATTAGCTCCCCCTCCCAGTTTGGTGTCAGAACCCTGCAGCACCCCACAGGAGAAGCCATGAGTGAGTGAGCAGTCTTTAGCCTGCCTGACCTTCACCCTGCAATTGTTGGCTACTTGTGGATACACCTCTTTTGTGATTTCCTCTTTTTTCCATTTCTTATACATGTCCTTCTTAAATCTCAACTCATCTGTAAGCTCCTTATGCAGACAAACTGGTTTCTTTAGATTCCTCCCACTTTTCTTTCTTGTTGGAATTGTCTGCATTTGGGCCATTAATATTTCTTATTTGGGTACAAGTGATTGCCAAAGAAGAAAAAGAAGAAGATAACATGATTGTTGATCATACAAGACATTGTAAGGGCAGGAGATTCTTTCTTCACAGTTGTCACAAACCAGAGGATCCAGAGTGGGCTTTTTAAGGAGTGGTCAGGTCACTGCCTCTGTCAGGATAGCCGGGATCCCTCCCTCCCACAAAGATGGACCTCACCCTGGATCCACTGGGTCCTGCTCCCTCAATAGGCTTCAGTACGTCAAGGGTTAAGGAGAAACAGGGTTCAAGGGGGGTTGCTTGTTTTTGAGAGAGGCATGCCTCAAACACATTCCCCCCTTACATGTAGTCTTACATAGTCTCTGCAGGAATATTCTGGTTAATGTGAGCTTTGATTACACACTAAATGCTTAAATATTAAGAGGAAGTGTCGGTTGCCTTTATGCGCCTGCAACGTCTTCTTTTTTCTATAGGCAGCAGACAACTCAGTTTTACCTCAGGCATTTGACTATGGTTTTATAATGGAAAAAAAAATTCACAGAAAATAAAGCCCTACAAGCAATTTAACAGAACTCACAATACAAAAGACTATTCTGCTCAAATATAGATGTTATTATCATATATATATATATATATATGTGTGTGTGTGTGTGTGTGTGTGTGTGTGCGCGCGCACTGCATTGGTGTGGGGGTGGGAGAAAGAGCACATTTTGGCCTTCTTGATGTGTACAGTAGAGCATGTCCTTTGCATTATGTCATGCCAGCTGCAAACCTTTAGTTTGCTAATGGGACCTGTTTATCTACCCCAGACAGTGACCCGTAGGGAACGATCTTGGTGGCTTCTTTCAGACATTGCTTACTAAAATGCTTTTCAGGGTATTCTCCTAAAGTTCATACTCAATGTGCCAATTCTCTTGCTCACCATACATTTTGAGAACCTCGTGACTGGTGAGCAGTGGCCAACCTGCAATATGGAGACCACAGATGACCCAGACCTTGGGGGTGTGAGATGCTCCTGAACTGAGGAACAGTTGAGGGAGTTGTGTATGTTCAGCCTGGAGAAGAGGAAATGGAGGGGTGATATGATCGTCACTTTCAAATATCTGAAGGGTTGAACATGGAAGATGGAGCAAGCTTGTTTTCTGCTGCTCTAGAGAATACAACCCAAGCCAATGGATTCAAATATGAAAGGAGATTCTGACTAAACCTATCTGAAGGCAAGAGCTATCCAACAGTGGAACAGCCTCCTTGAGAAGGGGGTGGACTTTGTTTCCCTGGAGGTTTTTAAGCAGAGATTGGGTGGCCATCTGTCCTAGATGCTTTAGTTGAGATTGCTGCATTGCAGGGGGTTGGACTAGATGACCTTTGGGGGGTCCCTTCCAACTCTGCAGTTCTACAAGTTTGTGAAGCATGAGGAGCCACTGGCCTTGTATGCCATGCAATCCGGTCTTGTTCTTGATTGTCTCTCCAGTCTATGTGGCTGCCTTCAGTCAATGAGATGCATGCACACAGTCTCAATGCCCACTCTGCCCTGGGGTTGACAGCCCACTCTGCCCACTCTGCCCTGGGCTCACAGCCCAGTTCTTGCAGCAATGCTGCTTGTAGAACAACTTGTACATTTCTTAGGATTTAAAAAACAAACAAACACAGCATTCTCTAATGTGCATGCAACAGAGCAACCATATAGAAATGTATGTAAACCTAGACATTGAAATAATAGAGATTTATGCAAAATGTAACATTTTCACTGCTTCCCCCTTTGCAGTCCCTTTAGTTCCTCAGCAAAATGTCCCCTCCATTAAAAAAAAACACACTAGTTTCTTTTCCCTCAAAATGTTTGAAAGTAAAAGCCTATAGAAAATTCAGCTAAATTCTATGATACATTGTGTCTTGTATATGTAGTGCTGTAGGCTCTCCGTTTTTTATTAACCACAATATTGGTCTGTTTATAGACTGCTTTTTTCCATCCACAAAATGTATGGTTCTAAATATAACTGAATGATAGCTGTATTTTCATTAACAAAGCATGCATATTTGTAGCAATTTAAATATTGTGGAAAATATGTAATGAGTTTATACACGTCTTTCCACCCTTCTCCTTGGTGGTCTCTTTTTATCTAAATCGTTTAAGCCCCCGAGTTATGAATAAGTAGACTCCCTGGAACCGCACATCCTAATCCCAGCAGGGTTGACTCAGCCCTTCTGTCCCGGAAAAAGACACATTTGATACCATAGCAGTTTACTTAGTTTTCTAAATGAGACAAACAGCATATTAAACAACCATTCAAACCTCAGAACAAGGTGGCTTATCACATCTTGTGTGTGTGTGTGTGTGTGTGTGTGTGTGTGTGTGTGTGTGTGTTTTAAAAAAATGCAACACACCATTTCATCTGCATGATCTCAAACCTTTTCCACAAATTCCCCTCTCCCTTAACACAGTGTTTAACACAATTATGTACCAAGTACTTAGATGTGAAAATAATGCTCTGAATATACAAATATAAAACATTTTTAACCATTAACTTTGATTGAAATTTTAAGAGGATTGTATTTAAAAGGAAACATAGATTAGGTGTATTATACATACGATGAAGGTATAAAAGGATAATGTATGGGGTCTGGAGAACCTCCAACCAGTGGGCTTCCCCATTTGTCCCACAAGGCTATTTTGGCCAAGTCATACCCACCTTGGCTAAAAGGGGCTTTGCAGGCACTGCAATTGGTGAATATTGCCAGTTGCTTCAGAAGCCCTGTGCCTGGAAACAGGGCTTGCCCACAGCTTGCCAAGAACTTTGTCCTGGGCTCTGGCAGATATAAATTGCCCAATGTCATTATGATATCTGATGACTCTCATAGTTGGCCTGTGGCCAACTAAGTCCTCCTCAGAGACCCACTGAAATGAATGAACCTAAGTTAATCATGCCTATTAATTTCAGTGGGTCTACTCTGAGTAGGCTATTATCCAAAGTTCTGAACCATAAAGGTTCTTCACCCCTGCAATATAGGGAGGGATCAAAGAAACAGCAGCTGAAATTACTTGAATTTCAAAATGGTGACCAGCCAGAATGGCTGTGCTCTCCCTCTAGCTGGAGGCAGCAATGTTTCTGAATGGGAAACCCTGCTGCTCTTGGGCTCCTGCTCTGTTCGAGGGTCTGCCTTTCAGGCATCTGGGTGGCCACTGTGAAAACAGGATGCTAAGACCAGATGGGCCCTTGGCCTGATCCAGCAGGATTCTTCTTATGTTCTCAAGTTCTTGTATTTGGCAGGAATGCTGCCTTTGGATAGCACAGATTCTATGCAGGTTAAGAAGAAAAACCCAGCAGACAGCAAATCTTGTTTTGAGCCAAATGTACTTGAATGAGTAAAGCTTACATGCAAACCACAGGCAGACAACCCATGATCTTCATGTGTTGGTCCATCTGCATATTGTTACAATGGGTGTGTGCCACCACCAATCTCTGCCAAGGGGTAGCAAGAATCCAGGGATTCCAGGCCCTCACCAGGGGCTGTGTTTTCTTTGAGAAATCAAAGCACAATGGAGACTAGTGTCTTTATGAATCACTAGTTGAAGTTAGCCCGTTGACTAACGGGCTCTAGAGGAAGAGGAGGCAGGAGGCGGCAGAGCGGCTCACGGGGCCCTGGCGCGCCCTGCTCCCGGCCCCCACTTCGAGCACGCTCCGGCCGCTCCCGCCTCGCCGCCCCTCTGAGCGGCTCGCGGGGCCCCGGCGCGCCCTGCTCCCCCCGCTTGGAGCGCGTTCCGCGGCGCCCGCCAGCGCCCACCTCGCCGCCCCTCTGCAGGAGCAGCAGCGCCAGGGCGAGCTGGTTGGCTGAGGCCCCGGCGCCGCCGCCACGGCCTGGTCCGGGCTCCTCGTTCTCCTCACTGCCGCTGCCTCCAGGCCGGGCCGGCCGTCCTCCGGCAGGGCTGTGAGGGAGGCGGGCGGGCGCCCGTCACTTCCTGTCCGCTGGCCAATCCCTGCGTTCGCGTGTGGCATGCGCAGAGCGCACTTCCGTGACACACGGAAAAGCAGGGACACTTCAAGATTATTATATAGGATGGTCAATTGTACACATATTCATACCTGGGGCTACTTTGGAGACAAAGGAAGAAAGAAAGCAAATTTCCGCACAGTTACAGGAAATAAATTCCCTCTTCAAGCTAATGGATATGGATTTATAAAAATATGATGGAAAGTCATTCATCAGTGGCTGCGAGAATAAAGGATTAGATCGGAATAGTGAAACTGGGACTAAGTAAAAGAGCTGGCGCAGGATCAAGGCAGCTAGACTGGTGAATGGTGACTGGGAGCGGCTGCCGAGACGACATAACACCAGTCTTGAAAGACCTACATTGGCTCCCAGTACATTTCCGAGCACAATTCAAAGTGTTGGTGCTGACCTTTAAAGCCCTAAATGGCCTCATCCCAGTATACCTGAAGGGGCGTCTCCACCCCCATCGTTCAGCCAGGACACTGAGGTCCAGCTCTGAAATATACTCAGAGTCGAGTGTGGATTTCATGCTCTTTATTCAGCTCATAGTAGCGAGGAATGAAAGTTCCCCCAGAACGTCTGCTTTATATACATTATTTACACAATGGGCCCCACATGATTGGCTAATTCCAGGATATTCCTGTAGGCCAATCAGGTTGCGGATTCATTTCCCCCTGGAGCTGAATTGGGTGGCTCCTGCGGACCAATCAGACTGCTGCATTCTGAATCCTATTGTTCTAGGACCATTCAGACTGCAGCATTCTGAATCCTATTGTTCTAGGACCAATCAGACTGCTGCATTTTGGATCCTATTCAACTCAGTATATAACACCCCTCCCCTCTAAGTTCCAGTCCTGCTCGGGAGGTTGCATTCATAGTCCTCAAGGTACGCCGGCCGCCTACGTATGTGTTGCGGCCTGGGGTGTTCCCTGGTCAGGGGTTCGGGTTCTGGCTCATGTTCCGAGGCTGCTGGCTGTGATGGGGCCATTTAATCTGGCGCAACTGGCTCCCTCAGTCGTGGCTCTGGTTCCGGTGTCCTTTTGGCCTCGCGGGTCCCCTCTGTATCTACTGATTCTGCCTCCCCTGCCGGCCCCTCCTGCTCTATGGGCCTCGCTGCCCCACTGTTCCCTTGGGACTCCTCTGACCTGTCCTCCTCCTGGTTTTCTCCTGGGAATCGTCGCCGTAGCTGGTCGCAGTGGTGGCGCCAGCATTGCCCCCCCTCCGTTAGCACCTCGTACGACACGGGGCCAGTCACCCTGGTGACTGTGGCGGGTACCCATGCCGGGCCTGCCCCAAAATTCTTGGCGTACACTGGGTCCTGGGCCACGAAGGTCCGGGGGTTCCTGCCTTCCCCCACCTCTACCTCATTCTGAGCTCTGTCGGGGTGAAGGCGGTCCAGTCTAATTGCGAGGCGGCGGCCCATTAGTAGTTCAGCGGGGCTCCGGCCAGTCGTTGAGCTGGGGGTGCTGTGCTGTGCTAGAAGGAATGTGGCAAGACGGTACTCCCAGTCCCCTTGTGTCATGCGGCGGAGGGTGTCCTTGGTGGTCCGCACCATGCGCTCTGCTTGGCCATTGGTGGCTGGGTGGAATGGCGCCGAGCAGATGTGGCGGATGGCGTTCTGCGCTGTGAAGGTCTGGAATTCTTCTGACGTAAATGCGGTTCCGTTGTCTGAGACGAGAGTGTCAGGGAGCCCGTGGGTTGCAAACAGCCTGCGTAGTACCCGGATGGCTGCGGATGTAGAAGTGGACGGTACCAGTGTGACTTCCAGCCATTTGGTGTAGGAGTCCACCACTATGAAGAATGTTTTCCCCTGGAAGGGCCCAGCGAAGTCCATGTGCAGGCGTGACCATGATGCTCGGGCAGACTCCCAGGGCTGAACTGGGGCCCTTGGGCAGGATTCTTGGCAGGCCTGGCAGTGTTTGACCCAGGCCTCTATCTCTCTGTCAATCCCCGGCCACCACACATAACTCCTGGCGAGGGCCTTCATTCTCACTACCCCTGGGTGTGTCTCGTGTAGGGCTGTAAGGACCCTTTTGCGGAGGGGCTGGGGAACAACGACCCTGCTTCCCCATAACAGGGACCCCTTGTGGGCCGACAGTTCATGTTTACAGGTTGTGTAGCCAGCGAATTCTGGCCCGGGACTGCTGCTGGGCCATCCCCTCCACACCCAGTCCAGGACCCGGGAGATGACCCTATCTTTCTTGGAATGGTGCGCAACTTCTTGTGCCTGAATGGGGCGGTCGGGAAGCAGCTCCAGGGTCATAACCTCTTGCGCGGGTGCTGGGTCGGGACCTGTTTCTGGTAGTGGTAGCTTGCTGAGGGTGTCTGCATGGCCCATCGCCTTCCCTGGGTGGTGAATCAGTGCATACTGGTAGCCGGAAAGGAAAATTGACCACTAGGGGGGGTCTGCTTTTCGGGGGCAAACAAGCCAAGCAACGGCTTGTGGTCAGTCACCACGGTAAAGGGTGAAATCATACAAGAAATCATGGAATTTTTTTACTCCCTTCACAATTGCCAGACCCTCCTTGTCGATTTGCGAGTAGTTCCGCTCAGCTGCGGCGAGCGTCTGGGAAAAGTATGCCACTGGCACCTCTCTTCCATCCGGGAGTTGGTGTCCCAGGACAGCGCCGATGCCGTAGGGTGAGGCGTCGCATGCTAGCACCACCGGCAGCCTCTCGTCGAAGTGTGCCAAGACCGAGTTTGAGACGAGCAAGTCCTTGACTGCCTGGAATGCAGCCTCCTGGCGCTGGCCCCACACCCAAGGGGCCCGCTTGTCCAGAAGTCTGTGTAGGGGCTCCGCTACCGCGCCTTATGGGGAAGGAAGGCATGGTAAAAGTTCAATAGTCCCAAGAAGGCCTGAAGTTCAGTCTTGCCCTTGGGCGCTGGGGCATCACAAATGGCCCGTACCTTGTCCCCAGTTGGGTGGACCCCTTCTGCGTCCACCATAAATCCCAGAAAGTCCACCTGAGGCACTCCTAGTAGACACTTTTCCCGCTTCACCTTGAGACCTGCCATCTGGAAACGGTGTAGAACAGTGCAGAGGCGGCCCTCAAACTCCTCTGGTGTGGGCCCGGCAATCAACACATCATCGAAGAAGGGGGTGACACCAGGAATCCCTTTCAGGAGAGAGTCCATTAGGTTCTGGAATATGCCTGGTGCCACGCTGACATCAAATTGCAGCCGCTTTACCTTGAACGCTCCTCTGTTTGTCACAATCGTCTGTGCCTCTGCTGTGGCCTCATCTACCGGCAGCTGTTGATAGGCTTGGGCCAAGTCCAGCTTGCCAGAATATTTTGACCCAGCCAGGGTGGCGAGGACATGGCTGACTACTGGCACTGGGTATGCGTGGGCCGTGAGGGCCTTGTTTATGGTACATTTGTAGTCTGTGCATATGTGGACCGAACCATTAGGCTTGACGGGTGTGACGATCAGGGTTTCCCAGGGCGCATTAGGCACAGGCTCCAGCACTCCTTGCTCCATGAGCCGGTCCAATTCCTCATCTATACGGGGTTTCAGGGCGAACGGGACCCGGCGGGCCTTGTGCCTGACAGGTCGTACTGCGGGGTCAAGCTGTAGGGCAATGGGGGGGTTCCCGTATACTGTCCCAATTTCCCATCGAAAACCCCCGGAAACTCCTTGCATATGGCGTCCACGTCCACTTGTAAGCTAGTGCGGTTCACCCCGGTGATGGCTAGCCCCAGTGGTCCAAACCATGCCAATCCCAGTAAGCTAACGTAGGGGCCCTTAATCCTTCTTCCTCTCAATCTTCTTAGCACCACAGAGGCTGGGTTGTTTAGCAAAATATTTCATCCCTCCTCGTTTGAAGCATGTCCAAATCCTAAATCCAATATTTCATCTTAAGATTTGGAACTTGGGGCGCTTGGGAGACAGCGTCCAGGAGAGCCGAATTCTCTCAGGGGCTTTGCATCCAGTGCCCCCCAGCCCCGAAATCGAAGCCGAGTTAACGAGCAACCGCGGATGAGGCAGTGTCTTCCCATTATCCCTGGGAAGATTTGGGAGGCTAATTACTCCCATTTCAGCCTCAAATTACCCCGTGAGAATTGGAGTGATGGAATTTTTCAGCTATCATCCTTGGCGCCCCAAGCAGAAGTTGGTTGGTTGCAATATCATCAAGTAAACGGCATTTTTAGTGTTGATAAGAGAAATATTGAATTCGAAAATAACAAATCTAAATTCCAAATGGAGCTGGTGGAGGGGAAAACTAAATTGCTGTCAAAGATGTATAATTTCTTGTTGGAATGGTACACTAAAGATGAGGAGGTGAAAGAGGTAATGACAAAATGGGCTATGGATTTTGGGTACAATATTGAATATGATGTGTGGTTAAAATTATGGAATCAGAATTTAAAATTCACAGCATGTATGGTTTTGAAAGAAAATGTAATGAAAATGATGTATAGGTGGTATTTGACCCCAGTTAAATTAGCTAAAATGTATAGGATGAAAATTAAGGCATGCTGGAAATGTAAGGAAAAGGATGGAGATTTTTATCATATGTGGTGGACTTGTGACAAGGTGAAAGTCTTTTGGGAAATGGTCTATAATGAGTTTAAAAAGATGTTAAAATATACCTTCCCCAAGAAACCAGAAGCTTTTGTGCTTGGGTTGATGGGGGAAGAGATTGCAAAGAGAGACTAAAGACTGTTTATGTATCCCACCACTGCAGCAAGAATCTTATTTGCCCAAAGATGGAAATTACAAGAGATACCAACATTGGAGGAATGGCAAATGAAGATGATGGAATATGCAGAATTGGCTAAGATGGCGGGGAAGATTCAGAACCAAGGCGACCAGAAGTTCCTGAATGATTGGAGTAAATTTATTGACTATTTAAGAGACAATTGCAAAAATCTAAAGACACTGACATAGTTCCTACAACATAAGATATAAGTAGTTTCTGACCATGAACTGGAGAGGACTAAGATGAAAGAAGGAATAGAGACGGTCAGCAAAAAGGCGTTTACAGTTAATATGGATTCAGAAAACCATTAGAAGGGAAGGAGGGAAGTCACGAGCTCAGCAGAGCAAATGTATTCAATTGATTATTGTAATGTAGTTATGATAATGTTTAATTAATTAAAAATAATAAAAATTATTTTAAAAAAAGAAACTCTGGCCAATGTAATTAGAGAAGATGGAAATATAAAGGAATAAGCAATAATGGAAAAGAGAAAATAAACTTATTTGCAGATGACACCTTGCTAACAATTGAAAATCCATTGGAAGAAGAAGAAGAAGAAGAAGAAGAAGAAGAAGAAGAAGAAGAAGAAGAAGAGTTTGGATCTGATATCTTGCTTTATCACTACCCCAAGGAGTCTCAAAGCGGCTCACATTCTCCTTTCCCTTCCTCTCCCACAACAAACATTCTGTGAGGTGAGTGGGGCTGAGAGACTTCAAAAAAGTGTGACTAGCCCAAGGTCACCAGCAGCTGCATGTGAACCCGGTTCACCAGATTACGAGACTACCGCTCTTAACCACTACACCACACTGGCTCTCTGGAAAATATGCAGGTAATAGAGGCACATTTGGGGAAAAATTGAGAAATAACAGGGATGTGAATGAATTGGTCCAGATCAAAGATGATGATATTTAACCATGATGGAGATGTAAAATGAAGATTTTGAAGGAGATAAAAATAGATATAAAATTAAGAAATGTAATAAAATACTTGGGAATAAATATAACAAGAAATTTAGAAAATTTGGAACAAGAGAATCTTAACAAATTAAAGAGGGAAATTAAGGAAAAGCTGAAGGAATATATAATATTTATGATTTTCAGGTTTATAAATTTCAATAATTTTACAGTCATTTTAACATTTCAAAACTGGAGGAATATAAGAAAACTAAGTTTTCATGGTTTGGAAGAATAGCGATAATGAAAATTTTGTCTAGAATAATATTTTTTAATTAGAATGTTACCAATTAAGATATTAGAGACAGACATAAAGGGTTGGCAAAGTATGATAAATTTTGCAATGGGGATAAGAAACCTAGAATTAATAAAAGAAGAAGGTATAAACCCCAGAAAACAGGTGGACTGGGTCTCCCCAAGTTATATAACAAATCAGTTATGATATATCATAGACGGGATAACAGAACAAGGAGAGTTAGAATGGTTAGAGAGTGGTACACAGGAAATGAGGAAGAAGTTAGTGAATATATTTTTTATCAAACCAAATAGGCAATGGTGGCAGAATATTGAAAATCCCTTATTAAGAAGCATCACTGAGATACGGGCGAAATATAAAGGAAAATTGATACCAATAAATTCCCCACTAACTCCAGTGGTTATAATAGTAAATTTTAAAAAGGAATTTGAAAAAGAAGCGAAAAAGAAGAAAATACTTAAAGGAATGGGTGGAGAAAATGAGAAGCAAAGAACAAATAAGAGAAGCTCTAACTGGAAGGAAGATAACTTGGTTTAATTGTATACAAAAAGCAATGGACAAAAAAGTGGTTAAGGGAGAACAAGAACTGCAAAGAATATACAAAATTTGGGGAAAATGATTATAGAAAGGGGAGATAAAGAAGAAAATATAGTTATGAAAGGGGAAACCAGTGGAATTTATAAAATATTAGTAGAAATGGAGGATTAACAAGATCAAGTAAAAGAGGTGTGGGAAAGGTGTGGGATCTAGGAGTCTTGGTAGACCATAAACTTGACATGAGTCAACAGTGTGATGCAGCAGCTAAAAAAGCCAATGCAATTCTGGGCTGCATCAATAGGAGTATAGCATCTAGATCAAGGGAAGTAATAGTACCACTGTATTCCGCTCTGGTCAGACCCCACCTGGAATACTGTGTCCAGTTCTGGGCACCACAGTTCAAGAAGGATACTGACAAGCTGGAACGTGTCCAGAGGAGGGCAACCAAAATGGTCAAAGGCCTGGAAACGATGCCTTATGAGGAATGGCTTAGGGAGCTGGGTATGTTTAGCCTGGAGAAGAGAAGGTTAAGGGGTGATATGATAGCCATGTTCAAATATATAAAAGGATGTCATATAGAGGAGGGAGAAAGGTTGTTTTCTGCTGCTCCAGAGAAGCGGACACGGAGCAATGGATTCAAACTACAAGAAAGAAGATTCCACCTAAACATTAGGAAGAACTTCCTGACAGTAAGAGCTGTTCGACAGTGGAATTTGCTGCCAAGGAGTGTGGTGGAGTCTCCTTCTTTGGAGGTCTTTAAGCAGAGGCTTGACAGCCACCTGTCAGGAATGCTTTGATGGTGTTTCCTGCTTGGCAGGGGGTTGGACTGGATGGCCCTTGTGGTCTCTTCCAACTCTAGGATTCTATGATTCTAAGGAGACAACAGGGCAGCTAAATAGTCAAACCTGGGGAAAATATGGGAGACGCGCATGTAGTCTATAAGGATAAAAGAAAACTACCATAAGTTAGTTTGGAGATGGTGTTTAACGCCAGTCAGTTTAAATCAAATAAACAAGGAATATTCAGTGTTAAGTTGGAGGGGATGCCAGGAAACCGGGACTTATGTTCACATGTGGCAAATATGTACAATTTTTGGGCAAAGGATGTTTAAGGAGATCACAAAAATCACTGGGTTAAAGCTGACCAAAATTCCAGAGGTAGCATTATTATCAATTTATAATGGGGTGGAACGTTTGCAGGCTATGAAGGACTTGCTCACAAATTTATTGACAGCTGCGCAAGTTATTATAGCTTGGAAGGGGCAAGCAGAATATAAAATGGAAGAATGGTATAAAGAGTTGTGGGGAAATGATTTTGAGGAGATATGGAAGGTATTTGTAGAATTTGTACTGTTAAAATAGAAAGGGGTCGAACCATTGCAAGAGGTGTTGAAATTGTGGGAGATTGGATAGTTACAATGGAATGTTCTTGGGGGTGGGGCGCACATTTTTATTTCTATTTATTATTATTACTTTGTCAAAAAACAAAACAAAACAAAATAAAAATAATAAGATGTATTTACAAATTGGTTGTCAGATTTCATGGCACATTTCAAACATTTGAATCAACAATAAAATACTGAATCAGCAATAAAACATTTGAAACCAACATTCCCACAACCATGCTCAATATAAATAGTTTGCCTTGTTTAACATTTGTGTGGTTAGCTACTCATAAAGAGCTGCTCTTTCCAAATTTCACTGACACCTGGTGATTTACAGCAACCTCAGCCCTCTGTCCTTCAAGGTCTTGATTAGCTTCTTCTGAAAGCCACTTCAAGAAAGAAACATTTCCTGATTGCAGTTATGTAGCCATCCCAAAATAGGAGTTATCTGGCTGGCTCACAAAACAAGGCAAATCAAAACAATCCCTAACAGATTTAAATTAAAGTGTGTTTGTGTGTTGTTACCAAAGCCCGGTGCCCTCCCCTCTCTCTGCCAAGCGGTGGCAGGAGCCCATGGGGCCACCCACAGAGGGTCTGTGTCCCTTTGGAGAATGGAAGACACGGTGGAGACTGTCGTGCTTTAAGAAATAGGGTTTTATTCACATATTTACACCTTCCGTCTGCATGGAGGGGGATCCAGATCTTACAGCCTGGCCCAGAGCATTGCAGGCAGACCTTCCTTCACCCTCGCCATGATGGATGTCCATCTTTCTTCTTCTTTCTTCCCAGAAGCCCCTTGCCCTCCCCCAGAGCAGTCAGTCTGGCATGCTTCCAACTCTCCAGTCTCTGGTCTCACCTGGGACAAGGTGGCTCTCTGTTGTAATGCTGACAGCTCTGCTCTTGCCTTCACCAGCCAGACTGGTGGGCATAAGGCAGCCCAGGAATTCCCTGTCTGGCACAGCCCTGCGGTTTATGTTTTTTTAATCCATAGCCCAATCAAAATCCTAGTATTTATTTGTTCCTAATGTTTAGGGAGACCCCCCCCCATTTCTATAACAATATATGTATGCACACACACACACACACACACACACACACACACACAGAGAGAGAGAGAGAGAGAGAGAGAGAGAGAGAGAGAGAGAGAGAGCATGGATCCCTTCCAAAACTTTTTTGGGATCTCAACATGGAACTTAAATTTTAAGTGGCATTTGAACAAAAGTAGCAAAAGAACCCCCTTTTTTGTTCTTTATTAACAATTGAATATTATATTGAATGTGTGATTTTAGCATTGTTATATTGTATCTGTTGTTTTTCATTGTAAGCACCTTGAGCATTATTTTAATAGAAGGGCATGGGTATAGATTTTAAATCTAATCGAATTGGGCTAGACTTTCTTAAGAATAAAACAAAAGGTTCAGGCATTGCTGCAGGAGGAGAAAGCAGAGCTAAGAAGCAGCAGTGCAGCAGTACTTTGAACTGAGCCCCAAAACTCACAGGTAGCCACTGTAGCCATTCCAGGAAGGGAGATTTTTTGCTCAGACTGCCTTGCCCAGGTCAGCCATCTCTGGCCTCTGAATTCTGCAGCAACTGCAGATTCTGAAGTGTCTTCAAAGGCACCATGTATAGTGAATGCATTGTGGTAGTGAACAGATTCCCCCCCCATCTCCTAGGATTAATGCTGTCTCCCCAATCCATCTGCAAAAGCCCTACAAGTGTAGTCTCACTTCCAAGTATGCGTCATATGCTGCAGGAGTTGCCGGAAGGAGCTGCCTTGGGGACTCCACTTCAGATTTGTGTCGGATTTACTCCTTAGCCCCTTTCTAAGTGCAAGTAGATAAATAGGTACCGCTCCGGCAGGAAGGTAAACGGCGTTTCCATGCGCTGCTCTGGTTTGCCAGAAGCGGCTTTGTCATGCTGGCCACATGACCTGGAAGCTGTACGCCGGCTCCCTTGGCCAGTAAAGCGAGATGAGCGCCACAACCCCAGGGTCATCCCCGACTGGACCTAATGGTCAGGGGTCCCTTTACCTTTAATGTGAAATTCAACCTGATTTTGGTGTCAGCAGGGCTATGCAGAAGAAAATTAAGCACATGCACACATAAGGCCTGCCCACACTTGCCTTTTGCCCTATGCTTTCCAGGTGCAGCTGCGTACATTAAGGCTCCTTGTCCAAATGCGCTTTGTTGCTCTGGAGCTTTCCAGAGCATCTCCCACAAAAACCTGCTCTTAAAAGCTCAACTGGAGCAAACACCAGCCTGTGGAAATCCCGAATAGCTGTTTGTTGCACTTCAGCTTTAGAGAGCATGTTTTCGCAGGGAAAACTCTGAAGCAAAAAAGAAAAAGAAAAAAGAGTGGTTGGACAAGGCGCTTTGAAGTGTGGACCTTTGCCTGGAAAGCATGCGGTAAAAAGTAAGCATGGAGTCATACTCCCTCATATTGTTTAGGCAGGAACAATAGTGCAATTGCTCTGGGTTGGTAAAATGCTGGTACCGGTACTTCTTTCCAAAGCTGATATAATATACTTTTTCATTAATAAAAGCATGTACTTGTGTGCGGACTGGTCTAATGAAAAGTTAAAGTGCTCATATTATAAACATATATAGACAGGTTCCATCCAAGTTCATGCAGTTCTGTGCCCACCACCAAGTTACCAGTGGTGCAGGACAACTGGCGCCAGCCCCAGCTGTCCCCCCCAGGGCTGGTCCCAGGATCAAGGGTGCTCTGGAGGAGGAGGGCCTTCAGCAGCTGCACACCTCCATGGTCTGCTTTGCAGGGCTGCCCAGAAGGTTTATGAGCCCTGCTGCCACCCTCTGCAGGGACCCTTGCATGCGTATACAAAGCTGGGGGCTTTGCAAGCACAGGCCAAACTCACCTGCATCTCCTCCTTGCCCTGGGAAGAAGCAGAATGATTGTCGCGACCCGACTAGACAGTGGGGTCGCGCCATGCGGGTGCCAGGAAGGGGAACCATGCAGCAGGCCAGGAAAGGAGGCAACAGCGGAGCCAGGCACGCAGGGGTTAAACCGAGCGCAGCAAGGCCCGACCTCGCCCAGGCATGCCCCACGGGGTAAACAACCCCAGGATGGGTGATAACGACCGCTAACGAGCCATCAGCGGCGGAACCGGCAGCATCGCAATAACAATGTAAAAAGCACCCATGAATAGTGCAGGTAGACCAGAGCAGTTAACTCTTTTGTCCAAGCCATCCCGGGTGGGGAAGTGGATCACCCCCGGACCTTTAGGGCAGAAGGGAGGGGGGAATTGGGAGTCACCCAGCAAGGTGTATTAAAGGGGGATTCTGAGATGGCCTCCTCAGAATCCTCACGGACCTTCCACGTATCTCTGTGTGCTGTACAATAAACTTCAAGACTTCTTCCGCTGACTTCTCGGAGTGGCGTGCGTTCTTGACAGCTAGCTACAGTTACCATTGGGGACACGACATAGTGAGGATTCTCACGAAAAAACTTCAACGTCCGTATCGTGTTGGGATCGCTTACCGGCAGCTACCGAGATGGCGACCCCATGGCGCGGAGCGGCACGTTTTCAGACCCCCGTTACCTCGAGCACCCTACTCGAGCGGCCGGCGGATCTGTTCACCTCAAATCAACGGAGCCTTTCCTCGGCCAGACCAGACAGCAGCAGCCTGGACGAGCTACGGCGACTCCAGGAGCAGCTGAACCACCTCATCTGGGAGCGGCTGGGGGTCGGCGAGGAGTCAGGCCGGTTGTTGGACCAGGCCTGTGGGGGCGCGGTGCCCCGGACAAGTCGTAGCGGCGGCGGGAGCCAAGGCCACGCGGGATCGGGGGTCTGCAGTCGGCAGACCCCAAGGAAGGGCTCAGGTCAGGAGCCCGGAGTGACTCAACGACTGACGTGGTCGGACGGGACGGCCCTGAGGGGGCAGGTGTTTCCCCCGCCAAGACGTCGCAGCAGCCGGCTGGAGGACGACGTAGTGGCGGGGAGTTCCACGGGCGACAGCAGCGAGGACGAGCGTGCTGCAGCGACCCCGGAGACCCACGGGAGGCACGTCCGCGGGAGGGCGACGGCACGGCGCAGGCCGCCCCCGCAGCTGAAGGCCATTTTCGAGGGGGACCCGGCGGAACTCTCCACCTTCATCTTCCACGCAAGGAACCACGCCAGAAGGTACGGGGGAGACGACTGCGACCCAGAGGACTTGGTAGCGGCGGTCATCTCCTCCCTGCAGGGGAAGGCCGGCCAGTGGGCCATGCTCCTGGTCGACCGCAGGGATCCGGCTCTGGCCAACCTGGAGGACTTCTTGGCGGCCCTTCGAGAGCGCTTCCAAGACCCGCAGGCGGAGGAGAAGGCGAAGCGCCAGGTCCAGAAGGCCAGGCAAGGGGGTCTCCCGGTTCAGGACTATGTAGACATGTTCAGGGGGGAGGCCGCCCAAATCTCCTCCTGGAACGAGGAGGTCCTCGTCCACTATTTTAAGGAGGGCCTCCATCCTGAGCTCCGCAAGTGGGCCGTAGTGAAAGGGACCCCTCGGGAGCTGTCGACGCTGGACGGCTGGTGCCGCATGGTGGCTCAGTTGGAAGCAGACCTGGGGATGCTGGAGCTAGGACCCAGGGCGGGCAAGGACCGAAGGCCCGTGGAGAACGCAGGGACCCCCCGTCCCGCCAATGGCGCGGGGGTCCCCTGGCCCAAGCGCACCCCCGACCCGGAACGGGAGAGGAGACGCCGGGAGGGACTCTGCATGAGGTGCGGAGGGGCAGGACACTATGCGGTGGCGTGCCCCAAGCGACCCCCAGGAGAGGTTCGGACCCCGGCAGGGTCCCAAGCGACGTCAGGAACCAGTCGGACACCCAAGACCGGGAGCCGGGCGGCTGTCGCGTCAGAGCCGAGGGAAAAGCGCCAGTCCGACTCCGAAGGCTCGGAGTCGGGAAACGACCTGGACCTGCAGTGAAGGACGCCCGGCTGCAGGTCCCGCCAGGGTCAACGGACCCCAAGAAATGGGCGGGAAGACCACCCAACCTGGTCCGGGTGAGGCTGGAAAACCCGGACGGCGGCAAGCAATGGACGGGAGATGCGCTGCTGGACTCGGGCTGCGACCACAGTATGCTGCACCCCGAAGTGGCCAAGGAACTGGACTTGCCCACCCAGGTTCGGAGCACCCCCTTAGTTTTCGTCCAGATGGACGGCAGTCCCATAAAGGGGGGTCCGTTTGGGGTGGAAGTGGGGCCGGTCTCCTTGTGGGTGGGGGACCACCAGGAGTCCAGGATGCTAGTTAGGGTCCCCACGGATGGGTACCAGGTAGTGCTGGGGTTGGATTGGCTGATGGAACATAACCCTATAGTAGACTGGCGCTCAGGGCGCCTGACATTCGACCTGGATAGGTGTGGGCAGCACAGGGTCGAATCGGACCCCCAGTGCCCCGGAAAGGGGGAGGCCAAAGGGGTCCACGGGGACGAGGGCAAGCTGGATGTGGTGGCGCCGGAGATACCCCCGGAGTACCGGGATCTGGCGGCGGTGTTCGGGGAAACCGAGGCAGACGAGCTGCCCCCCCCACCGCCGCACAGATTGTGCCATCGACATCCCAGAAGATGCGGTCCTCCCCAAGGGACGCATCTACAAGATGTCCGGGGAGGAACTCCAGGACCTCAGGGAGTTCCTGGACAAGAACCTGGCCTCATGGGTGGTGGTTCATCCGCCCCGCCAAGAGCCCCATGGGGGCTCCGGTCATCTTCGTGGGCAAGAAGGATGGCACCCGGAGGTTGTGCCAGGACTATAGAGGGTTGAACGCCATAGCGGCAGGGAACGCGTACCCACTCCCCCTCATCCCGGATCTGCTGGACCAGTTGGGTACCGGCACGATCTTCACGAAGCTAGACTTAAGGGAGGCATACTACCGGGTGTGGGTCCGGGAGGGGGACGAATGGAAGACGGCTTTTAACTGCCAGTTTGGACAGTTCGAGTTCCTGGTAATGCCGTTCGGATTGAGCGGGGCCCCGGGGGTGTTCATGAGTCTCATCAATGAGGTACTCCACGACCTCCTGTACAAAGGGGTGGTGGTCTACCTGGACAATGTGCTGGTGCACAGTCGGGACCCCCGGGAACACGTCCGGTTGGTCCGGGAGGTCTTGCAGAGACTCCTGGACAACCACCTATACGTCAAGTTGCCCAAGTGCGAGTTCCACCGTCCCTCCTTAGATTACCTGGGGTATAGGATCTCGGCGGCGGGGGTGGCCATGGATCCCCAGAAGGTGGAGGCAGTCCTGGGGTGGGAGCGGCCGCGGACACAGCGCCAACTCCAGAGCCTGCTAGGGTTCGCAAATTTCTGCAGGGGATTTTTGCCCAACTATTCGGCCTTGGTGACCCCCCTCACCGATCTCCTAGGTACCAAGGGGAAAGGAAAGGGGGCCAAGCGTCCCGGGGCGGCTCTGGATTGGGGGTCCCGGGCGGAGGAGGCTTTCCAGGGGCTCAAAGAGGCGTTCGCCGCCGAGCCTACGCTGATCCATGTGGATCCAGCCTGGCCCATGGTGGTACAGGTAGATGCTAGTGATGTGGCCATGGGAGCGGTACTCCTGCAGAGGGACGGGGAGGGCCGTCTGAGGCCCGGGGCGTACCTGTCCCGGAAGTTTGGGAAGGCGGAAAGGAACTGGTCTACCTGGGAGAAGGAGGCAGCGGCCATCCGCATGGCGCTTGAGGAGTGGAGGCACTGGCTGGAGGGGGCAAGGGAACCGTTCGAGGTCTGGACAGACCACCGCAACCTCGAGGCCCTCCGACAGCCGCGGAAGCTGACCGCCAAGCACATGCGGTGGGCAGAGTTCTTCTCCCGGTACGATTTCCAGCTAAGCCACATCCCCGGGAAGGACAACTTCCTCGCGGACGCCCTGTCTCGCCTGCCCCAGTACGAGGCGGACGTCCGCACAGAGATGCGTCCGCTATTTGAGGACAAACACCTAGCCCGAGCCGTCACCACCCGCAACCAGGCTAGGAGGAAAGAGGGACAGACAGGGGGTCAAGTTGGGACACCCCCCCGGGAGCGCAGCCAGCCTTCTGCAGCGCTCCGCGACAGACTAGTGGCAGCGTATCCGACAGACACGGAACTACAGAACCTGCGAGACTACTTGACACTGGAGGGGGACATCTGGCGAAGAGGGAACGCCGCGTACGTCCCGGAACCCCTCCGGAGGGCCGCCCTGGAAGCATGCCACGACGCCAAAGCAGCTGGGCACTTCGGCTTCGTCAAGACGTGGAAGCTGGTTCGGCGGAGTTTCTGGTGGCCCACGCTCCGTAAAGATGTCAAGGACTACGTTGCGGGCTGCCCCATCTGCCTCACCTACAGCCCCTGGAGGTCCCACCTCGACCCTGGTCGGTGATCTCCATGGACTTTATTACGGATCTGCCACCCAGCCGAGGCAAAACAGCAATATGGGTCGTGGTGGACCTGTTCTCCAAGCAAGCCCATTTCGTGCCCTGCGCCTCACTGCCTACCGCCACCCAGGTGGCAAAGCTGTTCATGGAGCACATCTTCCGGCTCCATGGGGTTCCGGACAAGGTCATTTCCGACCGCGGCTCCCAGTTTGTGTCCTGATTTTGGAAGGCGTTCCTGGGATTGCTGGGGATCGAGCAGGGACTCAGCTCGGCCTACCACCCCCAGACTGACGGACGGACGGAACGTGTCAACCAGGTGCTGGAGCAGTACCTGCGATGTTTTGGCTGCTACCAGCAGGACGACTGGTCACAGCTGCTTCCGTTGGCGGAGTTCGCTTATAATAACTCCATACACAGCAGCACGGAGATGTCCCCCTTCGCCGTGGTCTACGGGACCGACCTGAGGCACCTGCCGGACTTGGGGGAGCCCACCGCCCGGGAGCCGGAGGAGCTCGGAAAGTGGAGAGAGAGGACGGCCAGGTGCTGGGAGTCCCTTCGGGAACAACTGCTGGAGGTCAAGGCGGCGCAGAAAAGGACGGCGGACCAGCGAAGGAGACCGGCGGGGGACATCAAAGCAGGGTGCCGGGTCTACCTGTCCACGCGGCATCTGAAGCTGGGCCTCCCCAGCAAGAAACTCGGGCCCCGGTACTTGGGCCCGTTTAAAGTGTTAGAGGTAATCAACGGAGTTTCTGCGAAGCTGGAACTCCCAAAGAACTTGCAACAGATACACCCGGTGTTCCACTTCAGCTTGCTGAAGAAGTCCCCAGAGGACGACGGTTGGCACCCCGTGGCGGCGCCACCCACCCCGCTGATCCTGGCGGGAGGGGAGCACCATGAGGTCAAGGACATTTTGGACTCCAGATTCCACAGAGGGCGTTTGCAGTACCTGGTGGAGTGGAAGGACTTCGCAACGGGGGACCGAGAATGGGTGTGGGCGTCGGACGTTTTGGCCCCACAGCTGGTCAAGAGATTCCACCAGCAGTGGCCGAACCGGCCGGGGGGCCCCGGGACCCAGGACGCTCCCCAGGGGAGGGGGGTGTCAGTTTCGGGGGGGCAGGATGTCGCGACCCGACTAGACAGTGGGGTCGCGCCATGCGGGTGCCAGGAAGGGGAACCATGCAGCGGGCCAGGAAAGGAGGCAACAGCGGAGCCAGGCACGCAGGGGTTAAACCGAGCGCAGCAAGGCCCGACCTCGCCCAGGCATGCCCCACGGGGTAAACAACCCCAGGATGGGCGATAACGACCGCTAACGAGCCATCAGCGGCGGAACCGGCAGCATCGCAATAACAATGTAAAAAGCACCCATGAATAGTGCAGGTAGACCAGAGCAGTTAACTCTTTTGTCCAAGCCATCCCGGGTGGGGAAGTGGATCACCCCTGGACCTTTAGGGCAGAAGGGAGGGGGGAATTGGGAGTCACCCAGCAAGGTGTATTAAAGGGGGATTCTGAGATGGCCTCCTCAGAATCCTCACGGACCTTCCACGTATCTCTGTGTGCTGTACAATAAACTTCAAGACTTCTTCCGCTGACTTCTCGGAGTGGCGTGCGTTCTTGACAGCTAGCTACAGTTACCATTGGGGACACGACAATGATAGATGGGCTTCATCAGTCTGAAAGGCCTGCCTAGAAGGAGTTTAGTGAGCAAAATCGAATGGGGTTAATAATTAGTAATAATTCTGGCTCACTAACTGGATTTCCTCTGTCTCTCCTACCCAGCTGAAGCCCCTATCTTGTGTTTGTGTGCAGGTGTGGAAGAATAATGGTGAACTTGGCACTCCTCCAGGAAAGCAATAAATAAAGAAATCTGTTTTCACCCATGAAATATTGGGCATTGAGTAGGTGTGTTCTGCAGCTTTGAGGGACAAGGTCAATTTCTTTGCAGAGTCACTGACTTACAAAAGCACCTGTTCTGAGCCTTGCCCACCTACTTTCTGCCAGATGTCACAGTGCTGGAGCCAAGAGGCTCCTAAGGGCAAAGGTTATTCTTAAAAGCAAAGGAGAGCCTGAGCATCTGTAGAAAATGTTTACATCCATTACAGTCAGTGCCCTGACTGTGGAAGAATGAACATCGTGTACAAGGTAGACCTAAGGCACAAAAATAGGAGTGCTATAAAAGTATTTCCAAGGATGTGACCAAGTGTGACTTGCCCAAAGAGGTTCCAGTTGAGGAGCTCGTGGCCACAATATGACACGATGCAATATGGCTTGGGCAGTTTTACTATGGAAACTGAGCACGTTGAACCTTTACATAAGTTGTGTATATACTGTCCCTGACTGGCAATTAAGTACCGGTACTTCTAAAATACAGGCAGGCAGATCTTCCTTGCTAGAATGGAGTATCTCTGTAGCTACTATGAGAGATAGAATTTACACAAACCACTGGCTTTAACCAGTGAGGCAGGTGTTATACTTTCTCTGCAGATTATCCAATAGATGTTTCATTTCTTCTTCATTTATAGGAACTGGACTCAAGCCAAATTGTGAATATGAGCTTCATTGTCCACTAAATAGTCTCCAGCTGTGAGTTTTCTTTTGTTAGTCTTTGACTCTTACTGCCTACTCACCAGCCTTCCTGCATTTTATACACAATAAGTGAATTTGGGTCAGTCAGAATAATACCAAGAGGAATTCTTCTTGGCAGAAAAAAAACATGCCTTTTGTTGTTGGCGTGTGTTGCTAAGAATTAAACCCAAAGAAGTTTCCATTGCTTCATGTTTTGTAAACAAGTTTTATTCATCTGCTACAATTTATCTTGAAAGAAAATCAGGTTTTAATATACAAAGGTTTTTACAGCTAATGGAACTCTTTTTCACTATTCCAGGCTTGCATAGTCTTAGAGCAAAACATCTGCTTTAAGACTCTTCCCACAATATTTGCAAAGTACATTGGAAAATCTTACGGAAAACCAAGGATAGGTGAGTGGTTAGCTGATTGTAGGAGTGTTGCAGGTATCCAGCCCAACAGCTGAACTTGATCTCCCTCTTCCTCCTCTTTTTCTTCTTCTAAAAGCAGCTGGGGTGGGAGGGTGGGGGAGGTTGGGATTCAAATTGAGCTGCACTGGCGGGGGGGGGGGGATCTAACCACAGAACCCATGCCTTGGCCCAAACGATCTGATCCCTTTCTCGCCCTGGAGCTGCTATTGTGCTTAACATCCTGAATTTCTGACTTCCTGTGCAGGAATTGTGGGGGGTGGGGGGTGGAGATACTTCTTTCTTTAAGCCTCTTGAGCAGCAGCAGGAGAAAGCTCCTTTGCCCAGCAAAGGTGGGGCTGGAACGCAGCATGGCACCTGCCCCAACCTTGAGTGAACAGCAATAAGCTTATCAAATAGGCAGAATTTGAGGCTCCATTGCAATCCCTGAATCAGGTAAGGGATACCTGGAGGAGCCAGTACTCCCATTAAAAAGAAAGATTGCTGTGGTGGGGACAAGAAGAGATGGCATCTACTGCACTGGAATTGGGAGTAAGCCATGCAGAAAAGACAAAGTGGTTTCAAAAAGAAAATGAGATGAGGGACAAGCTTGCAGAGATTCATAACAGGGGGTGTCAGCCCAGACTATATAGAATCATAGAATCCTAGAGTTGGAAGAGACCACAAGGGCCATCCAGTCCAACCCCCTGCCAAGCAGGAAACACCATCAAAGCATTCCTGACAGGTGGCTCTCAAGCCTCTGCTTAAAGACCTCCAAAGAAGGAGACTCCACCACACTCCTTGGCAGCAAATTCCACTGGTGGGGGGGGAGGAAGCGGGTGGAATTGAAGTATTTTTTTAATGTGACAGGGTGCTCATAGCCTGACTGGTTAACAGCTAGGTTCCTCCACAGTCACACTGCAGGCAAGTTGTGTGAAATGTAAATAAATGTGGCCCCATGTTTTATTCAAACTTCATCTATTTTTTTTATATTTTGCTGGAAGCTGCCTAGCGTGGCTGGGGCAACTCAGTCAGATGGGCGGCATATGCTTATGCTTATTCTTATTATTGTCATAACCGAGAATAAAACACCAACTGTTAATAGATAAAAAAGAGAGAGGAGGCTTCGCACTCCCTGACCTAGAGTTATATCATGCAGCTGCAGGACTACTATGGCTTAAAGATTGGATAACATTAAGGGATTCTGATGTACTAGATTTGGAGGGATATGATAATTGATATGGGTGGCATGCCTATTTAATATATGTGAAGGTAAAGGTCCACAGGGGCTTCTTGAATCATTTAATAAGGAAATCATTATATAAGATCTGGATGAAGTATAAAGGAATACTAGAACCCAAGATTCCGCTGTGGACCTCACCTGCAGAAGCCTTGGCAGTTAAGAAAAAGAATATGGAAGGGGAATGGGCCACATACCGATTATTATTAGAAGGAAAACAGGACGAGCCCACGCTGAAAAAATATGAAGAAATTAAAGGTCGCTTGACAGACTGGCTGCAATATTTTCAAATACATCAAAGATTAATTACTGATGAGTAAACAGGTCTTGCAAGAGAAACATCAAAATTTGAAAAAGAATTGATACTAAGTAAAGGAAGATATATCTCTCAGGTATATGATCTCTTATTAGAATGGGAAGTAAAGGAAGAACAAGTGAAAGCAGTAATGGTGAGATGGGCACAAGACCTGGGTTATAATATTTACATGGAACAATGGGGAAAATTATGGCGGGAAGATATAAAATTTATGGCTTGTTACAATCTCAGGGAAAACACCATGAAGATGATGTATAGGACTTCCGGTTGAGCGCCATTCTGAGCAGTCGGGGGAAATCGCGCTCCGCGATTCTCCGACGCAGCAAGGGAAGGGGGAACCGTAACTGCGCTATGGCCCCCCAGAAGAACTCCAGGTAGAGTGATCTGGAGACGTGGGATCCGGCAGGCACCCGGTAGCGCCTCTCCTGCTCCCCGGTAGCCCTAGTAAGGGCGGATGAGAGCGAGCGGGATGGAAAGCGCGGGTGGTATGGATATAACTACTACCCTGCTGCGTGAAGCCACAACTGCTGCCAGCAATTGAGCGCCCAATTTCTCCACTAAATTTGGATCGGAAACATCGGAAACGTGAGTAAAAAGCAATTCAGACTTGATTAGAAGAAGCAAGGGATTTAAAACACGGAGGTCGGTCCCTTGTGGTTGAAACAGAAGAAAGCAGTGGAACATTGTTACCAAGACTGTTGTCAAAAGTGAAAGTTAAGAAGGAAATTCTGTGATGGTTTGTTTGGGGAAAAAATTGTTACAAATACTGATTTGGGAAAAAGTTACCCTTTCCCCCCCGAGGTCTTGGAAAATTTAGCAAGAAACGTACAAATATGGACATTGGATTACAATATAACGGATTGTTTTGACTACAAAGTTGTTTTTTGACCTTGAAAATGGCAAAAGGGAAGCGGGCTGCCTTCCTGAGGAAAGTACTGGACATGCTGTGGGAAATGCAACAGTCTGTCAGAGCTACAAATTTGGCTTTGGACAACTTTGTGAAAAAGGAAAACAAAGTGCCAGTTTCAGAGGAAACAGGTTTCGTATGAAAATCTGAAAGGAAAAAATCCTACCACAGACTTTTTGTCAAAGGATTTACAAAAAAAAAAAAAAAAACCAGAAAAGAGAGGATTGACACCTAATTCAAAAGGTGACACCTAATTCAAAAGGTGAAAAACTCCTGCAAAGAGTTGTTCACAGAGGACATAGAGGGTGGATCTTTAAAGGAGGAGGAAATGACGGACAGAAAAATTCAAAAGAAGAAAAAAGATTTGCAAACACCAGGGATTAACTGAATAAGGATGATGTTATGAAGGACACCACATTGCAGAGCAAGAAAAGAGAGTGCCATACGGTTTTGATTGACTGTTGGGCCTGGATTTTTGTGAGGGTTGGGGTGGGTTGAAGAGGATATATTTGAATTTGGTTTTCTTTCTGGTTAAAGGATAATGATGCTCGGATTTGGATACTGGCTTTAATGATTACATGTTAAAAATGAGGAGTTTAGTAGTGGAATATTTAGCTAAAAATTTCGAGACCAGAGGGAGGTAAGGGTGTAAGAAGTAGAAAATTAGGAGTTTTAAATTAGGTTGGTGTAAGAGAATTTGATAAGGCTTGAGGAAAGGATCAGAAGTACCAAGGTGCTGAGGTCTGGAAAAAGGAGTGATTTAAGTAAAAGGTTGTTTTGTTTTGTTTTTGTATTATAGGTTATCATGAAGTATAGGAGTTTGGAAAACTGTTAGAGAGGATAGATAATGAATTCAACAGAGGGGGACTTGAGGAAGTCAATCGAAATATGAAATTGAGGAATGAAGGAATGCCTGGCCCACAGAATTGGGCCAGGCCCAAGCAATGTTTCTTAATAATGTTAGTGATGTTAAATGTACAATGTTTATGCCTACCCTGGTGAGAGAAGGGGATGAATATTGCATCTCTCAGTGAGAGGGGGGAAGTATGGAAAATTTAACAGTAATGGTATGTGCTTAAAATTGTTAAAATCAATAAAACAATTTGAAAAAGAAGAAGATGATGTATAGATGACACCAAACTCCAGAAAAACTTGCTAAAATGTATAAAAATACATCATCTATATGTTGGAGATGTAACAGAAATTGGGTCTTATCTGCATATGTGGTGGAACTGTACAGACACCTGTGTATTTTGGAATAATGTATATGAAGAACTTTAAAAATTATTTAAATTTACATTTAAAAAAGGCCAGAAATATTCCTATTAAGTATACTGCCAAAAGAAATAGGGAAATCAAAAAGAACATTGTTCATGTACAGGATAACAGCGGCCAGAATTTTAGTAGTAAGAAATTGGAAAAATACAACAATACCCAATATAGCAGATTGGCAAACCCTAATGGTAGAATATCTGCAGCTAGCAAAGACGACAGGAAGGATCAGAGGCCAAACAAAACAAATAGTCTATTAAGTATGGAGAATTTTTGGACTTCCGGCGAGGCAAAATGGCGGGCGTCACGAAGCCGCGGAGCTCCTGAAGGCGCCCAGCGCTGCCGGAGCTACCCGACCGGCTTTCGCGCCGCCAAAACCGCTGCCGTTGCCGTCACCGCGCAAACAGCGCGGGCTACTGGGGGAGGTAACCAGGAAGCCGCCGGCCCCCCCCGCAGGCCTGCAACGCCCAGAGAAAGCCGCCCGAGGCCGGGCTGAACAGAGGGCCCCGAGGCCTAGCGGCCTGGGATGGCCCATCCAGTGGAGCGCCGGTGCTCCGGAGATCAAGGAGGGCTGCCCCATCCCCGCCGCCGCTGCAGCCGCCCTGGGAAAAAGAAGAGGGGGGAGGGAGCCCCTCTCCACCCCCCAGCGGCCTGAAACGACCCGCCTCGCAGAGCGCCGGTGCTCCGGAGGCCGAAGAGGGTCGCCTCACACCTGCCGCCGTCACCGCCGCCGCTGCAGCTTCCCCCAGGGAGAAAGAAGAGGAGGGGGAACCCCTTCCTGTCCCCAGCACCCCCAACCTTCTGCCGCCGCCGCGCCGCCTCAGACCCGGGGAGGGAGAAGTCCCGACCCGGCAACGACAAAGGGAAGAAGAGAGGTAGGCAGAAAGACTCAAAGCAACACAGGCCCTGCCTGAGCCTACCTCCCGAACGACTGGCACATTAAAAAAAAGAAAAAGGAAAGGAAAAGAAGCCCAAATCCAAAAAGAGGCCCTCCGGATTTTCCTTTCTCTTTCTATTTTTTTTATTATTTATTTATTTTTATTTATTTTATTTTTTAAAAATATATATATAACCCCCCCTTTCCCCCTCCCCCCCTCTCCTCCTTAAATTTTTGTTTGTCTATTTGCTGGTTTAATCTCCCCCCCTTCTTCTTTATTCTCTATATATTTCCCATATTCCTCTTCTATTCTAAATACAAAAAGAAAGCTTTTTTTAAAAAAAACTTTTTTCTCCTTCTAAACTAAAATCAGTTGTTGCTGTTTTTTATTATTATTATTACTCCTTATTGTTTAATTTTTTTTATTTAAATAAAAATAAAAATAAAAATTGAGTATCTCTTATCTCCCTCCCTTCCACCTCCTTAAGTAAAGGAAAAGAAATAAGTAAAGCAAAATAACTCCCCCCTCCTCCCCCCCAATTTCACCTTTGCTCTTATTGCTTGTTTGTCTATTTGCCCGCTTGACCCCTGCCTTCTCACTTCTCTGCCTCCTCTCTCTCCTTTCCCTTCAACTAAAGGACCATTTCATTTCTTCCTTCCTCTCCTCTCTCTTTCCCCTCCCCCTCCCCTCTCCTCTTCCTTCTAGTTCTTTCTCCCAACCCCACATTTGTTTTCTAGCCTCATCTCTACCCCCATCTCCTTTCCTCCCCTCCTCTTCTTCCCCCCCAAATCAACCCCCCCTTTTCAGCCTCACTGCCAACCTGTCATTGAAGGGGGAGCCCCCCACTTTAAAACAAAACAGCCCCTCAATAATAGCTATAGCTCCCCTACATCCCTGCCTATCGAAACCCCACCCCACCCCTCTGTAAACTGTCTGTCTGTTGGTCTATCCATTTACCTATTTTCCTGCTTCCTAAACTGACGTTACTGCCGAGGCGAAAACGAAAACCCACTGAGGTATATTCATAAAACACAACCAAGGAACGACACAAATGGCCGCCTAATCTGCTCGCTCTTTTGAAGCCACCAACCAACATCGCCTGACCAGCTCAACAACACCCAAGAACCACCAACGCCATAATTCCAAATCGCAACACATCATACCCCAAAAGGACACCAAGCAGACCTCAAACCGTAATCAATAAAGAGACGGAGACGATACCAACCAAGGAAATGGCAGAACAAACCGAAACCATCACCCCCCCCCAAGATATCGACCGCCCACTAACAGTACGGGATATGATGGAAATAGAAGCGAGACTGAAAGCAGCACTAGAGACAACAGTGGTACTACTCAACAACTAGAGACAACAGTGGTACTACTCAACGATCTAACCACCAGAGTAGTAGCTCTAGAACAAAAGAATCATACGCAACAAAGAATCATAGAACAATACCAAGAGGAAAACACACGCATAAACAAGGAAATGGAGAAACTAACAAAACACTTGGAAACTGAAATCACAGAAATGAAAATCAAACAAGCAGACCTCGAAGACCGAAGCAGACGCTGCAACATTCGCTTCCGCAATTTCCCTGAAAACGCAGAGGAGAAAAGTCCAGCAGACCTAATTGTAAACTGGCTGAAAAATATAATCCCAGACCTGATACTCGAGACAGACGACCTGGAGAGGGCTCACAGAGCCCTGAGAGCTAAGCCGAAACCTGACGCTCCCCCCAGGGACATCATCGTGAAGAAGGAAGAGATATGGAACATCCTCAGAAACTCAACCAACCTTCGGTACAAAAGCAATCAAGTCTTGGCCTTACAGGGTTTATCCCAAGACACCCTAAATCGAAGGAAAAGCCTACGCCCATGCACCCAGTGTCTCCAACAAGCACAGATCAATTACCGATGGGGCTACCCCTTCCGCCTCATCATGACAACCAAAACAACACAACACATGGCTACCAACATACCTGAAGCCCAACAACTACTGGAAGACCTCGGACTCGACTCTCCACCGGAATGGCAACAGAAAGATACACCAAGCGACAGCCAAGGCCATGACGGTGAAACAACAACTGACAGCTGGACAACAGTGCAAAGGAAAGAGAGAAAACACAAGCGGCACACCAACAACTACCGATACAACCAACTACCGACACGCACAGAATCATCCTGCTGAAGAACCAGCTTGAGAATCCAGTCCAAGAGCAACCGAGTCAACGCTTCACAGAGGAACGACCCTACAACAACAACCACGACTGAATGAAGCAGCCGGAAAACATCCCAAACTGCAGGACTGGTGACCCTCCTCCCTCCCCCTATCCCTCCTCCCCCTAAGCCATAAAAGTAGCTAACATCAACAACACCCCCCCCAACACCACACCCCCACGAAATCCCCCAACCTAACACCAGTCTAGACAACATCAACCTTGTTTCCCAAAACCCAACAACCCGCATCTTCAACACCCCCCTTCACTTCACACTAAAAGAAAACAATCCCCCCAACCTTCATAACACTACCCACAATCAGGCTAAAATATGATAGCTAACCAACACAATGGTGGCACCAGAGCGTACCAATACACACACACTCACTCTAACACACCAACAATGTTGCTACTTACATTGGCAACATTGCTTCTAAACATTATAAACGACATTAGCGTCACAAACACGCATCATACCGTCTCACTGGACACCCCCTATCGCAAACGACAAGGGGAATGGCCTGCCCCTGAGCATGGCCCTCCACACCAGCTGAGACCCAGGACCGAACGGCTAACTGCCAAGGGGTCCAAAATAAACTAATACCCATATAACTATATATGGGAAATCCTTCAAAACCTACCCCCCAATTTCTAACCCAAATCTAACTCCAACCTCACCACTAGCCCCCTACCCACCACACCCTAGGTCAGCGCAACTCCACTGGTTCACTAAACAACACGAAGTGAGAGATACAGGACAGCCCGGACGGGTTGGAAAGGAAGCGCCCTATACAACAAGGAAGCATGATGGCTGACTTAAAAGCAATTACACTAAATGTGAGGGGGTTGGGAAACCCCATCAAAAGAAAACACATCACCTCTTACATACATAAAATGAAACCACACATCACCTTCCTACAAGAAATACATAATCCACCCAAAGAGAGAAAACTCTTAAGCGACCCCCACTTCAGTCAACAATGGGTGGCAAACGGCTCAGGAAAAGCCCGAGGGGTAGCCGTGATACTTAGTAGAGACTTGAACTTCGAAGCCACAACAGTCCTAAAAGATAAAAAAGGCAGATTCATCTTCGTTAAAGGGACACTAGATGGCAGAACCAAACTGACAATCGGCTCTATATATGCCCCAAACTCAAAACAACTAGAATTCTTTCAGAAGACACTAAACAAGTTCCTCTCCTTCTCTGAAGGGGAAGTAATCCTAGGAGGTGATCTCAACCTAAATATGAAAGGCATATCCCTGAAAAACATCCACCCTACAACCTCAGGGGTAACCTTCCTCAAAAAGAAACCCCCAACAACTAGGGATTCTTACAAGCTACTAAAGATGCTAAAAAACAGGGGTCTGTGATATTTGGGGTGAGCAAACTCCAAGAGATACCAGCCATACATTCCAATCTGCACGTCACATCACGGTATCCAGACTGGACAGCATTTTGCTCACACAGGGTCTGATCCCTTTAGTAAAATCATCAAACATAGGCAACATCCGAATCACAGACCATGCCCCAGTAGAAGTCACAATTAAAATTGGAGTAGGAACACAAACCACCCCATCATGGTCCTTCAGTCCCATCTTAACTACTAATAAACAAATTAGAGAAAGTCTCACCAAAACTCTCCAAAACTACTTCAAAGAAAACGACGTAGACAATATAATAACCCCCCTTTTATGGGACGAAATGAAAGCAGTTACCAGAGGAGCAGGCATAAAAGAGAAAACACTCCTTAAAAAACAAACCTCCTCCAAAATTAACAAGTTAGAACAAGACATCACTGCCCTCTCGTCACGTTACAAACAAACAGGATCTAAAAAACTCCTTCAACTCATGGAACAAAAAAGAAGAGAAATAGACTCCCTAGCAATCAATAAAACAATGATCAACATTTTATACTCTAAACAGCATTTCTATGAATACGGAGGGAAAAACTCCAGACTACTGGCAAATAGATGTAGGAAGAAGGCACTCAAAGCAAGAGTGCACTGCATCACCAAAAAAGATGGCAGCACGACATTCTCCCCCAAGGAAATTTCTTCAGAATTTGCAGATTTCTATTCCAACCTATACACCTCCCGCAATCCACCTGAAAAGGAAATCGGAGAATTCCTAACAGGACTGACCATGCCTACGCTGACTGATGAGGAACGGGAATTTATGGACAGTCCTATCACCCCAGAAGAAATAGGCACGGTCCTCAAAAACTTGAAACCACACAAAGCCCCAGGCCCAGACGGCTTTACAGCAGATTTAATAATAATAATAATAATAATAATAATAATAATAATAATAATAATTTTTATTTATACCCCGCCCTCCCCGGCAACGCCGGTCTCAGGGCGGCTCACATCACTAAAATCACAATAAAACATCAAGCATAAAAAGAAAAACAATTAATTAACTGTACAGATTAAAAGATTAAAAATTACAACCATCTTAACGTAGCAGCCCATGAATATGAAAGAATAGGAGAGAGTCTTATTTACAGTATTATATTATAGCACGAGGGTAGGTTGGGTCGAACTAACAGAAAGCTAGGTGGAACAGCTCCGTCTTGCAGGCCCTGTGGAAGGCTATCAGATCCCGCAGGGCCCTAGTCTCTTGAGGCAGTGCGTTCCACCAGATTGGGGCCAAAACTGAGAAAGCTCTGGCCCTGGTTGACACCAACCTAGCCACCTTATGGGTTGGAACCTCCAGCGTATTATTATTCGTGGACCTTAAGGTCCTCCGCGGGGCATACCAGGAGAGGCGGTCCCGTAGGTATGAGGGTCCTAAGCCGCGTAGGGCTTTAAAGGTCAAAACCAGCACCTTAAACCTGATCCTGTATTCCACCGGGAGCCAGTGAAGCTGGTAAAGTACTGGATGAATATGATCCCACGGCAACGACCCCGTAAGGAGCCTCGCCGCGGCATTCTGCACCCGTTGGAGTTTCAGGGTCGGTTTTAAGGGCAGCCCTGCATAGAGCGAGTTACAATAGTCTAGTCTGGAGGTGACCATCGCATGGATCACTGTGGCCAGATCAGGGCGAGAAAGGTAAGGGACCAACTGCTTAATGCGGCGGAGATGGAAAAATGCCGCCTTTACTGTGGCTGCAACCTGCGCCTCCATAGAGAGGGAGGCATCGAGGGTTACACCCAAACTCCTGACAGAGGGCGCTGGCACTAATTGAGCCCCCGCAAGAGATGGGAGTTGGCCCCCCGACCCCATATCGTCCCGGCCCAGCCAGAGGACCTCTGTCTTCGAAGGGTTTAACTTCAACCGGCTCCCACGCATCCATCCAGCCACAGCCTCCAAACATCTGGTCAGTGTGTCTGGGGCCGAGTCAGGACGGCCGTCCATCAACAGATAGAGCTGGGTGTCATCAGCATATTGATGGCAGCCCAGCCCAAAGCTCCGGACAATCTGGGCGAGGGGGCGCATAAAGATGTTAAAAAGCATCGGGGAGAGGATTGCGCCCTGTGGGACTCCACACACCAAGGAGTGCCGCGACGACAGCTCCCCCCCAACGCCACCCTCTGTCCCCGACCTGAGATAAAGGAACACAGCCATTGTCGGACTGTGCCCTGAATCCCCACGTCGGCAATTTCTACAAGAAGTTCAAAGAACCCCTGATACCCTACATGACACGTCTATTCAATGACATCATGAAAGGAGGGCCCATTCCCGAAACCTGGGCCCTCTCCAAAATAGTCTGCATCCCGAAACCACTGAAAGACAGTCTCAAAGTAGAATCATACCATCCGATCTCATTAATAAACCAGGACTATAAGATATTCACATCAATCTTGGCCAACCGCCTGAAAATATTCTTATCCAAATTAATTGCCCCAGATCAGACTGGCTTCGTTCCTGGCTGTAAAGACCCCATCAGGAAACTACTGAACTTAATCGAACACAGTAAGACAACTAAGCTCCCATTGACAATTATGTCCCTAGACATCCTCAAAGCTTTTGATTGCTTAGAGTGGAAATATCTATTAGCAGTACTAACCAGCATGAAATTTGGCCCCAACTTCCTACAAATCCTCAAACAAATATACTCCCAATCCTCAGCAAAATGCAGAATCAATAATCTGGACTCAAATACCATAGCAATCCAAAGAGGCACGAAACAAGGATGCCCACTGTCTCCTTTCTTATTTATCTTGGCTCTGGAACCCCTAGCAATCCGAATCCGAGCAACCACAAGCATCAAAGGAGTGGAAATAAAAGGTAAAACCTATAAATTAGGGCTTTTTGCAGATGATCTAATGAACACGACACCTGATCCCTTAAACACAGCGCCCTCTCTAATTAGAGAACTCAACACACTTGCAACGGTGTCGGGCCTACAAGTAAATTTTGCAAAATCAGAAGCCATGTGCTTCCACACCCCTCCTCATATTCAAAGAGAACTCACTAACATCACCAAGATAAAACTCTGTCACACCAAGTTCAGATATCTAGGGGTACAAATAACCAAAAACCTCAATAAATTATACCTCCACAACTACAAGCCCCTGTGGCAACAAATAAACAAAGACTTAAAAAGATGGAACAACATGAACTTCACTCTCTCGGACAAAATAGCCATGATCAAAATGATCACCCTTCCTATCTCTTCCAAACCCTCCCAATCTGGATTCCCCCAACCCAACTCCGCAAGTGGCAGAGAAGGCTGCACTCTTTTATCTTTTCACACAAAAAACCAAGAATAAGCATCAAATACCTACACCTCCCCACCTCAGAAGGAGGATGGGGAATCCCCAACATAGAAACATACTACAATGCCAACCAAATACGCCATATAATACCATACATACTAGAAGACGAGACAAAACAGTGGATACACTTGGAGAGGGACACAATTGACAATATCTGTACTACAGCATACCCACTCCTCCCAAACAAACTAAGAAAAATCCCCACAACACTTAGTAGGTACACACAAACCATGTTCAAAACGTGGAAAACAGAAACAAGCAAACTACCCTCAACCCCATCCCCACTAATTCCCCTAGCCCATCACCCATTATTCCACCATGCAGCACAGAACCTCCAAATAAAAACCTGGCAAACAAAAGGCCTATATCGCTTAACAGACTTCTACAAAAATAACAAACCCTTGTCAATACAGGAAATACAGGACAAATTAGAAGACACCCAAATGCCCTGGTTAGCACAACACCAAATACACGCCTTCTTAAACAATCCAGCAGTAAAATCAGCAGCAACTAGACCTCTGATGGCCCTCGAAAACCTCATCCTAACGACAAAGGGACAAGGCAAAGGAATGGTATCTGCAATATATAAAATACTGCGCAAAGATCCTACAAACTCCCTAGAAGCAATCAAAAAACAATGGGAGGCCGACATAGGCTATGAAATCAACCCCACCCAATGGACCAGAATGTGGTTTAAACCACCCTTTAAATCCATATCAATGAAAAGAAAAGAACTCGCCCTAAAACTAACCTACAGATGGTACCTGACACCAAGAAAATTAGCGTTGATATGCCCAGGAACCTCACCAAAATGTTGGAGAGGATGCATCTCCACAGGTACATACCTCAATATGTGGTGGGAATGCCCCGAAATTCAACGATTCTGGACAACAATCATGCAAGAAATAGCTAAAATAACCAAACAAGTTCTAGAAATCTCCCCCGAATTGGTCTTGCTAAACATCTTCCAAGACAACAACGCCCACTCACACCACAAAGAACTCATCACCCATCTACTCTCAGCAGCCAGAAACATCATTACCAGGCACTGGAAAGACCTGTCAGGAGCAAACATGGACCAATGGTACCAAGCAGTATGGGAAACAGCCCTTCTAGAAAAACTAACCAATAAGCTGAAACTGACATGGGGACAAACAGAAGAAGACACCTTCATCCCGGTATGGCTCCCCTTCATCACACACACAGCCCAAATAGACAATGACAGAAATCTACCGGCAGCATACAAATCAATTTGGCTAACCTGACCAAAAACACTCACCCACCCCTCTCACACAGGAAACCAAAGATCACCACAGCCTACCACAAATGAACAATCACACCCTACACCAACCCTGACCTCTCTCACCACTAAAAGAGCACAACAGAGAACCTGCACAAAAGACGCTGACACTCAACTCTGCATATATTAAGTAAAATAGAAATACCGCCACCCCATCCTACCCACACCTCTCCCCCTTCTCTCCCTAATGTCTCAACAAACGAAACTGCTGTATAAAAATGTTACATGGAAAGAACAAGAAAGAAACAATGCATATACCTTTGCAAATCAAGAATATCCTTAATTTAAAAACTAAATAAATGAATGAATAAATATATGGAAGATAACTATAAAGCTGAAAACATGGCAGCACTATGATAATTTCAACAGAGTAATTAATTTTTGATGGCTGTAAAAGTGGAAAACTGATTTGCATGGAAAATATGCGGGAATGATATGTAACATGAAGGAGAAGAAGGGAAGTCATTGGTTATTTTAAAGTTTGTAAAATGTTTATTTTGAAATGTAAAATTGAAAAATTTAATAAAAATTATTATTTAAAAAAAAGAAAAGAATGGAGAATTTTTAAAGGATACTTAAAAAACCATGGTATAAAAGGAAACCTCCTGTCAGAACTAGACTGACCCTTGTATTCTATAAAAAGTAACTGACCAATTCGCAGGGATGTAAAAAGAGACTATACAAGAAATATGTAACTGTGTGGTATAAGGGAATTAATAGATAAAGTGCAGTGAGACTAATTTGAAGTCATTTTTAACCCCCCCCCAAGATCCATAATTATTTGTATTGTCGGGTGTATAAATGATGCTTGTTATACTATTATTGTTTTTTCTTTCTACAAATGTATTTATTTTAAAACAATAAAGACATTTATTTAAAAAATACTATAGTCACATAAAATCGGGGGCAGGACTCAAGATAAAAGCATTGGGAGAAAAATTATAAAATAATTGTAATAGAGAACCTTTGTGTAATAAATAAAGATATAACACAGTAGAAAAGTTGAGCAAGAACACTGCGGAAGTGGTGGTGGGAAAGTCAAGTTATGAAACAATGTAACTATTTGATATGAAGTTTATTGTGAAAATGTTTGGAAAATTTAATTAAAAATTATATTACAAAAGAAAAGAGGACAGTGAGAGGAGATATGATAGCTATCTTCAAATATTTCAAGGGCTGCCACATGAAAGGTGGGACAAACTTGTTTTCTGCTGCTCCAGTGGGCAGGACTTGAACTCATGGCTTCAAGTTACAAGAAAGGAGATTCCGACTAAACTTCAGGAAGAACTTTAAGACAGTAAGTCATTCAACAGTGGAAAAGACTCCTTCAGGAGGTGGTGGACTCTCCTTCCATGGAGGTTTTTAAGCAGAGATTGGGTGGCCACCTGCCAGGGATGCTTTAGCTGAGATTCCTGTATTGCTGGGGGTTGGACTAGATGACCCTTTGGGCCCCTTCCAACTCTATGATTATATGATTCCATGAAATGACAGATCTATTGGGCTCTCAAGTGCAGCACAAGCCTTGTCATCAACACTCAGGAAACTAAGGAGGAGGAACACAGCACTCTGCAGAAGCAGACACACAATGTGCTCATGCAGAAGCTCCAGCAGGCATGGCCTCTGCAGGCAGAGCTGGCGGGTCAATCGCTGCTAGCTAGCTAGCATGACCCTGAGTTCTGTCACTGGAACCACCTTCGTCCTTGCTGGTGGCTCAAAATGGATAAACTGGCTGTCATCCATCCCCACTGTGTGAGTTTGACTGTGGAGACCACTAGCTAATTGCTTCTGATGCCACTGCTTAAACACACACCCACACACCCCAAGTGCAAAGTCTTGTGTGTTTGGATTCTCTACAGATAGCTGGTAAAGGAGACCCTCTCTGTTGGGCCACAAGCTTGGCTCCCGCTGTGCCATCTAGGACAGGTCCAAAGTGACCCACTGGGTCCAGTAAACAACCCCAAGGCTTTCCCCACAGACTGACCTACCACACCATGGCACCCCCTTGGGAAAGGGCAAGCCCAGCCCCTGTCCTGTGCTACCACTTATATGCCCCAGCAAACAAGAGGTGTCCACACAGCACCTCAAGAACACAAGGCCCCTGCAGACCAGGGGTGCAGTAGAATCCTACCCTCCCTGGGCAGCCAGGACACCTCCCTCAGGGAGTGTCTGGGCAAGAAAGCAAAGACGAGAGCAGGGACACCAAGGGACATTCTAGGCAGCAGCTGGTGCTGGTAGTTCAGCCTCTGGACAGCTCCTGGGGCACCTTGCCAAGAGAGGGAACTGTCCAGGACCTCGAAGCCTGCTTGGTGGCCTAGGCTGAGCTTGAGAAGCTGGCAGAGGCAGGAGGGAGCTCAGGAGGGGAACCTGTAGCCCAGCTGTTGCTCACAGTGCCAATTTCCCTTCCACAAAGTGCTGCAAGGCAAGGCAGCATGTCACTTCATGTGCCTGGCACCGTTCATTACAGTCGTACCTTGGAAGTCGACTGGAATCCATTCCAAAAGGCTGTTTGACTTCCAAAACGTTTGGAAACCAAAGCACTGCTTCTGATTGGCTGCAGGAAGCTCCTGCAGCCAATCAGAAGCCATGGAAGCCTTGCCAGACGTTTGGGTTCCAAAGAACACTCACTTCCGGGTTTGCGGGTTCGGGAGCCAAAACATCTTGAGTACCAAGGCATTTGGGATCCAAGGTACAACTGTAATTTTCTTTATTTATAAAAAAAACCTATATACTGCTTGATTGTATGACAACCTAGAGGCAGTTTTCATGAATACCTTTTCCCATTGCCACCACAGCCTTGCCAGTGTGAGCTCTATGTTCCTGTGCTCATAGTTCACCTGCTGGCGCAACAGGAGTACCATGGCCACCATGAGGGATTTCCAATGGGAGACAGCCTGGGGAATCCACACTGTCTTCACTTCCACCACTAGAAAGAGCCTTCCTGGATGGCAGAGTCGCCCACATGCAGCCCACTGGCTGAACACAGAAGATGAGTTTGTGGTGCTCAGGGAAGCTGGGCAGGAGCCCCTGGGACCGGTCCCTTGTTATGGCCACCTCACTTCCTGTTGAGATTTAGGCTCTCAGCACCTTTTCCCCGTTTCAGAGGATGGTCCGCCCTTGGTGACTGATGGCTCTGCAGGATTTCCCAGCTGATATGACTGGTGCTCCTGTCAAAGCCCTGGCCGACCTCTGGAACAACCAAATGGCTCAGGCCATTAACACGATTGCCCCAAGTGCCCTCTCCCACTTTGTGGAGTCCGTTTGGCTCCCTGATATACTCCAGAGTTTTGGGTGAGGAAACAAGCTGGGAGACGGCTTGAACATGAGTGGAGGAAACCCCCAGCCAAATGCAATAGAACCCTTATGACAAAGCACCTCAGATGCAGGGCAGGCCCACTCAGGAGACAAAGTGAGGTGTCTGCCTCAGATGGCAGGATCCCAGTGTAGATCTTTACTCCCCCTACCTCGCTCCTGATTTAGATCTTGACTTGGCAGGCAGGCAGAGTTGTGGCTGCCCTGAGGTGCTGCCCTGAGGTGTTGACCTGTGTTGGGCTGACCCTGCTTAGATGTCACAATCAAAGACAAGCAAATTGGGAAATGATCAGTCTTTGGATAGCAATACACTTCAAAGCTAATAATGGGGAATCAGATCAAATACAAACAACCACATAATCAATAACACTTCTCCCCTGGCTAGAATAGAAGGTTGTATTGGCTTGAATCTAGTGAGATGGTTGCAGAAGAGGAGCTGGGTTTCTGCTGCAATCATTCAACAATTGGTTGCTGTTCTCTCCCACCTGGTACATAAGTTTGTAAAATTGAATTACAGAAGTTTATTGGTGGCATTTATTGATTTTTCAGCAGCTTTTGACAACCAGTTGTGATCATCTTCGGGATAAATTAAGTAAAACCTCTATTGATAGCAGATTGATGCTGATGCCGGGACTTCATTGTGACACTTAGTTCCAGATTAAGCTAGATTCCTCCCATTGCTTTCAAATCTGAACCCTCCTACACAGGGATGTCAGCCCAGACTACATCTTGGGGGGGGGGGGGAGAGAAAGAAGAACGTGGAATTTAAGTCTTTTAAAAATGTGACAGGGTTCTCATAACCAGACTGGTTAACAGCTAGGTTCCTCCACAGCCACACTGCAGGCAACTTGTGTAAAATGCAAATATTTTATATTGTGCATATATGTTTGATGCCCTTTAAAAATAATATCTATGACCTTTAGAACGGTGTGGGGGGGGGTTGCTGTTGTTGTTTCATGACACAGAGGCAAGGGAAAGCTAACTGTAGTTGGACATGCATTCTGGTTGCATTCTCATGGAACCCAAGATGGATGGGAGTTTCTTAAAGGTGGAATACTGAAGGCCCAAATGCACACTTTTCCAACACGAAGAAAAGTGGAGGGCATCTAAGGAAACCGGAATGGGAAACAAAGGACGAAGAGGTCAAAAGTGTTATGATAAAGCTGCTTCCTCAGCCGTGCCGATAATTCAGGGTCGATATGGGGGGTATGGCAGACTCCCCAGGGTGGGGGAGGACTGTCTCATAGACCCGCAGACCGTCCGAGATTGCCAACTTGCAACAAAATGCAAGTGACAGGACACTGGGTCCCTGAGCATGGCACTGCTGGCACTCTCCGAAGTCACTCCCATAGTCGGGAATATCTGTTTGATAAAATAATGAGATTTGGGCAATAAACAGACACAGTCTGGACTGAAGAAGACTGAGGAAATAACCTGCAGAACTGCACAGTCCCTGGTGTTTTAGCTCAGACTTCAAAGAGATTCTCATCATGGTGTTTGGATTTACGGAGGTGATTGGTATGTGCTTTGTTTTCTTCTTAATATCTACAATTGTTTTTTATGCCAAGCCTCATTAAGGAACCCATTTTTTTTCAAAAAGTGCTGACGGACTTCTATTTATAATTAAGTATTTAATTGCGCAGCTTTGCTTAGACTTGAAAGACTTGATAAGGATAAAAGAAGAAACAAGATGGCGCTTGTGGATGTGATGCAGCACGGAAAAGGAGAATTCCTCCCTTCTTTGAGAGAAGTGGGAAATACTTGCTAGCTGATTTTATAATGACTTGAGACAATAATTTGGGATAACAGCATCTGTTTGCAGAATTTCTTCATTGTGAGTGAGAGAGAAGAGTTAACGGATGTCTAGCAGCCCCCCTCTAGGGCCTGGAGTGGGGGGACTGTGTGGTCTCTGAAAAAGCTGATTGATCGCCTAATGACTTATATCTGTGGAATACAGTTCATTTACATTGCAATATCGCTAACAGTATGCTCAACAATCAATGTGGAAACTACTGCAATTTTAATTGATAGGTTTGGACAACAGCCCGGATTGAAATAACTCGGCAGTTGCTGCATCATTAAACTTCAAAGGATAAATTTGGACATCAGCCCGGATTGGAAGATTGGAATGAAGTCAGGAAAAGCTGTGCAGACAAATAGACAGTGGAAAAATATATACATACAAATAAAGCTGTACTGGATGGATGAAAGGATTTCTGATTTCTGACATGATTGAGAATCGCATAGCCAGGGACAGAGAACTTTAAGTGTTAAGATCGGAATGTGGAAAATATGAAAACAATAGAAGAAAGCAGGAACGAAGATTGGAGATATGCTTCAGAGGTCCAGACTGTGGGGAGCCTGAAAAAAGTAATAATTAATAATTTGGATTATAATTTGGTTGTTTTTTATTTTTTTAATTGGATTATGATTGGATTATATGTTAATTGGCTGTTTTTATTGGAAAATTACTAAAGATGATTTTTTTTAAAAAGTCTTATGATAAAATGAGCAAAAGATGTGGGACATAATATACAGATGACAGATTGGGAAAGATTATGGAAAAATGATATAAAATTTACAGCATGTACAGCTCTTAAGGAGGATTATATGAAAATGATGTACAGATGGTATCTAACTCTGGTTAAATTATAAAAAAATGCACAAGACAAAAGATAATAAGTGCTGGAAGTATAAGGAAGTAAAAGGTACGTTTTACCATATGTGGTAGCAATGTAAGGTTATAAAAAATTTTTTGGGAAATGATTTATAATGAATTGAATTTTTTTTTTAAAAAAAACAACATTTGTTAAAAAGCCAGAAGCTTTCTTAATAGGTAGAACTGGAATGGATATACCGAAAGAATACAAAAAATTGTTTATGTATGCAACAACAGCCACCTGGATATTGATAGCTCAACAATGGAAAGACAAACAAGTCGCAACTAAAGAAGATTGGCAACTTAAATTAATGGAATATGCTGAAATGGCTAAATTAACTGGAAGACTAAGAAATCAAGACAACAAATATAAAAAAGAATGGAAAATGTTTATTGCATATTTACAAAAGCATTGTAAAGAAGTTAATACAATAGCAGGTTTTTAAAAACACTTGTAATATTAAGGAGAATGTTTAAAATTGGAAATAATTAAGGATAAAGAAATTATAGACATGCATAATATAAGATACTATAAAAGAACCAGGGGAGGAAATGGAGGGAAGTCAAGGGATCCGAGTAACCCCAAAATAGGGATTGAATATGGTGTGAAAATGTTTTATTTTCTATTTTATATAATAATATAATAATAATTTATTATTTATACCCCGCCCATCTGGCTGGGTTTCCCCAGACACTCTGGGCAGCTTCCAACAAAATATTAAAGTACAATAGTCTGTCAAAGATTAAAAGCTTCCCTAAACAGGGCTGCCTTCAGATGCATTTGTTTGTTATGGTTTATATGATGATAATGTTTAAATGTGAAAATTAAAAAAATAAAATAAAATATGAAAATCATGTTTTGGGCTTACCCAAAACAATTTCCCTACATAACTGCACAAAAGATTTGGCAAGGAAATGCAGACACACAGGCCATTGGAAACTGCAATATAGGATGACAGATAAATGTAAAACATTTTATTTTTTCAACTATCTAAAATGGAAATAATAATAAAACTGTCTGGAGGCTTTTCTGAAGAAAAAGACAGTCTCACATAGATATGATTTACACGCACAGTTATGGCATCTCAATCCCATTTTACAAATGTTAGCATTACGTGGGCAGGGGGCTCATTTCACAAAGCCAAACAGCAAGCTATTTTTATACAAAGTGTCTTCAGACACTCAGTCTTGTTATGTTTTATGATACAAATTCAACCCAGTCCTTTTACACGTCATTTGTTATTTTCTGAATCTTGTGTCCTTGGGAGATAGAATGCTAATCCACCCCCTCTCCTTCCTATCTGGTGGGTGGCAGAGGGACTGTAGTAAAGTTAACATAAATTGTGGGCAGACACCCGTCTCTAGGAAGGATAATCGTGTACACCAGCGATCTCTAAGGCAGCCTTTGAAGATAAAACAGAATAATAATTTTTATTATCAATGCTGTGCTTGATCTCTGAGAGAGCCAAGTCAACTTCAACTTCAGCAAATTAGTGTCATTTCTGCTACAGATGGTTTGGGAGTGAGGAAGTAGTTTTATCAGCAGACTTTGGGGACAATTATCAAGATATGAAAAGATGTCTGCTCAGGATTAATGCTGCTGAGTGGTTTGATGCCATGCCTTATCAGGGATCTTATGGAGAACTGAGTTTTAAACAAGATCATGCACAAAGATCTTATCAAAGGCTCTATGGGCCCTATGCCAAGCCATAGTTTGGCAGCCAAACTCTTCAGCCACTAGCATATCTCCCCCTGCCCTGTTCTGCAAGGCCCCTCTTTCATTCTCAGTTTCTTCACATGACCCCAAATGCCAGAACTGTGGAGACCACAACCCACAAGGTGTCTTCTTCACACTGCTACAGAGTATCACTCTCTGCCTGTGGTCAGCCAAATATCCGCAGTCTGCACCACATTCTGGACATAATGTTCTGCATGTTGCTTTAGCATAGCAGCCAAGTCCTAGGGGCCGAGGGGGCTTCGCTTCCCCCAATAAAATATTTGACCCCCCCCTTCAAGTTGATGGGCATTGCTATACAAATGGTGTGTGTGCTCGATTATGCAGGGAGGAGCTTCCCTGGGGCCACCCAATATTTTATTCCAGTTGGTCCCCTGTGCAGGTGTGGGGAACCTTTTGCCTTCCAGGGCTGCTAAACTACAGTTCCCATCAGTCTTAGCAAGCATGGCCAATGGCTTATAGGGGGGCTTATTGTTCAGCAATATCTGAAGGGCTAAAAGTTCCCCATTCCTGTTTTAGTAGTTAAAAATTAAGTTGTGAGCAACTTAAAAGGAGCAAGCAGCTCTTATTTCAAATCTTCACCTCAGCCTTTGCAGACGAGATGGACTTCCACACACATGTAGCCTCAATCTAAGCATTTAGCTTCACCTGCACAATGTTTTATTAAGACAAAAGATGGTGTATTTCAGTACACATTCATGCCCTCCAAATTGTGCCTAGATTGTGCACTGTTTCTGAAGTACTTGAGGAAAGCTGCTCAAACCCTTTCCTCACAACCAGCTGCTGTAAAAATGAAGATATAAATCAGGGGTAGGCAACCTAAGGCCCGGGGGCTGGATGCGGCCCAATCGCCTTCTCAATCCAGCCCGTGGATGGTCCAGGAATCAGCATGTTTTTATATGAGTAGAATGTGTGCTTTTATTTAAAATGCATCTCTGGGTTATTTGTGGGTCATAGGAATTCGTTCATTATTTTTTTCAAAATATAGTCCGGCCCCCCACATGGTCTGAGGGACAGTGAACCGGCCCACGGCTGAAAAAAGGTTGCTGACCCCAAATATAAATCAAAGCACAGTTTGGCTGAGATGAGCGCCATGCTTGCAGGGGGGGAGCATCCTCTTGTCTCCCCTCCTGCTCTTCCAGGCATGCCTGCTGCCAGCAGCACTTTGCAGCATATACTAACAGCAGCAGCAGCCACAGGAAGAATCAGTGTGGCTGTCATGCAGAGCCAGGATTGCCGTGGGGGGGGGGGAGGATCATAGCTGTGCAGCAGCATCCCAGGACATATCAGCCACATGCTACCCCCCCAACTATACTGCAACATTTGGTCACAACTAGAACCAAACCTTTGAAAGGTTGCAGCACTGGGAACTCTTTAGTTTAGCAGTGGTTTTCCACTGGTTTGAGTCCATGGCTCCCTTGGCCAACCACATTCTTTCTGCAGCTCCCCTATGGAAGCCAAGTTTCACTGGGGTTCTCTTACAATAAGTGGGGGTTCCCTCCTTCTGCCCCACTCCATTCCACAGCATCTCTGAAAAGTGGTGCTGCTGTTTAATCTTAAAGATCACAGTGGTTGGAAAAACATAATTAAAACCACACTTCATGTTTTGATATAGTCTTCTTAAGCGTATGCTGTACTTTAAGGCTGGAGGTGGGGGCCACGTGGACGAACTATTAATTGAATGGGAATGGAACCAGTTCCTTTTGGAACTAGTGGGGTGAATGGGAACTGGAACTAACTCCTTTTTAAAATTAACTTTCCAAGCACTGAACTATACTCTCAAAGGCTGCCTCCCTACAGACATTGACTCTATATGCACAGAGGATGGGGGCCGGGGGTGGGACGTCTGCAATGTTGGCACAGGACTACTTAACTTGGCCCCGCGCCTTGCAAGGCGGCATGTTCTCCTTTAATGTTTAGCAACTGAGACCTGGGCCAGGTGAAGCTGTAGGTTTGAGGAAGGAATAAGAAAGTGGAAAACACCAGCTGAACACCACCCTCTGCTGATTAAGGAGAACCACAAAATTCTGAGAGAAATCTTAATGGACTATGAACCCTGAAATCCTCCAGTGATGGCAGAAGAGACACAACAAGGAGGTTCTCAGAGCTGTTCTTAGCCAGAAGAAGAGGCTGTAAACTAGAGGAAAATGAACGTAAACGTAAAGATTTAAAAAAGGATTAGTGAGGAGACGATAAACTGTTGAGCAATAAATCTGAGCAATAGGCGAATGTTTGAAAGTATTAGTAAGCTTTTAACGAAAAATAAATAAAATGAAACCAAAGCAAATAGCTGCAATCCAGTTGTGCAGACTGGAGGTTTCAGCAAGCACAAAACTCAGCAAAATTCACCTTCAATGATGCCTCCCATTGCAGGCCAGACAGGGATGGTGGCCGGCTTTGTTAACCATAACCATCATTTCCTGTGCAACAACAGCTTTTCTTGCCATCTGAATGGCATCCATTTTGCTTCTTTGTTTCCTGGCAAAAGACTCTTGTGTTTTCCCTATCGTTTCTCAATTCAGGTACCAGGACTTACTTTCATGTTACTAATTAAATATATTTTTCAAAAGTACATCCCTGCCCTTCTTACAATAGAAACTCAAAGCTGCTCACCATAACAGATGTGACTAGGACCAGTAAAGAACAAGCATAATGTGACATCCACAGGTAGCATGTCTTGCCAGTTGCATGAAACTAACAACAAGAAATGTCAGTGATCAGATCAGTCATTCAGATTAATAGAACTCCAACGTGTGGAAGAACAGAAATGTTCCCATGGCTTTACTTAAAGCCCTTAAGGACTGAGCTTGGCAGGCCCTTCTGGGGAGGATGTCCCCCACCTGTGGTGCCCAAAGCCAGCTCCAGGTTTGAGGTCCCTCAGCGAAGCTCCATGGCTGCAGGTCCCTTGTTCAAATCCTGGAAATGCTCCCAAGAGGCAGGATTTTACTTTTAAGGGATTTTCAGTTTCACAATCTCATCAATTTAATCTCACCTAGTCTCTCAGGATTCAAACATGCATCACAAAAGCAATTAAAGAGAATTATTATTATTATTATTACTAGCTGACCCGGGCCACGCGTTGCTGTGGCTGATTTTATGCTCATTACCATCAGCAGCAGCAGCAGCCAGAATAAACCCCCACCTACCCCCGCCGGCGTCGTGTCCACTCTGCACGTGCTCAGGTGCCCTCTCGTAGCCTGTGGCAGAAAAAGCCGAGGAAGGAGGCCTCTGACGCTGTCTGAGGGAAAAGCACTATGGAAATGCACAGATAAAAAACACACCTTGGGAGATCACTGAAGGACGATCACGGTGGTCATTTCCCGGCGTGCCTTCCTGTGGCCTTTTCAAGGGGAAAAGTGGTAGTAACCCTCTAGAGAGGATTTGATTCCATTTCCCATAGTGCCTTGAGCGCGCAGTTGGTTGGGATAATAAGCCCACCGTTTCCCAGCATGCCTTGCGGTTTGGGCGAAAGAGCTTAGTTCACCCACAGGGCGCCTTGACTCCATTTCCCAGCATGCCTTGCTGGTCCGGCCTAGTTAACTGCGAAAGGCAGCGGCCTCCATTTCCCAGCGTGCCTTTGACAAAAGAGATATTTACATTTCCCTGTATCCCAGCCAATTTAATCACATCCTTGTCTTGCACTCAGGTACCAGGAAGCCACTAACACAATCAACCCCTCCTTCCTTGCAGAGAAACAGTTTGTCAGTTTGGGAGTGAAAATGGAGACAGGCCTGCCGTTGCTAGAGGGCGAGGTTTTGCTGTGAGGTCATATTTGTGCACCAATTTCTTGCTTTTTTAGCTGTAGTACCAGCATAGCCGCCGCTAGAGGGCGCTGTTTTGCTGGTGGTGTCATATGTGTGGGACAGAATTTTTTGCATTTTTTCTTTATTTTAGGTATGACAGGTGTGGTTTTTCTGAATTTTTATTACGCCAGATCCTTCCTTGATGGTCATGCTACGATGTGTCCTAAATTTGATGCGATTCGGTCCAGCGGTTACGGAGCACGGTGGGGTCCGACGCGCACGCAATGGGAACATTTTTATATATATAGATTAGTAGTAGTAGTATGTCAGCGGCACTTAAAATGCACGAGTCCAGCTAATTAAAAAGGATGATTTATTGCAAAGAACAGAAAGTCCGGCAGCTCGATCCCGAGCAGCCTCCACCACAGCCAAAGATGACTCAACTGGGGTCTGGTTTCCCTTTCTTGTCCCATGGAAGAAGCAACGGAAGTATGTCTTCTTCTTGCGCTGCTTCTCCGTCTCTCTTTCTTGTAACCCTCCCCTCCAGCAAAGTCTGTGACTTATTGGCTCAGGTTCTCTCTCTGACAAGCTGTCACTTTCTGCAGGTTCCCTTGCTCTACCACTCCACCCTTCAACTAGATCTTGTCTGCATTCCATTCTCTCCCTCCTCAGCTCCTTCTGGACTGTGCTCTTCTAACAGCTGCAGATTTGGTCATGAGGGTTCTTCAATCTTGACATAGTAGTAGTAGTAAGGTTGCCTCAGCCACTCTAATAGATATAAAAACATAATAAAACATCAAACATTAAAACTTCCCTGTACAGGGCTGCCTTCAGCTGTCTTCTGAAAGTTGTGTGGTTCTTTATCTCCTTGACATCTGACAGGAGGGTGTTCCACGGGGCGGGTGCTATCACCAAGAAGGTCCTCTGCCTGGCTGCCTGTAACCTCCCTTCTTGCAGGGAGGGAACCTCCAGAAGACCCTCGGAGGTGGACCTCCGTGTCCAGGCTGGACGATGGAGGGTGGAATACCAAATTAGTTTCTCATGCTCCCAAAGGCACAGTGTTCTGCTAGAAAAGATGACCCATCAGCCTGTCCCAGCAGATGACCCAACAGAGTTAATTGGTGGAGGCAGAAAGCAGGACCAAACTCTCCATGCATCAACTGTTACATGGGGAGTGCAATATTGCTTGGTTCAGGTGTGCAAGAGAGTTCTTCTTCTTGTGAACTCTACTAGGTTTTCCCCAGTTGTTTTTTAGTGGGGTGGGGCAGGGCACACAGAACTTACGAGGGGGGAATTGAGCTAAGGCAAAGAGAACCAAGGATTCATCTAGCCCTCATTTTCCATGTTCTGAAAGTTTGTTAGCAGGGGGTCAGTAAAAAATGTTCACAAAACGCTGCACCACTTGATTCTGGAGGTTGTGCAGTTTGACTCTTAGTTTTGCACCATAGAAGATCCAGATTTATTTCCTCCTCCTCCTCCTCCTCCTCCGCTTCTTCTTCTTCTTCTTCTTCTTCTTCTTCAATTTGTATACTGCCCTTCATCCATGGATCTCAGAGCAGTTCACAACATAAAATTACAATATAAAAACCACAAAATGCATAATAAAAATATGAACAAAACAAAACCGATCATCCCCGCTCCCACAACACACTTAAAAGGGCATCGGATGTTAGTCTGCCAAATTGAAGAGGAATATTTTCACGTGGTATCTAAAGGTGTATACTGAAGGTCCCAGCTGAACCTCCCTAGGGAGAGCATTCTTGTGCCCTGAATTCTTGCCCAGGCTTTGCGCTTGATATTGTTATGAGTTTTGCAGGAGGAAGTAGGCTGTAGGTGAGATCCTTCTAACCCCTGGAGCCAGCAGGTGTTAAAATATAAGCCAGGCTAGCTTCCTGTTTTGGGGTGATCGCCTGGGTGATGGGCCATTAAGGGAAACAAACTCGAGTTTAGAGTGGAGTTGCTGTGATTTGACCTACAAGTAAAGCAGCAAGGAGGGAGGGGGGGGAGAGAGAGAGAGAGAGAGAGAGAGATGCCACATCTCTGCTTGATTCCAAGGCTGTGGCTATGGAAGAAACAAGACCTTCTTGAGGTGTTACTGCTATGAATGCCTCAGTCAAAGGCTCAGGTTGAATATATGTGTAAATAAAGCATATCTCCTGATCTCACAGAGCGTCTTTTTTTGGAATTTACAGGGGAACTTCATGTATCTTAACTTATCTAGCAAAACTTGAAATTCTTATTTTGGCTGCAAGATTATTTCCCACATTGGGGGGCTACATGTTTCTGTGTGGTGTTAGGAGGTGCAAAGGAATGTGCACACAATGAAGAGAAAGTTATTTCTTACCCCCTACAGGAAGTTAATTTTATCCCTATTGCAATAAACATTTGATGTGATATGATTTCATTTAAAGAGAGAAGTAAATAACAAGATAACTGGAAAGGAACCATTGGACATTTAAATAATGTTCTGAATTTATTGCATAATCATACTGTCCTAAGATCTCCCAAGTCCTCTCCTGTTTTACTTCGTCTAAACGCCAGTGATAAAAAATCATGCCAGCACATGCAGAAAAAGGTGTGATTTATTTCAAGTTTAGGCAATTTAAGGGCCCGAATCTTAAGCTTTCCCTGTGCTCTTTGGAACTAGATTGGCACAGATGCCAATTCAGGCTTTCAGCAGATTGAGGTTTGCTCGGATTGGGTGCTGAAGGTGGTTTTCATGGGGAGAGCTCCAGGTTTTCATGGGCACTGGTTGGGTCTGACCAAGGCAGAACAGTGTGGTACTATTACCTCTATTGATCTGGACACTGTATTTCTCTTGTTGCAGCGTAGAAAATTAAGTGGACTGAGCAAATCATATCAGGATTAATTATATGAGTAAAGTAAACTAAAGTGAATAAATATTATAACTTTACGACTATGTACCTGTATAGTTTACAGCTTAGCAAGAAGGAATTTAATAATATTCCTTTCTGAATCATCGTTTGGGAAGAACCTTTTGCCTGTTTGTTATTTTACCCCCCCCCCCAGCTAACTGATTATGTTCTTCAGCCCCAGAAGCAGTCTTGTTGTTTTTGCAGACTTATTATTGCAAAGGTGCGTGCCAATTTTCCTGGCGGCTAGATGCTGGGGAAGGAAACCTAGAAGCCCACACACCATCAGATAGCTAAACCACATACATAAATGCAGCTCATTTGTGGCAAGCCTGTTGCCATTTCTTTCCATCAAACCAGGACCCACGGGGGGGGGGGTGTGGCAAAGGAAGGTGACTTGCAAGTACCTTTGCCTGACCACAACTTCAAGGTGATGCTCAAAGAGCTATACATTGTGAGCTGGAAGGTGTAAAGTGACCTCAAGGCAAAAAAAGCTCAGGAAGATCCTATGCCAGAGGACACAGGAGCTTGAATAAACTTGGATAAAATATTGGGGGGGGGAAGCCCCACCTCACATAATCGACCACATGATGCGGTGCACCCCCACCATTCAAAATGGCAATGCCCATCAATTGGGGGGCACCCCCTTAAATATTTTATTGGGGGGGAACCCCTCAGCCCCTAGGACTTGGGTCCTATGGCAGAAGGTATTTGTAAAAGTAGCAAGAATTGCCTCAAGACCAGAATATTTCCTCAATAGCTAGATATTAGGATTAGTATATTGTGTTTCATTGCAGTTAAAAAAGTAAAATGACAAAACTAATAATGTTTGCGATTCCCACAAACATTTCCTTTTCTTTTCTTAATGGCACTGAAATCACATCTGGAAGGAGCAGTGAACAATAACAAGAAGGTATTTGGGGGGGGGATCTCTAAAAGACTGTTTTTTGTACCAAACTATTCACCCCTGTAGAGGGACCCAGGTGGCGCTGGGGGTTAAACCACAGAGCCTAGGGCTTGCTGATCAGAAGGATGGCGGTTCGAATCCCTGCGATGGGATGAGCTCCCGTTGCTCGGTCCCTGCTCCTGCCCACCTAGCAGTTCGAAAGCACGTCAAAGTGCAAGTAGATAAATAGGTACCACTCCGGCGGGAAGGTAAACAGCATTTCCGTGCGCTGCTCTGATTTGCCAGAAGCGGCTTAGTCATGCTGGCCACATGACCCAGAAGCTGTACGCCGGCTCCCTCGGCCAGTAAAGCGAGATGAGTGCCGCAACCCCAGAGTCGGTCACGACTGGACCTAATGGTCAGGGGTCCCTTTACCTATTCACCCCTGAAAATACAGGATACCCCCCCTACAATTTCTCCCTCTAAAAGCAGTCAGTAACAGTATATTAACTAATGATCCTGATCTGCAGGTTCATGATACAAGTGCATTTTAGTGAGGAATCAACCTGTTCTCTCTGGTCTTCTGGTTTCTTAGAAACCGCACAGATCGGCAATTTCTACACAGGATTTTACAGGGGATGTGTGAGTAGGTAAAACTAGGTTTTAGGGTTTTTCATTGACCTGGCCTCCACTGTTTTCCATTGAACAATGTGCACCTGAGGGTTTTATAGTTCTCCCCCTTCATGTGGCTGTAGATACTGATAAGCATCAATGTGCGGACTGGAAAACTAAACGAAAAAGCAGAACTCCCTGTCAAACCCTCCTTGGTTAGTATGTAGCTGGCCCTTAATCTTCTTCCATGTGGCATCAATCAATCCAGCCTGGAAATGTCTTGGTTATCTGAAAGGCAATCTGGATGCAAAATGGCTTTGTTTAAAGTCGACAGGGAGCAGCAAAACACAGTGAAGTTCCAAGTGGAAGTTGATCTTAAAAAAAAAGTGTGATGTGGAGCATGTGCATGTGTGTGTGTGTGTGTGTGTGTGTGTGTGTGTGTGTGTGTGTGTGTGTAAGGGGTGTTCATGTCATGCTGATGCCACCCTTTGCCAAACCCCCTCCCTTTACACCTCATTAAAAAAAACCTCTGCCTTCCTTTGCACCTAGACCAAACCCCCTCCCCTCACAGTCTGCTCTCCACCACCAGCCATGATGCTGATGGGGAGCACTGGGCAGAGGGTGATGGTTGCTGGGAAGCTGTCCCTTCCTGCCTCAGTAGCCCACTGGGGGTCACGTGGCACCTGTGCCGCTCACTCATTCTGCTTGCTTGCTCTGCCTGCCTGCCTGGCAGCCACATGAACTATGGTATGACAACATCCTTCCAGTTTTATTATATACTCAGATATAGATGCACATAGAACTGTTTTGTCAGAGCCCAAAATACCAAACAATGTGGGTGTATTTGGACTGAGGTGAAGCCTCTCCAAGGCTAGCCCCCGCTCCAAGTGGTCCAAGTGGGGATGGAAGTTGATTCTATATAATCTTCCCCCCAGTGTTTTTCCTTACTCTTGGCTAGTTTTCTGAATGTTGCATGGAGTTTGTTAGTAGTATTTTGATTAATCTACTCTTTTATGTATCTAAGCCAGCCTTTCTACTTGTTTGCTTTCTCTCAATTCTTTTCCATTCTTCCCAATCCAACGCAGTCCATTCTTTAACGTGTGTATATGTTTGTGCTGTCTCTTCCCTGTCTCTTCTTAGTTTCTTATTGTTTTTAGTCATCAATTATTAATTTCAACATAGTGTTTTATTGCTGTGGCATTTCTGAATATATTTTTTAAGGATTCCCCCCCCCCAATCCAATATACCTGTTTGCAGTTTGGCAGGGTTAATCCTTGTCTTCAACCCTTTCAGACACTGACAAGAGCTGCCACCAAAAATTCACCTAGCACAGAATTTAAAGTAATTAAGGTTTTATTCTCAGGCTAGAATTTGTTTTTTCAATATAATTCCTAGAATTGGTGGCTGGCATCCACATGCTACAGCTTTTTTAGTCTGGGATAGTCATTGCTATTGCACCTCATGCCACCCACACCAGTGGGGCAGAGCCTGACAGAAGGTCCCTGGCTCCCCCACTACACCCAGCCCCTGAGAAAGCAAATGTTCCACAACCGGCAAAATTGAGACTTGGGGTTTTTTGTGGTGCGGCATATCAATCCCCATTTGGATTTTTAAAATGAAGACATTTCCCCTCCATAAAAATAAGAAATTATCAGTTAGGATAAATTTTAACTCTCGTGAATCTGGACTGTCATTGCTGATTGCTTTTGACATGATTGTCACCAGACCCATCATTTATTTAGAGAACTTGAAAACAAAACCAGAACAACTTTATTATGCTCTGCAGGGAAACTGCATTAACTACCAACTTGTCTTCAGTGAAAAGAAAAAAAAGCCACAACAAAGCGCTCTCTGGCAACATTTCCATTTGAAACTCCACAAAAATGCTCTTCCCTGTGGTATTTGGGTTTCTATAATTATGGCAGTAGCCAAAAGACTCAGACATTTGGATGGAAAGCAGTTTTTCCATTCTCTCCAAGAGGACACCATGGGCTTTTTCAAATGATAGAAACATCTAACAGACTCTGTTCAACAAGTCAATGCATTAGAGCCCTTTCCTTTCCTTTCCTTTCCTTTCCTTTCCTTTCCTTTCCTTTCCTTTCCTTTCCTTTCCTTTCCTTTCCTTTCCTTAGTGCTTTACATATGCAGGAATTCTATTATTGAATATTTTTTAATTGTGCACAAGCATGTATTGCCAATGTACAGGTGCAACTATAAAGGTAAAGGGACCCCTGACCATTAGGTCCAGTCGTGTCCGACTCTGGGGATGCGGCGCTCATCTCGCTTTATTGGCCGAGAGCCGGCGTACAGCTTCCGGATCATGTGGCCAGCATGACAAAGCCGCTTCTGGTGAACCAGAGCAGCGCACGGAAACGCCGTTTACCTTCCTGTCAGAGCGGTTCCTATTTATCTACTTGCACTTTGACGTGCTTTCGAACTGCTAGGTGGGCAGGAGCAGGGACCGAACAACGGGAGCTCACCCCGCCGCAGGGATTCGAACTGCCGACCTTCTGATCAGCAAGCCCTAGGCTCTGTGGTTTAACCCACAGTGCCACATGGGTCCCTAGGTGCAACTATACAATGTTACAAAAAATGAATCAAATGTCTAAACCTTCAAAATAAAAATATCATATTACGAAATGCTTTCGAGGCTTCTCTTCCTCCACATCTGTCTTCCTTCCTCCAAATCTCTTTTCAAAGCCCACATTCATTTTCCAGCAGCGAGTGCAGCTAAGCCCACTTCCAGGGCTTTGCTTCCCAGGTTGATGAATCACATGAGAGGAACCCGGAGGGAGGCATGTCAGCAGTTGCTCCCATCTCTATCTCTGTCACCTGCAGCAAGTTAGAGGGTGACCTTGTTATAAAATAGATAAACAAATATCTATTCAATTGGAATCAATTAGACTTACCTTTATCTGGAGATGCCCTACTGCACAATAAAAAGCAAAAGGTTAGCCCTGGATGAACATGGCTCATGGGAATTTAAGCTAGGGCTCAGCCAAAAATTCTCAGATGTCAGAGAGCTTCCTTTTTCTCCCCACCCTCCTGCTGAAAAAGAAGTTCACTTTGCATAATCTTCTCCAAATATTCTCCACCATTTTAAATTTTTTGGTGGCAGTCACCATTCTCTCCCACAGTGTTACACAGAAAGATGTTATGTACACAGCATTTTAGAGGATGCAAAATGGTGGCCTGGATGGCAACTCCGTTGCTGCTTGCAGTAAGAAAGAAGCTATGCTGCTGCTAATGGCAAGTTCTACCCCTAAATATCTTTTCCTGGAGAAATTTCATTAAATTGTCTCCCCAGTTTTTTCTCCCTGCAAATAGGGTGGACAATTTTGAAAGGCTACTGTACACAGCTACTATATAAAAGCAGATTCAATGTTGAGTCTCAACATTATTTCCTTATTTGAGAGAGAGAGAGAGAGAGAGAGAGAGAGAGAGAGAGAGAGAGAGAGAGAGAGATGTGGGAGATGAGTGGGAATATGGATGAGGGAATATTGTTTAATATTTCCTATCCCAGCTTGTGTTAACAAGCTCCAAACTAGCAGAGATTCTCATCCCCAATTAAACGCAGCAAAACGTGGCAATCAAGTTCGTTTGAACTTCTAAAACAAGACAGATTCCTGGCATTTATCCCCTGGTTCCCCCTTAAAAGTAAATACACGACACATAACTCTTTAAAAGTAAAAAAGGTTTACTCACAGACATTTCCAAGGTTCTACAAGTCTCAGAAAGGCAGGCTAGCTTAGATTAAATGTATATACATGTGGAGACTCTCCTTAAGAGAGGAGGCTCCATCTGGGCCCTCTTGGCTGGAAGCCAAGAGTGAATCTTCTCTTGAGATGTTGCATGCTCGAAGATCCGATGAGGAAGAGAGGGTGGAATGGCTGCTCACCTGTAACTTTGAGTAACTACAGGTAAGGTCACTCCCACCTCTGGTCACACAGAGGAAGTGGTCTCAGTCCAGGTACAGGAAACTCTAACTGGAGGACTGAGACCCCTTGTGTACATTCTAGGAATGTTGTGATTGACTGCACCAGTGTTATATATCCCACGAGAGAGAGAGAGAGAGAGAGAGAGAGAGAGAGAGAGAGAGAGAAGACACAATTGAAAATGTATGGGATCAGCTGACTTCCAGTAGAAGCTACAGCAATTAAGTGCATGAGAAAAGTGTGAGAAATTTGCAGTCAAACATAACTAACAACTCCGGGTTCTAATTGTTAGTGTAGGCGCAGTGAAGCCATGCCCCTCGCCCCTGGTAAGAGAGGAAGTGATGTGTTTCTTCTCTTCCTTTTCTCATTCTCTTCTGCATGATGTAAGCCATGGAGGGAGAATATGCGTCACACTAGCTCCCAGTTCCAGACATGTGTCTGAAGCTACCTTTCTGTATTTGTGCCCAAGAATATTTTGCCTGCATTATCTATTATTGCTGTGTAAGACAATGCATTATTGAGATCTAGAAACTGTAAGTAAATAATTTTTAAACTTACTTAGCAGTGTTTGGTCTGTTCATTGCAGAGCGGGGTAGAAAGAGGTCAGCTGCCACACACAGCTGAAATGGGATAAAGAAGGTTTAATGGTCTATCTTCCTATGCTTCATTAAGCTGCGTAACTTTGCTAGGGCCTCTCCTCCATCCTGTGCTTTGAATACAGGCAGCAAGCGGATTGCTTTGCTGTTTGCCCACACATGTGGGTATCTAGGATTAATTATCACTTACCACTTGGACCAAGCTAGCAGTGCATCTAGTCCACATCCTGTTCTCATGGTGGCCCATCTGATGCCTCTGGGAAGCCCCAGAGCAGGACCTGAGCACAGCAGCTCTTTTGCCACGGGTGTTTCCCAGCAACTGGCATTCAGACATATACTGCCTCTGAGTACAGCTATCATGTCTATTCCTCTTTGAAAGCCGTCCACATTGGTGGCCCATCACTACTTCATGGGAAAGAGAATTCCAGTTTAACTATGCATTCAGTACCTGCTTTTTGTTTGCCCCACATCCTTCAACATTCAGCTTCATTTGACGCCCATGAGTTCTAAAATTTCAAGGGGGTGGGTGACATTTCTTCTATTTACTTGTTCCACAACATCCAATATTTTCTACACATCAATATGCCTCTTCTTACTTAAATTCAAACTATTTAGCCTTGAGTGCTGCAACTATTCCTCATCGGGGAATTGCTCTGTCCTCTTGAGCATTTTGTCTGCCCTTTTCTGAAGCTTTTCCAGCTCTGCAATGTCCTTTTGGAGGTGAGGTGCTCAGAAATGTACACAGTATTCAATGTGTCCTGCTGGTAACAAATAGCTGAATAAAACAACCCAGATGGCTCAGCTACATGGGAAGGAAAATGTCTCTCTGACAATTGGCCAACCTGACCTGATGGAACATTCCTTCCCAACACCCAACTGTGGTGGTCAGATCCTGGGCATGAAAAGAGACCCACCACCATAATATAGCTTTGCTTATTATGATTCGTTCCTAATAAAGATGACACAGCAGCTTTCCTGGAAATATGTTTCATCACTCAAATATTTCCAAATGTTGAATTTAAATCTGGTTTATTGAAACTGAAACCCATTAGAAAGAACAGTGTGTTCAGATGCTTGTCTCTCTTCTGAATTTGGCCCTTTCTCCTAGTTCTTCCTATGTGAGGATATGGCCCAAATCCATGATGAGGAGGCCTAGTCACCATGACCAGGGATGAGGGGAATTGGAGTCCAACAGCACTAGAATTGCCGCAGGCTCACCCTGCTTGGCCAGATGCTCATGTATTAGGAAGGTGCTTGGGGTTCTTTCACTTGCTTGCTGATATATCTCCCTACAGCATAATTGCTATAGTCATGCCTGTATTAAAATCTTATCACTTCTGATTGGAAGGAGGTGCCATTATTCTGATTGATGCAGTTATTACAAGGCAGCTCAATATGGCCTTTGTCATTATGCAACTCATAATTCTCCCCCCTTTCTAACCACTTGTAATTCTCACCCCTTAAACATGCTAATGCTTTTTCAGTTAATTATTATGCTTCTTGGGTACACGTGTGGACTATTTCAGATTTCTATTGGTTGAGTTTCATGTTCTTCTTTACAGCTCTGTCCTATTTTGAATATCAGTTATTTTCACCCCACAACAGCTTATTCCCAGGGCCTTTGCTTATTTTGCTGCATGGCATGTACTCCCAAGAACTCCATCAGAGCTATTAATCAGAATGTTAGAATGCCCTAGCCCAAAGGAGATTTTAAGGAAATTACTCCTGCGTTATTCCTTGGAAACAGTGTAGGCACAACATATTGTAAAATTAGGTGAAAATATCCCAAAGGCAGACAAAGACCACAAGTGAGGGACTCAGGCCGCTGCCAAGACCTGAGCAGTAGCTAGCAAAGTTCTGTATAAATGTTTGCCACTTGATGCACAAATCACTAGAAAGTCTGCTGTCAGGATCACCAGTGCTCCCTTCTTTGCTCATTCAGTTTGCCTTTCAAAAACAAATGGTGTGGACAAGGCTGAGGACAATGATCAAGCCATGGACTGACACTGGACTGACTAGCAGAGCTGGCTCACATACTGTCTCAGGGTTGGCCATAAAAGATTGTTCTGTAATCATGCAGAATGTTTTCCACTGAATTAATTGCTTAATAAAATACTTTATTTATATAAGAACTGGCAATAGGCACTGTAGTCTCCAATGAAGTGATAGGGCTTCTCAGATAGCTCTCCCTATATTCAGAGGATCCCACGCAACCACTGATCAGACAGTGACAGCTCCCTATGGCATATCTGTCCTTATCAGCAAACTTTGTACTGCACATGTTCTGTTTGCAATTTTCCTTCCTATCAGAAAAACATCTGGTTATCATTGGAGCAGTTGCATCATGTAAAATACCATCAAAACAATTGCTACAAATTTGTGTTGGAAAATGCCCAGTGTAGCAGACATCTGTAGTGTTAAGACTGCCAAAGTGTTATAATCAAGTTAACATTTTTACTCACCCATTTTTCAAGCACAGCTTTGATGCCTTATGATGCCTGGTGTATGTATATGTATGCAGTCATAGGAGAATATATAAATCTATATTCAAATCTACATAACAATCTGGAAATAACTGAATGCCCTTTAGAAATTATTGTGTACACTCCTGGATCATTAGCAAGTCTGCAAGGTACAAAACAGACCACCAGAGGCCTAATTTAAAAATCCTCCTCTCTGCCACTGACCACATTACTAAAGTGTACTTTCAGTCAAAGGGATAGATAACTAGCCATGGCTTTCAGCAGAAATGAATCAATAGTCACTATCACTGAAAAGGCTAGCAAATGTATTGTTGCAAACGTTTTCATGGATTACCAAGAAAGTTGCATCAGTGAAATGGACTCTACTCAAAGGCAGCTTCTGCTGTAACAGATTTGTTGACAATGCTGTTGCTGTTTACTTTGTTGTTTTGCTAAAATGGCACTAGGTTGTGGTCTGTACTAAGTGAGCAGCTTGATTATTATTTTTAAGTCTTGTACACTCAGGTAAACACACAGTTCACCATGCCATACAAAAATAATACAATTTGTATACATTACCAGGTTAGCCAGAAATCCATTCCTAACCATGTCTACTCTGCAGTAAGTCTTGTTTAAATCAATAGTGCTTACTCCCAAGTATATCAGGTTAGGGTCCACCCTTACTGTGTTGTGCTTTTATACTACTACTAAGTATCACGGAAAAATTCAGCAACCTCTGAATGCATTGCTTGCCTGGAGACCAAATTTAAAAGAAAAAAAACTATTTGCAGATGTAATTTAAAAAGGACAGGACCGTCCCCCCACCCATTGGTATTGCATAAAGATGAGAACAGAGACATCAAAAGGCAAATTAATCACAGCACCCTTGGGGGTGTGCAAATGGATTATTGGTGATGGAGGGAAAGGATGATCAGTAGCAGAACTGCAAACAGCAACATCCATTGTGCAAAGAGTTCTCACAACACATCCTGGAGAATCCAAGTCTATTAGGTCATTTTTGCAAAATATGCGAATGGGCCAAGCTGACATGCATTTTAAGAGCTCTGGACCAAAACAAACCGAGTATATGCAAGGCCACTGCAAGAAAAAAATGAGCAAATATGTTACCCCACTCTCACTTGTGTGACTCTTTTCATATGAGAAATATGCATGCACAAATCCGGCAGGAGTGACTTGTTAGCCCACGTTGGTAAAGCTAGCAACCCAGTCTGGAGCAGAAGGAATTCAAGAGCGGGAAGTAGGTCTGTGGTTCCCGGGAGCAAGACAAGGGTTGGCATGTAGCATTGGCCACATCCTGCTCCTTCTTTTTAAAAGCACTTTAGCCTTTGCCAAGCTGCTGCCCTCCAGATGCTCTGCTGGGTCTGAGGGAAGGTGTGCTCCCAAACCAGAGGATGCCAGGTAAGCCAAGACTGCTTTAGAGGGTTCTAAGGTGTTCAGTAGCCCTTGAAAAATGACTATGGAAAATTGACTTACAACCGTTGTGCATATTTTTTTCCCACCAAGTCCTATATTTAATGAGGGCACAAGAAGTGTTCTCTGCCTGAGCCACTGTTCTCCCCCTATAATGCAAAGGAGCACCTTAAGTTTTATACATCCCCCCCACCCCCAATGACACAAAGAGCCCTGCTCTTCCCTGGCCTACAGAGGGATATATAAATGAATGAAATCTAAAAGGTTGTGAAGAGAGCATTTGACTTCAGCCTTACAGAAGAACCCAGAGCTCCCCAAGAGCCTCCTTTTGAAACATGGAGACCCTTCAAGGGCAGCCTCCAGTGTCGCCTCCTAGCTGCATGGTTTCCTCATTGCATGGCCTGCCAGCAGCAGGAAGTGACAGGCCGACTTGCAGGAATGAAAAGTATATTGTGTGAATCATCCCTATTCATATTCATCCATCCATATTTAAGCTATTATTTAATTGTCTCAAACTTTAGCTTGGTGAGAACTTATGTGGCAAGGCATGTAAATCCTGGAATTTAAAATTCCATCTCCCACGGGATGGAACATCTTTTGGCATTTTTCATGGAAAAGGTCAGGACTTATTTGGTTTCCAAACTGATTCTTCTCTGTGTGTGTGGGTGGCTTTTGTTTTTGTGTGTGATTTGTACCACATGTAGGGATTGGATAACGATCACATAAACTGTGATGTTTCACCAGCCGTGGAATAAACTGAAAACCCTTGGATAAAAGGTTTGCTTTATTCTGCCCTTGTGGGTGTCACTGTACAGATGATCTCTTTCTTTCCTCCTCTGACACTCACACAGATAAGTATGTGGGGAAAATACTCCATCCCATAAATCTATATACTCTGTCCTTATCGATTGCATTGCAGGGAATAATCTGAAAGGGACATGTTGGCAAAGCAAGTCAAACCTCTAGCCAAGGGTCCCTGACCTCAGGACCCATTGGCAGCCCCATAGTGCCCACACAGCAACAGCAACAGCCACCTTCTTCTGCAGCAGGAGACACAAAGGTATGGCAGGTGGACCACAGGAAGCAGGGCCTGAACCAGTTCCAAGGAAGGAGATGCTGACTCAACACCAGGAAGAACTTTCTGGCTGTATGAGCTGTTGGATAGTGGAGTGGTCTCCCTTGGGAGGTGGTGGTCTCTCCTTCACTGGATGTTTTCAAGCAGAGGTTGGATGGCCATCTGTCAGTTCTATGATTCCATGACTTCTAAAATGCACATTTTAAAGATTCCCCCAAAGTGATTTTTATTTGTCAAGTTGCTTACAAAACCCACTGAATCAAATGAGAACACCAGAGTATCTTTACAAGCTTTCTTCACTGTGAGAAGGCACCCTACATTTTTCAGAAATCCAAGCTGCATCTCCGTGCTCAAATTCATCATTCAGAAACTATACATCTCTGGGTTGGGATCTGGGCAGCAGGGAATCTTTTCTCTAATAGTTGAACCCATGAAATGGACTGGCAGTAGGTTCAGGACAAATGAAAGTACACAACACATAAACTAATATAATGCACATTTGTTAAATGTAGTAAACAGCCACTACTATTTAAATTTTATTTAAATAGGCATTATATTGTAAAATTATGTGAATATGGTCTGCAAATAGCAGTTGGCCATGACTGCCAAATTCAGCCTTCATGTAGGGTGAGACATTATCCCAAGTTTTGAGTAGTAAAAGGTAAAGATAAAGACCCCTGGACAGTTAAGACCAGTCAAAGGCGACTATGGGGTGCGGCGCTAATCTTGCTTCAGGCGGAGGAAGCCGGTGTTTGACCGCAGACAGCTTTCTGGGTCATGTGGCCAGCAGGACTAAACTGCTTCTGGCGCAATGTCACACCGTGACGAGTGCCAGAGCACACTGAAACGCCGTTTACCTTCCCGCTGCAGCCATATCTTTTTATCTGATTGCACTGTTGTGCTTTTGAACTGCTAGGTTGGCAGAAGCTGGGACAGAGCAATGGGAGCTCATCCCGTAGAGTGGATTCGAACTGCCGACCTTAGCAATGGCAGAAAGCAGTTACTTTCATACCCAACTAGTGAGGCTCGAGGCACCAGACTGGCTGTGACTTGTTTAATCCATCGAGGGAAAGTTCTTAAAAGATGTTTGCAAAGCCCATGAAGGAAGACAAAGCTGTTTAAATAACTGGAAATAAGTGTTGGATGGCTATTTCAAAAGCACACACCTGCACAGTCTTCCTCTCTGAAAATTAGGGTAGCCTATATTTAAAGAGGGAAGCGGGTGGCGCTGTGGGTTAAACCACAGAGCCTAGGGCTTGCTGATCAGAAGGTCGGCGGTTCAAATCCTCGCGACAGGGTGAGCTCCCGTTGCTCTGTCCTTGCTCCTGCCAACCTAGCAGTTTGAAAGCATGTCAAAGTGCAAGTAGATAAATAGGTACCACTGCAGGCAAGGTAAACGGCATTTCCATGCACTGCTCTGGTTCGCCAGAAGCGGCTTAGTCATGCTGGCCACATGACCCGGAAGCTGTATGCCGGCTCCCTCCGCCAATAAAGCGAGATGAGCGCCGCAACCCCAGAGCCGGTCACGACTGGACCTAATGGTCAGGGGTCCCTTTACCTTTATATTTGAAGATGCATGGCTATGGCAAGAGCAAGCTGCATCTTAGAGCCATGCCATGCAGTCTGATCTCCTGCTGGACTCAATGCATTCTGGGGTGGCGGCGAGAGGAATTGCTTACTTATGTAAAATTGTTATGTAAACACAGCTAACTCCAGTTTGCTAGCCAGCCAGCAGGTTATTATTTTAACAAACAGAGGCAAGACTGATTGGAGCCTTCAGTATACAAATATGCAATGAAGGGATTAACAGATTAACCTAGGGGTTCAGTGTAGGACATTGTATGGATTAGACACTGGAGACTGGAGACCTTTTGGTAAACAATATTTTAGCATGAAATATAACCCCCTTGGTTATATGCTGAATTTCATTGTGTGTTAGCTAGAACTGATACTCAGTCCTGAACTGGATTCTTTGCATAATTTAAATCTCACAGTGTGTGAGTGGGACTTTCTGAAGGAGCAAAATAATGTTTCACAAATACATGTGTCATAAGGAAATTTTTGAATTTCTAACAGCACAACCATTAGATCTATGATTTGGAAATATTTCTGAGGAATCTTTTGAGAGAGATAGTCCACTGTTCCAAGAGAAGAAGATATATCATTGGTTAGGTATAGGGCTATCTATGCTTTGTTTTGGGGTGTGCAGTGCCCTTGGGCACTCGAGTTGCCGAGACTTGCCAGGCTTGTAGTTTGTCCATCTGAGGGTCCATCTGGCTTGGTCTGCCTTTCCTGATTAGCCATAAGGCCAAGTGAGGTGGCTGCCTCAGGCGGCAGCATTCCCAGGGGTGGCAGAGCAGCGGCAGCTGCTCCTTGGAGGCTGGATCTACTGCCTCTTCCGCGATGGCCAGCTGGAGCTTCAGCTGTGTCGACACACCCGGACCGTGATGAGGCGGGTTTGGGGGAGAGGGGGCAGGAGGGTGGGACCCGAGTGCAAGAGCCCTCTCCCCTCCTGTGAATTCCACCATTGCTGTCTCCTGCTCTGGTGTATCTGATGAAGCAGACTCTGGCCCAAGAAAGAGCTTGTGCTGTAAGAAAGGGGCTAGTGCTCTTGGTTCTTTGGCTAAAATTGCAGTAGGTTGTACTTTAAAGGGTTGTTGTGTGAATGACATTCTATATAACACTTTGTTGCCAAAGTTTTGTGGCTAGCTACAGTATGTTTGTTCATTGTCATTATAAATTACCGGTACTTGGATGAAGGAACTGAGGGGATGCTCATCCAGTTTGCAGATGACACCAAACTGGGAGGGGTAGGTAGTAGACCATAAGCTGAACATGAGTCCACAGGGTGATGCAGCAGCAGCAAAAAAAAAAGCTAGTGCTCTTGTAGGCTGTATCAACAGAAGTCTAATGTCCAAATCAAGGGAAGTAATAATACCACACTACTCTCCTGGTGGGTGGCGCTGTGGGTTAAACCACAGAGCCTAGGGCTTGCCGATCAGAAGGTCATAGAATCATAGAATCATAGAGTTGGAAGAGACCACAAGGGCCATCCAGTCCAACCCCCTGCCAAGCAGGAACACCATCAAAGCATTCCTGACAGGTGGCTGTCAAGCCTCTGCTTAAAGACCTCCAAAGAAGGAGACTCCACCACACTCCTTGGCAGCAAATTCCACTGTCGAACAGCTCTTACTGTCAGGAAGTTCTTCCTAATGTTTAGGTGGAATCTTCTTTCTTGTAGTTTGAATCCATTGCTCCATGTCCGCTTCTCTGAAGCAGCAGAAAACAACCTTTCTCCCTCCTCTATATGACATCCTTTTATATATTTGAACATGGCTATCATATCACCCCTTAACCTTCTCTTCTTCAGGCTAAACATACCCAGCTCCCTAAGCCGTTCCTCATAAGGCATCGTTTCCAGGCCTTTGACCATTTTGGTTGCCCTCCTCTGGACACGTTCCAGCTTGTCAGTATCCTTCTTGAACTGTGGTGCCCAGAACTGGACACAGTATTCCAGGTGAGGTCTGACCAGAGCGGAATACAGTGGTACTATTACTTCCCTTGATCTAGATGCTATACTCCTATTGATGCAGCCCAGAATTGCATTGGCTTTTTTAGCTGCTGCATCACACTGTTGACTCATGTCAAGTTTGTGGTCTACCAAGACTCCTAGATCCTTTTCACATGTACTGCTCTCAAGCCAGGTGTCACCTATCCTGTATTTGTGCCTTTCATTTTTTTTGCCCAAGTGTAGTACTTTACATTTCTCCCTGTTAAAATTCATCCTGTTTGCCTTGGCCCAGTTCTCTAATCTGTTAAGGTCATTTTGAAGTGTGATCCTGTCCTCTGGGGTATTAGCCACCCCTCCCAATTTGGTGTCATCTGCAAACTTGATCAGGATGCCCTCAAGCCCATCATCCAAGTCATTGATAAAGATGTTGAATAAGACTGGGCCCAAGACAGAACCCTGTGGCACCCCACTATTCACTTCTCTCCAGGATGAAGAGGAGCCATTGATGAGCACCCTTTGGGTTCGGTCAGTCAGCCAGTTACAAATCCACTGAATGGTAGCATTGTCTAGCCCACATTTTACCAGCTTCTTTACAAGAATATCATGGGGCACCTTGTCAAAGGCCTTGCTGAAATCAAGATAGGCTACATCCACGGCGTTCCCTTCATCTACCAGGCTTGTAATTCTGTCAAAAAATGAGATCAGATTGGTCTGACATGACTTATTTTTCAGAAACCCATGCTGACTTTTAGTGATCACAGCGTTCCTTACTAGGTGCTCACAGACCTTTTGCTTAATGATCTGCTCTAGAATCTTTCCTGGTATTGATGTCAGGCTGACTGGGCGATAATTGTTTGGGTCCTCTCTTTTCCCCTTTTTGAAAATAGGGACAACATTTGCTCTCCTCCAGTCTGCTGGGACTTCGCCTGTTCTCCAGGAATTCTCCAGGTCGGTGGTTCGAATCCTCGCGACGGGGTGAGCTCCTGTTGTTCAGTTCCTGCTCCTGCCACCCTGCAGTTTAAAAGCACATCAAAGTGCAAGAAGATAAATAGGTACCGCTCCAGCAGGAAGGTAAACGGCGTTTCAGTATGCCGCTCTGGTTCGCCAGAAGCAGCTTAGTCATGCTGGCCACATGACCTGGAAGCTGTCTGCAGACAAACACCGGCTCCCTCGGCCAGTAAAGTGAGATGAGCGCCGCAACCCCAGAGTCGGTCACGACTGGACCTAATGGTCAGGGGTCCCTTTACCTTTACCTTTACTCTGCCTTGGTCAGACCCCACCTGGAATACTCTGTAAAGTTCTGGGCACCATAATTTAAGGATATTGAGAAGCTGGAAGGTGTGCAGATGAGGGTGATGATCAAGGGTCCAGAAACCAAGCCTTATGAGGAACAGTTGAAGGAGCTGGGTATGTTTAGCCTGGAAAAGAGGAGACTGAAAGGAGAGATGAGAGCCATCTTCAAATATCTCAAGGGCTGCCACATGGAAGTCCCTCTTGTTTTCTCCTGTTCTGGGGGGTAATAATAATAATAATAATAATAATAATAATAATAATAATAATGTTAAATAATAATAATAATTATTATTATTATTATTATTATTATTTACCATATTTTTCACTCCATAAGACACACTTTTTCCCTCCTAAAAAGTAAGGGAAAATGTTGGTGCGTCTTATGGAGCGAAGGCTCCCTGTCAAGCAAGCAGCGAGAGGTGGGGGCGGTGGTGGTCAGCGGAGGAGATGCTGCTCGTTCCTCCCCGCCACCTCCATTCGCAAAAGCAGACTTGTTTTTGCGAATGGAGGTGGCAGGGAGGATCCAGCAGCATCTGCTCCGCTGCCCGCTGCCGCCCCCCGCCTCTCACTGAACTCGGCAAGAGGCGGGGGCGGCGGGGGGTGGGACCTAGCGGCCCGGAAGGGGAGAGCTGCCCTGATGTTGTGCGCGGTGCTAGCGGTCCTCCCTCCCTTGCTTTAAAGCCAGCAGCAAAGGGGCGGGGGAGGAAGGAGGAATGTCCCCCCCGCCCCTTTACCGCTGGTGGCTGCGGCTGTGGAGGAGGAACGTGCAGCCCCAAAGCTGCTTTCTCCTCCTCCACAGCCGCCGCTGCCACCACCAGGTTTGAGGCAGAATATTTTTTTCCTTGTTTTCCCCCTTTAAAAAAATAGGTGGGTTTTATGGTCCTGTGCGTCTTATGGACCAAAAAATAGTATTTGTACCCCAGCCAATGGATTCAAGTTACAAGAAAAGAGATTCCAACTGAACACCAGGAATAACCTTCTGACAGGCCCAGGATAGAACCCCGCTTGTTCTTTCCCCCCAAGATTATGAGTTGGTGCAGTAGGTCTTGTTGTTGTTGTTTAGTCGTTTAGTCGTTTCCGACTCTTCGTGACCCCATGGACCAGAGCAGTTGGTCATCCAGCTACAAATACACCTAACTTCAATCAAGCCCATATTGTACCAGCTACTACATAGGAATATCATGCAAGGAAATTAGCAATTAGCCTGACGTTATTAGAAATAGATTTTCCCAACAGATTTTAGATGTCTGATTCCACAATGTGTACATATTTATGTCTATATATCCAATTAATTTGACTTCCCACCATAGGAAGGAACGTGGAGCAATTCACAATAATTCCTGATTTTTAATGCCAAACAGATTGTCTGCAGATCCTCTGAAAGACCATGTTACAGACCCCCTAAATGTGAAAACCAGTACATAAAAATATAATTTCACTTGAACTTAGCCAAAACCTTGAGAAGCCAGTAACTAGAAATACATCTCAAAATAACTGGGACAAAGTCTTAAGACAAACATCCTGGACACGGGTGGCTCTGTGGTCTAAAGCACAGAGCCTAGGGCTTGCCGATCAGAAGGCCGGAGGTTCGAATCCCCGCCACGGGGCGAGCTCCCGTTGCTCGGTCCCTGCTCCTGCCAACCTAGCAGTTCAAAAGCACGTCAAGTGCAAGTAGATAAATAGGTACCGCTCCGGCGGGAAGGTAAACAGCGTTTCCGTGCGCTGCTCTGGTTCGCCAGAAGCGGCTTAGTCATGCTGGCCACATGACCTGGAAGCTGTCTGCGGACAAGCGTCAGCTCCCTTGGCCTGTAAAGAGAGATGAGCGCCACAACCCCAGAGTCGTCTGCGACTGGACTTAATGGTCAGGGGTACCTTTACCTTTAACACCTCCATTGTTAGATGGGCATTAGAGAGTAGGGCACAGACTGCCATGCCCTTCACATCATTTGCTCATGTTATTAAATGTTTTGTTGAGAACTATAGCTAGTTAGTGAACTTATAACAGGATGACTTACCATTAGAACTATTCATAATTTTATTTAGTTACTTTCTCCTTTCACAGCTGGTCATATAGCAGTATGCTAGGACTGGGCGGGGGGGGGACTTTTCCTCTATTACATTGGACAGTGAGAGGAGGTGAATGGGCTCATATACCAAAATTCACTAGTATTGCTGGCGAATTCCACTTTGGCCACACCCATGGCTGGCAGAGGGTCCTTGGAGGGCTGACCAAACCTCCCTGCAGCCTTGGGTCGTAAAAGATTAGGCACCCTGGATTTAAAACACCAAGTTGCCATTTAGTCATGCAACTGGCACACCAAGTCATGTTTTGTCTGCTCCAACCAGAATCTCCTGGTCAGAGTCTCAAGCAAGAGTATTTCCTAGCTATGCTAGCTTTTTAAATTATAGATATAGATATAGTGCTGTATGACAGGTTCTGCCTGTTCTGAAGTTCCCACATTATTGGAACATGTGAGATAAAATCAACTGAAAGGTCTATCTACTTCTTGCATAACACATGTGTGCACCTGGCCAATGACTCTAGCAGACACAGTTTTCACAGATTATGACTTGTGCTGTTATTTCAATTGACAGCAGGGGGTCCTTTAAGGATTTCTTTTATTATATAGCACATTGTGCAGACATACAAACTGAGCATTATTTATGCACATTTGCATTTACATGTCAGCTCACCATCAAGTTGTTCCTGTTTAAATGTTCATGCGATTGAAACTTTTTTCCTTTTGGCTGTAACACAGACATCTGGTGTTTTGTTCATTTTCCTTTTTATGGATTTACTCATTTCCAGGAGAGTGCCGACAATGACAACTTTCTGCTTCAGAGTGTTCAATTCCCACACTCTGAAGGAGAAAGCAGGCTGCTTCGTTATCTACTAGTGCTATGCTCATCTCCCATGAAATCACGTTAAAACCTTCTGTCTTCCATTTTGTGTTAACATAGCTATTTATTTTCATTTTTTATTATGCTTAATAATTGCATCAGTACATAATTGCATCAGTACATCAAAGACGTATCTTCCTTATTTTACACAATTCAATTTTGTCAAAACAAAAATCCAAAAAAAGAATTTAAGTCTTCCTACAATACATTTGGTACATAAATTTGACTTTCTGTCCTTTCTAACTTTTTCCACTCTAATAAACCTATTGCCTCAACTTATCAATATATTAATAATGAAAAAATAAAATAATAATATTCATATGCTAGGTTGGCAGGAGCTGGGACAGAGCAACGGGAGCTCACTACGCAGCTTTGCTTGCTTCCCAAACTGTCTTTATGTCTGTTCCTTGATTCAGATTCAATTCAAAGTAGTCTTTTAGCGTCTGTTTTTCCTTTTGTATAATCTTTTCATCCTTCAACAAACTCTCTTTCATATGCCATCTATAGGATTTTTTCTCTTTTCTTTCTAACCAGATTTCCATTGGATTATGATCTGCAATTGTTCTAGGGAGAATTTCAGCTTTCTTCACTTCACCTAGCAGATCTTTGGTGAACCAAATTCCCTCTATTCTTCCTCCAGAATTGTTAGGGAATTGTTTTAACATAGCTGATTAATAACAAAAATATTTCCTTTTCTCAGGTTTTTGATCAAAATCTGAATTTTCAGTGCAAAGTAGAATACAATAGGTGTTCATGGTATCTGAAAACTGAAAGCTTCTTATCTTCCTGGAAGCTACCTAGCAATTTGACAGTTATGAGCTTCAGATCAGAGCTCTTCCCCATTCACAACTAAGGTATGGAAGTGCTTAGGTAAGCAGGAGGTTTGACCCACAATTGGAAACTTCACCATGAGAAACCTCCCCTTTCCCAACTAGCTAAACCAAAACTAAGGCTTCAAAACTCCAAAGGCAGCAGATATGCATATATGAACTCATTATTGCAGCAAGTAACAATTAGTCCCAGGGCTATATTGACTACCAAGATTGTGTTTGCAGGCCTTCTGGAACATTTTCACCATCAGTATGGAAGCACCAGTTGAACAAACTGGCCCCTCTGCATTGGCACTGGACCTGGTTGAAATGGGAGGTCCATCGTCACAGCTGATGCAGGATCCACCATGCAAGCACAACAGAAAGCCTTGCAGCACAGAAAGGAAGTCGGATGCAAACCAGTTGATATGTGCTGCGGATGTGAAGGAACATGGCAGTAGCACCCAAGCCCCACCGATCTGAACATGTGATTATCTGCACACAGAGGTGCAATTCAAATACAGTTATACCTTGGAAGTTGAACGGAATCCGTTCTGGAAGTCCGTTCGACTTCCAAAATGTTTGAAAACCAAAGTGCGGCTTGACTGCAGGAAGCTCCTACAGCCAACTGGAAGCCCCGTCGGACATTCAGCTTCCAAAAATAGTTCGCAAATCGGAACAGTCACTTCCGGGTTTGCAGCGTTTGGGAGCCAAAACGTTCAGAAACTAAGCTGTTTTACTTCCAAGGTATGAATGTACAAATATCTGACTGGAAAAAAAGGATCAGAAAGGTAATCATTGACCACTGTGGTTAGGTGTTAAAGCAATGGTTCTCAAACTTTTTTCTCTGGGCCACACTTTCAGAATAATTTTTTTCCTGTGCCAAATTTTTATTGATAAGAAATATACTGGAAAACAAAAAGAAACAACTCCCAACAGTGCTTGATTTATAACACAAAACACGGTTACTTTATAATATGATCGTGGGGCATCTAGAAAGTATAAAATAATGCAGCTACATAAGAACATGATTCATTCCCAAAATATAATTATAAATGAGCCTCTTACATTTGTACCATAAGGATGTATACAAACTCAGTGAGAGGTGTGATCTTGCTTTTACCAGATGATCTCATTTATATTAGGTCTAATCTGAGGCAAACAAACTCTCATTTCCTCGTGAGCACAAATAAGACTTTGGTGGAATCTACATACGTATAAAAAAAAAGCTGTGAAAATGCTTTTTTAAAAAAGTTTTGAAAAATATATTGAATTTGCCATAGCTCAACATCACCATCTAGTGTCACATTTGTATATTGCACTTTACAACACACTTAAAACATTTTATTTGCAGCTCTTTAGCTGAGTCCTTTCTCTTGGATGATCTTTCACATTTGTCAGAGTAGACAATCCCCATTCACAACAAGAAGTCAAGGGGAACTATAGAAGAAAAGCCAGTGCTCTTCTCCAGTGCTCTTTTCGAATGGTGATTCTGAATCCCAACCAGGATTGTCCTCAGTATCACTTGATGCTCTGGCTCTCATTTTGAAAAGAGCATATCTATCCATAATCTGCAAATTACAAAGAACCCAATACTATACTATACTGCACTGAAAGGTTTAAATGTTTGCTCTGGGATCTTCCCACTACACTTGCCACCCTCTCCTGCCCCACCAGGGTGGGCGCACTGCACCCTTTGGGAAGCCCCAACTTAAGCGAACAAGGAAAAAGGAGCACCGCTTTCTCTCACAATCCTTCTCCATCATTCTCTCGGCATAGTATGTGTTGCCACTTCCCAGAATCTGTGCAGCCTAACAGCCACACATGTAACCTGGGCAAACCTCCAAGCCTGATGTCACCACATCGGACATCCTGCCTTGCCACAGCAGGAACTTGTTGAGCCAGCTGGCCCCACAATGCATATCCTGCTGCAGATGCCAATGTCCTTACAGCCTCCCTGTTCTTTGGAATGAGGCAACTGGCTTCTCTTTTCCATCCGAAAGTAGTATTCTTTGGAGCAGGGAGGCATCATGCCTTCTGACACAACAAAGACTGCTGGGCTAGAAATAAGCCTGGTAGCAGAATCTTGGTGTGCAGCATTTCTTGAAGAGTTCCCAGCATTTGTTTTATCTATTTTTTGGTATTCTTTTTCCTACCCTGCCCTTCATCCAATCAGAATAAAAATACAACTGAATAGCAACAAAATCTAAAACTAATATTAAAATGACATACACAGCAGAAGGCCTCAGGGACATTCTAACCTCCCACTGTCAGCTCTGCCCCAAGGTTTGTGTGGCTAAAAGCAGTGGCAGACCTTGGGGTCCCCAATTTCAGTGGCACTCTGTGCAACACCAAAATTTGGGGCTTCCCTAGCCTCTCTCGCTCCATCCTACTTAATAGTTGTGGTGCCCCCCGCAGTGTCCCTATGGTTCCTCACCCAGTGCGACCAAGCCGGCCTTATTCCCCTAAATCCGCCTTTGATAAAAGTCTCTTTAAAAGTCAGTGTGTGTGTGTGTGTGTGTGTGTGTGTGTGTGTGTGTGTGTGTATGAACAGACTGTAAGCTGTCTTGAGTCACCATCAGGGGAAATGGGAGAGTACTGTATAAATAAATATATACTAGAAATAATAACTGTCAGAATACAACATTCCATAGTCAGGGCACCACTAAAGTGAAGACCCTTTCCTGCACAGCTGTGGAATGTTGCTCGCTCACCTCCTCCGCTGATCTCATAGCATGGGCTGGTGCATATTGGGGAGAGGCTGAGCTGTTGAGGGCGTTATATGATAATTTTTAACTTGGTCCTGTTAGCTTATAGGCAGAAGCATGATTCTATGATTCAGTCTCAGAAACCTGTATATCAATCTCACTGCTGAGTTAAGTATTATGGACCCTCAGGGCATGGATAATTGTGGCTACGATATATTTGCCCAATACCAGTTGCAGCTAGAAATAGGCACTCCTCATCCTTGAGGTCACCTGAGCCTTTCAGGACAGTTTGAAATCAAGGAGTATTGCTGGATTTTGTAGGAGGGATGCAGCATCCTTGGGCAGACAACAACAACAACAACAATTTATTATTTATACCCCGCCCATCCGGCTGGGTTTCCCCAGCCACTCTGGGCGGCTTCCAACAGAACATTAAAATACAATAAACTATTAAACATTAAAAGCCTCCCTAAACATGGATCTGTTGTGCCCAGGGTGCAGGATAGTGGGCTTACAGAGGTGCTAGAATACATTATATACCATATACCCGGGGAGAGTCACAAAGAGGGGAAAATGTGACCAATGACTATTTAAGGATTGTAAGATGTGGGTGGCGCTGTGGTCTAAACCACAGAGCCTAGGGCTTGCCGATCAGAAGGTCAGCGGTTTGAATCCCTGCAATGGGGTGAGCTCCCGTTGCTTGGTCCCAGGTCTTGCCCACCTAACAGTTCAAAAGCACGTCAAAGTGCAAGTAGATCAATAGGTACCACTCCAGCAGGAAGGTAAACGGTGTTTCCGTGAGCTGCTCTGGTTTGCCAGAAGTGGCTTAGTCATGCTGGCCGACTCCAGTAAAACAAGATGAGTGCCACAACCCCAGAGTCGTCCGTGACTGGACCTAATGGTCAGGGGTCCCTTTACCTTTTTAAGATTACTTTAAATGCTTACAGCTTTAAGTTTTTGCAAAGGAAAAGATTAATTTTACCAACAAGCTGCTTAGAAGTTGCAAACATGCTGAATTTCAATTGATCTAGCTGAACTAGAAGGCTAAGGAGACGAAACAGAAATGAAACCAGATATTTCCTGAGGATCAACAAACTGGGATGAGTCAATCTTGGTACTGCCTGATGATATAACTAGGTAACAGGGCATAAGCCTCAACAATGGAAGAGTACCGAGACTATCATGAGCTAACATTTCAGAAGTACTCTTAACAGAATGAGGTAATTGCAGATGTTCATAAGACCTGAGGAAGTGCTGTGTCTGGAAACTTGCCAAGGCCAGTAACAACTTTGCTTATGTGTAGAGTCTACTCAGAGGGTTGTGAGTTTCAGTCAGCCTATAGGGTGGCTGTTTTAGATGGAAGTTTAACAGCCAGGCTGTTAATATTGGAAAGTGGACCGGTTTTGTACCCCTCTGCAGAATCAGGAGGAAGTAATCTGAAATGAGCTCATGGAGCAGTTTCTAAAATGATATTATAGATACAAATTGCCCAGTCATGATCCCTAAAAGATGGGCATCGTGAATGGGGGGCTGGCCTAAGAAAAGTATAAAAGCAGATGTCCACACTCATGAGGGCAACTTCTCTTCAGAATCCCAGTGAAATGTCTCACCTCTGGAGGTGTCAAGTGTCTTCTTTCTCTTTGCTGTAATTTTGTAAATGTTTAGGCTTGTGTTTCAGATGACTTTTGTAATCTAAAAGTAGATTCTCACCAGCTTATTTTCACTGCTGCTTTCTGGTAGAATCTGGTCTTGTTATATTACAATTTTTATTGTTGCATTCCATACTTTGGTGTGATTCCTTTGTTTAGAAGGATAAAAGGAAGAAGATCCAATTGGCTAAAGCATCCTGGATTTCTTAATCAGGTTAAGAAACCTTGTTGCAGATGTTTCCACACTTTATGCTGCAAAGGGATGGTAATTTTAAATTCTGCTAACTAAATGTTAAACTCACACAAGTAAGAGGAATGATAAATAATAAATAATATTCTATCCTACCCTCCAGATCTATACAACAATATGCAGTCCAGTCTTTGGCAAATCCAATTAAATGGCTTTCAGAAGCAGGTCCATCTCTCTACCTGTCTTCTTAGAGCTGCTGTCAGCACTGAGCTAAACAACCCCATGGGCTGACTCAGGTTCATATGGAACATGACTAGAGCCTTTCCAAATGAAAAATCTACATGTAAACAACATGGAGATTAACATATTTGCTCTCTCTCATGTTTGCATCTTAAATTTTGTACTGCAACTTTTGGTTCTGGACCCAGTGGGATACACAACTCGCCTTCATTCAATTGACAGAAAAGTGAATTCCTGGTCCCATGGAAGGAAACTGCACTTTTGCTGTGGCTTTTGTGCTGCAGTTTTAATGTGACTCCTCTTACAACCTCTGTCTGTTCTCTTGGAATTCTTTCTTCGCCTTGGGACAAAACTGCCTTTCTCAGAGTCTTCTAGTTTTCCCAAGTTCAATATAGGTCAAGGGTACCAGTGAGACCTCAGAGGTGGTTTTCTTTTCCACACTGAAGCCTGCCAATATCTCTCTGACATGTCCCTCCTCCCGGTTTTATTTCTTTATTGCTCTGTAGTTTTGCTGTTTATGAGAGAGAGATGGTGTGGTTAAAGGGTTTCCATTCTCTCCAAAACTTCTTTGACAGGCACTATTTGGGTCACTCCAGGTGAGTACAGTTTTACCTGAAACACCAAGGTCATTGCATTATCTTGCTTAAAAGTGTTTTTTCCCCTGTAACATCCTGACAAATTTGCAAGGATGTACAAACATCCTTCCTGCCCACCTAGCAGTTCAAAAGCACGTCAAAGTGCAAGTAGATAAATAGGTACCACTCCAGCGGGAAGGTAAACGGTGTTTCCGTGCCCTGCTCTGGTTCGCCAGAAGCGGCTTTGTCACGCCGGCTCCCTCGGCCGATAAAGCGAGATGAGTGCCGCAACCCCAGAGTCATCCGCGACTGGGCCGAACGGTCAGGGGTCCCTTTACCTTTACCTTTACAAACACCCTGGCAGCCTTGTCAAGTCATGGTTGAAATACCATGTAATAGCATGAAATATAATACTTTAAACCCTTCTAATAGAGTCAGAAATATGCCTTCTGGCAATGAACCCTGAATTTCTGACATTCCAATAAAGATGTTTAGTCTTTTGTGTGGTTAGGCGGAGTCCCCCCGAACCCCAGGCAACCCCTGAGGGAAATAACGACACGTGACAATGTTCTATGGGATTAAATTGGCCACAACTTTATTAATATTCAGATGTAGGGAGACCTTGGCTCAGGCATTGGGCGTTTATCCTTCCCAGCCCCCCAGCTGGGGTTCTGGGTAATTTTCAGGGTTATCCAGCATGTGTGGGGAGTGGACTAGCTCTGGAGAACATATGTTCAAGCAGATAGCCTGCCCCCCTGTTCGCCGCCGCTGGAGGGGGAGGGCAATGACGACCTCTGGGCGTATGGTCAAGGCCTCCCCCTAAGACCCCTTTAACGGGAACCCTGGTATCGCCACCGCAGTGGGGGCGGGGGTCACCACCCCACGCCCCCTCCCATTTTAGGTAGATGACTAAAGGATTCCGCCCAAGGCCTGCAACCGCCAAAGTTGTGACGAATTGCTACGGGAAAGGTGAAACCTGCCAATGCAGGGGAAAGTCCTTTCCGGCCCTTTAACAGCGACCTTGTCGTAGCAGCGTCTGTGTGGAAAATAAAAGATTAATCTGCATAACAAGCATTAATTGAGGGAGTGGAGGGTGGGGAAGCTCTGGATCAAACAGCAGCTTCCCAGGTAATGACTGACTCCTGCAAGGTATGTTCCCTCCCTCTACCTGGCCAATCCCCCTGGCAACACCTCCCCAGCTGGGATTGGGCGGCTGCTGGCATAGGTGGAGACCACAGGTATCCAACCTGGGAAGGCGGTGCCAGTCCCAACTGCCAGGAGCTGCCTGCGATCCCAGAGGGCTGCTCGCAACCACGCAAAATGCGCACCCCTTTTGATGTGGGGAACGGTCATTAGCAAAAGCAAAGGTAAACAACTTGGCATCAAAGTTATTCAGTGAAATGGGGTGATATAAGCCCATGTGTAAAGGAGGCTTCTTTGGCTTCCATAAGAGCACTATCCGAGATTCCCTCTACATAGGTGGTCTGTTATCCCCATACACAAGCTGGTTGTAAATAAGGAACTAGTTGTTATTGTTGTTGTTTAGCCTTGTAAAATTATCTGCATGATTAACTTTTGTGCATTTTGCCATTCAGTTCACAATACTAAATAAACTTGTTGCATCCTTTACCCTTTTACCTCAATATATAAAACATTTAGCACTTCAGCTTGAGGTCTGACTATCCAATATCACATTTCTGGTTTCAGGCCATTTCTCACACATCTGGGAAATGTAGAACATTCCAAAGTCCTGTAAGGAAAGGCTCCTTGAGGCCAGTTTATTGAGCATTCATCCTTATGCATCCCAATTGCACAGACCTTATGCAGTGGTTAGACTCTGTCCTGTCTTTATTGCACATTTCTTTTGGTTTCTTTATGGGGTGATTATTCTACAATGAGCATTCATCCTGAATCCCTCCTGATTTGTTGCTGTGGTTTTATACCTCTTCCTGTTAGTGACCCAGGCATGGCCAAACTTGGCCCTCCAGCTGTTTTGGGACTACAATTCCCTTCATCCCTGACCACTGGTCCTGTTAGCTAGGGATGATGGAAGCTGTAGTCCCAAAACAGCTGGAGGGCCAAGTTTGGCCATGCCTGTACACTTCTCAGCGCATTTCCCTGCTACATTTCTAACTGCATAAAACTTTTTTTTTAAGTGTATTTGTTGTGCCAGAGCAACAGAACTCTAAGCCACTTTCATTGCATAAGCCCAGATTTCCAATATACACTTGAAACCTGCCAGCAAAACAGTGTTGGTCCGTAGGCACCCTCGGCAGCTCTTGCCTCACTCCATTCATGTCTTCTCATGGCCAACATCTGAGCAAGTTCATGAGTTTTGCCAGCTGTTCTCCTTGCTGCCACCCACGTTCTTCCTGTAGTCAGTTGTACATACATTTGTGCATTTCCTTTCTTTTCCCTCTCTCCCTGGACTTTGTGTTTTGCTGCTAATGTTGCTCTGCAAAGGCTTGGGGAAGTACAGCAGTGGAGTGTCTGCCTGGCCAGCAGAAGGTCTCTGGTTCAGTCCCCACCAGCAGCATCTCTAGGCAGGTCTGGGAGAGGCTCCAATGCTGCTAGTCAGTGTCGACAATACTGAGCTAGATGGATCAAAGCTCTGACTCAGAAGATGGCAGCTTCCTAGAAGGGCCTGTGCGCCACACTCTGGTGGTGATGCCTGCCAAGGGGACCAGGAAGCGCCTTGCCCAAGAGCCAGCAGGTAGCAGCTCCAGTGAGGAGCCAAGGGGCACGAGGAGCCCCCTCTTGGCAGCTCAGTCTCCTCCCTCCTCTTGCCTTTACCTCATATGGCTATCAACAACATGCCCAATATCTCGATTTGTAAGCATTTTGGACTGACGCTCACCGGAACATTTGCTTTTAAAAAATAAACAAACAGCACCCCAAAATAGTTCAGTTACCAAAGGACCCAGCCTCTGCTCCAGTCTATGAAGCTTGACAGTGTTTTGAGTACTTGGGACATGTAAAATGTAGCAATTTCTAAAGCAGCCATTGCGGTCAAGTGATATTTAGGGTGGTGTATAAGCATGTGTCTGTAAATATTGTGTTTTAATTCATCTATAAGTTTCTGTGAGTAAAGTTTTTTGAATGTTAAAGTCTGGACATTGGTTTTATTTCTAAAGAAGGGTGTCAGTCCTATATATGATTTGAGCTTTTTGCTGCCATTTTGCTACTCTGACTTCAACAGTAACTGTTAGGTGAATTTGTAGCTGGTTGACTGACTGAACCATTAGTTCATTGGCCAGATTTTTTTTTTGTGCAGTTCCATTGCTGTAAGTTTGACAGTTGCCCATGAAACATAGGCTCTTTATGTATATTGCCATAGATGGAAAATTTGATTCATACTTTTAGAGGAAGCACTTATCCAAGTTACAGATAAGTTCTTGAGATTGTAAAACTATTACACAGGTCACATCTTTTAAAGTTCAATAAAAATAAAGCTTTTAAACTACCTGTGGCATCCTTCTTGGTTATTTTTGTAGGGAAGATCGAGACAATTAATAAACAAATAGTTTAATGTTAATTGAGGTTATATAATGTTAGCTGAAACATAAAATATTATGTGAAGGAGTTTACAACCCTGGAGCAAAATCTGAAGGTGAGTTAATAATCCTGTATAAGATTGATATACAATGAATTAGAAAAAAAATGTTTAAAATAGCCTTTTCTAAAAAACCTGAAGCTTTTCTTTGAGGAATTCTAGGTGCCGAAATCCCAATGGACCAGAAAATACTATTTATATATGCGACCACAGCTGCCCAGATGTTAATGGCCCAGAGATGGAAAGAAGACAAAGTCCCTACCAGAGAAGAATGGCAGATGAAGTTGATGGATTATGCTGAAATGGCAAAAATGACCAGAAGAATCAGAATCAGAATCAGAATCAGAATCAGAAGAAGAAGAAGAAGAAGAAGAAGAAGAAGAGTTTGGATTTGATATCCCACTTTATCACTCCCCGAAGGAGTCTCAAAGCGGCTCACATTCTCCTTTCCCTTCCTCCCCCACAACAAACACTCTGTGAGGTGAGTGGGGCTGAGAGACTTCAGAGAAGTGGGACTAGCCCAAGGTCACCCAGCAGCTGCATGTGGAGGAGCGGAGACGCGAACCCGGTTCACCAGATTACGGGACTACCGCTCTTAACCACTACACCACACTGGCTCTCATCAGAAATCAGGAGGACCAAAATTTTAATAAAGAATGGGGGAAATACGTAATTTAGCCTAAAAACCATTGTAAACAACTAAAATCATTAACAGGATTTGAATAAAACTTGTAGTTTAATGTTGAATTTTGGATATAATGGAGATGTTAAAGATTTGGATCAATATAAAAGATGCAGGAGGAAATGATTAACAATAGGACCCACAAAGGGGAGAAGGGAAGTTCAGGAGATTCTTTGGAATCTTGTTTTTATGATAGCGGTTAGATAATTGAATGTAAAATTTTAAAATCTGAAAAACAAAATAGTTTTAATATAACAACAACAACAATCCTGTATAAGATTGTATTACCAGAAGCATTGTCAGGAGTACTCAGAGATATTTAGAGGCCTAGGATGAATCTCACCTGCGCTAAGGGGCAAAGTAAGTGGTCTAAGTATCGCAGGGGTGGGAAATCGATGGTCTTCTAGATGTTGCTGACTTGCAGTTCTCCACAACCCTGACCATCACCGACAAGGAGAACCACAAATTCCCTTTGTGTATCGGATCTTGATATCGGAAGCCCAGAAGTGCCCTCTCCACAGGGTGCGCTTACTCTGGCGCACGGTGTACTTTGGACTGCCTTAATTACTATCAGTGAAATCAAACTGGTGAGGATTCTAAAGAGAGCAACAAAGATAATAAATAATTGGAATACATATCTGGCATAGAGGACTGAAGGAATTTGTATAGAAAACATACTAAGGGCAACCATAGTAGCAGCTTTTAAAATATCAAAAGGATCTCTATAATAATGGTGAGAGCAAAGACTTGTTTATGGCAGCCAAGCACAACTACCAATACAAGAGGCCAACGCCCAGCAGGCATGAGGGCTGCCTGCCACCCCAAGGCAGCTGATACCTGTTGTTGGGCCAAAGCAAACTGGTCCCACCTCCAGTGGAGGGGAAGGGTCACAGAGAAGTCTGGTTGAGGGGTTCAGAGGGAAGGAGAAGATCCACTGTATGGCTCTTACTCAAAATGTACTGTACTTTCAAATGAGTGGAATATGGCAATCTATACTAGGGAAAGCTAGACTGAATATGCAGATTGGTGGCTTACAGGGGATTGTGGCAGAACTTATTTATTTAACTGGGTGTAAACTTGGCACTTGCAAATTTAAAAAATGATGAACTCCTTATTTAGCAATTGAGCAGAAAAGGTGCAATAAAAATAAGTCCCGGTTACAATGGAAGGAAGATGCAGACATCAATGGCTCAAATGCTCTTTATTTTGCCATTGGATCTTGGACACAATCTACATAATCACCCCAAAACTTTTCAGACCCCGAAAAGGTTATGAGGGTTTTAAAAACAGAACAAAAACTTTCTTTCTCCATTTGGAGTCAGTACCCAATCCCTTCTTTGCAAATCTGCTCATTTATTCAATCCCTCAACTCAAAACTGGGCAACCAGCGACCTCTGCTGGTGTGTTTTTAGGATGAAGGGAGAGACAAAGAAATCTGAACACCAGATGATTAAAACACAGAGAAAAATAATCTTCCATCGTTTAAAGCTGCAATAAACGGAAGCCTCCTTGCCCTGTTCTTTTATTTATAGGATGAAATTAGAAGTTAATAGGACCATCCCTGTCAGAAAAGCAATGATTCAGTAGCTCTCTGATTTCCCATGTGGTTTTATGTTATCTTATTTGAAAAAGGCAGTCTTTGCCTTATGCAGATGACTGGTAAAGGCACAACTTTTAAGAACAGGTAGATAGCCGTGTTGGTCTGTCATGGTATCTGAAGAAGTGTGCATGCACACGAAAGCTCATACCAAGAACAAACTTAGTTGGTCTCTAAGGTGCTACTGGAAGGAATTTTTTATTTTGTTTTAACTTTTAAGAAACAAATCTTCTCAATTTTCCTTGGGATGCTGAGATGCAGGGGTGTCAACCTAGATAAAATATGGGGGGGGGGAGAGAGGTAAGCCCCACCCCGCATAATTGATGACAAGACTTGGTGCTTGCACGCAATTTGAATGGCATTGCCATTCAAGTAATTGAAACGGGAGTCCTGTTGTATATTAATAGGATAATACACTTGCTTCCTGTAATAGTTTCGGTGCATCTGCATTATGGATATAGACGGCAAGACTGCGAATAACGCTTTAATGAAAGCTCTGCACAAGCAGGTGGGTATCTTTCTATAAGGGAGCCAACACACATTGCTAGATTTAAGAATACTGTACAGGATAGCACCCCCACCCCCACCCCCAAAATACTTATTTTTTATTAAGTTACGGTAGGTACTGAATAGGAAGCACACGGCAATCCAAAAGGGCACGAGCTTCAGCCGCGCGCGCCGCGAGGGGACGGCGGAGTCGGCGGGGCGGTTCCGAAGCCGCTCGCGCCGGTTCCTGACCTTCCTCGGCCGGATCCTTCGCTCGGGCCGGCGCTTCTTCGGCCGCGTTGCCCCCCCCCCAGCACCGCCCCTTCGGCCTGGCGGGCGGGTCCTGCGAGGGCGCTATATAGGCGGCGCTGGAGGCGGGCAGGCGGCAGATGGACGAGCAGCGGGCGAGGTTTCTCCGGCGCGCCTGCCTGCCTTTCGCGCTGCCTTGGCGCTCCTTCCGTCGGGCTCCTGCCGCGCCTGAGAGGGACCCTTCGCCCCGTGACGAAGGAGGGGCCCCGCAGCTTCGCCCGAGCGTTTCTCCGCCCCGGGCGCCGGAGAGACTCGCCGCGGCCGCTGCTCTCCGAGGGCGCGGAGCCGGTGCCCGCGTCCTCTCGCGCCCGCCGCCCCGGGTCCCGCGGGAGCTCGGTGCGCGCGCGCGGCCTGCGGTCCGTCCGACGGCGATGGTGCGTCGCCTGTGCGCGCTGCTGTGGGCGCCGCTGTGGGCTCTGGCGGCGGCGTCGGGGGCTCCGGGCCCGGTGGTGCGCTGCGAGCCGTGTGACTCTCGGGCGCGGGCGCAGTGCCAGGCGCCGGCGGCCACGTGCGCGGAGCTGGTGCCCGAGCCGGGCTGCGGCTGCTGCCAGACGTGCGCGCTACCCGAGGGACGCCCGTGCGGCGTGTACACGGAGCTGTGCGGCGCCGGGCTGCGCTGCCGGCCGCGCCGGGGCGAGCAGAAGCCCCTCCACGCGCTGCTCGACGGCAAAGGGCTTTGCACCAACGTCAGCGGCGCCCACGAGGAACCCGCGCCCGGAGCTGGAGGCGGCGGCGGCGGCGGAGAACTGCGAGCCCTGCTGCTGCGAGGGACCCGCGGGCCAGGTAAGCGGCGCGGCGCGGCCGGGAGGAGCCGCAGGAGAGCGCCCCGGAGAGCCGGCCGGCCGGCCTCGTCCCCGTCGGAGCCCCAGCCGGGCGCTCCTGTCTCCGTGCGCCCGTGGGCTTCCCCACTCGGCGTCTCCGGGGCGCTTCTGGCTGAAAGTGTCCGGGGAAACTTCACGCGGCCCCTTCTTGCGTGTCGGCGTAGGAATGGAAGTTCCCGTGCACCGCTCAGTTTCCACATCATGCCGCGAGTTCGTGATGAGATTTACTTAGAAATCTCTGTTCTAAGATCGTGGTGATTTTCAGAGGTATTTATGGCGCTTTGGACTTCACGTCTCGTCTGGTGTTGTGCTGTAAACGATATAGTATTTCCTTATTTATTGTAAGCCATCCGGAGACCTTGATGTTACCGGGTGGCATACAAATGCTAGGCTATAAATAAACCCAGCTCTCCTGAAGTTGCATTTTGAAATGCCCTCTAGTTAGTAAGCTGGCGTCCAGCCTGTCCTGCTCTGGGTGCGGAAATTGCTCGCTGTGAGCGGAGTTGGCGCTTGGCTGGGCGAATTTTGTGCGGGCGATTTTCTGCGCAATTTTGGCTCGGCTGTTCAGGGAGCAAGTGAAGTTTGCTTTGCTGCATCGCCCCCTGGTGTTTGATTTGTGCCTCTGTCTACAACAACTCAGTTTCTGATGTGACCAAATGCTTGACTTTAAGACAGAAAAGGGCATGATGATGTAAAATAACCTTTGACCTTCTCACTTGACACATTTTTTCCTTTGGGAACACTTAGCTCCCAAATGAGAAAAAAGTTTAAGTGTTGAATTGCTCTATATTCTGGTCACAATTGTGACTGTATTCTGTTGCAAAAATGTGTCAACTCTGGCTCAGTTCAATTTTATATATATATATATATATATATATATATATATATATATATATATATATATATATATATATATATATATATATATATATATATATATATAACTTTTTAAAAAGTTTTCTATGTCTCAAAACCATTCTTTGCACACGCAAAAGGTGGAGGGAGGGGACACTGATGGACTGCATAAGAGCTTCCCATTTCCCAAATGAATGAATGAATAGTCAGCCTCCTCAACCTCAGGAGACTAAAGCAAGCATAGTCAAGTGTCTTATTTGCAGCCTTCCTAGAAAGTGGAGGGGGGGGGAGGAGCAAAAACTGTGCTGTTCATATTCACTTAGAAGTGCAGCTTAATGCTCAACAGAGGCTTGTGCCCTTGTGAGTTTGCCTAGAATTGCAACTGTACAGTTCAGTTCTACATGCTTCCTGTCAGAAATAAGTTCCATTGTTTTCAGTGGGACATACCGGTACTCTCAGCGGGTTTCAGATTTGCAGTCTTAACTATAGTACTGGAATTATGTATGATGCAAATGATGGTGTAAATTGTCATTTTCAAACTAAATTTGGGGGCTTCCAATGACTTCCTAAGGGGCTAAAAAATGAGGATTCTCAATTTACAGTTGTTTTGTTGTTTTAACAAAACAACTGTAAATTGCCAGAAAAACTTGCAAAAGAAAACCAGTGACTCCACTTACAGTGGTCCCTATAACTGAGCACAGGTGGTCAAGTCAACTTTCTTATACACAGTTTTTCTCAGAACACAAGGTTGGGATTCAGGATTGGAAAAGTTGCATAGGCTAAAAAAAAAAAAGCATTATAAGAGATTGGTTTGCTGCTGATGAAGATCATTTGAGGATTTGTTGCTTGATAGCAGATCGTCTTTGGCTGACCTTTCCTAAATTAAGAAGCTGCTTTTCCGTCTCCACTTGAATTGACTAAGTCCCCAAAGTGTCTTAGCTTTGCATGCATGGAAGGACTTTAGGCCAAACCATAGCTAAGTGGGAATGTGTGGGCACTCACTGTAGAAATCGAGGCTGCTTTGCTCCTGTGGGGCTTCCCTACTTGGAGTTAAGGCATGGGTTGGCCTTTGTGTTGCATCCACAGGTGGCCTTGCAAACCCGAAGACATAGCCAAGGCTCACTCTTGGCTTACTGCATATGGTTTGTCTGGAAGGGGAGAACCACAAGGCTGGGTTTGGACATCACATGGTTTAGCTCTGGGTAGGGTGACAGCAGGATGACCAGGGAGGAGCAAAGTGGCCATTTAATTTTTTTTAAAAATTTTACTGTGCATACCTGGACATTTGTGTGTTCATCATGGTTCACGGTTTGGCTAAGCATCACATGCAGAATGGGCCATTATATCATTCAAGACACATAAAAACAAAAGTCCATTAGAAAAAAACCCTCCCGAGTCCACAGCTGGGCCAAAATATCAAAGTGTGGCAAGCTTTAGAGCTCTTTATCAGGTGAGATGTTACATAAAGCAAGGGATGGGGTCAGGAAAAATAAAGAAACAAAAACAAACAAAAAGTAGAGTGGGTGTTAACAGGCAAGAGGTCATCTTGTATCCTCAGTTCCAAGGTTGAGATGGCAATATTCCCAGGTGCAGCAGAGATTACATATCTAGGATTCTGGGATAAAGAATCAGTGGCTGCTGCTTATCCAAAACAACCCATTCAATGCAGAAACTACAACCGAGAAAGATAAATTTTCACCATCCAGAGATGGGCTTTGCACTTCGAGGGTTATATATCTTCCAATCAGTTGTTTCAATTGACTTTTTAAAACTTGGTATGCCACCCAACGTTCATTCCTGCCTTTCCTCAAATAAAGACTGTCATGCTTCTCTTTACTTTTACTCCCAGGAACCTGTGTCTATCTGACTTTTAGAAGACATGTGAAGGCAGCCCTGTTTAGGGAAGTTTTTAATGTTTGACGTTTTATTATGCTTTTAAAATTTTGTTGTGAGCCGCCCAGAGTGGCTGGGGAAACCTAGCCAGATGGGCGGAGTATAAATAAAAAATTGTTGTTGTTGTTGTTATTTAAGATTTGGATTACTACCAGACTTTAATTTCTCACAGATGATGAGTAGAAATTGCTTCTTTATCCCAGAATCTAGGTGGGTAACCTGATGCCTGTAGCACCTGCCACAGATTTGTTTAGCTTGCAATATCTACCCTGGAACTGAACCTACAAGCAAACCTCATGGCTTACAGTATCAGCCCAGTTTTTGTACTCTACTTCCATCCCTCTTGCCTGTCCTTTTGAACATCTCGCCTGATGTGAAGAGTTCTGGAGAACTCTAAAGCAGGCCATGTGTTCTGATTGGGCCTGTATCCACATTAGGGATACTACATGCCCTGATTGATCTTTCTTTCACCTTTGACTTTCCTAACGGCGAATAAAAGCAAGATCCCGTCTCTCTGCAGTGGGGCATAGAGGACTCTCACAGTGCAGTGCTACACACATGGGACTTACTCCGGGTAAATATGTGTGGGATTGCAGCTTCAGTGGCCAGAAGTGAGTGGAAAGATTCAGCTCAATAAGTGCAACTGATGTGATGTGCAGCCTTCCTTCTCAATGGGGCTTATTGGGGGCTGCCATCGTGGTCCCTGCAGAAGCAGACTGACTCTGAGGAATGGAACCCCCCCTTTATTCAGGAAGCACTAAGCAAAGGGGGGGGTTCTGATACTTAGTGAAAACTCACCTGTTTGCTTGGACTTTCCTGAACCCCTGTCACCGAGTCATTCTGGCCCATGTGTGCTGCAATATGTATGACTTTTTCAAAAAATGGTTTTAAGGTGTATTTTATCTTTCTGAACTACTATGAGATATCTTTGTAATGGTAAGCAGTATAAAAATACTAAGAAATGAATAGCCTTACTGAAATGAAAGAAGAACGCAGCACTGTTTAGTAGATTCCTCCCGCTGAACCATTTTTTAAAATAAAAAAATCAGCAATCAAGCTGAGATTTGCCTAAAGTAAATAGGACCCTCGCTGTTCCAGAACCCTTGGGGTTCCTTGGAAGCTTCTCAGAGCTTCCTTCCTGTCACGGATCCATAATGACAGGCAAGTCTCCCAGGGTGCCAATTTCCCACTGTGATGTTCAGCTCAAGAGAGTATTCATTATCTTCTAGGTCTGGGGTTCCTAAACTCCCCCCGAGCACTTGAAAAGCATAGGGTCTGGGTGGATCACTGTAATACTGTTTTCAGCCTGCTGTAGCAGTTGCAATGCATTGTGCTAGATGCTGTATGATTATTTTTTTAAGAGAGGGGGGGGCTTCTTTTATTGTATTCCATCACAATGTGGATTTCACAGTGTACGTGTTCTTAACAGACATGTTGTGGACTCCCCAAATGAAGCTCATGTAGTTTTGGAACCCTATGACAAGTTTTGGAACCCTTGTCATAGGTCACACTGGCTAGTAGCATGGGACAGCTTGCCCTTGTGCCGCACAAACTGTGCGCAGCTTGGAATGTGCTGCAGAATCTTTGGCACATGCTGGGCAGAGCCGGCCAGCCCATGTGGTGGGGGGTAGCAGCTGCCTCAGGTGGCAGATGTGCAAGAGGTGGCCACTGCTTTGGCTGCCAGAGCACCCTCCGCTCGCTGACTTTCTGCAAGGCTGGCATTCTGGTGAGTGGCACAGCCTGGCGGGACACTGCCCCCTCTCATAATTTGGCACATGGTGGTGCATTCCACCAGTGGCAGAAGTGGGGCAGCATGTTATTGTTTCGCCTCAGGTGGCCCCACAGGACAGCCCATCCCTGCTGCTGGGGGTCTTTGACAGACCATTCCCTGAAAGCAGGAAGTTTGAAACTACTGTAATAAGACAAGAAAGCTGCATCTTCCTTTTCTAGAGATGAGTGGGGAGAGACGAAGCATAAAAATTAAACAAATTTATAGATGGCTTCACAGCATAAACTCCCTGAAGCAGAATACAGAGTATCAACAAAACAAAACACAAAAACACAAGCTCTAAGAACCATCAAATCTATTTAACTAACTCCAAAACAGCAAAACCATCCGCCCAAACTCCAAAAAGTAAATAAACCATTGTATAAAGATATGTATATATATTGGGGGGCTTTGCTATGGGAGAACCTGGGCAAACCAATCAGCTCAGCCACGAAGCTCCCCCTCGACAAGTCCCTAGCGGAGCTTCCATTTCAAGGGGGCAGGGAGTCTAAAGAGGAAGCGTGGCCCCCTCAGATGGTGGCGGGCTCTCCTCTTCGGAGGGCCATCTGCCATGGGTGCTTGAGTTGAGAGTCCGGCATTGCAGGGGGTTGGACTAGAGGACCCTCAGGGTCCCTTCCATGTCTACAGTTCTCTGATTCTATCGTAACATGCTCAGCAAAAAACTAAAGTTGTGCCTGTCTAAGGAGAAGCATTCATCCATCACAACTGGGGGTTTCATGGGTGGGATGTTTAGCAAAGCAAGCTAGTCATCTGAAGGCAGCCCTGTTTAGGGAAGTTTTTAATGTGTGACATTTTAATGTATTTTAATCTTTGTTGGAAGCTGCCCAGAGTGGCTGGGGAAGAAATAAATTATTATTATTATTATTATTATTATTATTATTATTATTACTATTACCAGACCTGTTTGCTGTGTGACGTGTTCATATTTTGGAAATGGTGTAGGTGGTACAATTGCCCTCTTCCATTGCCTTGGCCAGAGCCTTCTGGCATTCAGAGATTCCAAAGACACAGCGGAACATCTCCTCCATGCCCCACCTCCAAATAAAAGGCTACGTTGCTTAGACAACCCCCTTTTTCCTTTCCAGAGTGATTCTGAGGCAACTATAAAAGGAGATGAAGCTAACTTGGCAACCGTTGTGTAAAATAACAGGGTCTTTTCTCATTCAGTCTCTTCTGAACTTTGGAAAGGCCTATATATATGCCTGGGCAGTGGGACATAATTATTTCTAACTATGCTCAAAGTTCAAAGGGGGAGGGGAAATCAGGTTGCTATTTTTATGAATAGTTCCCTGCCAGATCACATAAATAAGTTAGTCATGATTCTAAAGCTATATATATATATATATATATGCAGATAGGAATGATAAAGTAACATGGAATGCTGGGGGGGGGGTCTAAAAACAAAAATAAGGTTTTTAAACAGAAAATTTGTGCAGACTTTATTAACATACTTTCTGTGTGTATGTTTTAAATTGAATTGTGCAAAATACCCAAATTAACACACCCCAAACTGTGTGACATTTAAACATTGCTGAGGCTTTGAATAAAACCCATAGAAAACAGAATATTCTGCTTCCTCAAATCCCGTTTCTTAAACATTTATGTTTTGTGTGTGTCCCGGTGCCCATTGTCAGTAGTAGCTGGGCCAAAACCACCTGACAGAAGGTGATGCCTTGCTCCCTCTCTTTGCCAACCGGCCGCATTTTCTGCTGCTCCGGCCTTCAGCTCCAGTGCAGAACTTCTTGCCTTGTGTGATTTTTGAATAAAGCTGTCAGTACACATTTGCTGTGGTCAGTTCTAAAGCCAGGCAGTTCCCTGCTCTTCATTTAATAGTTGTGCATTCCCAGTGTAATTGCCACAGGTGACCTTTAGCTGAAATGGAAGCCTGAAGTGAGGTTAGGAGATGCTCCCTTTAAAAATATCCAAGACCAAATGCAACCGGCTGCAGTCACACAAAGACGAAATATTGTGCAGACCTGGAAGCATTGTGTCTGTCCCATATTTGAAAGCAATTCTTTGTAATGCTTAAAGGTAAAGGTAAAGGGACCCCTGACCATTAGGTCCAGTCTTGTCGGACTCTGGGGTTGCGGCACTCATCTCGCTTTACTGGCCGAGGGAGCTGGTGTTTGTCCGCAGACAGCTTCCAGGTCATGTGGCCAGCATGACTAAGCCGCTTCTGGCGAACCAGAGCAGCACACGGAAACGCCGTTTACCTTCCCGCCAGAGCGGTACCTATTTATCTACTTGCACTTTGACGTGCTTTCAAACTGCTAGGTTGGCAGGAGCAGGGACCAAGCAACGGGAGCGCACCCCGTCGTGGGAATTCGAACCGCCGACCTTCTGATCAGCAAGCCCTAGGCTCTGTGGCTTAACCCACAGCGCCACCTGGGTCCCTTTGTAATGCTTAGCAAAAGCCCAATCAGCATAATGTCTATTTCTGGATCATAGCAGAACAATGTTCACAGCTTTCAAATAGATTCTAGGTTTATTCAAACAGAATTAAATATGAAATAATTTAGAACACGGAATGACAGCAGCTGTATAAGCAATTGGTCAGAATAGCCATTTAAATAAATATTAGCTCATTTGTCATAGATGGTGGGTCACCTTCTGTTATTAGTTTCCTCTTCATTCAGAAGGAAACACATTGTTTTTCATAACAAAATAAAAAATAAAAGAATTCCTTCCAGTAGCAGAGACCAACTTAGAGACCAACTAAGTTTGTTCTTGGTATGAGCTTTCGTGTGCATGTGTATCTGAAGAAGTGTGCATGCACACGAAAGCTCATAACAAGAACAAACTTAGTTGGTCTCTAATGTGCTACTGGAAGGAATTTTTTTATTTTTTATTTTGTTTTGACTATGACAGACCAACACGGCTAGGTAAAGGTAAAGGGACCCCTGACCATTAGGTCCAGTCGTGTCCGACTCTGGGGTTGCGGCGCTCATCTCGCTTTATTGGCAGAGAGCCGGCGTACAGCTTCCGGGTCATGTGGCCAGCATGACAAAGCCGCTTCTGGTGAACCAGAGCAGCGCACGGAAACGCCATTTACCTTCCCGCCAGAGCGGTACCTATTTATCTACTTGCACTTTGACGTGCTTTCGAACTGCTAGGTGGGCAGGAGCAGGGACCGAACAACGGGAGCTCACCCCATCGCAGGGATTCGAACCGCCGACCTTCTGATCAGCAAACCCTAGGCTCTGTGGTTTAACCCACAGCTCCACCTGGGTCCCTGCAATTGTTTTTCATAAATATAAGCACTCTCACAGTGCATTTTATGCAACATGAATATATGCCTGCAAGGCATGCAAATATCTATACAGGTAATGACTTAATTTAGGGACAAATTACCTGTATAGATATTTGCATGCCTTGCAGGGGGGTAAGTTGCTGACAAACTTCTCATTGGGGTCCAGACTTCAGAAATGATCAAGTCATGACAAAATCTGCCCTCTCCTGGTAAGAAGTAGAAATGCTTCAAATTCAGGCAAGGTAGATGTTAGTGCTAGATGTTAGTGGTTTAAAAATTATGACTGTGAAAACAAATCAATTTAGAGCTTATAGGACAGGTTTGAAACATCTAAATATAAATGAAAGACACACAACTCCTGCAACCCAATAATAACACTGGCATGATTGGTTGCAAAGTCACTAGGTTCCTTCAGTCATGAAAATACTGAACTCTTTCTGTTCAGGAAATAGATTCTGCTGTCTCTATGATATTGAGGCTGCTGTCTTCAAACCACTTACCGGTACTCCAAAATAGCTCCACTGACTTCAGTGGAGTCCTCCTGGATAAGGGCCTGGTTTTTAAGCATTGTAGCCTGAGTAGCTGAAACCGTTTTATGTTTATGGAAGCCTCTGTAAGCGCAGCTTCGTCCGTTCACTTTCACCCCCTTTTTCCTATTGTTTGCCCTCCTCTGTTTTGTCTCCCCCATTGTAAAAAAATATGTTGCAGTTTCTTATTTTTGCTATCCTGAATGCTCCGTGCACCCTCCTAATGTACCGTGATGATAACCTTCAGAGACTTTATCATGTGGAAGCTCTTCTGCTGCAATGAATAAATGACGGGCTAACTTTTGAACATTTGTTTTTGTTTAAAGGGAATGCCAGCAACTCGGAGGAAGACCAGAACATCAGCAGCACAGAGAATCAGTCTGTCTCCAACACACAGAGACTGTTGGAACCCAAGTCACATGCTCACCACACCAAAATAGATGTCATTAGGAAAGAGCACGCCAAAAATACCCAACGCTACAAATACGATTCACAAAGCACAGACACACTGAATTTCTCTTCTGAGTCCAAGCAGGAGACTGAATATGTAAGTAATTTTTATTTAACAGAAAAAGCAACATACAGTACATGTGTTCCCTAAATATCACTTTAAATGGATGCAGACTCTAGATATTGTTAGTTGTCTGAGCTGGTGTTTCTACCAGAATTACTAGAACTGATCCCGACAGCTAATCGGCTGCAAGATTTCTGAATTACACAGAACCATTGCAATCACATTTAATCTGTCAACCAGCAGTCACTTCACAGGCAGGTTAGAGTCCCAGTGCCTCTTTTGATCATTGCATACAGCTCCAAAACAGAGGTGACATCAGGTTTTGCCTTGAATGAAATTTTGAGGCAGATGTGGAAGCTTTCTGTTTGGGAGAAATATCAGAGGAATTTAGAGAGCAGAAAAGTGAGTTTCATTGGTTGGTTTCCCAAGGGAGTTTTAAATATCCCACAACAATATTCCCGGAGGTTGTTAGTCACGTGATGCTGAGGGTCTTCCTCCATCTCTCTCACCAGCAGCTGAGGGTTCTGTTGGGAATCCACGGTTGGTGGAGGATATCTCTGCCCAGTAAGCAAAGCTGGTATAAATCGTGGCTTGTCTCATTCCTAACACAAAACGTTAACGTAAATGAGGTTTGTGTTTATCCGAAACATCTGAGTCATCCTGAAGGAAGGAAAAGTTTGAGGAAGACAAGTGACGTTTCAGAGAGGATTCTCCACACCAGTCCATCCTTAAGCTGCCTGGCTGGACAAGATTTTATGGTGGCAATGTCCTGTTCCCCTTGCAGACACAACAGATTGGCTAATAAATAAAAATTTATTAATCCCAAGCCTGTAATCCCAAGCAGCCAGTCATAGCAAGTGCTGTGAATGCAGGACTCAGTATCAACTTTTGGCTGGCTATCAGAAGTTTTCTTCTGCGCACAAAGCAGTGTCTAGCTTTGCTAGTGATTGCTCTGCCATGCTGAAAATGCCTCTGGGTGAAAAAAAACCACACATGGAGGATGAAGTGGTCACTGTTTCTTGTTCCTTATGTGTAGGACATGAACAAAGTCTGCAGACCTGCCGGACTGGAGGAAACGGGAGCAGAGAATACTCTGGTTCATGTACTGCTCTTGGCAGGCAAGCGGCAGATCCCCATGCCAACAGCACACAAAATGTTGCTGTGTTTTTCTTGGCTGTGCATCAAAACACTCACGGCTGATCCAGACACAACTTTGTGCTGTTGAAAAGGAAAAAAATTAGGGAAGGGCCACTCCAAAAACCTATATAAATGGAAAATGTAGAGAGTCTGATGAAAGTGAAAAGTGGCCTTGCCTGGTTCATTTGTCACAAAATGTAGAAATGTTCCAGTGGGAGTCCAAGGGTGCCTGGCTTTTCAGAGAGCACTGCTTCTCTTTCACAAGGAGGAAACACAAAGGTTTGTGTTCACAGGGTAATAGACAGGTTGACTTTATTTCCATGCTATCCCCTTCCGACCGATTCTGAAACTGGGGAACTTCAAGTTCTGACATTGCAGTAACTCATATTTAGAGATGCTGATTTAATTTCGCAATCTATTCTGAGTGCAAACAGCACAAACACCATCTTCTGAGCATTTTTCTTTTAAATAAAAAGGGAAACAACAATAGTGGAAGCAGCAGAAATATTGTTGGCTGTATGTCAATGAACAGACCTGGTTTCATTGAGAGATGACAGCCAGGATTTCAAAAACTTGACCAGTAGGATAAAGTCCATCCAGGCAATGGGTGAGAAAAGAGGACAGTGGTGATTACAAAAGCAAGACCTCATTCGTGAGGGCTGCTCCCCAATAACTGCTCCTGCAGTCTAGCTATATGTCCAGAAGGAAAAGGACCTGAAGATTTAGAAATGCCTATGTCTTACTATGTGGTTAAATTCAGATTAATTGAGAAATTGAAATATTTAATTAATAAAGCAATTATTTTTGAGCATTTAAAAAATAAAATTTTCATGCATTTTACCTCAGAAACAAGTTACCTGTAGAAAGCTTGTAATGTGACCTACAGTCAATGCCCCTGAATTGCTTTATTTGTAAGCAATAGACAATGTAAAGGATTTTAAAAACATATTCAAAGTTGGGCCAATTGCTGTGAGAAATGTTAAAGAGTTGATTGATCAGTTGATTGATCCGTTAAGCTGCCAAGTAAGCCCAAGTGAGATCTGCTGGAGCACGGACCTCTCAAGGCGCTTTCTGTTGGCAGCTGCTTTGCCATCGTTTCACTCCTCCTCCTGAGCATTAATGAGAAAATCTTCATTGGAAGTTTACTACACTGTGCCACAAAATGTACTAACGAAGTATATCACAACTTTTTAGCAATCTTATTGCTCCACAATGGATCTTTTGTGAATAGGGGCTCTTTCTGACCTCATTCTAGCAGGGCAGGAACTAGGATGATGCTGTAAGTCAGGGTGGGGAACCTGGGATCCTCCTAGTGTTGTTGGCGTATGGCTTTGTCATTATCAACCTTTTGCTGTGTTGCCTGGGGCTGATGGCAATTGGAGTCGGGCCGTCTCTGGAGAGCCACGAGTTCCCCATTCCTGGGAAACCGTCCCATTGGGAACCCTTCCCATGCGACTCAGGCATTCGATGTTATCATCTCCATGGCATGAGACAACTAGGCTGCTGCAGGTCCCACATAACTGAGGGGGTGTCCTGGTCAGAAGGACCCTAAATATGTTGCTGGCAAGCATGCCGACTTGGGTAGGAGATGGGCTGGCTGGCGTTGAGACCCCAAGTTCTGTCACTGACCCTGTGTAAGTTGCAGGCTTGCTGTACATTTTTGGGATATAGCCAGAAGCATTGGATTCCTTGGGACATGTTCTCTTTGGTCTCCCAAAATAGCTGTTTAATCGATAGTCATAGCCCAAGCCCTGCCTGCTCACCTTGGCTTAAAAAGGGACTCTGTCTCATAATCTCCTAAAGCTGCTCTGGAGGTTAGAGCTATCTGCAGGTTGCAAATATCAATGTGGCTCTCCTTGCCCCCACTCCCCCCACTGCCCGCAGCATGTTCAGAGGCTTCCATAAGAGACCAGGGCTTGGCTTGTGCTGCAGGATGGAGAACGTGAGAAAAACCAGGAGTCTTTTGCAGTTTTACCTCCTTTGTTACCTTTCCCCAACTGCTTCAGGAGTGGCAAGACACAGGGCTTGGAAGAGAGGCAGAGGGTTTGTGCCTGCCATTCTTTTTTATTCAAACATGACTATAAAGGGGGGGGGGGGAGCAGTGATTTCTTTCAAAGCCAGTGGTCTCCTTTGCCCACAATGTGGTGCCTAGAGCAAAACTGAGAGCCTCTTTGCTCCTCTTCCAGTTCTTGAGAGCCAGCGTGGTGTAGTGGTTACGAGCAGTGGACTCGTAATCTGGTGAACTGGGTTCGCGTCTCCGCTCATCCACATGTAGCTGCTGGGTGACCTTGGGCTGGTCACACTTCTTTGAAGTCTCTCAGCCCCACTCACCTCACAGAGTGTTTGTTGTGGGGGAGGAAGGGAAAGGAGATTGTTAGCGGCTTTGAGACTCCTTAAGGGGAGTGAAAGGCGGGATATCAAGTCCAAACTCCTCCTCCTCCTCCTCCTCCTCCTCCTCCTCTTCTTCTTCTTCCTCTTCCTCCTCCTCCTCCTCCTTTGCACTGCCCAAAGCAAATCTGTGGTTCGGTTTAGTGTTGTGTCTGATTCCAGGATCGGGCTTTCTCTCCCCTGAACAAGCTGTGAGCTGTTAATGAAAAACAGGCTCATAGCAGCTTGTGGTTTGTTGGGAGTGAGATGACCACAGCCCCAGGTTCCTTCATGACCCTCTGCTCCATCACTGTTTAGCTCTTGGGAGTGTGGCAGCAACAGGATGGGAGAGTGAAGCAGCTGAGATTTTGCCTCCAGGTACCTGTGCACTTGCTTACCCCCACTAAGCCGTAGCTTGGCCTGCTTCCATGTAACACTATGCCAATGTGAGAAAGTTTTCACCTGAGCATGTATTCCTTGTTCAGAAAAGTCTGTCAACCTGGATGAAGTTATAGTTGTAGTTCTGAACCAGATAGTCTCTTGTTCAGATCTGTCAGCCTCAAGCCCACACAGAGCCCACCTGTGGGCACACAGATATTTTTCCTAAAATGAAGAAGCCCCAAAGAGCAAACAAAGGTGTTTTTGTGCCCCCACTAAAGAAGAAAGAAGATGCCTTTTGTGTGTTGTTAAACTAGCATGTGGTGAAACCGCGCTGCAAAATCCCAGGGCAACTTGATCTTAAGTTTCAACCATGATGTGGTATTTTGAATATTGGCTCAGTGAACTGAATCGGTGTCAGGGACTGCCTGGGTGGCAGCCAGTGGTCCAGGAGGCACCTGAGGGGGAAGGGGACTTTGAAGCAGGTTCAGACTGGTGGGACAGGGAGGAATCATCACCCGAGAGTGAGGAGGAAGGGGAGAGGCTTGAGGTAGCCACAGACACTGAGAGAGAAGGAGCAGGGGAGGTTTCTCCTGCCTGCAATACAGTCCTGATTCAGCTCCTTCCCCTCCCGACTCTCAGCGCAGGAAAGAAGAGTCAAGAAAAGGCTAGAACAATTAAGAAAAGCCGAGACACAGTGAAAAAAGCACAGAGGGGGATTAAGGGGGAAGAGAGGACGGAACTTTAGCTTCTGCAACTGACTTGCTTAGCTAATGGATGTGCTGTGAGCTGTCTCCTTGGTTACTGGACAAAAAAGTTAATTACAGTGGTACCTCGGTTTTTGAACGTAATCAGTTCTGGAATACCGTTCGAGTTCTGAAATGTTCAAAAACCGAAAACTCAATATGGAAGCCTCAATACGGAAAACTCAATATAGAAGCCGTGTGGTATGTTTGACTTCTGAAGCATGTTCAAAAACTGAAGCATTTACTTCTGGGTTTATGGCATGCGAAAACCGAAATGTTCGTCAACGGAGACATTTGAAAACCGAGATACCACTGTACTATGAAGCCATGCCTGTTTCTGCTTACAGACGGAAGGGCTTTTCTGGCAGCCTGGCAATAGGAAAACATATATTACACTGCAATTAGAATCATGCTAAACATCTTTAAAATGTTTGCACACGGAAGCTTATACCCAGAACAAACTTAGTTAGTCTCTAAGGTGCTACTGGACAATTTTTTAATTTATTTCGACTGCCTCAGACCAACATGGCTACCTACCTGAGCCCCAAATTGCCAGTTGCCAAATAGAATGGGATCAACAGAGATACAGGCAGTGAACATTTTAGGTGTGTCCAATCTGTGTGCAACCGTGTGTGCATGCTTTGTGTGAAACCTGGAAGTGCCCTGAAAACATAACGAAGAGGGGTGGCCTTATGTGGGCCCTACTGATGGGTGTGGGGATCCGCAATTCCCGTGCAAATCAGTTGCTGCCTGTAGTTAAAATGCCTGTGTAAATAAAATGGCCATATTGTGGTTAATTTTGTGGGTCCTAAGACAACTTAATGTAAGGAAATTTTGCTGCAACTCCTATGGCCATGTGTGCTCCCCAAAACTACTCCAGAGGGTCAGGAGACCCACCACCCACTATGGGCTTGGGGTATGTGTGGGAGATGAGTAGGAATGTGGATGAGGGAATATTGATTAATATTTCCTATCCCAGCTTGTGCTAACAAGCTCCAAACTAGCAGAGTTTCTCATCCCCAATAAAGCGCAGTAAAACGTGGCGTTTAAGTTCCTATGAACTTCTAAAACAAGGCAGATTCCTGGCATATATCCCCTGGTTCCCTCTTAACAGAAAATACACGACACATAAGCTTATAAAAGTATAAAGGTTTTACTCACAGACATCCAAGAATATACAAATCTCAGAAGGCAGGCTAGCTTAGATTAAATGTATGTACATGTGGAGTCTCTCCATATGGGAGGAGACTCCATGTGGCCTCTCTTGGCTGGAAGCCAAGAGAGCATCTTCTCTTGAGATGTTGCTTCTTCGAAGTCCTGGTGGGAAGAGAGAGGAGAATGGCTGCTGACCTGTGTACTTTCAGGTAAGGCCACTCCCACCTCTGGTCACACAAAGGAAATGATTTCAGTCTTGGCACAGGAAACTCTACCTGGAGGACCAAGACCCCTTTTGTGTACACTCTAGGAATGTTGTGATTGACTGCACCAGTGTTATACATCCCACAGTATAAGAGACTGCTGCTGTGGGAGAAGTGTCCCAAATCTGCTTTGGATTCTAGTGGCCCCCAGGCCTTCTCTCGGAGTTAATCTTAGGATCCAAGCCATTGCCCTAAATATGTAGAACATTTGTTCAGTTTAGGTGTAGTTTTTTAAATGCACCAGCCTTGGGTGGGTTGGCTGGTTTCCTGCAGGGCTTTGCACATGCGGAAGTAGATGCTCATATGCAGGTATCGAGGGCAATGGGGAGTTTCACACCCAAACTGATGCTGTTGGACAGTTTAGTTCCATAAGACTCATGTAGACTTCCTTTTGTGTTGTGTTTCTGGGCACAGCTCCACGTCTCTGAGTGCCTTTTTTTATGCCCTGCTGTGTTTCCCACAAAAGCCTGCTCTTTACCACTGAATTGGAGCAAACAGCAATCTGCAGAAAACCTGAATTGCTGTTTGATCTGATCCAGTGTTAAAGAGCGGCTATCCTGGGAAAAGCAAAGGGGCTAAAAAAGACCCCCCCCAAAAAAAAGGCACTTGGATGCAGAGCTTTAAAGTGTGGAGTTGAGCCTGGAAAGTGTGGTGCAATAGGTGAGTGTGGATGAGGTTTGTGAGATAAGCTGCCTGCAGTGGTGTTAATCAGCTACTCTGAAGTAGCTCTGAAGACTGGTGCTGGATTTAGATGTTCCCTTCTCCCCACCAAATGTCTTCACAGTGAGGTGGCAGTTTATTTGATCCCTAAATGCAGTTCTCTACATGGGTACAGTTAGCCTGGGAGCATTTTTTATTTTTTAAATACAAGCCTAGTTACAATGTGCTGTGTAAAATAGTAGTTAAAGCAGCCAAATTCTTAATAGGCAGATGTGTGAGTCCAGCTGCCTTTATGTGAAGACAAAGTTGACTCTCTAATATTCAAGAAACCTTCAGCTAAGATGAAGCGAAACTAGGCTTTATTTCACCCGGGTCAAAAACCCACAGTGACACCCCTCTGGAGGCTTCACCCAGGGCTAAGGAAATGTCCTTCCTTAACCCTTTAGTGTTCTTTTGCTATTTTAGTCAAAATTTGTTTCTCCATTTTAATACAACACTTAATACAAGTGTTTACCATAGTGTAAAATAGAATGCTAAGAGCATTTGGCCTGTAAGGATTTTCTGATTTGTAAGAATAAATAAGTGATCATTATAATTGGCAGGGTCCTTGTCGCAGAGAAATGGAAGACACATTAAACAACCTAAAGATTCTGAATGTCTTAAGCCCGAGAGGATTGCATATTCCGAATTGTGACAAGAAGGGATTCTACAAGAAAAAACAGGTGAGTGAAATTTCTCGGCCATTTATGTTTTTCCTTCCTTCATCTGTTATAGTCAGTAATTCCAATAAAATATCACTGAACAACAAATAATTAATCTTCAGCCCATGCCATTTTTATAAAATACAGCAGTTTGGGGCACCTGCTGGCTTAGCTCCAATGCTTCTTGTCAGATGCAATTGATGTCAATAACAACAGATCAAATTGGAGAAACCCCTGCAAAGTCATAGATGAGCTTGACCCTGGCCCTAGTTTCCAGTACCCTTTGTTGAAAAAAGAAGCAGCTCTCTGAAAAAGAAGAGGGGATGGACAGCAAAATGAGCATATGGCTGTAATAGATCAACGCTTTGAATAGTAATTAGCTGCTTGAGGGTTCCTAGAAAAATTGACTTGGGTCATGTTACAGACAGCAACCTGAGCAACTTCACATATGTATCCTTTACATGCTGCCGACGATTGCTTCCAAAATCTAGGTCATGTGATCAAGAAAGTGATATGCACTCAGAACATTTACTTCTAAGTAATGCTGGCATCTCAAGCAGTCTGAAATTTGGGCACCTTTCTTGACAATTGCAGACCATCAGACCTACCCACACCTTGGTTAGTTCAGACATAAACATGCACCACCAAAGAGACCACTTTGCAGACTTTGCTTCTTGTTTTCTCTTTTAGTTATGCACTTTTGCCTCTATTTTTTTCTCTGTATGCGTGCTGACCCTCACTTACTTGAATTAGGATAGTGCAGAATTTTCATTTAATCAGAACTGTGTTGCAATACTTGAAGGTGCCTTTCGGCCGATATTAACCTACCTATTTGTTAAGATCCACCTGAGAGGCTCTCTTGACTTCTGCACATTGAAGTGCTTAAGTAACTGCACACAGAGTAAAGCTACCCTTCATTTATACTGGCAGCAAACTATTGAGGGCTTTATATGGTAAAAGTAGTACCTTGAATTTGACCCAATAACAGACTGAAGCCATTGAGGATCTTTGAGGAGGAGTGTAATATACTGAATTTTACTCCTGTCGGCAATCACAGAATCATAAAATCAGCATTGGGGGTCCTCTAGTCCAACCCCCTGCAATGTAGGAATCTCAGCTAAAGCATCCATGACAGATGGCCATCAAACTTCTGCTTACAAACCTCCAAGGAAGGAGAGTCCACCACCTCTCATGGGAGTCTGTTCCACTGCCGAACAGCTCTTACTGTCAGAAAGTTTCCCCCAACGTTTAGTAGAAATCTCTTTTCTTGTAAATTGAAGCCATTGGTTTGAGTCCTACTGTCCAGAGCAGGAGAAAACAAGCATGTGACAGCCCTAAAGATATTTGAAAATGGCTATCCTATCTCCTCTCAGTCTCCTCTTCCAGGCTAAACATACCCAACTCCCTAAACATGGCCAACAGGTCGATCGCGATCTACCAGTCGATCGCCAGGCAGTTTCTGGTCGATCCCAGGTAGATCGTGAGTTCCTTAGTGATTGGCAGCCTAAAAGGAAAAAAAAGCTCTCACTCTAAAAAAAGCTCAACGACTTATCTTTCTCCCCCTCCCAAAATCTCAATAACAATGGGCAATTGCAGGGAGAGCTCCTTCCTTCTTGCCGACAAAGAGCTGGCCACTGTGTGTGTGTGTGTGTGTGTGTGTGTGTGTGTGTGTGTGTGTGTGTGTTGCTCGGGATGGTGGGGGGCGTGGTCTAACCCCGTTAACGCTTCCCGGATATCTTCTCCAGCTGCATGTCTCCTTTCTCAGTGCAGTTACCCTCCACCTTGCTGGGGAGAGAAGGCTCGCAGGCTTTCTTTTTCCATCGCCACCCCCCCCCCAACCTGGCCGTGGTGTGAAGAGAAAGAAGCCCTCTTTTCTTCCTTTCTCTTCCTCTCCTCCCCCCCCGCCCATCCCCATTAACAACTTTGGGGTGTCTCCCCTGCCGCACCACTTCACTGAAAAGATGTTTTCCATAGAGAGCCAATTGCTTGAGATCTTTGCTGTCTTTTGAAAAACCCATTTGGAAACAACAGCCCTCAATCTTTCTCTACTTCTCCCCTCCCGCTTCCCTTTGTCCCATTGATCTGGTGGGGTGGGGGGAGGAGAGAGAGGTGCTGTGTGTGTGTGTGTGTGTGTATGTGTGTGTGTGTGTGTGTTAAGACCCTGAATGACACTCTTCCATTTCCCCCTCCTGGTGTGTTTGTGTGTGTGTTTGCACGCGCACACACTTGTGCGTGGATGGAGTGGAGGCAGCATGATGCCATGGAGCCCCTGCCTGAGGGTGCCGCCGCCTGCTCCTCCTCCTGTGCGCCCTGCTCTGCGCCTCTGGGGACACCAGCGTTGGCTAGGGACGGGGGAGTGGGGGGCTGCCTGCCTGGGTGGGTGCCGTGAGGGGGACAAATGGGAAGCTCTCCTCCTATAGAAGCACCAGAACGCTAAATCCTGTACACATTTTCCTGAAAGTAAATCTCCCTGAACTAAATGGAACTTACTTCTGAGTAGACATGCATAGTCAGGCACAGAAATCCCAATGAAATTTTCCTCTTCTAAAAAACAGCCATGCCCATGTATTATCCAGGAGTGACAAGGCGTGTGTCTGAAGGGCTGGGGCGTGGTGGGCTTTCTGTCCCCAACCCTTTCTATGTGGGGCTAATTGCTAGGGACCGTCCTCTTTTCTGCACTTCCATGCTTCCACCACTTTGATCTTTGCCAGTTTCACGTCCAACTTCCTTCCATGCAACTCCTGGATCGGGTCCTCCCTGCTCCATCCCCCTTCCAATAGTCTTCCTTGCTGGTTTAGGTTTTAGGTCAATCCTAAGAGTCTCCAGACGGGAGGGAGGATTGCGCGATCCCATTCCAGTCCCTCCCCGCTGCTCAACCGCCTGCCTTTTACTTGACCCTTGTGGGAACGAACTTGGCAGTCTGGGAGGGGGGGGTGAAGCATCATTTTGACAGCTGCCCTGTAGATGGAGTCGGGGGGGGGCGGCAGAGGTGTTGTCGGTTTGTCCCCTTTAAGAGAAATTGATACCACCCCACCCTCACTAGCAATGCTTCTTATTTACACAATGACCATTCTTGGAAGCTCCCCCCAGCGCCTCCTCAGAAAGCAGCAGCCTGCAAGCCAGACAACCCAGTGAGAGTCTCTCTTGGGCTCCGCAGTGGCAGAATTCCCCCCTGTTGGGAGTTGGTGGCGTGATGTCCTTTGCCCCCCACCCCGATCATTTTTGATCACTTTCCTAATATGCAGGACCATCTGGGGAAAAACCCTGACTTTGTTTTTCAAGCAGAGAAGTATGTGGCCGAAATTGATTCTGTTATTCTGGAGTTAGAAAAAAGATTTGCCAACTTCCAAAAAAATTGAATTAATTGTAGAGTACATGCCATTTCCATTCAAATCTGATTTGGACATTTAAAAAATTGCAGTCATTATCAGTACAAATTACTCATTGTGCAAAACATCTCTTTAAAATGAGATATTAACTCTGAAAAATGCCGTTTTTCTGAGGGCCCGTGCAGAAGAAGAATCATTTTGGAAGTTTGTGCCTACACAGAAATTTTCAAATTTGAGAAGATGCAGTGAAATTTTACACTCATATTTTGGTTCTACTTATTTGTGTGAATCTGCATTTTCATATTTAAAAATGATGAAGAGTAAGCAACATTCAAACATGACAGATGAGCACCTTAAGGATTCCCTGAAGCTGGCCCTGACACAGTACTTGCCTGATATCGAACAGTTGGTTACTGAAATTGTGACGCAGGTGTCACACTAACAATGGATGAAGGCATGTATTTTTTAAGAAATTTTAATAGGTAGTTTAAAGGAGTGGGTAAAGGAGTTTGTGGGGTGTACAGTTTTGTGAGTGATTTTATGCAGCTCTCTCCCAAGAAATCTCTAAAAGTTTCTATTGTCCTCCGCAAGAAAAGTATTTGGGCAGTGCTCCCCCCAAAAAGGTTACCAAATCTGGTCACCCCCCTTTCCTTCTCCCTAAAAAAAGCTCAACAACTTTGAGCTGAACCCAAAAAAACAGGGGTAGATCACTGCCAGATTTTAATTCTGAAAGTAGATCACAGTCTCTTGGAGTTGGCCACCCCTGCCCTAAACCATTCCTCATCAGGCTTGTTTTCTAGACCCTTGATCATCTTGGTCACCCTCCTTTGCACACCTTCCAGCTTGGAATTGTAGTGGTGCCCAGAACTAGACACAGTATTCCAGGTGTGGTCTGATCAAGGCAGAATATAGCAGGACTGTGATTTCCCTCAATCTGGATACAAGACTTCCGTTGATGTAGCCTAGTTGTCCCCCATCTTATATTTGTGCAGCTGGTTATTCCTTCCTAAGTGTAGAACCTTACATTTATCTCTATTAAAATTCATTTTGTTCAATCTGTTAAAGTCACCTTCAATCTCAATTCTATTTTCTGTGGCATTAGCTACCCCTCCCAGTTTGGTGTCATTTGCAAATTGGATGAGCACCTCCTCAATTTCTTCATCCAAGTCATTTATAAAGATGTTGAGCAGCTATGCACCCAGGACATAACCCTTTAGCACCCCACTTGTCACTTTTTTCCAGGATGATGAGGAACCATTAGTAAGCACTCTTTGGGTTTGGTCTGACAACCAGCTACAAATCCACCTAATGGTTATCTCTTCCAGCTCACATGTTACTAACTTCTCTGAAAGTGTATCATGGGGAACTTTGTCAAAAGCCTTACTGAAATAAAATGCACTACATCCACTGCCTTCTCCTGATCCACCAAGCTTGTAACTCCTTCAAAAAAAGAAAAGAGGTTCACATGGCTTGACTTATTTTTGAGAAACCCATGCTGGGTCTTGGTAATCACAGCATCCTTTTCTAGGAGCTCACAGACTGACCGTTTAATAATCTGCCCTTTCCTGGTATTGATGTCAAGCTGACCAGTCTAGGTCTCTCCCCCTCCCCCCCAATTGAAGATGGAGACAACATTTGCCCACCTCCATTCCACAGGGACCTCACTTGTTCTCCAAGAATTCTCAAATATTAGACAGAAGCTCTGAGATTATATCCGCAAACTCCTTTAGTACCCTTTAAATATTGGGACAGTTGAAGTCTGTCATGACTAGGTTCCACAGGGGGTGATCCACTGGGACAACCGATCTCAGTGATCTCGGGTAGGAGGAGGAGTTACGCTAAGACCAGACCACGTCATTGCCGAGGAGGCAGGTTTAGTCGTTGTTTGAGGACTATCCCTGCCTCCGGGTCTGGTCCTGACCGGATGGATACTGGAATCAGCAAGGGATACCCACATGACCTGAAGGTGCTGCTGTGCAATGCCAGGTCAATGATGAATAAGACCACTGCCATCCACGACCTGGAGACACCTAGTTTGCCATCCACGACCTGGAGACACCTAGTTTGGTTGTCCTAGGGGATTTTAACATCCATGCCGACACGACCTTACAAGGGGCCGCTCGGGACTTCGTGGAAAGCATGGCCTCCATGGGGCTGTCCCTGAATAAGTCTGACCAAACTCATAGCCAAGGACATGCCTTAGACCTGGTATTCACCTCTATGGATGCTGGTGATCTGACATTAAAAAAAAGTGAAACTAAAGAAGTGCCATGGTCAGATCACTTCCTGGTGCAGCTGGACTTCTCCGCAACCCTTCCCCTCTGCAGGGAGGTGGGACCGATTTGGATGGTCCGCCCCCACCATTTGATGGATCCAAATGGTTTCCCGAGAGTGGTAGGGGATGCTTTATCCCATGTTGATGGCCTTTCAGCTGATTCCCTGGTGGCCCGCTGGAATGCGGAGTTAACCAGGGCTATTGACTGTTTGGCTCCGAAGCGCCCTCTCCGATTGCATGGAGCCCGGACAGCCCCATGGTTTTCCCCGGAGCTGAGGGCGATGAAACAATCGTTGAGACTGCTAGAGCGCCGGTGGCGGATAACTCATTCTGAATCTGACCGGACACAGGTTAGAGCTCAATGTTGAGCCTACCAAGTGGCGGTAGCGACGGCGAAGAAGACTTTCTTCACCGCCTCTATTGCATCTGCAGAAAACAGCAGCAGGAGACTCTTCCAGGTGGTTCGCAATTTCGCGGAACAACCTGCTCCATAATCACCACTGTCACCACACACACCATCCCTCTTCTCCACTGTCAAAACGGCTGTCCCCTCCTTTTAAACCGGGGATCGTCCCGCCCCTAAAGGATGAGCTGCCAGTGAGGGTGGGTTAACTCCTTCTGAACCGGGAGGTAATAACTCCTTCACCTTAGGGCCAATCCATTACACAAGTGCTTAAGGCTGATATTGCATGAGGCTTCCTCGCTATTTTGCATGACGCATTGCATTTTAAAAGATTGTTTTGCCACATGAACCACCCTCTTTCCCATGAATGGTTTCCCAGGCCACACCTCCTGCTTCCAGTTGCCATTTTGCAGCAGCTTTACAGCTATGACTGCTGTGCTTTCATTAGAAAATATTATTAGTAAAGCATTCTCTGTATGTTTTAGTTGGCCTTTTATGTGGTTTGGGAGTTGGAAATGAAGAAAGTCAACATCAAGCGACCAGCCAACCTGCTGTACCTTCCAAAGAGTACACAGACTTCTATGTTAAAGAATTGTTAAAGAATTTAACAATTAAATTCAATTTAACAGACTTCTATGTTAAAGAATTGCTTCCCCATATGTTGTTCATATGGCTCTGTATTGACTTTCTCTCTGTGTGTGACATCTTTAAAGGCAGTTTCAATCATCCAAGGCATAAAGGCATTTGTGAGGCCTTGATTTCACTTTTCTTCATTGTCCAAGTAGAAGGAGTGCAACACTTGCTTTATATTTACCCCTACAGCTTATCTTGAACAGCTGAGGATTTTCCTCCGTTTATATTTGGGGCTGTAGTTCAGGTTTCAAGTACTTAATCTAGATCTTGTTCCTTTTACAGTAACCATGTTCTCCCCTAGCTCTTACAATAGACCAATATTAGGGCCAGAAACGGATTCTAAGAACTGCTGACTTTTAGATTTTCTGAGAAAGCAATCTTTATTACCAGGCGCAATCTGCCTTAATCACTCTGGGGAAAGAAGTCTGGGCTTCCACTTGGAACATCTTATTTTCTCCCCCCCCTTTTTTTTTTGTTTCACGTCCATCCTGAAGAAGAGTTTTGTTTAAATCAAATGCGTCTGTGCTACTTTGTGAATTTTTGTTGGTCCTTGTAACAAATTTGTTGTTGTTGTTTAGTCGTTTAGCCGTGTCCGACTCTTCGTGACCCCATGGACCAGATGTAACAAATTAGAACCATATTTTCAGATGGTTCACATTGTCTTCTAATTCTTTACAATGGTCATAATATCATTTTGCAGGGTCTTTTTTCTGGCTTTTAGCAATTTGGAATTGTGCATTTAGCTTCTTTTTATCCAGAATTGAAGAAGCAGGGATGGGATTCCTGCTAGATAGGCAAGGGGCTAGCTCTCTTCAGGGCAGAGGCAACTGGAGAGGTTGGCAAGGAGCTTTCGAAGCCACATGCATTTGAACTTGAAGATGCTCCAGATTCTCTGCCAAGGGATGGGAGGTGGGGGCTTACCAAGGAAACAGGGGCCCGTTTCCGTGGTGGCAACTCATGCTGCGGAAGAGCTTCCACCTGGTGCCTTCTCTGTGGTCTTTTCGGTGCCAAGCAGAGACCTTTTTAGTTGCATTTTAAACTAACATTTGACTGCTATAATTTTAATCTGGGCTTTAAACTATGCAGTTCATACGGTTGCTAGGAAATTTTTGTTTTAAAAAATAGTTTTTAAATTTTTATACATTATATTTTTAATACTGCTTTCGTCTTGTTTGTAAGCAACCCAATAAATATTTCTGGATTGGTGGCCAGATACAACAACTTAACACTATGCAGGCATGCAGTTACCTGTTGATGGTAAAGCTCATGGGATACCAGCTGTGTCCATGTGCAGTAGGAGCCCCATGTGCCCAGGTGCTGACTGACTGACTGGCACCCAGGACCCACGTCCCCTGAAAGCATGGGCAGGAGACTGGAAAGCAAGGCAGACAATGGAGATCAGGGTGACAATTGTTGCATTGCAAAACATATTTTTCTAGGGAAAGTCCTTTCTAAGAGAGGCAGATACACTCTTTACAGTGCAATCCTATGCATGTTTCTTTTAAGAAATAGTAAGCTCCTCTGTGTCTACTCAGAAGTGAGTTCAGTGTGTTTCAAGTGCATATATATCAGATGGTAGTCATGGCCTCTACGCTGTCTTCACTTCTCACCCTCTAAAATAAGTCAAGGTAAAGGGACCGCTGACCATTAGGTCCAGTCGTGACCGACTCTGGGGTTGCGCCGTTCATCTCGCTTTACAGGAGCTGACGCTTGTCCGCAGACAGCTTCCGGGTCATGTGACCAGCATGACAAAGCCGCTTCTGGCGAAATCAGAGCAGCGCACGGAAACGCTGTTTACCTTCCCGCCGGAGCGGTACCTATTTATCTACTTGCACTTGACGTGCTTTTGAACTGCTAGGTGGGCAGGAGCAGGGACCGAGCAATGGGAGCTCACCCCGTCACAGGGATTCGAACCGCCGACCTTCTGATCGGCAAGCCCTAGGCTCTGTGGTTTAACCCACAGCGCCACCTGGGTCTCTCACCCTCTAAAATACAACCTCCTAAAAGATAACGGCATCATTAACAATCTTTTTGCCCACTGCCACAACCAAGGCATAATAAATTAAGAAAAGTTGATCAAATTAATCAATAGTAAGCATAGCTTTTGCCACTTTGGGCTCTTGCCTGACTTATTACCAAGAACAATAACTGAGTACATGTTCCTGGAAATTGGTGCTCGCTGTCTCTCACAGCTATCGTTTGCAGTAACTTCAGACGCAGGCTCCATGCAGCAGCAGCTGATGCCTCACTCCTTATTAGTGTGAACCTTGGATTTATTCCATGGGGTGGGGGTGGGCATTGAAATTCCAGCAGCTGTGCTGCTCCAGGAGGATTGTTTGCACTCCAGCACTATGGATACGTTCAGATGTCCCCTTGGGGCTCTGTCCTAGCAGACATAGAGCATTTAAATTTTTTTATTATTATTATTGCACAGTCCTCTCCACTGCCAGCTTGGCCACCCCCTCCCCCCATTTCAGTTCATAATTCCTCTGGAGCAAGCATTGTACTGTGTGCTGCTTCATGTTGGGGTGTGTGTGTACATCTGTAGCTCTGTCAAAGTCGGGGGTAGAAAAACATTTCAAAGGGGGAAGGCCTTGTTCTCACTCAACCTGTTCCTGGGATGTCCCACTTCAGACTGCAAGGAGGGATTTGTATGCTTACATTTCTTCATCTCCCACCAACACTTCACATGAAAAAACAGTGTCAGGTAGAGGGCTAATGTAGAATCCTTCTCCCTGACATGCTAGTTTCCTGTGTGGAGGAAGTTGAATTATATTGTTACAGACCAGGGAGCCTGTGAATGTAGGATGGTGAGGATCTGTGCGAGGGGAACATGCTGAACCAGTTGGCTGGCTTCTTTGTGAGGCATTGACTGGCCTTGCTTGGCCCCTTCAGTGTTCTCATCAGCATCTCCCAGAGTGAGCCGTGTGGCCGCCGTGGCAACGAAGGGATGCTGCTCTCCCCGAAAGAGGTAGGCATTTCCCTTCACCTGGCTGGATGCCAGGTCCTAGGATGGGGAGCAATGAGCCAAGGAGTTTTGGCTGATGCTGGAAGTCAAAGACCAAGGGACATGACTTGCTCTGTGTTGCTCTGTGCTGGATGCAAAGCTGAATTGGGGGCTTCCCTAGAAATCTAATGGAGAAGCAAGACCCAATGAAATGCTGAAAATGTGTAAAGAAAATCACATACCCTAAAGACACCACAGTCTCCGCTGAGCTACGTTCCAAGGGAACTAACCCCTGGAGAGGGTCGCCACTTCAGCTTGGAGTGTGAGCAGCAGGACATTGGCCTTCAGCGCAGCAAGAGGCACCATTGCAGTTCGAGGAGACTCTGAAAGAAAGGAGATTCCGACTAAACATCAGGAAGAACTTTCTGACAGGAAGAGCTGTTTGGCAGTGGAAAGGTCTCCCTTGGGAGGTTGTGGACTCTCCTTCCTTGGAGGTTTGTAACCAGAGGTTGGATGGCCATCTGTCAGGGATGCCTTAGTGGAGATTCCTGCATTGCAGGGGCCTAGATGGCCCTTGGGGTCCCTTCCAGCTCTACAGTTTTGTGATTCTATGTTAGTGAATCTGCAGAACATTTAAGTATTCAAGCAATGAATACTTGTTAATCTCGCTTGGTTTAGACACTCTCTGTCCTAACCCTCTGCCCTAGCTACTCATTCTCTGGTGGCAGAAAAACAGGCTCTCTAGTTTGCTCTTTGAGATCACCTAGTTTCCTTCCTGCTGTGTTGCCCTATGAGATGCACATCCACAGCAACATAATATTGTGATTATATGTAGCTGGCTGTGAGATTGCAGAAAGCCTTTTGAGCTGATGTACGCAAGTGGTTTCTTCTGTGCTCTGTCCCACCCTGACAATGCCCCTGTCCTGATTTTGGTGCCATGTAGTGGCTTTGCGTGCCAGTGATCCGCTGTGGTCCATTAGGATATCAATTGCTCCCACACATCCATCACAAAATACTCACAAATGACAACAGTTATTAAAGAAGTCATATTTAAACCCAGTTGATCCAAAATTCACCTATGTAGCAAAGGGTCAAATGAAGAAAAATTGTGACATCTTTTCCCCACCAGTGCTCAGCCAATTGTTAGTGCTTTCCTCTGTCACAGGTTTTCCTCTCGTTCTGGGGCAGGGCTCCATTTTAGCACATAGGATTGTTGCATGCACAGAGTGCCAGCCGGCCAACCCCTTGAGGATCTCTCTGTAGGACAGCCAGCATTGTGCTATTCTAGCATGTGGCATGATGTTTGTTTTTCCTGCCTGAAGGTCTAAGAGAATACACCCTTTATTTTTCAGCTAGAATAAAGCGGTGTTAGTTCATATACTGTAATGATATAAACATGGATAAAGCAAACATTTGGGAGGGAGAGGAGTCTGCCCAGCACAGGAGGCTGCAGCCAGAGAAGGGAAAGAGGGACCCGCTGTTCCCAAACTGTCCTAGCTGAGGGATTGTAGACCTAGCAGAAAGTAGGGGTTAAATAGCCCAAAGAGCTCAGCATGCAAATAAACTTCTTGTTTTGTGAGTATCTTTAGGTTGTCATAGTTCACGTGGATGATGCTTGAGTCTTGCCTCACAACTGGGGTGGGGGCAGCAGTCTTTGCAGGGAAGCTGGTCTCATTTGTGAAATGCATCACTAATTTGGGACATCAGCATATTTTTAAAAGCATCAGTTAGTTTGATCTCCTTGTCATTCAGTTGCTAGGAGACACCCAGGGACTTTCCTCACTCTGCTCCAGCTGTGTCCTCATTGGATCTTCTGCATGGACCTTTTCCTTCCCTCCCCCCTCCTTTTTTTAAAAGTACATGTAGTAACTTGGCTTAAAGTGCACTGCTGGTAAGACCCCGACACCTATCTACAGATAGGCTGTGCAAATTTGTGTCACAAACCTCCGTCCTGAGTCCTTTAAGCACCTAGCAGGGCCTCTGAGCGGCCTACCTCCTTGCTTCTTCCCAGACCCAGTAATACAACTGGCGAAATGGTTGGTTTCCCTACCCCTTGACTGCCAGCACTGAAAGTGTGACTGACATCTGTGAGGAAGAAAGGGAGGCTCTGAGCAGACACTCAGCTTCAGATTCCTTGCACCTGAAGAGGGCCAATAGTAGACATGCAAAAACTGGAACATCTCATATGGCTCTCAAAGACCATCATGGTGGGCTTGGAGGAGGCCATAGTCCTTGGTGATGGATAGGTTTTCTTTTTCTTAAGATAATCCTCCTTTGCAAACACCTTTTTGTTTTCTTTATTTTTATTTCTTTATTTTTTTTAAATCTCTGCTTTGTTGCTCACAATTGTAGCTTTACATCATAACTTTACATCATATATATATGATGCAGCGCCCTAGCAAACCTCTTTTTAGTCCTGCAAAGCTCAGGATCTCTCCGGAGATTCGATCCTGCGCTCCTTCCCGGGTGGCGGTAAAACCAGAAGTCCAAGATATTGCCATTTCTATCCGTTTTCCTTTTGATATTTATTATCTACAGAAATTACTCAAAGGCCGCTACCGTTTTTAGATTGCAACTACTTTTTAAATTTTCCTTAAAACATTTCCAATTTGAAACAAACTCCTGCTTGGATTTATCTTTAATTCTTTCTGATAAATAATCTAACTCCACATATTCTGTCAGTTTCAATGTCCAATCAAATCTGGTGGGCACATATCCACTTTCCCAATGTGTAGCTATTATAACCCTCACAGCCGTGGCGGCATACAAAAAGATTTTCCTTATCTTTTTAGGAATTTCTAAACCAGTAACGCCCAGTAAAAATTATTCTGGTTTTTTTGGGATATTCACTTTCAATATTCTTTTAAATTTAAGATAAATATCATTCCAGAATGGTTTAATCCTTTTGCATGTCCACCACATATGCAATGTAGTCCCACCAGGCTCTCCACATCTCCAGCAATTGTTTGCAGGCTTTTTATACATCTTAGCTAGTTTGCAAGGTGTCAAATGTCAGCGATAGATCATCTTTTGGAGATTTTCCCTTGTGGTATAGGAAGACATAAACTTCCAGTTGACCTTCCAAAGATTTTCCCACTGGGGACATCTCTATATTGTGGCCAAAATCTTGGGCCCATCTAATCATAGTTGGTTTAACCGCCTCCTCCTTGACTTCCCAGTCAAGGAGGAGTCGGTATGTTTTCGAGAGAACTTTGGTTTTGGTCTTGATTAAATCTATTTCAAATCTTGAGTTTTCTAGAGCAAAGCCTTTTCTTTTGTCAACTTTAAATCTCTCAAATAATTGGAAGTATTGGAACCAGTCAGCAATGTATTCTCTCACTTGTTCAAATTTCTTCAACTTTAACTGGTTCTCCTCTTCTTTCAATAGTACTTGGTATGTCGGCCAATTTCCCTCTGTATTTTTTCTTTTTACTGCTAATGCCTCAGTTGGAGATATCCACCAAGGCACTTTAGGTTCTAGGAGACCTTTATATTTTTCCCAGACCTTGTACAATGATTTCCTAATAATGTGATTCAGGAAGTTTTGGTGTACTTTTACTTTCTCATATGCTAGGTACGTGTGCTAGCTGTACCTATTGTTGTATCCCTCTAAATCAAGCAGTTCTGGATTTTTGAGTGTACACCATTCTTTTAGCCACGGAAGACAGACCGCCTCATAATACAATCTTAAATCAGGCAGGGAAAGGCCCCCCTCTCTCTTTAATGTCAATTAAAATCTGATGTTTGATTCTGGGCCTCTTCCCCTGCCAGATGAACCTTGAAATAGATATTTGCCATTCCTTGAGGCAGCCTGTCCCACCCAGCACACGAATCTTTTGAAATAGAAAAAGTAATTTAGGAAGTACACTCATTTTTATAACTTAAATTCTTCCTGTAAAAGATAACTCGAGTCTGTCCCAAATATCCAAGTTTCGTTTTATCTCCTCCCAAGTTTTTACATAACTATCCTGAAACAGATTGATCTTCTTTGGGGTTAGCCAAATACCCAGGTACTTTGCTTTTTGGCAAATTTTCAGGCCAAACGTTTTTTCCAATTCTTCTTTTTCTTGAACTGATATATTTTTAACCAATAATATTGTTTTTGTTTTGTTCAATTTAAAGCCTGCCACTTCACCAAATTCTTGTATATTTTAAATTATATTCTCTTGTGGATTTTCCATCATTATGAGCATGTCATCTGTGAATGCCTTTATTTTATAAGCCCGGTTTCCTAAGGTTATCCGTTTAATTTGACTTTCTTTTCATATTTTTTTATTTAAGATTTCCAATACCAAAATAAATATTAGAGGAGATAAAGGGCAGCCTCGGCATGTACCTTTGTTAATTTGGCATTCCTTCATGATATTGCCATTAATTTTAGCTCACTGTTCAGCATATATAGCACTTATTCCTCTACAAAAAAATTCTCCAAACCTCATTTCTTTCAATAATTCTTTCATGAATTTCCATGAGATATTATCAAACACTTTCTCATCATCAACTAACATAATCACAGCAGGTTTATCTATTTTAAAGTTCAAGTATTCCAACACATTAATAACACATCTAAGATTTTCCTGCATGTGGTGGCCAGGTAGAAATCCAGTCTGATCTTTATGTATCAATTCTCGGAGAGTTGTTTTGAGCCTGGAGGCTAGGACGCCTGCAAAGATTTTATAGTCATTGTTTAGAAGCGTGACATGATTGGTCTATAATTAGCTATGTTTGTTAAGTCAACTCCTTGTTTTGGGATAGGCATAATGTAACTTTCTTCCACGAGTTTGGGAGAGTTCCATTCGTCAATATATCATTAATTAAATATTTCAGGGGAAGAAATAAAATTTCTTCCATTTTTTAATAATGAATTGCTGGGAGCCCATCTGGGCCAGGAGTTTTCCCTATTTTTGATCTTTGTATTGCTTGTTGAACCTCTAGGGACATGATTGGTGAATTCAATGAAGTAATTTTATCCTCTGGGAACAACGGTAATTTGTTTTCTTCTAGGTAATTTTTAATTTTATCTATTCCGTCTGGACCTTCTTTGTATAATTATTTACAATATTTAACAAATTTATTATTAATTTCATTTTGGTCATCTATCCATTTGTCTTCTATTTTGATTTTGTTGATTATTCTTTCCTCTCTTTTTTTCTTTAGCTGCCAAGCCAAAGGTTTTCCAGGCTTATTCCCAAATTCGAAATGTTAATGATTCAGCCATTTAATTTTCCATTCTAGCTCTTCATTTATCAGCATTGAGAATTGGGTTTGAAGAATTTTGATATTTTGTTTGATGTATTCATCATCTGGATGCTTAAATAATTCTCTTTCTTTTTTCTTCAATTCTTCCCATACAGGTTTTTTCCCTTCATTTTTCTTTTGCATGCATTCTGTTGGATGAAAAAACCCCTAAGCACTGCTTTGCTTGCTTCTCAGACAATTTTCACATCGGTTCCTTGATTTAAATTCATTTCAAAATAATCTTTTGATGTTTGCTTGGCTTTCTATAAAATCTTTTCATCTTTTAATAAGCTTTCATTCATGCGCCACCTCCTTAATTTCCTCTCGTTCCCTTTTAACAAAATTTCCACCAAATTGTGATCTGAGATTGTTCTGGGATGTCTTTTAAATGATAAAAGTAGATAAATAGGAACCGCTCTGGCGGGAAGGTAAACGGCGTTTCCGTGTGCTGCTCTGGTTCGCCAGAAGCGGCTTTGTCATGCTGGCCACATGACCCGGAAGCTGTACTCCGGCTCCCTCAGCCAATAATGCAAGATGAGCGCCGCAACCCCAGAGTCGGGCACGACTGGACTTAATGGTCAGGGGTCCCTTTACCTTTTTTAAAAGACATCTGAAGGCAGCCCTGTTTAGGGGAGTTTTTAATATTTAATGCTGTATTGTTTTTAACACTTGATTGGGAGCTGCCCAGAGTGGCTGGGGAAACTCAGCCAGATGGGTGGGGTATAAATAATAAATTATTATTATTATTTCAGCTTTTTGGACTTCACTCAACATTTTCTTAGTAATCCAGATTCCATCAATTATTCCCTCAGAGTTGTTAGGATCAGAAAAGTGGGTGAACTCCTTTTCTGTTGGGTGTTTAAACTTCCATTCATCATTCAGTCTGATTAAATCTATTAATTGGAAGAAAGTGTTTGGTAATTTATTTTGTTTTCTATATTTTTTTCTTCTTTGTTCTGTCCAAATCGCAGGCTGAAGATGCCCACTTTAGGCTGGGGGTTTCTAGGCAGGGTTGTCAGAGTCCGTCAGCATTCCCCAGTGCGGAATAAGGGGGACCGGTGGTCTAACTTCATCTAATGCAGCTTCCTGTGTTCCCAGGTGAAGACTGGCAAAATTCATGCCACACTCTCTAAATATAACCCTCCTGAGCAAACTAACTTTGTCAGTGCTAAAAAACAAAACATTTTTTGGCAGTAAGGTGCTCCCTGAATCCTATGCCATAAAATCTTATCAACATTCAACCCAGCCAGATGGGCAGGGTATAAATAAAACAACAATAATGATAATAATCAGTTAACATGTGGACAGCAACTTCCACAATTTGGGAGAAGGAGGTTTGCCAAGGAACACACGATATGACAATTCACAGATGTTAAAAATGAGAGCTTTCTATCCCCACCTGAGATGCTTCCTAATATGTCTGGTCCAAACATAACCTTTGCTATTTTTAACTTGTAAAGAGGAGTTCAGGAAAATAGTCTTTCTTGCCCACCATCTTTAATAAATTATTATTTCTGAAGCAAACCTATGCTTTTGCTGTTTGGATAAATCATGCCAGGGAATAACGCTTTCTCTAGAAATTATTTTTATTTATTTACAAAGACAGCCTTGTGTCTTTGTAAAGAAAGAGGCATGCGGGCCTTCATTATGAAGTGATAACTGTGTTGCAGGGGATTATGTATCTGCTCATAAATGTCAGCTGCAAGCCTGGAATTCCTCTGGCAAGCAGATGCAACTAGAGTGGCTTCTGTTGCCAAAGTGTCTTGGCCAGGCATGTGCTCCCTTTGCGGCCTATAAAAAAAATCAACTGCCTTTCTTTCCCAAATAAAGGGTCCATGTGCTGCAACTCCCTTACTCATGAGGTTGCAATAGGCTCATTAAAGGTTGATGTAGCTCCGTGGTGGTGTTACACACTAATGTGATTTATAAGGCTTCTTCACATTTTGGGGCTGCTATGAATAGCTTTTATGGTGCGATAATTAGAACCTTAACAGTCATTTGGCATTGGAAGTAAACTTTGATTTTATGCCTTCTATGTGGATCATCAAAATTCCACTCATTCCCATCACTGGCAGCGCTGATAAGATGACGATGTACGACTTAGGCTTTGAGTCTCAAACCACATGCACAGGGGAAATTATCTGACTTCCTTTGGGCTTGAGGATTCAAACCCTACAGCCCAATCTTAAAATGCATGACTGTGCCTGTGGCCTCAGGGGATCCTTCATCCTCATGCAATGTCCTCAGGGCAATATCCACCCAAAGTTATAACACATTTAAGTTTTGCTGAATTCAAGCAGAGCATTGATGACTATCACAGAGATCAGTGGGATAGTGCATTGACTTGTCTGAATTGTGCCTTCATCATTACCCACATGGCTCCTCTTATTGGAAATGTGTTTATGCCAGCAGATTTATGAGCAGATTTTGCAAGTGGGGCAAGTCTTAAGAGTGAAGGCAGGCAAAACATTGAAAGAGTGCTGGAAGTACCGTAGTTAGATATTGCTGATGCCCTCCAGATGCATGCACATTTTTCTGACTTAGGGAAAACACAAAAGAGTTTTTCAAGGTTTTTGTGTGTGGGTTAACTGAACTGGGGGAAGTTGAAGCCTCCCATGACTACTACTGTATATCTCTCCTTTTTTGAATGTTTGGTAATCTGCTCTAGGAAGGCATCATCCAAGTCTGCAGTCTGGCTTGGCGATCTATGGCAGACTCCCACAGTAAGGTCACTGCTGTTTCTCTCCTACAGTTTTTATCCATGTACTCTCAATCTGCCTTCCATGCTATACGTCAGGCATAATGCTACCAAAAACATTTGGCTTGAGTAGATCTGCCACTTGCCACTAATCAAATCTCATATTTTGTCTTGCAGTGTCGTCCATCCAGAGGCCGAAAAAGAGGATACTGCTGGTGTGTGGATAAATATGGGCAGCGACTCCCTGGATATGATGGGAAGGGGAAAGGAGATGTCCATTGCTACAATCTAGAAAGCAAATGAGGGATATCCACCACCTTCTGTGGAATCTGCGTGTGGCATTTTAACCATCAGAAGCCTTGGAATGACTGGGCTGCAGCATAGACTGCGCTAGACTTGGGAGCTCTGAGTTTTGGCCCCTTCTTATACTGCAGGGAGTCAATCTCTGTGGTCTCTGCAGCTGCAACCTGCCACTGACACACTTCTGGCTTTCCAACTTGTCACACAAGGAGTTCTGAAATCTCAACTAAATCTGCACTATGGATACCATATGGGGGGGGGGAATTAAAGGGCTAAAAGGCACTTCAGAATGGATTCAGGGAGTCTCCACTGACTTTGTGGTTTTTGTTTTGTTTTGTTTTGTTTTTATTAACTGCCTGTGACCAATTTGATCCTGAAAGATAACTCTCCTTCTATGTTGAAGAATTTATAGACTGTAAGCTTTGTAAAGATATTAAACATATTGGATAAGACCCAATCCAAGCTAAGCACTTTTTAAGTTGCCTGGATTTCAGTTGGGGAGTTAAGCATGAGCTCATTTTTATTCCAGTGAAATTACTTATAAGTAATATAGTGTGGAGTGGATCACACTCAAGGTTTCAAAGTAAAAGCATTTTTGTTTTGTCTTTATACAGGTCTGACGAGAAACTTTTATCTTCACGGGTAAAATATTTTATTAAAAAGAAAGCTCAAAGAACTTTTTTTTAAAGAAACATGTTTCTACTTGGCTATTTTTTCTGTAAAATATACTGTATTATGAATATTCTGTTAGTCTGTATTTAATATAATTTTTTTAATAAACTATTTAAATATAACATAAATGTTATACAATCATTATAGCATATGCTTTCAAATTCTCTTCCCCAGAATACTTTCCAAAGCTTGCAAGATAAGTGTAGTATTCTTGATAGGGAGGCTACTCACCCTTTCAATATGTCGTAGGTCCATGGAGCAAAAAATGGCAGGGGTTTTGAAAAGCAAGCAGGGAAGCTTATTTTAAGGTGAGATTTATATTTGCCATACTAAGAAAATTATTTTGCATTAAGTGCTCTATATGTCTAACTACAGTTCAGGAAATGTGTTCACTCCTAAATTAACCTTATTTGGGCTAGTCTGATCAGCTCTACCCAAAGTGTTTATAAGATTGATTAAGCTATTAACTAGGCGGATCGGAAAAGGAGGACTTTAGTTACCTCAGAGACAGAGATGAAAATACATGTAAAAAGGTAAAGGGACCCCTGACAGTTAAGTCCAGTCGCGAACAACTCGGGGGTTGCGGCGCTCATCTCACTTTACAGGCCGAGGGAGCCGGCGTTTATCCGCAGACATTTTTTCCGTGTCATGTGGCCAGCATGACTAAGCCTCTTCCGGCGCAACGGAATACCGACACCAGAGTAGCGCACGGAAACCTATTAATGTACTTGCACTTTTTGGCATGCTTTCGAACTGCTAGGTTGGGAGGAGCTGGGACAGAACAAGGGGAGCTTACCCCGTCACGGGGATTCGAACTGCTGACCTTTTGATCAGCAAGCCCAAGAGGCTCAGTGGTTTAGACCACAGCGCCACCCGTGTCCCTGAAACACATGTAGGATCAACTAAATTAAAGGCTCCTAAAATGGTGTTTAGGTGTTGCAACAGGACAGTAGCTATGTCTAGCAGGCCACATGACCAGCCATTGCTCCCCCTCCATGGGACCTGGGGCCAGAGAAATCAGCTTGACTGCACTGACCACTCACAGTGCTTCCATATGCCAGTTCATTGTGGACTCTGTGCTCCTTATGCTGGGAAGATTTTTGCAACGTCCACACAGTAGTGTCCTCATAAAAATCCCAACCCATACCTGAGAGCCTGTGTGGTGTAGTGGTTAAGAGCGGTAGACTCTAATCTGGGAGACCGGGTTCGAGTCTCCACTCCTCCACATGCAGCTGCTGGGTGACCTTGGGCCAGTCACACTTCTTTGAAGTCTCTCAGCCCCACTCACCTCACAGAGTGTTTGTTGTGGGGGAGGAAGGGAAAGGAGAATGTTAGCCGCTTTGAGACTCCTTCGGGTAGTGATAAAGCGGGATATCAAATCCAAACTCTTCTTCTTCTTCTTCTTTTCTTCATTCAAGCAACCTCTTATATATTGGCAATAACTGCTGGCATGGGAACTGCCCTGTTTCTCCTAAAATAAGACATAGCCATAAAATAAGCCGTAGTAGGATTTCTACACATTTGTGAAATATAAGCCATACCCCTAAAATAAGACATAGTGACGCGGCGCCTCTCCCTTAAGACGGCCTGGATAGGCGTGGCTATGCAGCGTACTGACGCGGAGCGGTTAAAATAAGACATCCCCCGAAAATAAGCCATACTGTGTTTTTTTGAGGGGAAAAAATATAAGGCAGTGTCTTATTTTAGGAGAAACACGGTCCTTAGCACATTTTTGGGGGTGCACAACTTGGGGGGTGGTGTTTTCGTGAGTGGCTTCTATTACCCAACCCATTCTTCCATTTGATCTCAAGTGGGCAGATTTGTGCAATACCTGTGAAGAGAAAAGGGAAGTGTCAGGGGGGTCCCCCCCTTCCAGCCCAGCTCTCAGTGAGTACCGTGAGCCACCAGCTATCTTGGAGACAGATTCCAGTTGGACGTCTGGAGGAAGCTCCGAGGAAAGGAAAGCAGTGAGAGGGCTTCCGTCAGCCTCACAGAGCCATCGCACCGTGCCAGGGGAAAGAAAGAGAAGACGCACAAGGTGCTTCCGTCTCCCGAGATGCCTTGGTGGTTGGCGGGAGAACCGGCATCCGGCAGTTGAGCAAACTGAAAGTGATGGAGATTGATGCATTTACGATGTGCTCAGAGTTGTAAAGCAATTAGCCAGATTTAAGCTTTGATAAAGGGGACCAGGTGGCGCTGTGGGTTAAACCACAGGCTTGCTGATCAGAAGGTCAGCGGTTTGAATCCCTGCGACAGGGTGAGCTCCCATTGCTCGGTCCCAGCTCCTGCCCACCTAGCAGTTCGAAAGCATGTTAAAGTGCAAGTAGATAAATAGGGACCGCTCCAGCGGGAAGGTAAACGGCGTTTCCGTGTGCTGCTCTGGTTCGCCAGAAGCAGCTTTGTCATGCTGGCCACATGACCTGGAGGCTGTCTTCGGACAAACGCCGGCTCCCTCGGCCTATAGAGCGAGATGAGCACGCAACCCCAGAGTCGGACACGACTGGACCTGATGGTCAGGTGTCCCTTTACCTTTACCTTTAAGCTTTGATAGCTTAATGCAGGGGTGTCAAACTCCGGCCCTCCAGATGTTTTGAGACTACAATTCCCATCATCCCTGACCACTGGTCCTGTTAGCTAGGGCTGATGGGAATTGTAGTTCCAAAACATCTGGAGGGCCGGAGTTTGACACCCGTGGCTTAATGGCTCGGAGTCTTTTTGAATGCCTAGCTGAAAAGGGACCCTGTGGGGCCTGACAGCTTTCCTCAACTCTTTGTTTGCTGGGCGTTTATCAAAGGAAACCCCCCCCCAACCCTGCCGAGAGCCAGCCAGAAGCAGGAGCGGCAAAGATGACAGAAGAAGCCAGATTTAATGCTGCGGTCGAAGCAAAGGTGAAGGAGGTGAGTGTGCATTTGCAAAAGCAAGCTGAGGAGCAGCTGCTTAAGCATCGGCAGGAGATGGAGACGCAAATGGCCAAATTAACCCTTGAGATGCAGCAAATGGCGGCCAGAAATGCTGAGCTTCAGAGCCATGCTAGAGAGGTGCAGGGGAGGCTGGAGGAGCGGAGGATGAAAGGACAAGGGGGGGGCAAGGTCCCTTTGGGGAGGAAGCTGCAGACCCTCATCAATAAATTCACAGGGAGCCCAAGAGACTACCCTGGGTTCAAGACAGACATTTACTACTGCCTGAAAATGCAGGAGGGCGAGTTTTCAAATGAGCAAGTAGCGTTCGTCATCGCGCATTTGGAGGGGGCTGTGAAAGACTGGGCGTGCCAACTCATGGCCGCCGAGGGACGGGAGATGAGGAGCCTCAAGGACTTTATGGCTGCAATGGACGGCATGTTTGCGAATGAAGGGGAAGAGGAGGTGATTCGGCAGGAATTCCTGAGGCTCAGACAGGGGGGAGACACGGTGCGTTCGTATTTTGCACGTTTTGCGATGCTGGCACACAAACTGAAATGGAATTTGGAGTCTGAAATCATGCAAGCGGTGTTTAAAGAAGGCTTAAATCCCGAGATCAAAGATGAGCTCAGCAGGGCGCCCAGAACTAGGAGCATGGACGAATTAGTAAAAGCGGCGCTGGCGGTGGGAATGCGAGCGGAGGAGAGAAGCTGGGAGAGGAGACAACCCAAAACAGAGAGCACCCCAGGGAATCGCTACCCGGGGAGGGCGGATGGCGGCAACCCTGCAAGGGCACTTCCGTCGACTCTGCCAGCTGAGCAGCCCATGGAGATCGTGGCAGTGCGCACTAAGCCACCCTCAGGCGGAGCCACGCCCAAGGTGGCGGAGGGGAGAGAAGGCAAGGAGGCACAGAGATGCTACGTATGCGATACCCCGGGGCACCTAGCCAAATACTGTCCGCAACGTCGCGTTTGGCAAGCCAGGGGGGCGAGAGCACCGGAACAGGAAGAACCACGTGGGGCGCAGCAGGGAAACGAGGACGCCTGGGTGCAAGAGATGCTGAGAGGGGGAAGCATCCAGGCGAGCAAGAAGTGAAAGTCCCGCAAGAGAACTCCATCTCTCCCCCTCATCCGCCCAAGGTAGGAATCATGGTAAGAGTGGTGCTGGAGCTCCCCAATGGGCACCCCCTAGAGGTAGAAGTGTTGATTGACTCAGGGGCCTCAGCAAATTTCATGAGCAGGGAATTTGCATTGGAGCATCAGCTGCACCTGCTCCCACTGGATTTCCCACTGCTGGTGACCACCATTGACGGGAGAGAACTGCTGGGAGGGGAGGTGGCGCAACAAACAACTCCCATGAGAATGCGCATCTCCAAGCACTCCAAAACCATCGCGTTCAACGTGACCACCCTGGCAGGGTACCCAATCGTCTTGGGGATGAGCTGGCTAGACCTACATGACCCAGTGGTGGCTTGGCATCAGAGATCGCTCACGTTTGGATCGGGACACTGTGTGGAGAACTGCCTGCAGGAAATGAACCCCTCAGGCAGCAGCGTGCAGGCGGCGACGGTGCGATTGGAAGCAACTCGAGGGATTCCAGCCCAATATGAAGACTACAAGGACGTTTTCTGCGAGAAGGAAGCAGGCAAGCTCCCGCCGCATCAGCCGTTCAATTGCCAGATCAATCTGGTACCAGGGGCCCAGTTGCCTGTGGGGAAGCTCTACTCCATGTCTGAGCAGGAACTACAGGAGCTGCAGCAATTTATAGACAAGAATTTATGGCGGGGATTTATTCGAGAGTCCAAGAGTTCCCGAGGGAGTCCGGTGTTCTTCGTGGACAAGAAGGGGACCTCCCATAAAAGGCTCATCGTAGATTTCAGGGCCGTGAACAGCGTGACTCAACCGATAGCCTTCCCCATGCCCAGGATCAACGATCTGGCAGTGGTGCGCAGAGGAAATTTTTTTACCAAGTTGGACCTCAGGGGGGTGTATAATCTCATATGAATGAGGGAAGGAGATGAGTGGAAGACGACCATGTTTACCCCTCTGGGAGCATTTGAGTACCTCGTGATGTCATTCGGACTGCAGGGGGGATCCCCGGCTTTTCAGTCCTTCATGCATCACGTGCTGGGACCCCTGCTGTACAAGAACTGCGTCTGTTTCCTGGACGATATATTAGTGTTCTCGGAGAGCGAGGCTCAGCACGAGCAGCATGTCAGGCAGGTGCTGATAAAACTGAGAGAACACCAGCTGTACGTCAAATTAGAGAAGTGCCAATTCCACGTCAAGCAGGTGGAGTTCCTTAGGCTACCGAGTGTCAGACAGAGGGTTGGCCATGGACGGGGAGAAGGTGAACGCGGTGTTAGATTGGAAGAGCCCCAGAACCAAGAAGGACGCACAGAGGTTTCTGGGCTTCGCCAACTTCTATCGCAAATTTATCAGGGGCTTCGCGAAGCTAACCGTGCCCATCACGGACTGTCTGAGTGGCAAGAAGAAATTCGTCTGGACACCGGAAGCCCAGCAGGCGTTTGAGGCCCTAAAGAGAGCTTTCGCATCAGAGGAGCACCTCCTGCATGTGAACCCGGAGCGGCTGATCAAACTGGAGACAGATGCATCAGATCGAGCCGTGGGGGCGGTGCTTTTGTAACAGGGCAGCGACGGAGACTGGAGACCATGCGCCTTCTTTTCGCGCAAACTCAGCAAATCTGAGAAAAACTACACCATCTGGGACAAGGAACTGTTGGCCATCTTGGCGGCGTTCAAGAAATGGCGCCATTTTCTGATTGGGCCGCAGCACCAGATCCAAGTGCACACAGACCATAAGAACTTGGAGTACTGGAGAACCGCCAGAGTATTCAACCAGAGACAGATCTGATGGGCAGAATTCTTCGCGGACTTCAATTTCAGGATCCACTACGTGCTGGGGGAGCAGAACGTGCGGGCCGGCGCTCTGTCCAGGAAGCCGCAGTACCTGGAAGAGGAAGAGCGGCTGGCAGCGAGGCACGTTTTCTACAGAGCAGTGGGCGTGTGCCGGTACGATGGAGCAAGCCTCGCTGTTGCTGAGACTCACCTGTACAGATCCTTTTGCGCAACAGAAGTTCCGGGACCTCAAGGAAGGGAGGGGGCGGAAGAAGGCTTTCTGGAAAAGGGAGGGCTCTTGTTTTATAAGGGGGCCCTGTACATCCCGGGGGACCAGCTGAGAGCCAAGGTTCTCAAACAACTCCACGACAACCCTTCTGCAGGACATTTTGGACAACAGAGGACCCTTCTCCTAGTCACTAGAGATTTTTGGTGGCCGGGAGTGCGAGACGATGTCAAGGACTACGTGAGGGCGTGCAACACCTGTCAAAGAGCCAAGGGAGATAATAGGGCACCGGCAGGTCTAATGCAGCCCCTGCCCACCCCCAGCAGACCCTGGGAAATGGTGAGCATTGACTTCATCACCGACCTGCCCATGTCCAGGGGGAAGATGGCAGTGCTGGTGGTGGTGGACGTGCTCACCAAGATGTGCCATTTCGTAGCCTGCCCCAAGGTGTTGTCGGCAGAAGAAACGGCCAAACTCTTTGCGTTGCTACGTCAACCAGAGGCAAAATGATTGGGTGCGATTTTTAAGTCTGGGGTAGTTTGCTTTTAATAACTGTCCACGTGTCCACAGGGATGACCCCCTTTTTGGCCAATTACGGGCGCCATCCCAGAGCTTTCCCCTGGGGGGAGGAGGAGCCCAGTGTACCAGCAGCAGAGAATTTTGCAGAGGAGATGCAAACGGTGCACAAGCAGCTCCAGAGCAATCTGGAAAGGGCCAAGGAGGCATACAAGAGGACGGCAGATGCCCATCGCAGGGAAGGCGAGGTCATTCAGGTGGGGGATAAGGTGTGGTTGTCGTCCAGGGGTCTGCCCATCAGAGGGAGTTGTAGGAAGTTAGAGCATTGCAAGTTGGGACCCTTTGAGGTCATCGGGCAGGTCAATCCGGTAGCCTTTAAGCTGTTGCTACCGGACACCATGAGGATTCACCCTGTCTTTCACAGGTCACTGCTTTCACCATACAGGGAGGGGCACCGTTTCCACGGGCAGGGTGGGACGTCCCCCACACCGCCCATTGTAGAGGAGAGAGAAGCTTGCAATGAGGCCACGGAGATTCTGGACTCTCGATGGAATGGGGACAGGGTGGAGTACTTTGTGGCATGGGAGGGGGCAGCGCCAGAGGACAAAACGTGGATGCCATCCAACCAGATCACTGAGGAGTACCTTATGGCTGAGTTTCATTCCCTGTTCCCGCATAAGCCAGTGCCTCCAGATTTCTTTCTGAGGGATGTGTGCGCCACCACAGAAGAAGATGAGGAAGAGTTCTGGGGTTTCAGGTCCAGCGCAGAGAGGGAAGGGAGCGGGACACCGGTTTCCCCCCAGGCAGGGTCGGGGGGGCAGCACTCGTCGTTCTCGGGAGGATCTGAGGGATGGGAAGCAGTGTTTGCCTCGCAGGAGGATGAAGACACGGACTTTATAGGCTTTGTCTCTTCCCCGGAAGAGTTTACTGGGGGGGGGAGAGGGCGAATGGGGAACAGACAGAAATTGGGGGGGGGAAAGCTTCCCATAGGACAGGAGTCACCAACCTCACCGGAGGAGGAGGAGGGTTTGGAGGGGGAGTGGATGTCAGGGGGGTCCCCCCCTTCCAGTACGGCTCTCAGTGAGTACCGCGAGCCGCCAGCTATCTTGGAGACAGATTCCAGTGGGACGTCTGGAGGAAGCTCCAAGGAAAGGAAAGCAGTGAGAGGGCTTCCGTCAGCCTCACAGAGCCATCGCACCGTGCCAGGAGAAAGAAAGAGAAGACGCACAAGGTGCTTCCGTCTCCCGAGATGCCTTGGTGGTTGGCAGGAGAACCGGCATCCGGCAGTTGAGGAAACTGAAAGTGATGGAGATTGACGCATTTATGATGTGCTCAGAGTTGTAAAGCAATTAGCCAGATTAAAGCTTTGATAGCTTAATGGCTCGGAGTCTTTTTGAATGCCTAGCTGAAAAGGGGCCCCGTGGGGCCTGACAGGAAGGTTTGGGGCTGCTTAGAGCTCTTGAGTGGGGAGACTGTCAATTGATAATTCCTCTCCCAGCCTTTTCCAAGTGATGTTTGGCTTCAACTTAAAGCACCCCGGGATCTGGCGGTGTTGCTGAGGTGAGAGGGACTCTTCTTGCTGTTTTTTCAAGTTACTCCAGAATCTCTTGTAACAGAAGGAACCTGGCTATGCAAATAAGAGGCAAATGTGTCTCTCTTCCAGATCTCTCCATTACTACAGGAGACTCTTTGAGAGGTCTGAATAAAAAGTGTGAAGAGAGCTGATTTGATTCCTGTTTGTGAGACAAGGCCTCCACTGGACACAGCCTGTAAGTCTCAAGTTGTAGAGCCTATTATTAAAACATTTGACCCCAGGGAAGCACATAGCCAAATAAAAAGGATGACAACTTTTTGTATACCACCTATCTTATTTTTGCAAAAATCTGCCCATCTGTTGAGCATCCCCTCAATTCCTTCATCCAAGCCACTTATAAAGATGTTGATCAATGGGCTGAGGGCCCTCACACAGGAAAGAGCACCATGTTGTCATGCATATTGGCCCTTATTTCTGATCTGCTGAAGATGTGGACTAGGCAATGATCAAGAGAGGAGATGGCAGGCAAAAGCCAGCAACATTCTGCCTCTGTCCTTGGAAAAATGTTCTGAAATGCTTCACAGCCTGGAGCAATGTTTCTAGTTGGCTTGTCATTATTTGAAGGTTTGTGGGGGATGAGCTATCCCTGGACAGCATTAAAAATATATTAAAAATATAAATAAAACACGATGGTTCTCCAAGAAGAAAGTATCTTTTGATTTATACAAAGGGTGATAGATTCCTGCTCCTGAATGTCGGGGGCATGAGCAAGAAGTTAAGTTGGGTACTTTAAAACTCGTTGATCTCCCCGAGCTTAAGTACTCTGAGCTGCTTTTCCAATGTTGGCAAAGTTCTTGAATGACTCAAAACATGCTTCCTGATTCATGAAAGGAGACTCCAGAATCACATAGAACTTAAGGAGTCCTTTATAAAAACTGCTTTGAGAGATTCAATAAATATACCACTGTGTTTGTTTGTTTGTTTGTTTGTCTGTTTGTTTATAAAACGGGATCAATAATTCACTTTCATGGCAAAGACTCTCACGGCCGTCTTAACCTTAAGCATTACTGGCGCGGGGAACCAGGGCGCCGGGCTCCCAGGGGCACTTAGCTGAGAGTCTGGTGCCGAAATTTGGAGTCTGGGGAAGAGCCTGTTGGAGCGCCGGAGGCTGTTCTGCTATGGCCAGCTCTGCTGGCTCTGTCCTGCACACCTGGGAGGAGGAGGGCGGGGGGGGGGAGAGGCGGTGGTAGGACTCTAGCCCTTTAAGAAAAGCAGTGAAGGGCAGGGCGAGGGAAGGACCGGGAGAATACAGCTCTGATCAACAGGCGGCGGAGCAGGTCTTGAGCAGAATGACGGTGGCTGTGGCTGCAGGGCTGAGGGTTGCGCCCGTCTCTCTCCGCCTGGCACCGCCAAGGTCCGCTCACAGGCTGCGGCAGGCTGCTCTGCCCAGCTGCTCTGCCCAGCCGTGGCTCTGGGCTGAGGGTTGCGCCCGTCTCTCTCTGCCTGGCAGCTCCAAGGTCTTGTCACAGGCTGCGGCAGGCTTTATTAACATTACACTAGAAAAAGAAGCTGTTGATATTTAATAGAGTACTTTCCATCTTTTTAAGTACAGCATCTTAAACAATTTAAGATCAATGGGGCATAGACAGATTTGGAGAAATGCAGGTGGCGCTATGGGTTAAACCACAGAGCCTAGGGCTTGCTGATCAGAAGGTCGGCGGTTCGAATCCCCGCGACGGGGTGAGCTCCCGTTGCTCGGTCCCAGCTCCTGCCCACCTAGCAGTTCGAAAGCACATCAAAGTGCAAGTAGATAAATAGGTACCGCTCTGGTGGGAAGGTAAATGGCGTTTCCGTGCGCTGCTCTGGTTCGCCAGAAGCGGCTTAGTCTTGCTGGCCACATGGCTCCCTCGGCCAGTAAAGCGAGATGAGCGCCGCAACCCCAGAGTCGGTCACGAATGGACCTAATGGTCAGGGGTCCCTTTACCTTTACCTTTACCTGTCTATAGGGCAAAATCCTAGGGGAAACATCCTATATAATAAAGTTGCTGTGTCCCTGCATCCAGTCCGTGTGTCACGGAATTGTGCTACTGCGCATGTCCATGTCCCACACGGATGCAGGGATTGGAGCGGGCGGAGAGGGGGGCGTGTCCGAGAGGCAGCGGTGGCGCACGCGCGTTGTCAGTTGCACCAGCGCCGCTGCCTCGCATGGACGCAGAGCCCAATCCCCGCGGCTTCGAGGCCTAGCGGCCTGGGACGGCCCATCCAGCGGAACCTGCAGCGGGGCGGGATGGCAGCGGCGCCCTCCCTAGGCGTCTCCGAGGCCGGAGGAGGAGGAGGACGAGGAGGAGCGCCGCCTTCCCTCCTTACCTGTGAGGCGAACTTTGATGCTGGATCCGGCCCTCCGGGTCCACGCGTTCGACATGGCTCCCCTCAGGCGGGCGCCGGGCCCACCAGCCCAGAGGCGAGAGGCCGGGTCAGCCGACGGACGACACCACCGCCATCGCTGCCCTCCTCTCACCCTCGCGGGTCTCGCCTGCGGCCTCCCTTGCGTGGTTCTCCTCAGGCGGTTCTCCTCACCGAGCTCGACGCCTGCCCCCCCTCCGCCGGACGCGAATGGCGACTGCGCGAGCTCGCGCCGCCTCAGAGCGGCGGCTGAGGCTCAGGCTGAGGCGGCTGCTGCTGGTGCGCGCAGGCGCACGCGCGCTCCCAAGCCCCAACCCCTCCCCTCCCTAGCCACTTCTTTTAGCACGCGCCCCCGGGGAAAAAGAAGAAGGGGGAGGGAGCCCCTCTCCACCCCCCAGCGGCCGCTGTTCTAGCGCCCGACGGGGGAAGCAGCCCGAGGAGGACGCCGTGGCTGAGGTGGAATTTCAACCCGGGCCTCCTCGCCTCCTCCTCCTGGGGCTCTGCCTCCTCCTCCTCTAGCGCACGTTATTTAACGGGCTAACTTCAACTAGTAACAAAATAAAGAGTTTAGGTTGATCACATTCACACAATTAATGTCATATCTAGCTTGACCCAATTTTTGTTTCTTTTTATCATTGATACCCTGCATTCTTTTTTTTTTTTTAATAATAAATTTTATTGGCTTTTAAAATTATAAACATACATGACATAATACATACAATCATATATTCATTCGAAACAGCATACATCTCATACCTTACATACACACAAGTACACGACTTCGTCTTCACTAATCCTATTTGCTTAACTCAAATAATAATCTCTAACAAAACATCGCATCTCCATTATATATGCCATACCTTCTTAACAGGACATACAAACCATGTTAGATCGATCAATTTCCGTCTGCTGTACATTCAGGTGTTAAGTTTATTCTATCTAATAACTGTTTTGATATTGCTATATTGTTTTATATTAAACTCATTTTCCCATTTCCCTTTTATTCTAACAATTCCTCTATATACCAATACGGAATATTCAAAAGTGAATCCATGACTTTATTGTGGGGCATTCCTTTTTCATATACTCACCAAACTTCTCCCAGTTCTTTCTAAACGCTTGATTACTGTGTCCTCTCACTATTTCAGTTAATCTTGCTAGGTCCATATAACTAAACAATTTCTCCTTCCATTCCTCAATTCCTGGAACTTGTTGTTTTTTCCAGTATAAAGCAATCAAGTTCCTAGCCGCTGCTGTTATATATAAAAATAGCTTTTCATCTTGGGCACATATTTCCTCCCCTATTAGGCCTAATAAGAAAGATTCCGGGTTTTTCCTTATGTTATATTTAAGTATCTTTTTTGTTTCTTCAAAAACCTGCGACCAGAAGTTCTGTATATGGTCGCACTGCCACCACATATGTAAAAAATTCCCCACCTCTTTTTGGCATTTCCAGCACAGGTTATCTTTTGTTTTATACATTTTATGTATCTTACTTGGAGTGAGGTACCACTTGTAAAACATTTTTATCATATTTTCCTTTATTCCCTCCGCCGCTGAGAATTTCCATGTTTTTTTCCCATAGGGTTTCCCATCTTTCTAATTCTATTATTTTGCCTAAATCCCTTGCCCAATGAATCATTGTCTCCTTAACCATTTCGTCCTTAACTTCCCACTCTAGGAGCGTGTTATACATTTTAGATATTACCTTGCTATTATTTTGTAATAAATGTTTCTCTAATAATGAGGGTTCATTTAGAAAGCCTTTTTTGTTTTTATCCTCGTTAAATTTACTATTGATTTGATGATATTGAATCCATCCCGTTAGGAATGGTTTTATTTCATTGTAGTCTTTCACTTTCAATCTTCCATTTTCTTTCTCTAATATATCTCTGTATTTCCCCCAATTTCCTTCAGAATTCACTCTTTTCATGGTTATAATTTCTATTGGTGAAAGCCACATCGGGGTTTTAGGTTCTACTAAATTTTTATACTTCTCCCAGATCCTTATTAACGACTTTTTGATAATATGCGCATTAAAGCCCTTATGTGCTTTGATTTTATCTTCTCCTAAATACGCGTGCCAGCCGAATTTGTTTCCATATCCCTCTAAATCTAGGAGCTTGTTATTTTCCAGGGAGATCCATTCTTTTAGCCACATAAAACCTGCAGCATCATGGTAGAGCTCCAGGTCCGGTAGCGCTAGTCCACCCCTTTCTTTGATGTCGATTAATAATTTATATTTTATTCTGGCTTTTTTATAATTCCAAACAAACCTGGTAATATCCCTTTTCCATTGTTTAAAGATATTCTTCCCTGTTCCCAGAATGGGAAGCATCTGAAACAGAAAAATCATTTTCGGGAGAACATTCATTTTAATGGTCGCTATTCTACCTAGTAAAGATAATCCTAATCTATTCCAAATTTCGAAATCCTTCTTTATCTCCTGCCAAATCTTCTCATAATTTTCTTTGACCAAATTGTTCGTATTATTCGATATCCAAATTCCTAGGTATTTTGCTTTCTTAACTATCATTATTCCTACTTCTTTTTGTAATTGCTCTTTTTCCTCATTTGATAAATTTTTTGCCAAAATACTAGTCTTCCCTATGTTCAAGCTGAAACCGGCAACTTTCCCATACTCCTTAATTCTTTTTAGTGTCTGTTTTATACTACTTATAGGTTCTTCTACTGTGAGTATCACGTCATCCGCGAAGGCTTTTATTTTATGTGTATCTTTCCCGATTTTTATACCTTGTATATCCTCGTCCTTCCTCAGGCTTTCTAGAAGAAATTCCAGACTCAAAATAAATAATAGCGGGGACAACGGGCACCCTTGCCTGGTGCCTCTCTGGATCTCTATCTCTCCCGCTATTTCGTTGTTTATCAATAATCTGGCTCTCTGGTTCTTGTAAATAGCTTCTATTGCGCTGGTTATCTTGCACCCAAATTTTAACGTTGCTATTGCTTCCTTTATAAAAGCCCAAGAGACCCTATCAAAGGCCTTCTCTGCGTCTAATAGCAGCAGAGCTGCCTTTTTGTCAGATCTTATATTAAGGTACTCCAGAATATTTAATACATTTCTCATATTAGTGTGCATATACCTATTTGGAAGAAACCCCGCTTGATCTTTGTTGATTATTTTCCCCATTACCTTTTTTAATCGATTAGCTATGACTCCAGCGAACAATTTATAATCATTGTTCAGAAGCGAGATCGGTCTAAAGTTTTTAATTTGGTTATTGTCAGTTCCTTGCTTTGGAATGACTGAGATGATTGCTTCTTCCCATGATCTCGGGATTGTTCCTTGTTCTAATGCTTGGTTCATTATTAATTTTAGGGGTTCTTTCACTATTTCTTCAAATTTTTTATAAAATGCTGCAGTTAGACCATCATTCCCGGGGGCTTTACCCATTTTAGAGCTCCTTATTACTTCTTGGATTTCTTGGCTTGTTATGCCTTCATTTATTTCTTTAGTGCTATCCTCTTCCATCCTCGACACACTAGCTTCTTTAATATATTTTCTCAGTTCCTCTTGGTCACATCCCTCTTTTTTATAGAGCTTGGTATAAAATTTGGTAAATGAATCTGCTATTTCCTTGGGATTTCCCTGCATTCTTTCTCAAAAGGTTTACTCAAGTTGGCTTCCATCCTTCAACAAATGCCAAGCATCCCTACAGAAACGTGATGCAGTATATATACATACTCAGGTAGAACACGATTTCAGGTCCCTTTTAAAACAAACCCTTCAACAGGTAGGATCTGCCTATAATAGCAGTGCCTAGACCAGGCATCCCCAAACTTGGCCCTGTTTTGGGACTACAATTCCCATCATCCCTGACCACTGGTCCTGTTAGCTAGGGATGATGGGAGTTGTAGTCCCAAAACAGCTGGAGGGCCGAGGTTGAGGAAGCCTGGCCTAGACCCACTGTTATAGCTTCTTTCCCCTAGAATTATAGTATTGTAGAGTTGGAAGGGACCCTCTTGAGGATCATCTAGTCCAACCCTCTGCAATGCAGGAATATGCAGCTGTCCCATCCTTTTGCTGTCAGCCCTCATTTGCCCTCCTCCTGCTATGTAAATTTACATCTCTCTCTCTCTCTCTCTCTCTCTCTCTCTCTCTCTCTCTCTCTCTCTCACACACACACACACACACACACACACACAGAGAGAGAGAGAGAGAGAGAGAGAGAGAGAGAGAGAGAGGTTGCCTTGGATGCTAGTCCTACTCAGAGTAGACTCACTGAAATGAATTAAAAATCCAAACATTAATTTCAAAGGGTCTGCCCTAAGTAGGTTTTAGCTGGATGTACGGGTAGCCTGCTATCTTACCCAAAAAGATCTGCACAAACCAGTTTATCTGAGTGCATTATTCTCAGGGGGGGGGACTCATTTATTTACAATTGCTTAATCATATGAACTAAACTGCATTATGTTGTAAGGACCTTTTATTAAATCTTAGAATTGTAAAATTGGAAGGGACCCAAGGGTCATCTAGTCCAACCCACTGCAATGCCTAGAACCTGGCTTTGGGCTGCAAGAATGTACTGTAACTATCACATTTTCAAAATGTCTGATAACCAAGTTCCACTACTTTTCACAGGCTGGGAATAGTGGCCGCCTCAGATTGTACCCACTATGGAATTAGACTTGAAAAGAAAGTTTGTGTTGTAGATATGCTATTTCCATTGTTTACTTGACATGGTTCAGACTGACCAATGCATTATTTTCAGTGTAGCAGTTGAAGCTGTAAAATGTGCTAGAGGCAAGCATTTTTGTTGTTGTGAATTCTGTTGCTGTTAACGTTATCTGACCATTAGTACGCAAAATCTCTTAACTGGTATTTGAAGCATATAGTATGTGTTAATGAGATGAAAGCAAACTAACCGTTGCTCCAATAGAGAAAATGTTTGATAAACATTGACTTTTCGTGACTCTTTTTGTGGGTTGATTCATTTTCCACATTGATCAAAAGGTCGACAACTCTGAGGAACCTTTCCTAAAACTTTGGGATTCCACCCCTAAAATAGGTCGACAACTCTGGGAAACGGGGGGGGGGGGGGGGGGACACCGGATGGAAATTTTGCACCATGGTGCCGGATATGCTTAAGACGGCCCTGAAGACTCTGCTCCTCTCTTAGTGATGTGCAAAACATGCCTCTTTCAGAGGAGAGCAGTCCAGAAAAGCTGGGCTGAAGTCTCACTCTGTTTTCAGGTGAGGATTAGCATTATTTTCAGTTGTAGGATTCCTAATGTGGCCTAATGAAGGTTCTAATGGAGCTGCTCCGCAAGCCTGCTCTATGTGGACAGAGCAAGTCATTGCCTTAAAAAGCAGATATCCTATCAAATGGCATTGGGTCTGAATGCAGTATATCTACAGTATAACCTTGCTATCACAAAGTTAAGGTGAACAGAATTTTCTCCATATTTTCTACTTCAATATGTTACAGTGTTGCTGTTTTTTAAATGAAGACAAGTATTTGATTTTCAAAAAGACATGACATGAGCATCCAATATACCCCCACCCTGTCCCCAGAAATCCTGTTCAGAAGCCAAACTGCCTAATGATTTTCCAGTTTATACCTGAAATATTTGTGGGATTCATCTGACCTCCAGCAATGTGGACAAGGTCAGGCAAATATACAAATAGGATGATCAATATCAGCTTAGGGAAGTTCTCTTTTCATGTCACCCAAAAAGTTAAAAACCTAGTCCTCCTAGGTGCCAGCTGTAATTAGTGTGGGGCATAATTCAGTGACGTGTGGAATTAGCTCTTGTTATTTTTGGCACGCACAGAACTGAATGGTGTAAAATTGAATTAATGCCTCTTTTTGTGCTTTCATTGGTCTCTTTTTAAAATTCAGTTCTCAGCTCAATATTTAAATAAGCAAACACTACACTTGTGATTTAGGACCCCAATGAAAACACAATAAAACAAACTTCAGTATTACACCTGATTATTGCTAATCACTTTCACATAAACCATGGAAAGCAGATGTTAAGAACAAAGGGCGTAAGAATCTGCATGATTCTGCATTTTCCACATCACATGGCCTGGATGTGAGACGCGCATACACAGAATGAGGTGGTAAAGGCAGGTGGACTAAAACAGGGCTCACCAGCCTGGCCCTTGAGCCTGCCAGTAGCTCCTGTGGAATCCGCAAAGGATGCCCTCACAAACTCACAGTGCATGATGGTGGGGTGTGTGTGTGTGCACCATGTTGTGCCCCTGTCTCTTTGTCAGATGCAGCTGTCATTTTGCAACATGTGACTTAAGAAAATGGTGGAATCACCAGGGCTTTCTTCAGTCAGAACTTGCCAGAACTTAGTTTCAGCACCTCTCAGCCGTTGCCATGAAAAGAGTACAAGGGAGGCGTTCATGGTGAGTTCTGGCTACTCTTTTCAAAGTGCAAGTAGATAAATAGGTACTGCTCCGGCAGGAAGGTAAATGGCGTTTCTGTGCACTGCTCTGGTTCACCAGAAGCGGCTTAGTCATGCTGGCCACATGACCTGGAAGCTGTATGTCGGCTCCCTCAGCCAGTAAAGCGAGATGAGCGCGCAACCCCAGAGTTGTCCGTGACTGGACTAAACGGTCAGGGGTACCTTAACCTTTACCTTTATATTATTCAATATACCTGAAGGAGCATCTCCACCCCCATCGTTCAACCCGGACACTGAGGTCCAGCTCTGAGGGCCTTCTGGCGGTTCCATCACTGCAAGAAGTGATGTTACAAGGAACCAAGCTGAGGGCCTTCTCAGTAGTGGCACCCGTCCTGTGGAATGCCCTCCCATCAGATGTCAAGGAAATAAACAACTATCTGACAGCAGCCCTGTTGAAGGAAGTTTTTAATGACTGATGTATTAATGTATTTTTAATCATTTGTTGGAAGCCACCCAGAGTGGCTGGGGAAACCCAGCTAGATGGGCAGGGTATAAATAAATTATTATTATTATTATTATTATTATTATTATTATTATTATTAAATTGAATATAAGAACAGACCCCACAACAGAGCCTTGCCTTGCCTCCAATGCACTAAATGTGTTTCCAGGTGCAGACTCTGTGGCATCTTCCCTCCCTTCTAGGAACCTAAGGACAGGCATTTCTCTGCTCCAATCCTGCAAAGCTGGTGAATGTGCAGGTCCAGTGTAGACCACCAAGGCATTCAGGGCCAGCCCAAGACATTTTGGCACTTGAGGCAGTGGGGGGAGACCAGCAGTGCCTCACTTTGGCCAAGAGGTCTCTGCAGAGGCAGCCTGGGGTGGGCTACCCAAGAGACAGCTGATTCCTCCTCCCAGGAGTATGCCACAGATGCCATGGCAGTGGCAGCAGCAGCAGCAGCAAGTCATGTGTTCCTTGGATCTGCTGCCCCTGTGGATCCTGCCACCCAAGGCTCACCTTGCCTCACGGGTGGGCCAGCGCTGAACGCACTGTAGCCTCCCGAGTGCTTGCCCTGCCCCCTTGGCAGTTCCCCACAAGCAGCCAAAGAACTTTCTTGAGGCCTGCTGGATTGCTCTACATATTTGGGTCAGTATGTTAAGGAGAGTAATAAATAGCTGAATAAATCCCCACATAAGTGACAGAAAATGAAATTAGCATCGCCTGTAAGCAGATCTATTATCTCTCAAGCTGCCTCAGAAAATGTCCTTCCCCTCCTGACATACAGTGCAATAGTCTTTGGAGCTTGGAATATCACATTCCACCTCTCTGGCAAGCACAGCCCAGAGGGCACAAGGTTTGCTATTTGTGCATGAGGAGAAGGAAGTTTCAATGCATACCAAAACCTCAGAATTAATTAGTTTTTAGTACAGGCTGAACTTTTTATGACTAAATTCCATAGAAACATTAGCATAGCACAATCCCTTATTGACCCCAACCCTAAAATTAAGTAATGGTTTTTATAAACCTTTTCATAGAATCCTAGAGTTGGACGAGACCACAAGGGCCATCCAGTCCAACCCCCTGTCAACCTTTTGGGAAATCATTTTTGGTATCTCTGCTCACACTTTTCCTTTTCCTTTTTTAAACTGAGTAACCATGGATGGCTCCACAGAGATTTCCTGTATTAGCCATTCAAATTATATTGAAAGTATGAAAAGTGCTGAGCAATTTTGCTAGATGGCAAGAGCTTAATACTTAAAGCAGTGTTCCCCAACCTTGGGCCTCCAGCTGTTTTCGGACTACAGTTCCCATCATCCCTGACCACTGGTCTTGCTAGCAAGGGATGATGGGAGTTGTAGTCCAAAAACAGCTGGAGGCCCAAGGTTGGGGAACACTGACTTAAAGGATGTGTTTATGGAGAGCTATTTGGAACAGGCTGTCTGTGCACTGGGAAGAGATCTATGGCTGTCAGTAGAAATGCACTGGCCTGCTCCTGTCCCACACACTTCTGCAAATCATTGGCTTTTGTTTCACCCAAATCACCTTTCCCTCAGCAAGTCTTCAAAGACACTGCTGCCTACAAGAGATCCTTGCAGGGGCACGCTGTGTAGTTTTTGGTTTTTTTTGTAGGGGAACAGTTATAGGGGACTTTGCTCAGCGCAGGCAAAACACTAGAGCAGTAGTTTTTGACCTTTTTTGGAGTCCAATGCTCCCTTGACCAGCCACATTCTTTCTGCAGCTCCCCTGTGGGAGTCACTTTCACTGGGGTCCCCTTACCCTAAGTGGGATCTCCCCCATTCTGCTTCCACCCCGCCCATTTTCTGTGCTATTTTCGGTGTGTATGTAAGTGGGAGCACATTTCCTGCAACATTCTCCCTGTCCCCATAAAGCTGGGTGACTGTTAAGGAGGAGGGGGTTGCCTGGGGGGAGAGGTAGAGAAGAAGAGTGTGGAGGGGTAGAAGGAGAAAGAAACACAAAAGATACTCCTCGCTTTCAAGGTTATTCTTAAATCCCTCCTTATACACACGGACCCTCAAGCTAAAGCAAAATAAAAAATAAAAAAAATCCTTCCAGTAGCACCTTAGAGACCAACTAAGTTTGTTCTTGGTATGAGCTTTCGTGTGCATGCACACTTCTTTAGATTTCTTCATATTTCTTGGGATTTATTCTTCAGATCATATCTAAAGAAGTGTGCTACTGGAAGGATTTTTTTATTTTTTATTTTGTTTTGACTATGGCAGACCAACACGGCTACCTACCTGTAACCCTCAAGCTACTTTGCTGTTTTCTTGCATTTCTCAAGCCCTCTGTGTAAAACTGTTCCTTTGTTCATTCCCTCTCCTCCCCACCCCCACATGGCTTCTTCTTCTTCCACTCACTCTTTGAACACCCCCACCCCCACCCAGAACTGGACACAGGACTCCAGGGGGGGTCTGACCAAGGCAGAATAGAGCAAGGCTATGACTTCCCTTGATCTACGAGCCACGAGGGGCATTTCCAACCTCGCAGGCCAAGGCAGTGTGCCTCTGAAGGCCACTTGCTGGGCATTGCAATTGGGGAGGGCATCTCTGTGCTCCTGCTTGTGGGCTTTTCCCCATTGGTACATGTCAGGGCTGGCCCCCTTCGTCAGTCGTTCAATCAAGAGACCGAGTCATCTGATTTTGAAGCTTTTATCTAAGCTAATTACTTTACAATGCAGAGCTAGTCATAAACATGTCTCATCAATCACTCACAGATTCCGAAAGTGGGGAACTACGATTTTCCTGCCAACAAGCCCATCAGGAAAAGCGGAAGCGTCGTTTCCTTTGCCTCCCTCTTTCCCCTGGACGTCCTCCCTGGAACCTCCCAGGTCTCTCCCTGCTTAACCCAAGCCCTGACAACACCTCCTCCCCTGGCTCACTGCTGCTCCCAGAGACAGAAGAGGAGTCCGTTGTTAGAATCGGCAGCTGCTCTCTATAAGCACTTAAGGCTGGGCTGGAAGGGGGAAACAGATCCCTGACATCCACTGCCCCCTCAAGGCCCCCCTCCTCCGCGGGTGAGGCTGGTGACGTGGGTTCTGATAAAGACCCTTCCCCTCGGTCTTTCCCCCTGTCACTCTCCCCCCCCCCGCAGTCTCTTCAGGGGATGATACAAATCCTAGAAAGTCTTCATCCTCCTGAGATGCAAACACTTCTTCCCACCCACCAGTCCCTAACGACGGCGATGAGAGCTGCCTCCCCCCTGATTCTTCATGAGGGGAATCTGGGGTCTCGTTCTCTTCCCTCTCTGTGGTGGATCAGATCCCCCAGAAAACATCCTCATCCTCTTCCGTGGTCGCGCACACATCCCTCAAAAAGAGTTCTGGAGGCACTGGCTTATGCGGGAACAGGGAATGAAACTCGGCTGTGAGATACTCCTCAGTGATCTGATCAGAGGGCATCCATGTGTTGTCCTCTGGCGCTGCCCCCTCCCATGCCACCAAGTATTCCACCCTGTCCCCATTCCATCGAGAGTCCAAAATCTCTGTGGCCTCATTGCAGGCTTCCCTCTCCTCTACAATAGGAGGTGTGGGGGGCGTCCCACTCTCCCCATGGAAGCGGTGCCCCTCCCTGTAAGGGGAAAGCAATGACCTGTGAAACACAGGGTGAATCCTCATGGTGTCCGGTAGCAACAGCTTTAATGCTACCGGATTGACCTGCTCGGTGACCTCAAAGGGTCCCAGCTTGCGATGCTCTAACTTCCTACAACTCCCTCTGATTGGCAAGCCCCTGGACGACAACCACACCTTATCCCCCACCTGAATGACCTCGCCTTCCCTACGGTGGGCATCTGCCGTCCTCTTGTACGCTTCCTTGGCCCTTTCCAGATTGCTCTGGAGCTGCCTGTGCACCGTTTGCATCTTCTCTGCAAAACTCTCTGCTGCGGGTACACTGGGCTTCTCCTCCCCCCTGGGGAAAGCTCTGGGGTGGCGACCGTAGTTGGCCATAAAAGGGGTCATCCCTGTGGACACGTGGACAGAATTATTAAAAGCAAACTCTGCCAGACTTAGAAATTGCACCCAATCATTCTGCCTCTGGTTGACATAACAACGCAAATACTGCTGCAGAATGGCATTGGCTCTCTCTGCTTGCCCATTGGTCTGCAGGTGTCTGGCCGTGGAGAAACTCAGCTCCACCTGCAGTAAGCTCATGAGCTTGTGCCAGAACCGCGAGGTAAATTGCCGGCCTCTGTCACTCAAAACCCTCATGCAGTCAAAACACATGATTACAAAGAGTTTGGCCGTTTCCTCTGCAGACAACACCTTGGGGCAGGCTACAAAATGGCACATCTTGGTGAGCACGTCCACCACCACCAGCACTGCCGTCTTCCCCCTTGACATGGGCAAGTCGGTGATGAAGTCAATGCTCACCATTTCCCAGGGCCTGCTGGGGGTGGGCAGGGGCTGCAGTAGACCTGCCGGTGCCCTATTATCTCCCTTGGCCCTTTGACAGGTGTCACACGCCCTCACGTAGTCCTTGACATCGTCCCGCACCCCCGGCCACCAAAAATCCCTGGTGACTAACAGAAGGGTCCTCTGTTGTCCAAAATGTCCTGCAGAAGGGTTGTCATGGAGTTGTTTGAGAACCTTGGCTCTCAGCTGGTCCCCCGGGATGTACAGTGCCCCCTTATAGAATAAGAGCCCTCCCTTCTCCACAAAACCTTCTTCCGCCACCCTCCCTTTCTTGAGGTCTCGGAACTTCTGTTTCGCAAAGGGGTCTGCACGGGTGAGTCTCAGCAGTAGCGAAGCTTGCTCCATCGTGCCTCCACATGCCCACTGTTCCGTAGGAAAAATGTGCCTCGCTGCCAGCGGCTCTTCCTCCTCCAGGTACTGGGTTTCCTGGACAGAGCGTCGGCCCTCAGGAACGTAGTGGATCTGGAAATTGAAGTCCGCAAAGAATTCTGCCCATCGGATCTGTCTCTGGTTGAGCACTCTGGCTTGAGCACTCTCCAAGTTCTTGTGGTCCGTGTGCACTTGGACCTGGTGCCGTGCCCCAATCAGGAAATGGCGCCATTTCTTGAAAGCCACAAAAATGGCCAGCAGCTCTTTGTCCCAGATGGTGTAATTCTTCTCAGATTTGCTGAGTTTCCGCGAAAAGAAGGCGCATGGCCTCCAGTCTCCGGCGCTGTCCTGTTGCAAAAGCACCGCCCCCATGGCTTGATCTGATGCATCTGTCTCCAGCCTGATCGGTTGTGCCGGGTTCACATGCAGGAGGTGCTCCTCTGATGCAAAAGCTCTCTTGAGGGCCTCAAACGCCTGCTGGGCTGCCGGTGTCCAGACAAATTTCTTCTTGCCACTCAGACAATCCGTAATCAGCGCGGTGAGCTGCGCGAAGCCCCCGATAAATTTGCGGTAAAAATTGCTGAAGCCCAGAAACCACTGCGCGTCCTTCTTGGTTCTGGGGCTCTTCCAATCTAAAACCGCATTCACCTTCTCTCCGTCCATGGCCAACCTTCTGTCCGACACTCGGTAGCCCAGGAACTCCACCTGCTTGACATGGAATTGGCACTTCTCTAATTTGACCCAGGTGGCGCTGTGGGTTAAACCACAGAGCCTAGGGCTTGCTGATCAGAAGGTCGGCAGTTTGAATCCCTGTGATGGGGTGAGCTCCCGTTGCTCGGTTCCTGCTCCTGCCAACCTAGCAGTTCGAAAGCATGTCAAAGTATAAGTAGATAAATAGGTACCGCTGCAGCGGGAAGGTAAACGGCGTTTCCTTGCGCTGCTCTGGTTCGCCAGAAGTGGCTTAGTCATGCTGGCCACATGACCTGGAAGCTGTACGCCGGCTCTTGGCCAATAAAGCGAGATGAGCGCTGCAACCCCAGAGTTGGATACGACTGGACCTAATGGTCAGGGGTCCCTTTACCTTTACCTTTTAATTTGACGTACAGCTGGTGCTTCCTCAGTTTTTTCAGCACCTGCCTGACATGCTGCTCATGCTGAGCCTCGCTCTCGGAGAAGACCAATAAATCGTCCAGGAAACACACCACGTTCTTGTACAGCAGGGGTCCCAGCACATGATGCATGAAGGCCTGGAATGCCGGAGAGCCCCCCTGCAAACCAAACGGCATCACGAGGTGCTCAAACGCCCCCAGGGGGGTAAACATGGTCGTCTTCCACTTATCTCCTTCACTCACGCGTATGAGATTGTACGGCCCCCTGAGGTCCAGCTTGGTAAAAAATTTCCCCCTGCGCACTGCTGCCAACAGATCATCGATCCTGGGCATGGGGAAGGCGATCGGTTGAGTCACGCTGTCCAGGGCGCGATAGTCTATGATCAGTCTCTTCTGGGTGGTCCCCTTCTTGTCCACGAAGAAAACCGGGCTCCCTCGGGAACTTTTGAACTCTCAAAGAAATCCCCGCTGCAGATTCTTGTCTATGAACTCCTTAAGTTCCTGGAGTTCCTGCTCAGACATGGAGTAGAGATTCCCCGCAGGCAACTAGGCCCCTGGCACCAGGTTGATCTGGCAGTCAAAGGTGCGATGCGGCGGGAGCTTGTCAGCTTCTTTCTTGCAGAAAATGTCCTTGTAGTCCTCATATTGGGGTGGGATTCCCCTGGTGGCTTCCAATCGCACTGTCGCCGCCTGCGCATCACTGCCTGATGGACTCATTTCCTGCAGGCAGTTCTCCACGCAGTGTCCCAATCCGAAGGTGAGCGAGCGCTGATGCCAAGCCACCACTGGGTCATGTAGGTCTAGCCAGCTCATCCCCAAGACGATGGGATTCCCTGCCAGAGTGGTCACGTTGAACGCGATGACCTCAGAGTGGCTGGAGATGCGCATTCTCATGGGGGGGTGTTTGTTGCGCCACCTCCCCTCCCAGCAGCTCCCTCCCGTCGATGGTGGTCACCAGCAGCGGGAAATCCAGCAGCAGCAGGTGTAGCTGATGCTCCAAAGCAAATTCTCTGCTCATGAAGTTTGCTGAGGCCCCTGAGTCAATCAGCGCTTCTACCTCTAGGGGGTGTCCATTGGGAAGGTCGAGCACCACTCTTACCACGATTCCTACCTTGGGCGGGTGAGGGGGGGAACGGGGTTCTTTTCCGGGGTCTTCACTGCTTCCTTGCCTGGGCACTTGCCCTGCTCAGCATCTGCTGCACCCAGGCATCCTCGTTTCCCGGCTGTGAACCACCCTTCTCTTCCTGTTCAGGCACCCTTGCTCCCCTGCCTTGCCAAACGCGGCGCTGCGGGCAGAATTTGGCGACATGCCCCGGGCTGTCACAGATGTAGCACCTCCGTGCGCCCTTGCTTGCTCTCCCCTCCGCCCCCTTGGGCGTGCCCCCGCCTGAGGGTTGCTTAGCGCGCACTGCCCTGAGCTCCATTGGCTCCTCAGCCGGGAGAACCGACGCTTCACCCATTGCGGGTGTGCTGCCAGCCGTCCTTCCCTGGTAGCAACTCCCTGGGAACCTCTCTGCCTTGGCTTGTCTCTTTTCCCAACCCCTCTGCTCAGCCCGCAGTCCTATTGCATAGAATCATAGAATAGTAGAGTTGGAAGAGACCACAAGGGCCATCCAGTCCAACCCCCTGCCAAGCAGGAAACACCATCAAAGCATTCCTGACAGGTGGTGTCAAGCCTCTGCTTAAAGACCTCCAAAGAAGGAGACTCCACCACACTCCTTGGCAGCAAATTCCACTGTCGAACAGCTCTTACTGTCAGGAAGTTCTTTCTAATGTTTAGGTGGAATCTTCTTTCTTGTAGTTTGAATCCATTGCTCCGTGTCCACTTCTCTGGAGCAGCAGAAAACAACCTTTCTCCCTCCTCTATATGACATCCTTTTATATATTTGAACATGGCTATCACATGCCGCCTTCACCAGCTCATCCATGTTTTTGGCTCGGGGTGCCCTGCTCAGTTCATCCTTGATCTCAGGGTCCAACCCCTCGTGGAACAACACCTGCATGGTCTCTGCCTGCAAGTCCCATTTCAATTTATGCACCAGCATCGCGAATTGGGAAAAATATGTGCGCACCGGGCCTCCCCCCTGCCTCAGCCTCAGGAACTCCTGGTGCGTGGCGTCCGACTCCGCCTCATTGGCAAACATGGCATCCATGGCGGTGGCGAACTCTTTCAGATTGCTCATCTCCCTCCCCCTGGCTGCCATGAGTAGGCGCACCCAGTCCTTCGCTGCCCCCTCCAAGTGCGCCACTACAAAGGCCACCCTCTCAGCATCAGTGGAAAAGTCCTCCTCCTGCATAGCTAAGGCATACTGGAGGTCTGTTCTGAAGCCAGCACAATCACGTGGGTTGCCTGTGAACTTGGTGATCAGCGTCTGCAGTTTTCTTCCTAAAGGGGCTCTGCCCTCCCCTTTCTCCTCCCTTCTTCTCTCCTCCAGCCTAATTTCCATTTCTTTGGCATGGCTCTCTAGCAATGCGTTCCTCCCTGTCAGCTGTTTCACATTAAACCGTAGTTCAGTCAGCTCAGCCTGCACCGCTTGTCGGTGAGCAATCACTTGCTCCTCTGCTTGAGCCTTAAGTTCAGCTGTTACCTTGGCAACCTGCTCCTCCACAGCTGCAAGGATTCTTTCTTGCTCCGTCATGCTGAGGCCTTTCTCTTCTGCCAGCACGGAGAGGGTAGGGTGGGGGTGGGTTTCTGCCGATGAACGACCTGGTAAAGACTTTCGGAATGCTGTCAGGGCTGCCCCCCTTCGCCAGTCGTTCAATCAAGAGACCGAGTCATCTGATTTTGAAGCTTTTATCTAAGCTAATTACTTTACAATGCAAAGCTAGTCATAAACATGTCTCATCACTCACTCACAGATTCCGAAAGTGGGGAACTACGATTTTCCCACCAACAAGCCCATCGGGAAAAGTGGAAGCGTCGTTTCCTTTGCCTCCCTCTTTCCCCTGGACGTCCTCCCTGGAACCTCCCAGGTCTCTCCCTGCTTAACCCAAGCCCTGGCAACACCTCCTCCCCTGGCTCACTGCTGCTCCCAGAGGCAGAAGAGGAGTCCGTTGTTAGAATTGGCAGCTGCTCTCTATAAGCACTTAACGCTGGGCTGGAAGGGGGAAACAGATCCCTGACAGTACATCTGGTTGCTCACTGGACTAGATAGGCTGGATTCAGGCTCTTCTTGCATTCTCTACAAAGACTTTGGTTTTTTAAATTTCCACTTCCAAAGAAAGGTTACAATTTGCAATCTCAACATAAGTCCTCTTCATTTTACCTGCTGCAGAGTGGCTGTCTTGTCTAGGCCTTCTGTGAAGTGATAATTCAAAGGGCATTACATGTTTCCGAAATATAATTTTGTAATATTTAATACTTTATTTATCAAATCTCATTATTGGTATATACAGAGTTTTTGTACATAGATTTTATTAGCAAAAGCAACTCAACATAATCTCTCAATTTGCATAGATTATGCCTAAAACTCAATAACAAATAAAAAGTGACATAAACATTATCAAAGGAAAATACATAACAAGAAAAACAAAAACAAACCCCGCTCCCACAAACCCATTTAAAAAGCCACCAATGTTTAAACAGCTAAAGACTTGATTATAGAGGAAAGTTTTCACCTGGCGCCTAGAAATATGCAATGAAGATGCCAGGTGAGCCATCCTGGGGGAGAATTCTACAAGTGGGGAGCCTCCATGGAAAAGGCCTGTTCTCCAGACCTCTCATGGAGGAGGAACACAAAGATGATGATTGCAGGGTCCAGGTTGGATCATATGGTATAGGAGGTCCTGAGATCTTGAGGTCCTGAGCTGATACAGACTTTATAGATCAAACCAGCACTTTGAATTGGGGCCAGAAACTAACTGGCAGTCAGTGCAGTTGGGCCAGGATCAGTGTAATATGCTGAAACCGTTTTGCCCCTGTGAGCAACCTGGCTGCTGAATTCTGCACCAGATGAAGTTTCTGGACTGACTTCAGAAGCACACCCCCCCCCCAGATTGCCCAGAGTTGTTGACCTTTTTAAAGGGGGGGGAACCCCAACGTTGTTGACCTTTTTTATTTTTGGAAATATCTTTATTGAGTTTAAAAATTGAGACAAACAAACAAGCAAAAACAGTAAAGGAACACATAAAGAAAAAATTATACATGAAAGAAATAAACATGAAAGAAAACAGCTTAAAACAAACACTTACCAAAAACATACATCCAAAAAAGAAAAAAGATAAAACTTCAAACATTTGACTTCCACTTGCTATCAACTTAGGTGTCTTTGTTTTAGTTTATGTTATAACTGTTTTGTTAATCTTTATCTTTACATTCTATCTTTTATGTTATTTCCCAGCATTTATTCCTTTAAATTTTATCATACAAAGTGTTTAGAAGTGAGTCCAAAAATTCAATGTGGGGCATTCTTTTTTCATGTAATCTCCAAATTTTTCCCAATTCTTTTGGAATTTTTGATTGCTGCGGCCTCACCATTTCAGTTAATCTTGCCAAGTCCATATAACTGAACAGTTTCTCTTGCCATTCACCTATACTCGGGACTTGTTGCTTTTTCCAATATAATGCAATCAAGTTCCTTGCCGCAGCAGTAATATATAGAAATAGTTTCTCGTCTTGTTCGTTTATATCTTCCTCTACTATCCCTAGTAGGAATGATTCTGGGTTTTTCTTTATATTGTATTTCAAAATCTTTTTGGTTTCTTCAAAAATCTGGCTCCAAAAATTTTGTCTTTGCCCACAGTGCCACCACATGTGCATAAAGTTCCCCACTTCTTTTTGACACTTCCAACAAAGATTATCTTTTGTTTTATACATTTTATGTAATTTACTTGGTGTTAAGTACCATTTATAAAACATTTTGATCATATTTTTTTAGTTGATTAGCAATGACTCCTGCAAATAACTTATAATCATTATTCAGCAGTGAGATTGGCCTGAAATTTTTGATTTGGGTGTTATCTGTCCCTTGTTTTGGTATGACTGTAATCATCGCTTCTTCCCACGATTTAGGAATGGTCCCTTGTTCAAGAGTCTGGTTCATTAATAATTTCAGAGGTTCTTTCATTATTTTCTTGAATTTCTTATAAAACAGGGCTGACAAACTATCTGCGCCCAGGGATTTACCTATTTTGGCACTTCTTATTATATCCTGTACTTCTTGGGTTGTGATATCTTCGTTTAATTCTTTAACACTTTCCTCATCCACTTTTGTGACACTGCTTTCCTTAATATATTTCTCTAGTTCTGTTTGATCTTCCTCTTTCTTATATAATTTAGTATAGAATTCAGCGAAAGAGTTTGCTATTTCTTTAGGATCTATGATAATCTTCTCCCCTTCCGTTAATTTATCTATCGTTCTCCCTTTTTTGCTTTTTCTTCAATTGCCATGCCAGGTATCTCCCCATCTTGTTAGAGTATTCAAAATTCCTTTGTCTCAGATATCTTATTTTGTTTTCTATTTCTTTGTCTAATATGGTGGAAACCTGGATCTGTAATAGTTTAATATTTTTCCTTATTTCCTCTCTTTTCCCGTTTCTAGCTTTCCCTAAATCTAATTCATTTTTCCTTATTTCCTTCATCAAACCTTCTAAATTCATCTCTTTTTCTTAATATTTTGTCCTATAAAGAATCCTCTAATTACAGCTTTCCCTGCATCCCAAACTATATTAATATTGGTCCCCTAATTTAAATTTCTTAAAATATTCTTTCAGTGTCTTTTCTGCATCCTTAACAATGTTTTCATCCTCTAACAATGTCTCATTTAATCTCCATCTTTTTATTGCTTTCCCTCTTCCCAGTATTTCCATAAGGACCGGGTTATGATCTGAAAGGCTCTTAGGTATAATTTCTATTTTCTTACATATCATTAGGATATTCTTTGTCGTCCAGATTGCATCAATTCTAGTTTCTGAATCATTTGGGTGGGAGAAGAAAGTAAATTGTTTCTGCGTAGGGTGTCTACATCTCCATACGTCTTGGAGATCTAGTTTGTCTGTCATTTGAAAAAAGCTCTTTGGTAGTTTCCCCTCTTTATCACATTGGCCTCTACCCAATTTATCCATTTCTGGTAGCACTACCCCATTTAGGTCCCCCATCAGTACAATTTGTTGGTCACAAAATTCTAGCAGTATATCCTCTAATTTCCTGTAAAATTCGGCTTTTTTCTCATTTGGCGCATAAATTCCTGCGACAATATTTTTTTTCCAAATTTTCTTGAATTTCTACTACTATAATTCTACCCTCTGTATCTTTTGCTAACTGTTTTGGCTTCAGTTTGGGGTTAATATATAACACCACTCCTTTCTTTTTTACCGTATCTGAGGAGATAAATTCCTCTCCTAATTTCTTATTTATTAGCAGCCTGCGGTGGGCTTTTGTGATGTGAGTTTCTTGGAGACAAAAAGGTTTTTTTTTACATATTAAATGGTGTACTTTGTTTCTTTTACTCTTGCTATTCAATACATTTACGTTCCAAGTAAATAACTTCAAATCCATTTCTATTTTTTACTCTAAAACAGTTTTGTTGACTGATACAGACTTTATAGATCAAACCAGCACTTTGAATTGGGGCCAGAAACTAACTGGCAGTCAGTGCAGTTGGGCCAGGATCAGTGTAATATGCTGAAACCGTCTTGCCCCTGTGAGCAACCTGGCTGCTGAATTCTGCACCAGATGAAGTTTCTGGACTGTCTTCAGAAGCACCCCCCCCAGATTGCCCAGAGTTGTTGACCTTTTTAAGGGGGGGGACCCCAACGTTGTTGACCTTTTTTAAGGAAAGGTTCCCCAGAGTTGTCAACCTTTTTTTAGGGAGCTGACATCATGCTTATCTCTGCTCAGGAAGAGAAAACAGGGAACATAAGGAGCCCAGCACAACAAACCAGCCCGAGGCATCGGTGACTGAGTGAAGCCGGGCACCACATGGTGTAAGCAGTGTGCTTTGGGCGGGCCTCTCCACGGCTCTACGCCAATCCCAGGCACACAGGAGGACAGAGCCGGCCGACCACCACAGCACCTTGTTGGCTCGTCCGCCCCCCGAACTTGCGGCACAGAGCCCACCGCAGTGCTCTAACTGGCAGGCAGGCTCTTCCCTGGACTCCAACTCTTGGGCCCCGGACTCTTGGCCTGGCACCCCTGAGAGCCCAGTGCCGGGTGCCCTGCACCCCTGGCACCTATGGTTAAGATGGCCCTGGCCACTTATTTGTTTAGAGTACTACACACAGGTCTGGCTGTTTCAATGTTATAGTGAGTGAATTTTTCACATAATAAGCTTGGACAGGAGTACCTGTGTGTGATGGTAGGTTCAAGGTTACTCAGTGGACTTCACGACTGATCTGACAAAATGAGCCTATAGGACAGAGAAGCTGCAGACTTTAGGCTAAAAGAGTGCTGGTTGTTTCAGTCTAGCAAGGGAGATGTCCTGTTCAGCTGGGAGCTGCGCATGAAGAGAGGAGGTGGATATATATATTGATATGCATTTGCACTGTGATGCACAGCCAAGTGGAAACCCTCCAGTACTGCAAATCCAGCCACATGCCATGGGGTGGCTGGCGATGCACGATGAACTCCCATCCATCTTGAAATACAGGTGCAAATGTACCTGCCCACCTGCTATCTCTGGCCATTAGTGGCTCATAACAACATTCGTGCTTGTTGCAGCTCAGTGTTCAAGCCAGCACTTTGATAAAAGCAAAAGAGAGAGTGTCAAAAGAAAATAGTTTATTTCATAATTCATCTTAAATAACACAAGGTCAACTTGTGAGATTTTACATCTGCTAAATGTTATATATTGTAGTCTTATTCATTTATGACACTATAACAGGAGGACGTTCTTTCTTGCATGGCGACCTTCACACTGATGTCTTTGTTGAGCTGTGCTTCCACGCTGCCAGGCCACATGGGTGGGAGGCTTTTCCTGTGGCAGCAGCAACTACAGGGTCTAGGTGTGAAAGTTACTGCTTTCCCTGGGGAAACCTGCTGTTTACTGCTGAATCAGAACCATCTGCAGAAAACCCAATGGATGGTTGTTCCAGTTCAGTGGTAATCAGTGGGTTTTCCTGGGGAAAGCAGTGGGACAAAAGACAGACCTCTTGGCCTAGGAGTCACGGGACAAATGCCCGGGGGATGAGCTGTTGGAACGCCTTTCCATGGAATTGAACATGGAAATGGAGGAGTGATGTCAGCATGCTATGAAAATGGAATAGGCTTTTAAATAAATACTAGAACTGTGCTCGGTGATAACATATCATGGAAATTCATTAAAAAGCTGGTGCAGAAAATAGGGCTCGGTGAACAATTTTACAAAGGGATTAATGCCATCTATTCCGAACAAAGAGCCAAAATAATTATCAATGGAAACATCACAGAAGAATGTTTAATAAGTAAAGGTACTCGGCAAGGATGTCCATTGTCTCCATTGATCCTTTATTTTAGTGCTGGAAGTTCTGAATAATCTAATACAAGAAGATCAAGGCATCAAAGGAATAACACTAGGAGACAAGGCATACAAGGCATACAAACGTAAAGCATTTGCTGATGACCTACTCATCATGACTGAAAATCCAAAAGAAAGCTTGATAAGAACATTCGAGTTAATTAATTTTTTTGGAGAAGTGGCAGGCTTTAAATTGAATCCCTCTAAGATGAAATTGCTGGTCAAAAATGTAACAGTGCAAGAAAAGGACGATTTGGGGAAAAAACATCTGGCCTAAAGATTAGTAATAAAGTAAAATACCTAGGTATTTGCATTACCCCCCAAAATATAAATTTGTTTCAAGATAACTATACAAAAGTCTGGAATGAAACCAAAAGAAACCTCGAGATATGGAATAGGGTAAACCTCTCATTTTTAGAAAAAAATTCCATCATCAAAATGACCGTGCTTCCTAAATTACTTTTTCTATTTCAAACAATCCCAATACTAGGTGGGGCAGGCTGCCTCAAAACCTGGCAAAAAGACATCTCAAAATTTATATGGCAGGGGAGGAGACCTAGAATTAAACATCAAATCCTAATTGACATTAAAGAAAGAGGAGACTTTTCCCAACCCGACCTAAAATTATATTATGAGGCAACCTGCCCCACCTGGCTAAAAGAGTGGTGCACGCTTCAGGACCCAGACTTGTTAGATTTAGAGGGGTAAGACATCAGGGGTTGAATCACAATGTCAGAAAATCCCTATACAGTGGTACCTCGGGTTAAGAACTTAATTCGTTCTGGAGGTCCGTTCTTAACCTGAAAATGTTAACCTGAGGTACCACTTAAGCTAATGGGGCCTCCCGCTGCCGCTGTGCCGCCACCGTGCGATTTCTGTTCTCATTCTGAAGCAAAGTTCTTAACCCGAGGTACTATTTCTGGGTTAGCAGAGTCTGTAACCTGACGCGTCTGTAACCTGAAGTGTCTGTAACCCGAGGTACCACTGTACACAGTCTGGGAGAAATATAAAGATCTTTCAGAGCACAAAACACCTTGGTGGATATCACCAATTGAAGCAGCTGCGGTAAAGAGGAACAATACAGGTGGCCAATATATAAAACTTTATTAAAGGAAGAAATCAATGAACTAAAGCTGAAAAGCTTTGAAGAGATAAGAAAGCAAATAGCAGTCTGGTTTCATTATGATCAATTGTTTGAAACATTTAAAACAGATTAAAAAGGGGGGGAGTGAAGGAGGAGGAGGTGAAAGCCATCATGATTAAATGGGCCCAGGATTTTGGGTATAATATAGAAATGAAAGAGTGGGAAAATTTATGGAAAGTGAATTGGAAATTCACAGCGTGTTATACTTTTGAGGGAAAACTTTCAAAAAATGCAATATTGTTTGTACTTGACGCCATGGAAGCTTTCCAAAATGTAAAAAAATGTATCTAGTACTTGTTGGAGATGCAGGGTAGAAACTGGCCCTATGTCCCACATGTGGTGGCTATGTAAAAAAATTAAGATCTTCTGGGATGACATCTATGTAGAACTTAAAAAAAAATGTTTAGGGTTTCATTTAAAAAAAACCAAAAACCAGAAGCTTTTCTACTCGGAAGCACAGGACCAGACATTCCTAGGAATGTAAAATAAGTTTTTTTATACACTACAGTCACAGTGAGAATCTTAATAGTGACTAATTGGAAAAGGGATAAAATCCCTTCCAGGTCAGAATGGTTACAAAAACTAGCCGAATATGGAGAGCTAGCCCAATTGTCCGAAAAGTGGGAGGTTTTCAAAACATATCTTAAGAAGAATTGTTGCAGTATGAACTCAGTCGCTGCCTTTGAATAACTTCTGCAGTTGTACGAAATAAGAAACAAGATCATAGGAGAATAATACTTTATTATAAAATGGACAGACAGGTTTATACAATAAGTTTGTAAATATTAAATGAAGTATGGAGAAGACGGGAAGTTAGATGTACTTGAAGAAGATCTACTGTCAGAATATATGATTTTATTCTTTTGTTTATTTTGTATTTGGTGTAACAATTGACATAGATGTATGGTTTTTCTTTTTGATTTTTGTTGGTGTTTAGAAAAAGAAAGAAAAAGAAAATGGAATAGGCTTTTAAATAAATACTACAACTGTGCTCGGTGTCGTTCTCATATCTACACTACACTTCCAAATGGCATAAATACATGATACAAAACCAATCATTGACAAAACTATTTTCTTCATAATTTTTGCACTCTATTAACTGATCTACTGTGCTCTTTGAAAACAGAAAAAGTGCATATTTTCAGAGAAACAGTATTAAAAGTATCACATATTAAGTTTCAAAGTGTTGAAGAATACAGATTTATAAGTTAATAAAGCAGACAAATAAAATATATAAAAAATTTAAAATAAATAATCCAGCACTGTTTATGAATCATGAAATATGGTCAGGCTACAAAAGTAGTTCTGTTACTGTTATTTATACATTTGAAGGTATGAAGGTCCAGCATCTCTCCTGTCCAATCTTCTTTAAGATTACAAGATGACACAATATTGGGGATTCCCCTTGCAACACTAGGTCACAGTCCTATATGCACCAACAGGTAGTGCATCCTGGGATCATGGAAGCTTTGCATCTGAGAAATCATGCCTAGGACTAGGCTGTGTGACTAGTCTGTGCTGAAAGACCTGCTGCCTGAGGGTTTCCTTGACTGTGGAAAAATTGGAGTCTACTTGCACAAACTTTGTTGTATATTTGCTCTTATTCTTGTGAGCCAAAATACTGTTCACATTCAGGGTTGCCGGTCACTTCGATGGATCCAGGAATTCTGCTCCCATCGTTTGGATAGACACACCAGCATTTTGCAGGACTTCGATCAAGTGAAGTTTCACACTAGTTGGGGTAAATGACTAAGTTTATTTCAAAGTAATTGAAATGGAGTAGATGCTTCATGAAATGGGTTATTTGAGGGAGTCATTCAATTTTGAAACATATCGTATGGATGCTGGATATTCAACGTGGGTAGAGATAAAATTAGTAATTCAAGCAAACAGCAATTGTCACTCCGCCATATAAATTTGCATTGCTCAATCAATTATATATGCATAATGTTGGATATGGAGTGTCTCTCTTGAGTCAAAATTACTAAAATGTGTGGAGACTGGAGACCCACACTTCAGATTGTTCAGACAATGTAATGGAAAAATTTGCTGTTGTGGGAGCACTCTCTGCACCCAATATCCATGCCTACGGAAGAATGTTTGTACATGGACTGATGTTTGAGTATCCTCCAAATGTGCAGACAGCATGAACTGCATAGCATACAGATCACCCCCATAGTAGCTGCACCTGTAGTTCCCATGCATACCTTTCACATGGATATCAAAGTTGTGATGGAGTGGGATCTTCACACTTGTACTCAAAATGGGGAGTCTGCATAGAGCTTACAGGTAAAGGTAAAGGGACCCCTGACCATTAGGTCCAGTCGTGTCCAACTCTGGGGTTGTGGCGCTCATCTCGCTTTACTGGCTGAGGGAGCCAGCGTACAGCTTCCGGGTCATGTGGCCAGCATGACTAAGCCTCTTCTGGCGAACCAGAGCAGCGCATGGAAACGCCGTTTACCTTCCCGCCGGAGCGGTACCTATTTATCTACTTGCACTTTGACATGCTTTTGAACTGCTAGGTTGGCAGGAGCAGGGACCGAGCAACGGGAGCTCACCCCGTCGCGGGGATTCAAACTGCCAACCTTAAGATCAGCAAGCCCTAGGCTCTGTGGTTTAACCCACAGCGCCACCCGCGTCCCTTTTTGCATAGAGCTTAGGTGATACCTAATTCCAAAGCACTTTCTCCCCCCTCTTCCTTTTTATTCTAAACCTGTACAGTGGTACCTCGGGTTAAGCCACTTCCGCCTTAGCAGGAGGTGGTGTTGCAGACGATCTCCCCACGTGTGTGTGTGTGTGGGGGGGTGGCCAGCCCCCGCATGATAGGGGAATCCCGGCTGCGTCACTCGCCAGGCTGTCCAATCCGGTCGGCCTGGGGGTGTGGCCCGCCCCATTTAAGCAGGGCGCAGCCGGGAGATCTTCCTGTTCCCTGCTTCCAGCTGCTCCAGTTTTCCCACCCTCCCCCTTTAAGGTTTTCTTTTCCTGGACCTTGCTATGGACTTCTGTTGGTTGCCATTGAGGGGCCTGGTAGGAATGTTTCCATTCCATTTGGTTTTTGCCTACCTTGTAGCAATTTGTCACAACTCTTGGTTTTGGCGGTTAGGCATTGGAATATTTCTGTAGAAGAGAAGAGGGGAGGTAGCGCCATCACCTGCCCCGCATATTGAAGGGTATTCCATTAAAGGATTCCGGGGTATGTGGCCTGTCTGAAGCCTAGGGAGGTTAGGGCCTAAGGCACGCCCCCTATCGGTGACCCCGGGGGAGCTCCTAGTTGATGTGCATCAGCAGGACTCCCCCTACTTGTGGTTAACACTTCCCGGACTCCCAGCGGACGGACTGGAGTCAGATATAGTTGGTTAGATCCAATGCCTAAGCTAATACCACTCATCATCTGTAACCAATAAAGTTGTGGCCTTTTTCTGCCCATTAACCTTATATATTGTGTCATGCGTCATTATTTTTACCATGGGGGGGGGGTCGGGACATCACCACGCAAAGAGCTTAATTCATTCCGGAGGTCTGTTCTTAGCCTGAAACTGTTATTAACCTGAGGTACCACTTTAGCTAATGGGGCCTCCCGCTGCTGCCGCTGGCGAGCGATTTCTGTTCTCATCCTGAAGCAAAATTCTTAACCCGAGGGTTAGCGGAGTCTGTAACCTGAAGTGTCTGTAACCTGAAGCGTCTGTAACCTGAAGCGTCTGTAACCCGAGGTACCACTGCACAACTGAAAGCCATTTTCTACCATAGGAAGTTGCTGTGCAACTGCCTTGTTGCAGACAGAGGCCTTCTTCCAAAGAAAGCATTTATTTCAGCAACATGGGAATAATTGACTGCAGCTATTGACTCCAGGGATGTGGAAGAAATTTGTTTCATGTTTGAATGCAAATGTACCTAATTTGCACTTCTCTAAACAACATATGAACAGAGACACAGCTATCCTTCAAAATGGGCCTTTCTCCATTTTTTGTGCAACTGCAACATGGTAACAAAAATGTGTGCATGAGATAAAAGTGTGCATGAAAATATCATTGAACCTGCACTATATTCAGACACAAATGTATATATTGGGCAAAAGTGAAGACAACATGTATGCCTCAGGAGATAGGCACAATAAAATATTGCTGGATTCTCATGAGGACTTTAATAAATCACAAACTGATGCAAACTGAATTTAAGAAAGGAAAAATGTATATCTGAGAGAAACCAACAGTTAACCATCCCTACCCCCAAAACAAGATTACCTGCTTGCTGTGGTAAAATCCATTCCGATTACAGTTGGGCAAATAGAATCTGTAAATCTCTCCTCCGATTCTTTGTTGATCTTGGGTTAACTTCTCCAGCGCCTTGTAGAGTTCTTTTTTACATGGCGCCTGAAAGAATATTGTAAATAATGAAGTGTTAAATAATAACATATAAGAACTGATATATAAACAACTTTTTATAATGAAATCTGGAGCAAAATACTTATTAATGCAGCAACTACATTATCAAGTACTTCCGGGAATTAGCATCCCTTTAAATTAAAGGTCGTCCCTACTCCCTACCTGTTGCAGAACTGTGGTCCCATATTAACCTTTTTGCCTCTGCATTTTAAAGTCTGTAGTCCTTGAACCCAAAGGTCTCATGGCTGGATAGCATAGAATTAGAGAGTTGGAAGGATTGTCCTGAGGATTGTCTAGTCCAACCCCCTGCAATGCAGGAATATGCAGTTGTCCCATGTGGGGATCGAAGCCGAAACCTTGGCATTATATAACCAGAGTATGGTTATATGGCTCTTGTTATCTAACAACACAAGTTGTTGTTTCAGACAAATAAGAGAATCTACTGCTGGAGTCTCAGCATCCAAGGGTCATTGTCAAAGGTATTCATAATACTCATGCAATTAAGTATGTGACAGCTCAGCCAGCATGAGACTCTTAATGGGCCATGGGTTTGAGCCCCACATTGGTGAAAGATGCCTACGTTGCAGGGGGTTGGACTAGATGACCCTCATTGTCTCTTCCAGCTCTATGATTCTATGACAAACCACATGGATTTAGCTCCATCATGCCATGCTGTTCTGGTTAAGTAGCTCACTTTCTGTTCTTTGGTGCTCTCAAGTGGTACTTTTTTGTAGGTACAGGACACTCAGCAAACCCTCCCATCCTCATTCATAACACTGCTGCTATGACTGCTTCTCTGCTTATTACTTTATTTATTAGTAAATAAATAGCAAATATAGTTCCTTACAGTTTTCAAAGAGTTTTGATTACATTCCTTTAATAATCTTCACAACAGCATTGTAAGAGAGGTGAGTATTATAATCCTCATATTGTAGCTAAGCAGGAAAGAATTGTGGTTTTGCCTATGACAAGTAACTTTGTAATTAAGATACCAAATGCAAATGTTTATTGGCATTGCAGTGCTATGTGAGTATATTGTTATATGTGTGTATTGAACATAGGATAAATATGGAACATGGTGAAAAATCATCTGGTTGGGCCTAGTATCTGGGGGCATTTTCCAGCTGTAAACTGCTGAAATCCAGTATCCTAACTTCAGAGTAGCCTAGAACCTACATTTCTTGTTCTTGTTTTCCTCTGTGGGGTGTAATATACATGATGGCTCTGACGCTTCTGTCCCAGGACTGTTGCTGTTCAACATCTTTATAAATGACTTGGATGAAGGTATTGAGGGGATGCTCATCTAATTTGCAGAAGACACCAAATGGGAGGGGTTGCTAATACCACAAAATACAGAATCGGGATTCAAGATTACCTTAACAGATTTGAGAAAGGGGCCAAAACTAACAGAATAAAGTTCAATAGGGACAAGAGTCAGGTTCTGCACTTAGGCAGGAAGAACCAGATGCACAAATATAGGATGGGGGATACCTGGCTTACTAGCAGGACATGTGAAAAGGATCCAACTTAACACGAGTACACAGTGTGATGCAGCAGCTAAAAAAGCTAATGCCATTCTAGGCCGCATCAACAGAAGTCTTGTGTCCAGATAAAGGGAAGTCATAGTATCACTCTATTCTGCCTTGGTCAGACCACATAAGTACTGTATCCAGTTCTGTGCACCACAATTTAAGAAGGAAATTGACAAGCTGGATTGTTTGCAGAAGAGGGAACCAAGATGGTTTGGAATCCAAGCCTTATGAGGAACGGTGGAGAGAGCTGGGTATGCTTAGCCTGGAAAAGAGGAAACTGAGAAGAGACATGAGAGCCCTCTTCAAATATCTCAAGGGCTGTCCCATGGAAGAGGGAGCAAGCTTGTCTTCTCCTGCTCCAGAGGGCAGGACCCGAACCCATGGCTTCATTACAGGAAAGGAGATTCTGAGCAAACATCTGGAAGAACTTTCTGAGGGTAAGAGCTGTCCAGCAGTGCAATGGATTCTCTCAGAAGGTGGTGGACTCTCCTTCCCTGCAGATAGGAGTTGCTGCTCCCACCCCAGTTGCCCTCTGACTTGCCCTTCCATCGCTGCCACTGCCTATTTCCTCTCAGGCCTCCTTGCAATCCTCTGCTGCTTCTGCATGCTGTGGTTTCCCCAGGCTGCCGCTCGTTGCCTCAGATAGTGGGGGGGGGGAGGGAAGAGGGGTTTTCTGACATGCCCTAAGCGGCAAAATGTCTTGAACTGGCCCTACCCTAGACACGTATCCCAACACTGTTTTTCCAACTAGCTCGTGTGCTATGAAATGGCAACTTGCCTAAATCCATGCGGCGAGTTTGGTGAGTGGGTGGGAATATGAACTGGAGTTCCCCATGGCCAAGCTCAGAACACTTGCTATTCATACCACATTAGCATCTTATAATTTGTCATGGCTTGAGGAATTAATTTCATGGCATTCTAAATTATGTTTCTACTGATGGCCTGCTTTGCTTCAATTTAGTGTGCAGCTACAAGACCACAGAAAATGGATGTTAGAGAACTCACTTGTTTCTTTAACTTCTTAAGTTCATTCGGCCTCCTGGCTTTCACACTTTTGTGGGCAGCGACCGAATTCCAAGGGACAGGCTTATCTTGGCCAGCGGCAAATGTCAGCTGGGTGTTGTCCTGCTGATCAGCTGTCACGTCAGGGTCTTCACGGGGCATGTCTTCTGCTTCCAGGGACTCTAGCAGGGGAGAAGCACAAATGGAAACATGACTCCACACAAGCTCCACAGAAATGAATGGCAGCTGGAACCTCCATCCCTCAAGGAAAAGCACACATTTATACCGAGTCTTCTGTGTGTGCCATGGTTTTATGAAAAACTTATAAACATCATATTGTCTACAAGAATTCAACTTCCCGAGAAACTTGGATCTCTTAAATAAAGTAAAAGAAAATAGCTAGCTCATATAACTGTGAAATCATTGTAGGGCAGTGCCTAGGGAGATTCCAGATGAGTTTATACGATTTTCAAAGGCCAGAAGACGCAACTTTCCAATAGTAACCTATGTAACACCTTTTCCTTCTTTGTGACTAACAGAAGCTGTATAAATTAGGGGAATTTTTTTAAAACAGTGTTAGAATCATGCAAAACAAGAATAATGCCAATTAAGATGAATCTCATCTTAGAATGAATCTATCTGACATTGTTGAACAAAGACTGGGGAGACCCAAGTTCAAATCCCTGCTCCACAAATGACGCTCCCTGGACAACTTTGAACCCATCACTCTTTCTCAGCCCATGATTCCTCACAAGGTTGTGAGGATAAAAAGGAGCAAGGGGTGAGAAGTTTGTGTCATCTGTGTTTCTTGGAGGAAGGGGAAATAAAACCATCACAAGTACATGCAAAAGTAAATTTTGTTGATTTCTGGATTCAGCTTTTCTTATCACAAATGTGAGTTAGACAGATACCGAATTTTGATGCAGAGTATAGAGACCCAGAAGCCAGCACTGGTTATAAGAAATATTTTTCAAAACCCTACGGCGTGACTTATTACAGAAAGTCTAGCAATTAATTCAGAAATTCAAACATATGCAAGAGCTAAGAGTGGGCATCCTGAAATGAAAGACAATTTCTACTGCCATAAACAACAGCCCTTTGCTACTTTCTCTTTATGGTGTGACACAAAATGGGCCCAGGGAGACAGCAAGCATTCAGCTGGTCAGAAAGACAAAATGCAGGACAACCAATATTGCATTTAGAGCAAGCTCTAGTGTGGCTTTAATGAAAACAGGATGTCTTTGAACATTGCTCCGAGAACAATTATTTCTATCATGCTAGAGTGTTGTTATTATTAAAGATCATGAGCAAATGAACCATTATGGCTTTTGGTTACAATGTACATTGAAAAAATATTGCCTGACTATGGCAAATACACGTTTGCAAACATTTGCATCATGCAAGTTGCTTCCTTCTGAGAATGGCAACCCCAGGTTTGCCCATGTGTGATGTGTGAAGAGTACTTGAAGCAATTTTCAAAAAAAAAGTACTAACAGAAAGTAAAATTATATCCATTCTTGATCAAGTCACAGTTCTACAAAGTTTCCTATGGTTTGCTTAATGTAATTTTCAACAGTTGAAATATTGGCACCACAGAAGCTAAACTGGGCACAGGAGTGTTTAAAAGCAGATGGGAGTCTGCGGTCGCTCCCAGGCGATCACAACCCGCTTTGCTCCTAGCTGTAGTGACAGGTCTAGTCCTGTAAAAGATAATAAATATTTCAACTGACGTCTGAAACAGTATTCCAGAGCTGATTAATTTAAAGCATATCCCAGTGATGGGGACTGTGGTGCAGAGATTCTATTTTCAACAGCATTTATTGAATCTATTTTCAATAGCATCCTTCCTCTCCTTCTTTGGAGGTTTTTAAGCAGGGGTTGGGTGGCCATCTGTCCTGGATGCTTTAGCTGAGATTCCTGCATTGCAGGGGGCTGGACTAGATGACCCTCGGGTCCCTTCCAACTCTAAGATTCTATGATTTCTACTAAAACTACCCATAACCCCAATGTCTTTAACAACAGGATGAGAAGTAGAAATTAAATGGTGTGGATGTGAATGAGAGAGAATTATTATTTGTCAGGTGTCTGCAAAAACACAGGAGCAGAAATAGGTACAGGAGCAGGACAGAAAAGAGGCAACAAATATTTTCCATCCTTCCTTTTCTTCCACAACACACACACATTATCATCATCAACATGGCTGCCACAGGTGAAGGGGGGGCCAGGCCCCTTGGGGGGTTTCTTCTTCTGAGAGTTTTGCAACATACCCCTGGCTTTGCACTCAGACCCCCAACTTTCTCCATTAAGGAAACGTCCCTTAGTGAAGGTGTGCCTTCAGGAGTCACACTGTGGATCTGACTCCTATGGGGCAGCTCTCCAAGGTCTCAGGCAGAGCTCAGCTCCACCTTTGCTCAGGATTGAACCTGGAATGTTCAGCGGACGATGCCTTTGCCCTGGCACTGGGCCCAGCCTGGGCTTCTACAGCTCAGCTTTCTGACACGCAGGAACATTTCCCACATTTTTTGGCCACTGGCTGCTTGCTGTGGAGAAGATCTAATGCCAAAGCCACATACTCTTGGCACTCTTCCACAGCCAGTGTGGTGTAATGGTTAGAGTGTCAGGCTAGGACCTGGGAGAGCAGAGTTCAAATCCCCACTCAGCCATGAAGCTCCCTGGGTGACCTTGGACCAATCACTGCCTAACCTACCTCACAAAGCTGTCGTGAGAATGAAATGGGGAGGAGGAGAACCTTGTACACCACCTTGAGCTCTTTGGAAGAATAAGGCAGCATATAAATGTAATAAAATAAGTAAGTTAACCATGCGCTAATTGATAGACATGCAAAGCAGTATGCAAAACTGGAAGGCACATTATTTACCTGCAGCCTCTGTCGTGTCCGTGGTGGGAAGGCAGGTGCCCTGCCCACGGAGGAGGGCATGCAGGGGCCGGGGTTCCTCTGGGGGCACAGAGCACCTGAGCCCCCGGCCGCAGCGGGCTGTGTATACTCCACAGGGCTCCCCCAGCTGGAGGGCACAGGTATGGCAGCAGCCACAGCCTGGCGGAGGAGCAGTTTCAGGGCAGTTGGCGGGCACAGGCGGGCACAGCGCAAGCTCCTCTTCAGTGCATGGGGCACAGTGCATGGGTTGGAGAGCAGCCCTGAGGATGAGGCCAGGGCAGAGGAGCAGGAGCAGAAGCAGCAGCTCACCGGGGAGGCCTGTTGAACACATGGCAAAGCAGCTGGGTCTGGAGAGGAGCACCCGTTCACTTCCTCACGTTCAGCTAGCCCTGAGTTCCCAACCACAGGGCATTTATACAGTTCCTTGTCAGTCTGTTAATCTTTAACCCCAAGTTAACTATTGTCTGAGCAGGAGGGACAGAAAAGCATCATTTCATTGGTAGTTTGTGCCCCTCCCACTCTATTTTTTTAAATGATGAAATAATGCATCACTATTCTACTCATGCTTAGCCTTTCCAGGACAGTTCTAAATATGTCTACAGAAAAGGAACTGTTTTTTTCTCTTTATCAGAAGTCCTGCTACTTTGGACAATTCAATTATTTGAATTATTGTTGAGAAACACGGAGGAGAGGCGAATGCCTTGAAACCTCCGCAGCTGACTTCATCCTTCCACAGCAACAAATGCAAAGGCCTCTTGTTTAATTTTTGTCATGTGGCTGGAGGTTATTAGGACAATGACATACCCAAGAGGCCCCCAGAGGGTAATCAAAGCCCCTGAGATCCGGTAACTCCTGCAGCAGCACAGCAGCACGTAGGAGCTAATGTCAACAGAGTGTTTGCAAAGGATTATTTGGGACAGTTTCCTGTGGATACACTTGTGCTTTAGCAGAGCTCAAATGTGAGTCCCTGGCATCAATGGGCAAGAGGCTGAGCTATGTGCTTATCAAAGGCTCCATCGCACACTGCTCCCTTATGGGCTGCTTTAAGAATAACGCAGACTGTCCTTGCATATAGTTTAGCATAAACCAAGGGTATATCCTATGCATGCTTAAAAGGTAAAGGGTAAAGGGACCCCTGACCATTAGGTCCAGTCATGGACGACTCTGGGGTTGCGGCGCTCATCTTGCTTTATTGGTCGAGGGAGCCGGCGTACAGCTTCCGGATCATGTGACCAGCATGACTAAGCCGCTTCTGGCGAACCAGAGCAGCGCACGGAAACACCGTTTACCTTCCCGCCGGAGCGGTACCTATTTATCTACTTGCACTTTGACGTGCTTTCGAACTGCTAGGTTGGCAGGAGCTGGGACCGAGCAATGGGAGCTCACCCCGTCGCAGGGATTTGAACCGCCGACCTTCTGATCGGCAAGCCCTAGGCTCTGTGGTTTAACCCCCAGCGCCACCTGCGTCCCATTATGCATGCTTAAGTAGGAGTAAATCCCATGGAAGCAAGTGGGATTTCCTTCCATGGAAACATGAATCTGACCAGGCTGGAATCCATCTCTGTAGGCTTGCTGTAAAAGGGAGGGAAGGAGGTCAAGGGGCTGCAAGAGACCCGAGGGCATTGTGCAAATAATAAAACAATCCAAAACCTATTCAAAGCATTAAAACAGCAGAAAACCCAGACAGCATTAACTACGAATGACATTATGAAACATTTTTTAAAAGACACCTGGCTGCATTAACAGCAATTGTGTTAGCATATAGTTTGCCACTTTGCGGCTGCTTTTATTCCCACTTAATCTCCATACTCCGCATGATGTTACCCTCAAGCGCCACCATTCCCAGTGCTTTCCCCCTTTAAATTTGGGCCTGCCTGCTACAGTGAGGAGCCAATAAGTTTGAGGAGCTCAGGTTCCAAACCATCCCACTTGGGGGCACTGACCATTTGCTTCAGGGTTTTGGGCTGTGTGGATGAATGGCCACTTTTGACTGTTCCCCTTTCCATACTGCTCCACTTTCTTCAAGGCTTTCACGTCTTTTCCGGCTGCACTCTTAGCTATTTCTGGTGGAGGAATTTTCAATTGCACACTTCTTGTGTGGGCAGGGCTTCCACCCCCACCCCCTTTTAAGGGGCATGAGAAGCTATCTGTCCTCCAGGTACATAATATAATCCAGAAACCAGAAGGCAGGGACAAACACCACAAGGAATGCCTACTGGTATGTCCAGGAAAGGCTGAAGTCACCCCCTAGATACCGATTCAGAAACATGCAGGTGTGAACTACTCCAGCCTAATCTGAATGAGGAAAAAGTGAACAGTTAAATAATGCTCAAATGTGCACAAGCTCCCAAGAAAATATTGCAAGAAATGCTCCATTTAAAAAAAATAAATACACAAAATACATCAACATTGGGGAATCCAGGGCGGCTCGGACCCGATTTTTACTCCCTTTAATTTCAGAGACTTTGGGTATGACAGTGGAGGCCCAGTTAACACACCTCCTACAGGAATGATGATTCCTGAGCTCTTGGTACAGCAAACTTGAGCTCTTGGTACAGCAAACTAAATACGACATAATAGGCATCACTGAAACCTGGTGGGAAGAGTCTCATGATTGGAATGTAGTAATAGAGGGATACAATCTATTTCAGAGAAATAGACCAAACAGGAAAGGAGGAGGAGTGGCGTTATATGTCAGGGATGTGTATACCTGTGAAGAGATCCATGATTTAAAACTTCAAAGCCAAATTGAGAGTATCTGGGTCAAAATTAAGGGAGAGAAAAATAACAGTGATCTCATTGTGGGAGTTTACTATAGATCCCCAAGCCAAACTGAGGACATAGATGATGCCTTCCTGGAACAGATGACCAAGCATTCAAAAGGAAATGAGATGGTAGTAATGGGGGATTTCAATTATCCTGATATTTGTTGGATGTCAAACTCAGCCAAGAGCATAAGGTCGAACAGATTCCTCACTGGCCTTGCAGACAATTTCATTGTCCAGAAAGTGGGAGAAGCAACAAGAAGATCAGCCATTTTAGATCTGGTCCTAACCAATAGTGATGACCTGGTTAGTGGGGTAGAAGTGGCAGGATCATTAGGTGGGAATGATCATGCTCTTCTGGAGTTTATTATACATCAGAAAGGAGCAACCAAGCATACTAAGACTCAAATTCTAGACTTTGAGAAAGCCGACTTTAGAAAACTTAGGGAAACGCTGGTCAGTAATACTAAAAGGGAAGGGAGTTCATGATGGATGGGAGTTTGTTAAAAGGGAGATATTAAAAGCACAACTTCAAGCAGTACCAATGAGACAAAAACATGGAAGGTGCCTAAAGAAGCCAGGGTGGCTATCTAAAGAACTTTTAACTGAGTTAAGATTTAAAAGGGATATGTACAAAAAATGGAAAAAGGGGGAAACCACCAGAGAGGAATTCAAACAAATAGCCAGCACATGTAGAGACAAAGTCAGAAAAGCTAAAGCACAGAATGAACTCAGGCTTGCTAGAGAGGTTAAAAGCAATAAAAAGGGTTTTTATGGGTATGTCCGTAGCAAAAGGAAGAACAAGGAAACAGTGGGGTCATTTAGAGGAGAAGAAGGTGAAATGCGAACAGGGGACGCAGAAAGGGCAGAAACTCCTCAATACCTTCTTTGCCTCAGTCTTCTCCAAAAAAGAAAACAATGCCCGACCTGAAGAATATGGAGCAGATGATTCAGCAGGGGAAACACAGCCCAGAATAAGTAAGGAGGTAGTACAAGAACACTTGGCTAGTTTAGATGTATTCAAGTCTCCAGGGCCAGATGAACTACATCCCAGAGTATTAAAAGAACTGGCAGAGGTGATTTCAGAACCACTGGCAGTAATCTTTGAGAATTCCTGGAAAACAGGCGAAGTCCCAGCAGACTGGAGGAGGGCAAATGTTGTCCCTATTTTCAAAAAGGGGAAAAGAGAGGACCCAAACAATTACCGCCCAGTCAGCCTGACATCAATACCAGGAAAGATTCTAGAGCAGATCATTAAGCAAACGGTCTGTGAGCACCTAGAAAGGAACGCTGTGATCACTAAAAGTCAGCATGGGTTTCTGAAAAATAAGTCATGCCAGACTAATCTGATCTCATTTTTTGACAGAATTACAAGCCTGGTAGACGAAGGGAACACTGTGGATGTAGCCTATCTTGATTTCAGCAAGGCCTTTGACAAGGTGCCCCATGATATTCTTGTAAAGAAGCTGGTAAAATGTGGGCTAGACAATGCTACCATTCAGTGGATTTGTAACTGGCTGACTGACCGAACCCAGGATCACAACCCATCAATGGCTCCTCTTCATCCTGGAGAGAAGTGACTAGTGGGGTGCCACAGGGTTCTGTCTTGGGCCCAGTATTATTCAACATCTTTATCAATGACTTGGATGATGGGCTTGAGGGCATCCTGATCAAGTTCGCAGATGACACCAAATTGGGAGGGGTGGCTAATACCCCAGAGGACAGGATCACACTTCAAAATGACCTTAACAGATTAGAGAACTGGGCGAAGGCAAACAGGATGAATTTTAACAGGGAGAAATGTAAAGTACCGGTACTACACTTGGGCAAAAAAAAAATGAAAGGCACAAATACAGGATGGGTGACACCTGGCTTGAGAGCAGTACAAGTGAAAAGGATCTAGGAGTCTTGGTAGACCACAAACTTGACATGAGTCAACAGTGTGATGCAGCAGCTAAAAAAGCCAATGCAATTCTGGGCTGCATCAATAGGAGTATAGCATCTAGATCAAGGGAAGTAATAGTACCACTGTATTCCGCTCTGGTCAGACCTCACCTGGAGTACTGTGTCCAGTTCTGGGCACCACAGTTCAAGAAGGATACTGACAAGCTGGAACGTGTCCAGAGGAGGGCAACCAAAATGGTCAAAGGCCTGGAAACGATGCCTTATGAGGAACGGCTTAGGGAGCTGGGTATGTTTAGCCTGGAGAAGAGAAGGTTAAGGGGTGATATGATAGCCATGTTCAAATATATAAAAGGATTTCATATAGAGGAGGGAGAAAGGTTGTTTTCTGCTGCTCCAGAGAAGTGGACACGGAGCAATGGATTCAAACTACAAGAAAGAAGATTCCGCCTAAACATTAGAAAGAACTTCCTGACAGTAAGAGCTGTTCGACAGTGGAATTTGCTGCCAAGGAGTGTGGTGGAGTCTCCTTCTTTGGAGGTCTTTAAGCAGAGGCTTGACAGCCACCTGTCAGGAATGCTTTGATGGTGTTTCCTGCTTGGCAGGGGGTTGGACTGGATGGCCCTTGTGGTCTCTTCCACCTCTATGATTCTATGATTCTAGGACATGGACCCGAACAAAACTCTGCTAGTGGCAAGATTTTTGATTGTCGTCCTTTCATACAAAAAGAAAAATGGCCTACTCCATGAACACTGATTTTTCTTTCTAATTTCATCCAAATAGAATCCTGTTTACTATAAAATTTGTGATGTACTTGTTTAAATGTTCTTGTCTTAACTAAGGAGCAAATTTTCAATTAGCCGGGCCACAAGTAATTTTACTAACCTGCTTGCTGATTTTAAACTCGTTAAATCATACCTAAACTATTTTTATCTAAATTGTTAAAGTGATGTTGTATAAACTGTATACGGTTCTTAAATTCTTTTCTGTGGGCCTATGGCCGTAAATAAAGAAATTTGAATTTGAAGCACCAACAAAGCATTTATTCATTCGCCCGAAAGGTGCTGATTGGGGAATCAGAAACTTGAGGCTGACAAGTTTGCAGAAAACAGGGAAGCAAAGGGAGAACCATGAATAGGAATGGGGGGAATGAGCAGGCACACTTAAGACCATTTAAATCAATAACTTGAAAGTTCTTTGTCCCACAGAACTTAATGGGAATCACTGAGCACTTGAACCTAAATAGAGTTCAAAAAAGGTGGTGCAATGAGTTTGAAATGTGCGTAACCAGCACACAGCCGGGCCCCTCGAGGAACATTTCAGTGACATCTTCTAAACATTAGACGTCATTGTAAACCCCAAACGGAGGCTGGAATGAAAACTTAGCTCATGAGCCTGTGGGAACGAGGGCTTATAAAAGTAACGGCACAGCGGCTGTGATTCATGTGCTGTTCCGTGATGACTCAGAGAAGTCGATAGCAGTTAGGAAAACCAGCTGTTACCCGGTCAGAACATTTTACACTGTGACCATTTTGACCCAGTGGCCCTGATTTTCACTGTTTTTGTTTGTTAAAGCAGTGGCGAGGCTGACGAGTGAGAAGGAATGCCATGGCAGTGCCCTGAATAACTTACACAAACATTTATCCTAGTGTCACTTCCCTAATGCTGCTTTGCTTTGAATTGAACACAATCCGATACTTTGCATTTTCAAGAGTTTACTTTAAAATAACTTGGTTCTACATTTCCAGTGAAAAATGCTTAACTCCATATGAGATAGCAACCGTCTTCCTTGAGAGCCTGGCTGCATGTGATTGATTTATTTATTTCATAAAAATTACACACCACTGGATTATAAAAAACTCAAAGTGGTTTTCAAAAATTATCAATTTGAAAAATTATGAACAATAGTCTAAAACTTTAAAACAGTCAAAACAGCTTTAGATTAGAAACAGACGAAGCATCTGGGTAAAAAGGTATAGGATACCTGACAGTTAAGTTCAGTTGCAAACGACTCTGGGGTTGCGGCGCTCATCTCGCTTTACTGGCCGAGGGACCCGACGTTTGTCCGCAGACAGTTTTTCTGGGTCATGTGGCCAGCATGACTAAGCCGCTGCTGGCGAAACCAGAGCAGCGCACGGAAATGCCATTTACCTTCCCGCCAGAGCGGTACCTATTTATCTACTTGCACTTTGACGTGCTTTTGAACTGCTAGGTGGGCAGGAGCAGGGACCGAAGAACGGGAGCTCACCCCGTCGCGGGGATTCGAACCGCCAACCTTCTGATTGACAAGCCCTAGGCCCAGTGGTTTAGATCACAGCGCCACCCACGTCTGGGTAGGCTTGTCTAAATAAGAAAGTTTTCTAGCAGGCCCTGAAAAGAGTACAGTGAAGGCTGCTGCCCAATATTAATAGGCATAAAATGGGACACCTGTAGTAACGCCAGTTCCACTAATGAAAAGCAATCTAGTGGGTGTCTATTGGCTAAGGTGATCTTCTGGGTAAACTAGTCCCAATCTGTGGTTGGCAGGCATCTGTTTTGAGAGATTAAATCAGGACATCCTGTTTTGGGGCTCCATGCTCTCAGCACGGTGCCCAAAAATGCATGAGATCAATCTCACATAGAATCAAAGAGTTCAAAAGTGTGTGTTTCTGAGTTCCATGCTCTCACATGGGTCACATGACTCACATGGGAGCATGGCTGGGAAGATGCACATCCCAGTTTTTGGCCTCAACATGTTGGAGAGTATGAGATCTCTGAGCACAAGTGTGATATGCTGTCAAGGGCTCACTCCTGTCAGCAATTGTGCTGCAGCATGCTGCACTAATTGCAGCTTCCAGATCAGGCACGAGGGAAGTCCCACTTAGAGCACATTGCAGCAAGGCAGCCTTGAAGTAACCACCACATGGACGACTGTGGCCAGGCTTTCCAGGTCCAGGAATGACACTGTTGGTTGAAGGCCCTGTAGCCACTGAAGTTCCTGAGCCTCCCGGGACAGAGCTGGATCCAGAAGCCTCCCCCCTCCAACTGCAACCCTGCTCCTTCAGGGGGAAAGCAACCCCATCCAGGGTAGGCAGCTAACCTACAGTCATTCACCAGGTCTGCGCAGGATTCAAGCTCAGCTTGTTTTCCTCCTCCCTTTCATCACTGACCCAGGACATGGCTCTGGAACTCCTAATGGGATCTACTCTTAGTTATTGATTTTTTAATTCCTTCCAACTCTATAGTTCTATGATTCTATGACTCTGGGGTTGTGCTATTTTTCTCTGCCTAGTGGTAGCAAAATTCCAGGGTAATGATTCTGCTATCACTTGCCTTTGGTCCCCCTCCAAGCCCAGCTCCTGAGGAGGCTGGCTTGACTTCAGACCCTACATGCTGTATACTGACTGCAGACATTATGGGGGAAACCTGGTGCCCAGGAGTTTTAGGGGATCCTTGCCCTTGCAAACCCATAACAATATGTAGAAATTGTTGTTTTATTGTTTGTTTTACAAGTCTGTATTCTTAACTAGGAGCTTTTCTGCTAACCCTGTCTGCCGCCTCATTGCCCCCTCTTTCTCTCCCTTGGCACCTCGCCAAACCACCTCCTTTTCCATCTCACCAGCCCCCTCTCTCAGAGCTCGTCATTCCTCTTGCCTGGGCTGCCTGCCTGCCTGCCTGGCACCTGGATCTCTCCTCGCTCGTGCCGTTCATCTGGTGTGAGGCACCCAGGTCCACTCAGGGCACAGTGCCAAAGAATCAGGGCACAGGATCCAAAGGCCAGCCCTAGAGATGTCCCTCTGTCAAAACACATTTAGTTTTGGGATAGAGCCGGTTGTATAGAGATAGTAAAACATCTATCATGATTTTACTTTACTTACCTTCTCAGAGAAGTAGGGTGAGAAAAATCTGGGGACTTCAAGTGTAGGAGAAGGAGGCCGAAACCCAGACAAATGTGTTTGTGGCCAAATAGTAGCAACTCAGAACACTTGCCCATGCCAGTGCTCCACGCAGACAGCATCCCACCAAAAGTCTGTGCACTCACCTATGTGTTTGCATTGTTGCAGTGAAGCAATCCATAGACCTGGCCCGGGCAGACTCTGTGCTGCTGTGCTGATACGACATCCATCACAAAGGCTGTTTGTGCCTTCAGCACGCTTGCTGTCATGTTTAAAACATCACTTCTCCAAGGATCAAGCTGGAGTTGCTCTTGTAATTTGTAATAAGAAACCGGATGAATTATACTTCTGTCTTCTGTGTTCTCTGTGTTTTGGGCACAATCTCCTTCTTTTGGGGCTTTGAATGCTGTTGTAGATGCCACCAACACCTCAGAAGAACAGGCAAAGTAGATAAAGCAAAGGTCAGACAAAGATATTCTGACAGTTAATGCTAGTTTTTAATATATCTCTGTTTGGTGCACAGGGTGGGGGAGATTCTTTTATTCAATAGAAAGTGAAGGACCCAGCAAATGATAAAAGATTGTCATTTAAATATTTTAAAATTCAAGTTCACCTGTTAAACCTGCTGCTACAGTTGAAAATATTTAAAGCAATTGCAAATTAAGGCTTTTCATTTCAAAGAGGCTTGAGGCTTTGAAGCTGGATTTAACCTGATGTTTCTGGGCCACACAAATTCAAATCAATTTCAAATCAATTTATTTCGGCTATTTGCCCATATATAAACAAAACAACCAGCCAAACAAGGCAAAAGAGACAAAACAAACAACTAACAATGCAAAATAGAACAACAACAACCGGTACAGAAGAAAACCGTCACAACGTTAGGCAATCGACTCATGGTAGTAATTCAATGCTACCATAGCAACCTTAGCAAGGACAAAACAGAGGGCTCGGATTTTTGAGTAGGGTAGTAATATAGCTTTCAATACTCAAACAGTGTTCCAGCACATCTCTTAAGCGAAAGGACTGCAGTTAGGAACCTTGCGACCTGAAGGGTTCTATGGGGGTCCGTATCTTGCAGCATATAGGCTAGATGCGCCTCGACAGGCTTGTCTACTAGTTCCTGTAATTTTGAGTTAAATATACTGGTCCGAGCTGATCTGTACATGGTACAGCTGAACATTATGTGTTGGAGGGATTCAGTTGACTTATTGTCACAAACACACAAAACCGAGACCTGGCCCTTTGTAAATCTGTGTCTCAGCACATTTGATGGGAAAACATTGAACCTTGCTTTAATGAAGGCAAATCTGTGTGATGCCACTGAAAGGGAGGTTAAGTAAGCTGGAACCTAATAGATAGGAGTGATGCCAATATTCATCGGCGAACAGACTCCCCCACCCATCAATAGATTTTGATATAGCTCTACTTCTTCCAATCTCTGTTTAATGAGTCTTTTCGCCACGTACAACTCTAACTTGAGGAGATCAGATGGTAAGATCCCATAGGACAAAATTTTTCCGTGGATTTTGCTAATCCACTGATTTGCAAAACTGTCTCTCAGTAAACATTGGGGGCCACACAAAAAAAGTGAAATTGTTGCAGGGTTAGGGTCTGCTTGAGTTAAAGGCCGCTTCACACATTTGTATTACGGACTTGATAATTGTGAGGAGCTGTTTGCCTCAAAAGTCTGGCAGAGAAGTGGTCTCTTGTGCTCTAGGGCCAAGTGGCAGTTGCTCTTACACTTCGGAATAATAGACCAGCTGAATAACAGAGGTTATTTTCTGTGCTCTCTACTGTCCAAAATGGAGGGTTCCAGTCTCATATAACTCCAAAAAAAAGGTAAAGCACCCCTTTAAAAAAAGGTAAAGGTCCAGTCGCGAACGACTCTGGGGTTGCGGCGCTCATCTTGCTCTGTAGGCCAAGGGAGCCAGCGTTTGTCCGCAGACAGTTTTTCCTGGTCATGTGGTCAGCATGACTAAGCAGAGGCGGAGCAAGCCCAGGTGGTACCCAGGGCGGAATTTTTTTTGCCACCCCCCACCACTTTAATTTAAATTTTTTTTAAAAAAATTAAAAAGTGTCCCCCCCCTCTGATGGTGCCACTTTGCGAGGTGTGGGGGTTTTGTGTGTGTGTCTATTATCTCTTTTTTTTCAATAAAGTTAAAAAAAAATGTAAAAAAATAAAAATAAATAAAACTAAAAAGTGTCATCCCCCTCTAATTGTGCCACTTTGTGAGGTGTGGGGGTTTTGTGTGTGTGTGTGTATATCTTTTTTTCAATAAAGTTAAAATAAAAAAAATAAAAAATAAAAATAAAAATTAAAAATTAAAAATTAAAAATAAATAAAAAGTGTCACCCCCCTCTGATGGTGCCACTTTGTGAGGTGGGGGGGTTGTGTGTGTGTGTGTGTCTATTATCTCTTTTTTTCAATAAAGTTAAAATAAAAAATAATTATAATAAAATGATAAAAATTTAAAAAAAATAAAAAACATTAAAAAGTGTCACCCCCCCCCTCTGATGGTGCCACTTTGTGAGGTGTGGGGGGTTGTGTGTGTGTGTCTATTATCTCTTTTTTCAATGAAGTTAAAATTAAAAAAAAATATTTAAAAAAATTTAATTTTTTTTTAAAGTGTCACCCCCTCTGGGGTGGAACCCGGGGCGGCCCGCCCCCCCGTTGCTACGCCCCTGTGACTAAGCCGCTTCTGGTGAACTAGAGCAGCGCACGGAAACGCCGTTTACCTTCCCGCCGGAGTGGTACCTATTTATCTACTTGCACTTTGACATGCTTTCGAACTGCTAGGTTGGCAGGAGCAGGGACCGAGCAACGGGAGCTCACCCCATCGTGGGGATTCGAACCGCCGACCTTTTGATCTGCAAGCCCTAGGCTCTGTGGTTTAGACCACAGGTTTGAATTTAATCAGTGCCTCCTGATGTAGATATTGTTCTAGGAGGTTTAGTTTGGTCAGAACTTCTGTTTAATACATTACTTCTGGTAAATGAGCCATCATAGCTGCTAGAGGGCCGTGAAAATTTGTGTCCTTGGGCTTTTTAGACTCATCTCCCCATGTACTATCTGAAAACAAAGGGGCACACTGGTTCCAGCTCTCCTACCGCACTAATGGGAAAACAAAATGAATCTGACATTTGAAGAGTTTTGTAAATAAGCCATTTTATGAGCTTAAAAGGGGACATTTTGGGATTTACTGGAAAGTGGAACTTTAAAGTATTTACAGCCTATACTTCCACACTTTTATTGGATGCATGCTTTTAGTGGATCATAGAATTGTAGAGATGGAAGCGACTCTGAGGGTCACCTAGTCCAACCCCCTGCAATGCAGGAAACGTGGGGCTTGCACCCATGGCCCTGAGATTAAGAGCCTCACGCTCTACTGACTGAGCTATCACATGTTCAGGCCCAGAAAACTGTTATTCTCCAGTAACAAGAATTTTTGGCCTTGATTTGATCATCAAAAGAGAGAGGGATCAGGTATTGAAAAACAAGCTGTTTGTAAGCCTTCGGCATCTGCTTTCACCTTGAACAACATCCCTCCAACTCCTATCTTGACCTTTTGCTTCCTCCCACTTTTCATTACACATTAATGAAATGGATTTGCTAAATGCAGAAACTGTGCACAACCAGCTTGCTTGCTAGCACAGTCTGTTGGGCAGGTGCCCCTGCTACATTTAGACTGCTCTAAGTGATGTGTTGGTTTTGACTTCCATAGCCCAACCTTTCACTTACTCCTTCAATATCTACTATAGGATGATAAAGGTTTTAAGAAGTTCCCTTTTCAGTTTATATTCTGCCTTTCCACCCTTATCAGGGCTCTCTCAATATAGTCTCAAATACACATGAAACACACAGTATAAGATATAATACAATGCAGCACAGTATATTGAGGTTGCCCACCTTGTTTCACCACCTGAGGCAACATGGGAAGCTGCCCCCATCCTCCCCCCACCCCACCAAAGCCTTGCTTACCAGGGTCATGTGACTTTCAAGCTCCGGCAAGATCTCATGAGAGATGAGTGAGATCTTGTGGGAACCTGGAAGCCACTACCGCTCCTTCTCATTTTTCCAGCAGCAGGAGCAGGAGGGGGGCCTGCAGGAGAACCACCCCTTGGACTCCACTGCCCAAGATGGCTGCCTCAATCTGCCTTAAGGACGGGCCAGCCCTACAGTACATATAATTAAACAATAATGACAACAGCAGCAAATCCTTCAACATTTCTCCAATGAAAATAGGGAAACCCCATTCCATAATTTTACTATTTATACTCTGGGTGACTTCCAACATATAAAAACATAATAAAACATTAAACATTCAAAAAACTTCCTTATACAGGATTGTCTTCAGACAGTTCAGGGGTTGGATAACTCCATCCCCTCACACATTTCTCCAATGAAAATAGGGACATCCTAAGGAAAAGTGTGACATTCCGGGATCAAATTAAAAACCAGGACGGCTTCTCTAAATTAGGAATGTCCCTGAAAAATAGGGACACTTGGAGGGTCTGTGGCAGCCACTATCAAAACAGGAAATACACAAACATGCTTTAACAATCTTCAGATGTGTAGAATGACTTCTTCTTCTTCTTCTTTTTACTGCCCTATGAAATAGCTGAAAGGAGCCATCCCGGTCAGTCTCCTTAGGAGATGGAGTTCCAAAGACAGGATATAAAAACTGGCCCAGCCCTGCTTCTCGCTGCCTGCCAGTCCAGGGGAAGGGCCGCAGCTCACTGGTGGAGCACATCCTTGGCTCAAGGCATCATCCCCATCAGCTATGGAGAGGACTGGAGAAAACCCTGTTCAGACAACACCAAGTGAGATGGATCGGTGATCTGTCTCAGCAGAAAGCAGTTCATTACACAGAATGATAGCTTGTGACCTTGAAGCAGCTCACCTGCCATATATTGCCGCTTATTAGCTTCCCTGGTTTTTCCAGGTCGGCTCGGAGTAAGACCTCCCTCATCCATGACCTGATTGTGGATAAAGAGCCTGATCTGGCCTGCATCACTGAGACCTGGGTGGGTGCGCAGGGTGGAGTTGTGTCCACCTAGGTCACGGGTGTCAAACACAAGGCCCGCGGGCCGAATCCGGCCCGCCAGACCTCGTCATGTGGCCCGCCGCTGCGTGGCGCAAAGAGGCCGCCCGCCCGCTGGACAACTGCTGGAGGCCAGGGCGGAAGCGGACGGCGTTCGACGCCACGGCTATCGCGGTTGCTAAGGAGCCGCTGTTGCTATGGACGGGAGGGGGGAGGGAGGGAGCGTGCGCATGTGGAACTGTGCGCCTGCGCGCGCGGTCCGGAGTGCCCAGATGTAGCGGGAGGAGGCGCCACCGCCATCTTTGCCCGGAGAGCAGTGAGAGCTGATCGTGGTTGAGGCCCCCCCCCCGCCGGACCATCGGTCTCCAGCCGCCCCGCACAGCCCCTGCCGCCCTCGCCCGACGGATATGGACGACCGGGAGGACCTCGTCTACCAGGCCAAGTGCGCCGAGCAGGCCGAACGCTACGATGGTGCGCGAGGGGGGCGACGACGAATGCCGACCCTCTGGCCGGCGGAGGCGGAGAGGGACGGAAGGGAGGGAGGGAAGGAGAGACGGACGGACGGACGGACGGATGGACGGAGGCAGCAGGCCGGCCAGCCAGGAAGCCAGAACAGGGCTGCGGCGGTGGCGACCAAGGGCCAGCGGAGGGAGGGAGGGGCGGGCGGCTGCCTCGCTGGCTGGCGGAGGGGAGCGCCGGGCACAAAATGGCAGTGCAGGCCGGCAAGACAGGGCGGGCGGGGAGGCGGCGGCGGCGACAGAGGGAGAAGCGGCGGGGCGTGGGGGGCGCACACAAAATGGCTGCTGCGCGCGACAGGCACTGAAGACGTGGGCGGGCGGCGTGAGGGTCTCCTGGGTGGGGAGGGGGGCTGCCGGGGAGGACAAAAGCCCCACGTTGGGCCTGGGTGGCTCCCGGAGGTCTCGGCGGCGCAGAGGGGCGTGGCGGGCGGAGGCGGAGAGCCAGCCGGAGGGCGACGCGGCTCCTTGTTCCGGGCGGGCAAAGGGGCTCCCTCTCTTACTTCCACCCATTTCCCCGGTTCCCGCAGCCCCCGAACGCCTGGCGGGGTGTGTGTGTGTGTGTGTGTGTTCACTGTCAGTTTTGCGCACCGCACTGGGGACGGGCTCCCGAGGTGGGGCTTTTGTTGCCCCAAGCTGGTTAGTTGAAGCGAGCACTCCCCCCACTCCAACATATTCCCTTGGACAAACCGGCAGAATTGTTGGGTATTCACCAGCCTCTTTTCCTCTCCTGGGGCTAAGCCTCGTTGAAAGCAGAGGGGCCGGCTTCTAGAATACCACCGCCCGTTATTGGGCACGGGGAACAACCATTCTGACACTCGCAGGAAGATAATCTGGTGGGGTGGATACTGGGAAGTACCATGCTTGCTCAGCTGCCATCACTGTCCCTTGCTGGGGAACTGAAGATGTTAATAAATAATAATAAAGAGTGGACACATAGTCCTACAGATACAACCGGCCCTTTGAGGGTGACCAAACTGCTGATGCGGCCCCCGATGAATTTGAGTTTGACACCCCTGACCTAGGTCCTCGGTGCAGCGTCAACCCAGACTTGAGGGTTGGGGAGAGGAGCTGCTGTCAAATAGAGATTCCATCTTGTGGGAGATTGCAGTCAAATGCAACTAGCAAGCAGAAGGGGTAAAGGAACACAGAGTTGTATTGCTAGATAGACTCAGCTATAATAATAATAATAATAATTTATTATTTGTACCCCGCCCATCTGGCTGGGTCTCCCCACCTAATCTGGGCGGCTTCCAGCAAATATTAAAATACATTCAACTGTCACAGATTAATAACTTCCCTAAACAGGGCTGCTTTCAGGTATTTTCTAAATGTCATGTAGCTGTTTATCTCTTTGACCTCTGATGGGAGGGCGTTCCACAGGGCGGGTGCCACTACCGAGAAGGTCCTCTGCCTGGTTCCCTGTATCTTTGCTTCTTGCAGTGAGGGAACCGCCAGAAGGCCCTCGGCGCTGGATCTCAGTGTCCAGGCTGAATGGTGGGGGTGGAGACACTCCTTCAGGTATACAGGACCGAGACCATTTAGGACTTTAAAGGTCAGCACCAACACTTTGAATTGTGCTCAGAAACGTATTGGGAGCCAATGTAGATCTCTCAGGACCAGTGTTATATGGTCCCGGCGGCCACTCCCAGTCACCAGTCTAGCTGCCGCATTCTGGATTAATTGCAGATTCCAGATCATCGTCAAAGGTAGCCCCACGTAGAGCACATTGCAGTACTCCAAGCAGGAGATAACTAGAGCATGCACCACTCTGGCGAGACAGTCTGCGGGCAGGTAGGGTCTCAGCCTGCGTACCAGATGGAGCTGGTAGACAGCCACCCTGGACACAGAATTAACCTGCGCTTCCATGGACAGCTGTGAGTCCAAAATGACTCCCAGGCTGCGCACCTGGTCCTTCAGGGACACAGTTACCCCATTCAGGACCAGGGAATCCCCCACACCCGCCTGCCCCCTGTCCCCCAAAAACAGTACTCCTGTCTTGTCAGGATTCAACCTCAATCTGTTAACCACCATCCATCCTCCAACCGCCTCCAGGGGCCTCACACAGGACATTCACCGCCTTCATTGGTTCTGATTTAAAAGAGAGGTAGAGCTGGGTGTCATCTGCATACTGATGAACACCCAGTCCAAACCCCCTGATGATCTCTCCTTCATATAGGTATTAAAAAGCATGGGGGAGAGGACAGAACCCTGAGGCACCCCACAAGTGAGAGCCCAGAGGTCTGAACACTCATCCCCCAACACCACTTTCTGAACACGGCCCAGGAGGAAGGAGCGGAACCACTGTATAACAGTGCCCCCAGCTCCCAGCCCCTCTAGGCGGTCCAGAAGGATGTTATGGTCAATGGTGTCAAAAGCTGCTGAGAGATCCAGCAGAACTAGGAAACAGCTCTCACCTTTGTCCCTAGCCCACCGGAGATAATCGACCAGCGCAACCAAGGCAGTTTCAGTCCCATGATGAGGCCTGAATCCCAACTGGAAGGGATCCAAATGGTCCACATCCTCCAGGCGTGCTTGGAGTTGTTCAGCAACCACCCGCTCAATCTCCTTGACCAAGAATGGTAGATTTGAGACTGGGCGATAGTTGGCCATATTGGCCGGGTGTAAAGATGTTTTTTTAAGAAGCGGTTTAATGACTGCTTCTTTCAGTGGGTCTGGGAAGACTCCCTCACAGAGGGAAGCATTCACCACCCCGCGGAGCCATCGCCCAGCCCTTCCCGGCTCGCTTTTATTAGCCAGGATGGGCAAGGATCAAGAGACAGGTGGTCAGTTTGTCCACATCCTCGGAGGTAACAGATTGGAATTGATCCCATTGAAACATGACTAGACAGGGCTCTAGCACTCTCCCACCCCGGCTCTGCTCCCACGGTGGAATCTACCTCCTTCTGAATCTGAGCGACTTTATCTGCAAAAAACTTTGCAAAAGCATTGCAGGAGATCTTGGGGTCCCTATCAGACCCCGGTGACGAAGGTGGTTCTGATAGATTGCGAACCACCTGGAAGAGTCTCCTGCTGCTGTTTTCTGCAGATGCAATAGAAACGGTGAAGAAGGTCCTCTTCACCGTCGCCATTGCCACTTGGTAGGCTTGAAGGTGAGCTCTAGCCAGTGTCCAGTCTGATTCAAAATGAGTTTTCCGCCACCAGCGCTCTAGCTGTCTCAGCGACTGTTTCATTGCCCTCAGCTCCGGGGAAAACCACGGGGCTGTCCGGGCTCCATGGAATCAGAGAGAGTGCTTCGGAGCCAGACAGTCAATAGCCCTGGTTAACTCCACATTCCAGCGGGCCACCAGGGAATCAGCTGAAAGGCCACCAGCATGGGATAAAACATCCCCTACCACTCTCTGGAAGACAATTGGATCCATTAAGTAGCAGGGGCAGACCATCCAAATCGGTCCCACCTCCCTGCAGCGGGGAAGGGTCGCGGAGAAGTCCAGTTGCACCAGGAAGTGATCTGACCATGGCACTTCTTTTGTTTCGCTTTTACTTAGTGTCAGATCACCAACATCCATAGAGGTAAACACCAGGTCTAAGGCATGTCCACGACTATGAGTTGGGCCAAACTTAATCAGGGACAGCCCCATGGAGGCCATGCTTTCCACGAAGTCCCAAGCGGCCCCTTGTAAGGTCGTGTCGGCATGGGTGTTAAAATCCCCTAAGACAACCAAACTAGGTGTCTCCAGGAGAATATCTGCCACGACCTGAAGCAGTTCGGGCAGGGAATCCTTGGTGCAGCGGGGAGGTTGGTACACCAAAAGGAATCCTGTACTGACCCTATTGCCCAACTTCCAGAATATGTACTCAGAAAACTGGGTCTTTCCAATAGGACGCCTGATGCAAACTAATGACTTCCTAAAAATCACTGCAACCCCTCCCCCCACCCATATGACCTGTGTTGCTGTGCGTAAGAGAAACCTGGTGGACAAGCAGCAGCAAGGACTGGCCCATCTGCTTCATCCAACCAAGTCTCTGTCATACATGCCAGGTCAAATCCTCCATCCACAATCAGGTTGTGGATGGCAGTGGTTTTGTTCATCATTGACCTGGCATTACACAGCAACACTTTCAGGTCATGTGGTTATTCCTTGTTGATTCCACTATCCATCCGGTCAAGACCAGACCCGGAGGCAGGGATAGTCCTCAAACAGCGACTAAGCCTGCCTCCTAGGTCATGCCCTCTCTCCTCTGGAGCAGGGGTGCCGGGTATATGGGGTGCAAGGGGTGCAAGCCCCCCATATTTCAGGGCAATATGTTGGTGACCCCATATCGAGAGGGCCACCACCCACCACTCCCTGCTGCCACCGGGCGCCCTCCATGTGCCCCAGCCCCAGTCTCTGCTCAGCAGCCGGAGTTGGGCGGAATCTGCAAAGAGCGAGGGCAATCTTTGCTCATCCCAGCCTCTGCCTGGGAGCCCAGGAGCTGGGCGGGGGCTGGAATGAGCAGGCGTGTCATGTGACTACACCCCCTCAATGTGGGGGGCAAGTCAGCACCCCTGCTCTGGAGAGGGGGGAAGTGAAACCTTTCCCCTTCCTCCCTTCCTCCTGGCATCACGTAATCCTTCAAGGTGGACCTATGTAACCTTGCTCCCAAGCTTAGAGCATGAGAGGTCTGTGGAGCAGCAACAGGAGAGTGGGTCTTTTCTGCAGGGGCTCCCTGATTGCTGATCTGGCACCTTTGTTACATAGTTACAATGATTGCGCACTTCCCCTCATCTTTGCTCAGGGGGGCACAGAATTGCAAAGGGTTCCAGTCGCTCACCCAGGGTTGTGTCTCCAATGAGAAGAGGAGGCTGTAGTGTCTTTACCATATATGATTTAATTGCACATATTTGCACCTGAGTTTAGATAAAGGGGGTGCAGATCTCTTTGCATTGACATCTAAAGCAGCGTTTCCCAACCGGTGTGCCGCGGCACACTAGTGTGCCGCGAGACACCGGCTGATGTGCCGCGGAAAAAGGGACCTGCAGCCCAGGGCTGCACAGGACCGTGGCAGCGGCGCTGCTGGAGCCCGGCGGCGAAGCAGAAGCCAGGGCGGCGCTGCTCCCTTGGCTGCTGCAGCAGCAGCAACAGCAGCCTCGCGCGAGAATCCCGACCGGAAGCCTCGCGCGCGCCGCGCTACAGCTGATCCCAGAGGTAACTCTGGGTCAGGAGACCCGGCGCAGCCGGGTGGGGGAGGAGCGGTGTGCCGCGAGATTTTTTCATTGCTTCAAGTGTGCCGTTGCCTAGATTAGGTTGGGAAACACTGATCTAAAGAGCAGATTATTCTTCACAGCAGCCCATCATTGCAAACAGAGCCCCATCCCTTCTGCTGCCCTCCAGCCCGTCTGGTGTTCTCCCCAACTCCTCGTCCTTCCTCCCAGAAACAGTGGCTTCCTGGTCCCAGACAACCGCTCTCACCAATATTGTAGCACATTGCTAATTCTGCCCTCTGCAATGCAGGAATCTCAACTAGATCATACATGACAGGTGATCTGCAAAGCTCTTCCTGTCAAAACTGGCACATGGCTCTACTGTTGTGATGCTCTCTCCACTTCCTCACATTTTAGCAATAACCAGCCCTGTTCCTTTGAGAGTCGTAACTGTAATGAGGACGAAAGTAGACAAATCATCCCTCCTGGGCATCCTCAGTTTAGGAGGACATTCATTTAGATTTGACCCCACCTTTAAAAGTTGTTTTGTGGACCATCTTTAGCCTCCCACTACTATCTGCTGAGTGGGTGTCCCTGCGACCTGCGCCCCTCATGTCCCGTCCCATCTGAGAGACATTGCTTTCACTTTCTACAATCTGGAGCTGAGAGGTTTTACTGAGATGGTGCGACAAAGATAACTGCCAAAAGGGACTATAGTGAGGTCCCTCTTATTTCTTCCTTTGCCAATATCTTTCCTCGCACAAACATTTACTTTATAGGTTATCACTTTCTGAGCCCATCTGTGTGAAATTCTTTTGAAAGATAGAGGGTGACCAACTCTAGGTCAGGGCGTTATTTCTACTGATCTAGAAGATGTCATTGCAACCCTGCTAGAGGCTCTGGGGAGTCCATTCCCTGGAGCACCCGGTTACTTTGGTATTTCTGTGGATGCCACTGCTGTTGAATTTTTTTTTTAAATGTGAATGGTCTGTGCACAGACTCATCTTTTTCTCTCATACTTTGCTGTGCTGAGAGTCAAGATCCAGGTCTTTCTCTCTCTTTGGTTGCCTGCCATTTGACTGGGCCTGTTCCATGCGCTCAGTGACAGTGATCCCTTTCTCCCTCCTGCCCCCTGCTAGCTGTTTGCTGCAGCTGCTCATCCCCCCCCTCAAATGATGCCCCCTCTCCACCGCTCTTGGCGCCTCTCAGGGCTCCCTGTTCCATTTCCATAGGAACAAAAGAATTGCCTCCTGGATCAGGCCAATGGCCCACCTGGTCCAACATCCTCTACTCACAGTGGCCAACCAGATGCTTGTGGAAACCAGCAAACAAAACATGAGCACAAAAGCAGCACTCCCCTCCCAGGGTTTCCAGCACCTGGTGTTCAGAATCATTGCTGCCTCCAGCTGTGATGGCAGAACAGAGCCATCTTGGCTAGGAGCCATCAATTGCCCTCCTCTCCACGAATTTGTCTAGTCTTCTTCTAAAGCCATCCAAGTTGGTGGCCATCACTGTCTCCTGTGTGGGAATGTTTTGGAACGTGGATGGAGATTTATAATTTAATATATCTCATCCTAACTTGTGCTAACAAGTTCAACTAGCAGAGTACATTCCCTTTTTAAATACACACAGCGGAAGTTGCTTTGATTCGCTAGAATCAGCTTAATCTAGTTTCCTGGTTTGTCACTATATTTCCCCTTAGTCCCTCTTAAATAAGACACAACACTCGTCTTCTATAAAAAGGTATAAAATGTTTACTCACATATATGCAGCTCAAGACAAATCCCAAAGAAGGCAGGCTTGTTCTTAGTAAAGATATTTACAATTAGAATCTCCCCATTGTGGGAGAGAAATCTACTAGGCCCCAGTTGGCTGGAAGCCAACTGAGCATCCTCCTCGCAGTTCGAGTGAAAGAGTGGAATGGAATGGCTGCTGACCTGTAGGTTCTTTGTTCTTACCTTCCCAGGTGAAGCCACTCCCATATCAAGTTGCAAGAGGAAATTGTCTCAATCCATGTGACCAGGAAGTTGTGGCTGGAGGACTGAGGCAATCTCCACTATCTGCTCTAGCATTGTTGTACTTGACTGCTCTAGTGTTTACATCCCACAAACCCCTTCTCAGGCAAATACAACATACAAAACATAAACAACTTTATTCAACCACCCAGAGTCCCAGCTTGACACGTAGATTCTGGAAACTCTCTTTTGGCAAGGGTTTTGTCAAGATGTCGGCAGTCATCTCTTTGGTGCAGCAATAAGACAGTTCCACAAGTTCATCTTGCACCATCTGGCGTATGTAGTGGTACCTGACCCCAATGTGTTTGGTTCTGGCTAGGAACTTTTCACTCTGCGTCAGCTTCAGGCAACTTTGATTGTCCTCTAGCAGGCTGACAGGTTCCCTTCTCACCAGTCCAAAGTCTTTGATGAGTTCATCAAGCCATGCAATTTCTCTGCATGCTTCTGCAGCAGCAACATATTCAGACTCTGTTGAAGACAAAGCTACACAACTCTGTTTATAACTTCCCCACACAACAGGTCCACCCCCAAACATAAAAACATGACCACTTGTGGATTTATAGTCAGCATTATCCCCGGCCCAATCTGCATCAGTGTACCCAACCAACTTAGGGTCTCTGACAGCTGGTAACTTTAATTTACAATTTATTGTACCTTTCAGGTATCTAACCACCCTTTTCAGCCCCGCTAAATCATGCTCAGTGGGAGAATTCACTTTTCTGCTTAGAATCCCCACAGCATTAGCTAAGTCAGGTCTACATGTGGTAACTAAATACAAAAGTTTACCAATTACCGACCTATATTGACTGTTATCTGGCAACAGCTTCGAATCCTGCTGATTCTTCAAGAAGTCTGTAGCCATGGGCGTTGCCACCGGGTGTGCGTCTTGCATCTGCAAATACTCAATCAGTTCATGAATCTTTTGCTTCTGGTTGAGAAGAAATGAGCCGTCTTCTTCTTTTTCCACTTGGATTCCTAGGTAGTACCTGACATCTCCAAGCTCTTTTACTTGTACCTCCTTGCTGAGGTGTTTTACTATTTGTGTATAGTCTCTATTATTTGCAGTAGCAATAATCAAGTCATCTACAAAAGCCAATATGTATGAATATTGTCCATTACTTGACTTGGTGTACAAGCACTTGTCTGCATTTCCTTGCTTGTACCCTAGTTGCACAAGCATATTGTGCAATTTCTGATTCCAGGCTCTAGCCGCTTGTTTAAGCCCATAGAGTCCCTTCTGGAGTCGGCATACTAGATGTGCCTCATTTGGTTTTGTGAAACCTTTAGGTTGTTTCATGTAAATTTCTTCTGAAATTCTCCCATGTAAAAACGCAGTGCAAATGTCAATGTGCTTCACGTTCAATTGTTTAGAGGCTGCAATGCTCAAAAGCATTCGGAGGGTACTATATCTCACGGTTGGTGCGAAAACTTCGTCGTAATCTTCACCAAAACGTTGTGAAAAACCTTGTGCTACTAGCCTTGCTTTGTAGCGTTCCACTTCCCCTTCTGAACCCTTTTTAACCTTGAACACCCACTTGCACCCAATGGCCTTCTTACCAGGAGGGAGCTCTGTCAGGGTCCACGTCTGGTTCTGATGCAGTGCATCCATCTCCTCCTGAGCGGCCTTCTTCCAGAGACTGGCTTCCGCAGATGGCATCTTCTCAATCTCTTCCCATGTGGAAGGTTCCTGTGGAGACACCGACCCTGCAAGGTAGGACAGTCGTACCGGCGGGACACCTCTGTTGGTTCTGGATGAGCGTCTGACCTCTGGTTCTGGTTCCTGAACCGCATCAGCTTCCTCACTCCCTTCCAACGGTGGCATGTCCTCATCTGTGTCCTCCTCTTCGTCTCTGGAGCCGCCAGGGGTCTGGTCATCTGCGTCTTCTGGTGCGTCGCCTGTAGGGGGTGCTATGACACTAGAAGGCAGATTAGTACCATGTGGGGTTTCAGAAGGAAAGTTTATGAGTTCTTGAGTCCATTCTGACTCCTTGGAGCAGCCAATAACAGTGTTCTTTGTGTCTGCTTTTGCATGTTCATCAAAATAAATTGCATGATGCGCACTCACTTTGCCTGTCTGTAAGTCCATTACTCTGTATCCTTTGCCTCCAGCAGCATATCCGACTAAGATACCTGCTTGTGCTCTGGAGTCAAGCTTGTGCCTCTGTTCCTTGGGCACGTGGTAGTAACATATACTGCCAAATACACGTATGTGCGACAGACTAGGTACCTTTCCATGCCAAAGTTCAAATGGTGTGCGCTGTGTTGCCTTTGTTGGCAACCTGTTCTGGAGATAGACAGCCGTGTAAGCAGCATCTCCCCACATCTTCCTAGGCAGGGACGCTTCCTTAAGCATACACCTTGTCATTTCCATAATGGATCTGAACTTCCTTTCAGCTATGGAATTCTGTTGTGGCGTGTAAGGAACTGTGGTTACATGTGTAATTCCTTCCTTTGCCATAAGGGCTTTCATCTCATGTGAGCAGTATTCTCCTCCATTGTCAGAAACTAAGACACCTGGAGCTCTTTGGAATTTGTTCCTAACCATGGCAATGTAATTCTTGAACATCTCTACTGTCTCACTTTTATCTTTGATGAAATATGCCACACAATATCTCGAAAAATCATCAAGAAAAATCAAAATATATTTGTTGTGTCCAAGTGATGGAACACTGAATGGCCCACACAAATCTGAATGCATGATATCCAGAACTTTAGTACTCCTTTGTTCTGTGCAACGTGTAAAAGAAGGTTTTACTGCCTTTTCAGTAACACAAGTTATGCATTTTGTTGGAGCCTGGTTGCTGCTCCCTTTTACCTGCAAACCTGTGACAAGATCACTTCCCTGTAGACTCTTAATGATGGTGGTATCTCTGTGTGCAAGTCTTCTATGCCACAGCGTCAAATCTGCTTCATCCTTCTGGCTGGAACGTGCCACTTTCGCAGACTGATTTTCTGAAAGATCAACCTCATAAACACCATTTATTAATTTTGCTTCAATGTACACTTCACCATCTTTAGTTACACTGCATTGTCCATTCTCAAATGTGATCTTGAAACCTTTCTTGTCCAAAGTAGAGACACTGAGTAAATTGCAGCTCAGTTCTGGCACATACACAACATTGGACATTCTAGTCCTAAAAGATTCATTGTTTACATTGAATTCCAAATGCATTGAACCTTCACCTTTGGACTTTAAAATATTTCCATCTGCAATCTCAATTTCAGTCTCTTTATAATTTAATTCATTAAAACAGTCCTTTTTAAAACTATAGTGGCTGCTGCATCCAGAATCAATAATCCACTTATTATGCACATTTTCATAATTTCTCACAGCTAAGCTCCTTTCTTGTAATAGCATGTTGCGTTCAAGCTTTCCTCTTCTTTCTCCCTTTTGCTGGGAAACATCAGAATCCTTTGCTTTAGCCTTTGGATTCCTGCAATGCTTTGCCATGTGGCCGCTTTTCAGGCATTTAAAACACACAATTTCTCTGGATTTTGTAAATTGCTTTGAAACAAAATTACAATCCTTTCTCCTAGGGTTGCTTTCTGGAGAATCAAATCTCTTTCTGCATTCCTCTCTTAATTCACTAGTCAGTTCCTTAAAAGTTAGATTCTCTTTATGATCCATCAAACTAACAAATGCATCAAAATGTGGCCCTAATGAGGCTAACAGAAATGATACCTTTGTTACTTCATCAAAAGATTGTGGAGTAAGTTCAAGCTTTTGAATAATTTCTGTGAATTTATCAATATGCTCTGTGAATTCTTCTTTTGAATTCATTCTCAGTCTAGTTAATTTGCCCATCAATGTTCTGTAGGAGTTCTTTGTAGATTCTCCATACATGCGCTCAATATCTTTTAGGATCTGAGATGCATCATCTTTGCTATTTATTAACGATAGATGCTTATTGCGAAGTCCTCTCAAAATTATGTGCTTGGCCTCGCTGTTCTGCCTTTTCCAGACTTTAATCTTGGCTAAGGCTTCATTACTTGAACCTTGGGGCTTTGGTTTCTCTATAGCATCCAAAATATCCTTTGATTCTAAATATGCTATTAAGCGCATTTTCCAGTACACAAAATTGTCCTCATCTAGCAGCATTAATCCTGGCTCTGCTTCACTATAAAAACTGGCACTAGCCATCTTAAAATCCAAAATTTGAAAAAAAATTCAAAATTCAAAATTTTGTCAAAATTCAAAATCAAAATCTCAAAATTCTCAAAATGCAAAAAGCAAAAGCCTCAAAATAAATCTTCACTGCCTTTGGGTCTTTTGTGAGCTCTGAGGGAGGGGAGGGGTAGCTTAATCCCCCTTTCTCTAAACAATAGGACAAAGGACCATGCGGTCTGACCAGGAAATGCAATCAGAAAAATCTCTCTCAACTCAAAAATGCAATCCAACGCAATCCTTCAAAAATACACAAAATACGTAGCGCTGGGCATACATAACCCTTTGTGGGAATGTTTTGGAACGTGGATGGAGATTTATAATTTAATATATCTCATCCTAACTTGTGCTAACAAGTTCAACTAGCAGAGTACATTCCCTTTTTAAATACACACAGCGGAAGTTGCTTTGATTCGCTAGAATCAGCTTAATCTAGTTTCCTGGTTTGTCACTATATTTCCCCTTAGTCCCTCTTAAATAAGACACAGCACACGTCTTCTATAAAAAGGTATAAAATGTTTACTCACATATATGCAGCTCAAGACAAATCCCAAAGAAGGCAGGCTTGTTCTTAGTAAAGATATTTACAATTAGAATCTCCCCATTGTGGGAGAGAAATCTACTAGGCCCCAGTTGGCTGGAAGCCAACTGAGCATCCTCCTCGCAGTTCGAGTGAAAGAGTGGAATGGAATGGCTGCTGACCTGTAGGTTCTTTGTTCTTACCTTCCCAGGTGAAGCCACTCCCATATCAAGTTGCAAGAGGAAATTGTCTCAATCCATGTGACCAGGAAGTTGTGGCTGGAGGACTGAGGCAATCTCCACTATCTGCTCTAGCATTGTTGTACTTGACTGCTCTAGTGTTTACATCCCACATCCTGAAGGATGGAGTTTCACAGTTTAACTCTGCACAATGTGGAGAACTTCATACCCTCCAACATTCCTCAGATGAAAATAGGAACATTTCTCACTCCCCCCAACTGACCCTCCTTGAACCCCTTTTTCCCCCTCCCCATAGAGCATCTTCTATCAGAAGAGGGGCAAGGGCCACCACCACAGCACCAACAGGACCCAGCACATATGCCTTCCACCGCCTGAGGAAACCCCTTAATCCCAATTTTATTTTATTCTTTGGTGAATTTACAAAAAGAAAAAACACACCCAATAAATAAATGTTAGAAAGGGGCAAGATTAGATGTGGATACACATAGTTTAGACGTGGATACACAGAGCTCCTCCATTCTTCCTACCCAGGGCGGCCACATGCTCCCCACTCTGCTGCCCTTACTACAGGGCAATTGCATCTTATGCACCATTCTTTTCTTTTTTTTGCCAAATCATTTTTATTAAAATTTTCAATACAACAAAATCACATTGAAATATTCCAAATTACATTCCAAATTATTTATCCAATTATCAATAATAATAAAAAAGAAAAGTTCAAATTCTGCCAAATTATTATTTAAATTTATTTAGTAGTTTCCCATGCTTCAAACTCCGGAGGTATCTAATCAACTATTGTCCATTGCTTTTTACCCTTCCAGCCTTTTCTTTTCACAGCCTCTGATGTATTCCAGCAAGCAAGATAAATCAAAACAAACAACGTCTCTGTGTGGATTTAAGTCCATATTTCATCACCATACGATCGCCTTGCCCCTTGATACTCTGATTCCAAAAGTCTAATCACGGACAGTCGCCATCTTCATTCAGTCCCGATAACATCCAAACCTCTTTTTCCACAGCTGTTGTTCACCCGTCTGCTTTTCACTTGTACCTTTCCAGGAGGGTTTGCCAATTATATTAAAAGTTCGTATATTGTAGGGTTTTTTTTTAAGGCTTGCCTCTCCCTATGGTGCCGTGTTGTGCAGCCCGGGTTTCCCTTTCAAGATGGCACGGCTTTTTTTTGAACTGCGTCATTTCTAGGAAACCGTCCAAATTCGTCAAATTAAGATCAGTCAGTGTCCAAGGGGTTCTCTCTTTGCCAAAATCAACATGTAGAGGCACTTTTTATCCTCTTCCAAGTATTAACGATGTAGCTCATTATCACTTAGGGACAGCGCAATTAAATATTATTTTCGTTCCACACAGTTTATATTTATAATATCAAATCTTCTCAACTGAAATCAAACTAGCAGTCTTTCAAATCTCACTTGTTATACATAGTGAAATTGGTTCTTCTGGGGGGAGGGTTTGCCCATTATTATAAAATAGTAAAGCTAAGTACAATCACAGAGTCCGAGGCTCCCCCCCCTTTCCGTCCCGCTTCCACATACCAATACAATGATAAAGCCTTCTTTCTTTTCTTTTTCTTCTTAGCTGTTCAGTGGCTGAGTTTTTAGCAAAATGCTTTTTCCTCCTTTGTTTGAAGCATGCCCAAGACTTCTCACTAATTTATATTTTAAAGCATTGGGACTCATGCACGGACGGGGTGGCATCCAGGAGTTCCTCCCCCCACGGGTGCTATCCGCCCAGCCCCCCCACTCCTTCCCCCAGGGTCGGAGCAGGTTTAGGGGCATCTGCGGGCGAGGCAGTCTTTCCCACACTCCTGGGAAAGCGCATCTTATGCACCATTCAGCCAAATGCGATTGAAGGCTGCTGAAATTCTGCATGATAAATGCAAGCAAAGCACCTCAGCAACACAACCCTTATTTATTTAAGTCTATCTGTCTAGTGGTCATTCCCATTCACCGACACACAATGGTTCCCATCTTTTAGCCCATTCAGTGAAACCCAATTAATGTGTACAGAACTACTTTCTATCACTAACTTTCTGTGGTGTTTTTTAAAGGTGTGTTTACAGGTCAAGGTCCGAAACTGCTCTTTGCTTCATCATAATGTATGAGTTAGGGACTATAGTTTCCACATTCTTTTGCTTAGTTTGGAGCTATGGGCTCAAAGTGCCTGAAGACTTCCAGTTTAGTTTATTTTTAATTTTTTTTTAGTTTCCAACAAAATAAGAACAGCCAGATGAATAGAGGGGAAAATCAATAAATGCACTGTGTCATTAATATTTAGAAGGGTAAAAAGGTAAAGGGACCCCTGACCATTAGGTCCAGTCGTGACCGACTCTGGGGTCGCGCGCTCCTCTCGCATTATTGGCCAAGGGAGCCGGCGTACAGCTTCCAGATCATGTGGCCAGCATGACAAAGCTGTCTGGCGAACCAGAGCAGCACACAGAAACGCCGTTTACCTTCCCGCTGCAGCGGTACCTATTTATCTACTTGCACTTTGACGTGCTTTCAAACTGCTAGGTGGGCAGGAGCAGGGACCGAAGAACGGGAGCTCACCCCATCGCAGGGATTTGAACCACCGACCTTCTGATCAGCAAGCCCTAGGCTCTGTGGTTTAACCCACAGCACCACCCGTGTCTCCTATTTAGAAGGGTACATCTATTTATTTGTTCAAAATATTTATATGCCACTTTTCTTAAATGTTCTTGACATGATATGATCAATGTCCCTGTTAATCTCAGAGTTAACAGCTATAAACAACTCTTTTTAGATGGCATTAGCACTGAAAAATGATTATTCAATTATCAGTAATTGCTAAAGGGCACTTCTTGAATGAGGCACATTTGAAGAATAGTCATACATATGTGGTCTGAAATGATTGCCTAACCTCCCATAATGAAATGTGTAGAATTTGAAGATTTAGACTGTACTTTCATGTTTGGAGAACATTTTTAAAGTAACTGAATGATCAATTAATTTTAAGCATGTCAGCAGGGTTAGATTTTCTGAACAGTGTGGTGTAGTGGTTAAGAGCAGTAGACTCGTAATCTGGGGAACCGGGTTCGCGTCTCCACTCCTCCACATGCAGCTGATGGGTGACCTTGGGCTAGTCACACTTCTCTGAAGTCTCTCAGCCCCACTCACCTCACAGAGTGTTGTGGGGGAGGAAGGGAAAGGAGAATGTGAGCCGCTTTGAGACTCCTTCAGGTAGTGATAAAGCAGGATATCAAATCCAAACTCTTCTTCTTTATACTATAAGAAAGTTTGGGATTTTGAACACACTAAGATAAATCTCTCGGCTCCTGTGGCTAGATATTTAAAACAATCATTTACTTGTGATGACAGGACTTCTGGTTAAGCGCCGGAGCGGTCGGTTGGGGGTAATCTCAGCTGCGAGATCCCTGGCACGGCAAGGGGGAGGGGAACCTGCAACCGTGCTGCGGACCCCGTGAAGAACCCCAGGAAGAGCGTCCTGGGGGCATGGCGATCCGGCGGGGGCTCTCTATGTCTCCCCTGCTCCCCGGTAAGCTCTAATAAGAGCTGCCGAGAGATAGCAGGGTTGAAACAGAGCCCTGTGGACCCAGTGACTGCCTTTGCCGTGCAAAGCTGCAACTGTCGACTGCCTTGAGCACTTAATTTCTCCGCAAAATAAGGATTGGAAACATCAGAATTGTGAGTAAAAAGACAATTTGGATTTAATTAGAAGAAGCAAGGGATTTAAAACACGGAGGTCGGTCCCTTGCTGTTGAAACAGAAGGAAGCAGTTGGACATTGTAACCAAGGCTGCTGTCAAAAGTGAAAGTTAAGAAGGAAACTTCTGTAACGGTTTTTGGGAGGAAATAATTGTTACAATATTGATTGGAAAAAAGTTACCCTTTTTTCCGAGGTCTTGGAAAATTTAGCAAGAAACGTACAATATGGATTTTGGATTACAATATAACGGATTATTTTAACTGCAAAGTTGTTTTTCGACCTTGAAAATGGCAAAAGGGAAGCGGGCTGACTTCCTGAGGAAAGTACTAGACATGCTGTGTGAAATGCAACAGTCTGTCAGAGCTATAAATTTGGCTTTGGACAACTTTTGAGAAAAAGGAAAACAAAGTGCCAGTTTCAGAGAAAACAGTGCTGGTGGAAAGTTTCAAAGGGAAAAATCCTACCACAAGGGACTTACAACAAAAAACAGAAAGGATAGGACTGATATCTGATTCAAAAGGACTGTCTTGCAGAGAGGTGGCCACAGAGGACATAGAGGATGGATCTTCCAAGGAGGAGGAAAAGATGGACAGGAAAATGCAAAAGAAGGAAAAAGTTGTGCAAATACCAGGATTTGATCTGAATAAGGATGAACTTATGAAGGACACCACATTGCAGAGCAAGAAAAGAGAATGCCATACGGTTTTGATTGACTGTTGGGCCTGGACTGTTGTGAAGGTTGGGGTGGGATGAAAAGGACACATTTGAATTTGGTTGTCTTTCTGGTTTGAAGGTTTATGATGTTCGGATCTGGATACTGGCGTAAATGATTATATGTTTAAAAATTAGAAGTTTATTAGTGGGATATATAGCTAAAAATTTCGAGACCAGAGGGAGGTAAGGGTGCAAAAAGTAGAAAACTAGGAGTTTTAAATTAGGTTGGAGTAAGGGAATTTGATAAGGCTGGAGGGAAGGATCAGAAGCACCAAGATGCTGAGGTTTGGAAAAAGGAGTTGTTTAAGTAAAATTATATTTGTCTTTTAGGATATTATGAAGTTTAGGAGTTTGGAAAACTGATACCGAGGATAGATAATGAATTCAACAGAGGGGGACTTGAGGAAGTCAACTGACATATGAAATTGAGGAATGAAGGAATGCCTGGCCCACAGAATTGGGCCAGGCCCAAGCGATAATCCCTATGCCAGACGCCATTTCCATATATCATCCTCCTTGTAGCCAGAAAAGTAAACCAGTTCATATATAGTTCTTAATCATTCCATGCCCTCCCTTTCTGCAATCCATCCCCATTGCTTTTCTTGCCCCATTGGATCCTGCCATTCATTTCTCTGCAATTTGACCTTCTTCTTGCTTTTCTTTATTCGGGTCCATCCTGCTGCGTGCGTCAAAGTTCTTTCTTTTTGAAGTCTCCTGATTAATTTTCCCTTCTTCTTTGCAAGTCCGCTTATTTTCTCCTTTTTCTTGTGTTTCTTTTCAGCTGTTGTAGCATTTTTATTCCCGAGTCCAACCGTCTTGTTCTTTCTCTTATGATTTTTGCGTTTCTTTTCTTCGGATCCAACTTTTTCCCCTGCATGATTGTTTTGGTTTACAGTCAGTATTAAATGTTCTTTGGTTTCCCAGCCATTCATTCTGTAGATCTGGCACAGTACCTTCCTTTTTCAGCAAGTTGTTTAATCTTTGGCTTGGTAATCCGAGCGTCTCATAAATATCCAGCACTATGGCTATTAGTTTCACATGCAGCTCCGACAGCTGCTCCGCCATTTCCAAGGTCAGAAAAACAACTTATCTAGCCTCCGCCATAGAATATTTATAATCCAACAGCTCTTACTGTATTTTCTTGCTAAATTCCCCCAAAACCAAGGTAGGAAAGTATCCTTTTCTCACAGTCAATAATTGTAACAAATTAACATGCTTGGCTCTGCTACAGAAGTTTCCCTTCACTTCCTCTTTCAACTAGCCCAGGCATTTAAACTTTCACTGTTTCCCTTTGTCTCAGCGTCCGGGGACCGACCTCCGTTTTTAAAGTCCCTTGCGGCTTATAATTCAGTCCAAATGTCATTTTACTCACGATTTTAAATCCAGGTTCGAAATAAGTTCATTGAAGGAATTGAAATGCTCAGAGCTGCCGGTCTGACGCAGCTTCACTCGGCAGGGGAGGTGGATCCGTTGGACTCCATTTCAACCCCGCTCTCTTCCAGTGGCTCTCCTGAGCCGCCTATGAGCGGGGGAAACTGCTGGAGTCACCGCCGGATCACCAGCCCCCAGGACACCCCTCCCGGGGATTTCCGGGAGGCGCAGCGCTGTTGCGCGCTCCCTAACCCCCCGCCGAGCCGGGAAACCTCAGGACGAGCAGCTCCGGCATTCAACCGGAAGTCAATAATTTATTATTTATACCCCGCCCATCTGGCTGGGTTTCCCCAGCCACTCTGGGCGGCTTTCAACAGAACATTAAAAACAATACAACATCAAACATTAAAAACATCCCTAAACAGGGCCGCCTTCAGTTGTCTTTTAAAAATAAAATAGTTGCTTATTGCCTTGACATCTGAGGGCATTCCACAGGGCAGGTGCCACTACCAAGAAGGCCCTCTGCCTGGTTCCCTGTAACTTGGCTTCTCGCAGGGGTGGAACTGCCAGAAGGCCCTCGGCACTGGACCTCAGTGTCCAGGTAGATCAATGGGGTTGGAGACGGATTGTTTAGGGCTTTAAAGGTCAGCACCAACGCTTTGAATTGTGCTTGGAAACGTACTGGGAGCCAATGTAGATCTCTCAGGACCAGTGTTATGTGGTCTCAGTGGACATATACTGGTAAGCAATGCTTCTGAATCCCAGTTGCTGGAAACCACGAGTGGGGGGAGGGCTCTTGTGCTCATATTCTGCTTGTGGGTTTCCCACGGGGATATGGCTGGCCACTGTGAGAACAGGATGCTGGACTAGGACCACTGGTCCAGCAAGCTCTACTTACGTTCTTGTTTGAGGAGAAGCATGAGTTGGAGATCCCCAAGAAATATTGGGTTCTCAGACCTCATGAAATCCCTGAAGGGGGCATTGTCCACATAAAGGAGAGGAGACCAATGGGATAAAAGCTCTTCTGAAGCCCAACCACAGAGGCCACACTGGGCCAGTCAGACCTGAACATAAGGACTGACAGGACACTATTGGTGTGCTTGTTTTCACAGCTGCTCCACTGGAAAATTCAATCTATGTTTGGATTCAATGGAAACTGGGTCTCCTGAGGTTCCCCTAGTGCCAGAGCAGCTAAAAAAGAGAGGTGTGTGAGAGAGAGGGGGGGAGAGGGAGGGAGGGAGGGAGGGAGGGAGAAAATCCTCCCTCACACTGGCAGAGCTTTGCATGAAGGAGGACAGATTGTGCCCTACAGTATTTTACTAAACTGCTTGTTAAGTCCATTTAATTGCATTCTCCACCAAAAGAAACCCATACACATGTTACAGGGTTCCAAATTTATGAAAGTTGTGCCATTATTTTTAGTGGTGCCATATTCAGTATCCTAACGCGAGATTTAGAAGGTATTATTTGTTTTCAATTAATTCACTTCTATGTCTCAAAAAGCACAGTCATCTTCACTCCAGAATCACTGCTTAAGTCAATATTAGCAGTTTAGATTGCTTACAAAATGTACTGAAATATAGTAATTGAGTCAGGGTCACCGTTTAACTTATGGAATGGAAAAGCTGTACAATGAAGTGGACTCGCCCTTGGGAGAACTGTTTTGAACCACAGAAAAGAAATTCATGTTCAATAAACCAGTGCAGGGGTGTGAAGCAAGAACTTGTTAAAATAAAGATTTTGCTCAGGAAATCTTGCAACATGAAGGAAACATGGGGCCAAAGAGTACAATTTTCACAGGGTCCCGAGGCAATGAAATCACTGACCTTTGAGTTTTGTTAATGAAAATACCAGCCAGAATTTTGTGGGCACTAAAAGACTGAGCCTTAAATATGTATGAACACATCTGACTGCTGATCCACAGTACTTGTGTGGTGATAAACACCGAGAGGAAATATGACAGAATCATTTCACCCCATGTTTCCCACAATTATCACTGTGCTTCCCAGAAGCGCTTTTTCTGAAATCCCACCAGAAAATCTTTAAATTCTAGCATATTACCCAAACTAGCCCAGGACAGGATGGATCCCAAAGAGAGATGTGTAGAACTGCCTTGAGAAAATTTGCTAGTCTTAATAAATGTCTGTTTGCCTCCTCCCTTCCCCCAATTCCCTACATGTTCATTCCAAGCAGGCATCTCAAAATGTTGCTTTAGGTGAGGTTCAGTGGCCATGCTTGTCTTGGTTGTATAAGCTTTGCTTATGGTCTAGGCTAGGGGTAGCCAAACTGATGTGCAGCTCCTAGTTCCCCTCAGAGACTCACCTAGGCACATCTGCAGCCCAAGCCCTCAGATCTATGGCCTCCTTCTCCTATAAGTCAACAAGATATTGAAGAACCTTAGCCAGGTCAGATTACGGCACACAGATGTCTGCCTCCTTGTCACGAGGCTTCACAGATCCTAAGGCTGCACCTCATAGTCAAAACAGTGTCGCCGGTAACTCTGCAAGGTCACACACTGTGGGTATATGAAAGCCACCAAACTGGGAGGTATGGGGAGACAGGAAGTTTAAAACAGGGCAAGTTCAATGGAAAACAACCCAGACTTAAAGTATGCCAAACAAGGCCATTAATTAGTAATCCACCCAAGCTTGTCCTGTTGTCGGTGCCTCTTGCTCTTTCCCCATGCTAACAGCAAAAACATTCCCCATTGCATCATTTGTGATTACTCTATAGATAAAGATATTTTGCCAAGAGAGGATATTTTGCAAGCAGCCCAATGGATTTGCATTAATTGTCACAGCCGTTGATGATTCTGCAAGTGAAGTGCATTGTGGGTCATCATTAATCTGCATGCACAGGCTACAGTGTCATGCAGGATAGGATGCGTGAATCTTACTTGCCCTCACTTGTCATCGTCTTGTTATGCTGCCCCTCCCACCTATCATTTGTAGAAGTTGCAGGTAATAGGTATGGAGCTTGCAAGTTCAAATATCTTCAATCGTAAGTTCATGGGTAGTTGCTTCTTCAATGTTTTTTAGCTGATGTAATTCCCACTCTCTTACTCTATTTTCCTGAAATTGAGAGGGAAGGTATTTTTTTCATTTATTTTTTTCAATAAATATGCAAAGGGTTTGGGGTCAGCATGCAAGCATTAGGCATGAATGGATCATATGCAGGAAACATTTTAAGGGAAAAAATATTTTGAGGAATGGATAAAAGGAGGGGTTACATCTCATGAAAAACCAAAAAGACTCTTTTGGGGGGGGGTTGGGGCAACCTATCAACCTATCAACCAGTTGCTGCTGTTACTGCTGTTGCTCTTATTGTAATCTATTAATTAGATTTCTTACCTGCCCTTCACTATGAAGCCCAGGGGCAGGTTCCAACTATTTTTTAAAAAATCCATATTAAAATCCATTCAAACAAATTACACTCAAGAGATCAGGGCTTTTAATGTTTAGGCTGCTGTTAAAAAGCTGCCAGAGGCTGTTCACTCTTTCCAATGTGGTTGAGAAGCCTCCAAACTGCCCACGCATCCTGAGGCAGGTCCAGAGATCCCACAATGAGAAGGGGGAGGAGAGTCCCACCAGGATTCCCCCTTCAGCCTACAAGGACTCCTGAAACTCTGCTTTAGAGGGTCAGCTCCAGAACCACAGGGGCCGGGGCACAGGGTGCTGGGGAAAACCATCGCTGCTCCCACAAGCAGGGGTCTCCACTAGATGGCAGCTCTTTCTGAGGAGGGAAGAAACCCTTCTCCACGTGGAACGGCTACTCTGGACCTAAGGGATTGTCAGTGGGGACATTGCTGTCCTAGCTGAGGGCAATGAGCATGATTCCAGATCCCACAGGAAAGCACTCTGCAGGGGACACTTCAACCTCCATGGAAAGGGGTGGGGAGCTAATGTTGTGCCTTGGTTTGCGTGGGGAGACCCAAGCTCTGAATCCACAGTCTGCCATGACGCTCCCTGGGTCACCCTGGACCACTCACTTGATCTCAGTCCAACCTACCTCATGGGTAAAATGTGCTGATATAATATGATTGACTAAGGAGCTTTTTGTGACAATTGGGTACCTAGCTCTTTCAGCAGGTCTTCATGGCTGGGGCAGGGGCAGGGGAGGGTCATCTGCCTGACTGCGTGATTTTGATCATAGCCATTTTTGTTGTGGTTTTGCAACTAATCCCATTTGTTAAAGTCTTGGCCACCAAAGTGGCCTGGCACAGTGGTCTGCCAAGCTTCTGGCCTCTCTTGGTAGGTTTTTTTTGTTTTGGGTTTTTAAAATCAATTTCCCTTTCATGCTTTTTTAAAAAAATAATTGATGCTTTATACTTGACTGCTAGTTGAAAACATTTGGCCAATCAGCCAAAGCTGTCAGGTTTTTTACCACTCAAATGGCAATGCTAGGACTTGCGGATCTGATGGTTGCTGCTCTGGTAACATCTGAAGAGACCTACAGAGTGTCTCCCAGATCAACTGATCAGAGCAGGATCCTGGCAGCTGCACTTTCTGCCCTCTCCACACTCTTTCCCCACCAGTTTCGGCTCCTTGTAGCTCAAATTGCTGGGTGGTGATGAGTCTTCCCTTCCTTTAGGTTGCGTAGGATCTATGTCATAATAACCCACTCATAATGCGGAATAATTGTAATGCAGGCATTCCAGAAGTCAAATATTCTCTATGAAAGTTATTAGGTTAGCAGATATTATTGCCTATCACTTATCAAGACTAGCTTGACATTTCTAAGCAGAGATTCAAACCCAACTGACCAACCAGCCCCCCAAACCCAGCCTGAGAAAGGTATTTACCACAAGTTGGTTATCAGGGACTCCTTTTCCTCTCCTTTTCACAGCTGATTTTTTAAAAGGTGTTGCATCTTGCACTTTGCATCCTTGTTCTGCAGTGGCGTCCTTGCTTTTGCCAGGCAACTCTTCAGGATCTCTGGTTCTTTTGACTGCTGATGTGGGAAAGATGGCAGTTTGGTCCAGTTCTCCAGGGGACCCCTCTGAACCAGTTATAGTGGACAGTCTTCTTCTAAGGAAAGCAAACTGGGAGCTGCTGCCAGGTTCTTTGCAGGGAAAAGACATGACCGGCAGCCTCCCCTGTAGCAAATCCAAAGAACTCTGGGTCTGGGGCTGCCAAGGCAACTCTTCAAAGGACGGTATAAATTCAAATGATTTATTGGACATAGGAAATAAATTTCGGGTAGAATTCTGAGGTAGCATTGACAGCTCTGCTGGGGTGCTATTGCTTGGCAGTCTCTTGACATTTAGGGAAATGCATTTTTCTTCAGACATCCTTGTAACAAAATGCCACCTACGGAGAAAATATAATTAGTCTGGGGAATCTGTCAGAAGTATTGTTTGTAGACAAGATTTAAAGCTATTCATGTATTTAAAATGCTGTTACAACATTTGTATCAAGCCACCTACCACAGAGCCACCTTTCCCTCTGTGTTTGGCCACCTAGCTAGAGAATGATCTTTTGTGTTCTTCAGAAGCCTGGGGCTCCTTGGGAGGGGCCCCCCCCCCTGTATGGAGAAGGACAGTATTAGTGGGCTAGGTTCCCTGAAAAATGGCAGAAAAAACCAGCCATTACTGAGGTTTCTCTGCAATACGAGGCTATGAAGGGCGAGCCCCAAAGAACTGGCTGATGCACAGCATGGTTTGAAAGTGATATATATATATATATTTCTCTTATGAAATAACAAAAAGGCAACAGACAGTGTTCGTTAGTGCCACTGTTTCATTAGTATCTTCTTCAGCACAAAATAACTAAGAAATAAACAGAAAAACAACTAAACACCTGTATGGATATGCACCTCAGTAATCCATGAAAACAATACAATACAGTGATATAAATATACATAACATAATGTACCAATATAATAACAAATAATAACATACCTGACCATACGATAGAATTTTCATGGAGCAGTGGTCATAAAATATGTAACCACTGCTAAAGGTAACCAGAACTACAGAGGCTTATAAACCCATTCATGACACCAGGTGAGTTACATGATAATCAAGACTGACTGCAGTTAAAGTGACATCACTCCTACAGCTGAACTAAATAAAACAACCAAGATCCATTTCTGAATTCAACCCTTCTGGATGAAGCATCCTAAACATAAAAATAAATTGGGATTCCTTCTGTCTTAGCCTTTTTACAAAGTCACATCTGTGATTGGAGGTTCTCCTGTTGATCCACAGGACTGTGAAAAGTAAATCCGTGTCAGAGTGGTTATGTGACAAAAAATGCTCAACCAAAGGAGCATCTACAACTGCATTCCGAATGCGGGAGCGGTGTTCACTTATACGTGTGCCCACTGATCGTGTAGTTGAACCAATATACAACAAATTGCAGAGACACCTGATTAAATAAACCACCTCCTTTGTTTGGCACGTGCTAAAGTGATTAATTGTGAACCTAAAGTTTGTTTTGTCATTATAAATTACTTTAGCTTGTAACACTAATGGACAGGAGGAACACCTCCCACATTTGAAATGCCCCCTAGGTCCAGTATATGTGTTACTCTTAATGTTATGAATGTCTGTATGTACCAGTAGGTCCTTAAAACTACTAGTACGCCTGAGACCTATAAGAGGAAATTCTGAACAGCCAGGTATATTCCACAGGATATGCCAGTGCTTCTTTATTAATTTAATGACCCTGTCTGCATATGGGGAGTATTCTAAAGAGCCCGTGATACGGTTCAACGTACTCGAAACATTAGTAAGGGTAAGCAAAGTGGAACGCTCTCTACCCAACGATTTAATTCTGGCTTGATTAATTACCTCCTGCGGATAACCTCTGGCACGCAATGAGTCGGACAACCGATAAGCATTTCTACAAAAATCCTCATGACATGAGGAGTTTCTCTTGAGTCGCAAAAAAAGACCAAACGGTAAATTATTTCTCAGTCTCTTAGGATGATAAGAAGAATAATGAAGGAGTGAATTACAATCTGTGGGTTTTCGGTAGGGTCTAATTGCCAATTGCCCATTACATTTGAAAACCTCCACATCTAAGAAAACACATGACAAAGTGCTATGATGACCTGAAAAGGCTAAAGATGGATGTAAAGAATTTAACCAACTAGAAAAACCTAAGAAATCACGTTCATTATCAAATAGAAGGAACAAATCATCAATGAAACGCGAATAAAATAATAGAGAAGCTGCAAAAGGATTGTTGCTCAATATATGTGATTTCTCAAAAGCACCCATAAAGATATTAGCTACAGATGGGGCTATAGGAGAACCCATCGCTACTCCTTGGGTTTGAAAGTAAAATACATCCAAAAAACGGAAATAATTTTTCTCAAATACAACATCCAATAAATCCAAAAGAAAATCAGTGGGGGGAAGGGGTCAGCACGGGACTGTAACAGACCACAAATAATGGCACGTGCCTCATCCAAAGGGATGTTGGTATATAATGAGGCAACGTCCAACTTGGCAAGGACTGTGGAGTCAGTGACTGGAGTGTGTTCTATAAACTGAATGAAATGGGCCGTATGCTGCAGATAAGCCGGCGAATCCCTTGCAAAAGATTGTAAAAAAGAATCAAGATATTTAGCAGCAGGTTCCAAAATAGATCCTGTACCTGAAACAATGGGCCTACCAGGAGGGGATTTGATATTTTTATGTATTTTGGGGAGGCAATAAAAAATCGGGATACATGGATGAGGAGGCAAAAGATACTCAAATATTTGTTTGTTGATATAGCCCATACTAAAAGCTTGTTGCAAAACCGTCTTAAGTATGCTAGAAATAGAGTCAGTTGGATCCCTGGGGGTTATTCGGTAAAACCTTTCATCTGATAATAATCTTTTAGCCTCCATGATATATTGCTGAGTATTTTGTATAACAATACCACCTCCTTTGTCTGCAGGTTTGATCACAATATTACGATCCTGCGACAACTTATTAAGACCATTGCGCTGCATAGGGGATAGATTGTCTCTAGCCCTTAGACCTTTCATTTCCAGTTTTTCTAGATCACGTAATACCAGTTGAGGCAAGGCAATAGAAGGGTGGGTGTTCATTGGAATGTAACTAGATTTAGGTTTAAATCGGCAAGCCATCCGGTCACTGTTACCAAACATGTCCCTTAATTTAATATTACGAACAAACTTAAACAAATCAACCCTCATACGAAAAGCATTGTATGATGGTCTGGGGACAAAACCCAGACCCAATTGCAACGTATGACATTTATCAGTTGACAACATACGTGAGGAATTATTGACAATCAAAATTTCCTCCTTATCCTGCTTAAAGAGTGCAACACGCAGGTTTTTTTGTCGTGATGCACAGCATGAGCAGAGCAGGACAAAGGCACCCCCTGAACATGCTCTGGAATCCTCTCTCAGCACCATGGCGGTGCCCTCCTAGTACCTGACAACCTGGGAGGAAGTGCTGGGACTTCTGCAGAGGGCAGTGCCACAGATGATACCACTTTATCTCCAGCACAAACTGCTATAACTCAGTGAATCCTGGAGGTACCATTACAAACTGGGGCTGTTGTGATGGAATGGAATGTAAATCCTGCAGCATGGGTTTTGTCAGGGGCTGGCCGGTTTCCGAAGCAGTGTCTGAGGACACAGCTGGCCAAGACAGGGCACAGCTGACGCCCAAAGAGGTATTGAGGGAGTGGGATCAGGAAATGGCACAGCCCCTGTTAACACCAGAAGCGGTAATGAAGCAATGGGAGGAACTCCCAACCGGGGCTCCAGTACAGCCAATGGGAGGGGATCAGGAAATGGAGAGCAGAGAGGAGGTGAGGGCAGAAGATCCTGCCAGAGCCTCTGACGCCACCAGCATGGAGGATGAAAGTGAAAGGGAAGGGGGAAGCGCCACCCCTCTTAGGTCCAGAGCACGGAAGAGGAAAGAGGGGAGGCGGAGACTGGGCTTCCCAAAGCTTTTATGCTGGGGGCGGAGCCGCAAGGCGGTACTTCGGGGATCTGATTCAGAAGGGTCGGATGCAGAATCGTAACGTGTGTCTCGATTGATGTTGTAAATAAAGTAATTAGTTTAGAAGACAACGTTTGTGGATGCTTGTTCTTGAGGAGGATACACATCCCTCTCACAGGTTTCCTGTACAAACTGGGGTGCAATAAAATAAAGAGAAGTCATGCTGCTTTCCCCACAAATCATTCCCTTTGCACTCCTCCTGCCACCTACTAAAAATAGAATTTGTTTTTTAAATCCTCCCCACTGAATATCCCCATGTTGCTACAGGCAGCCCCTCTATGAGGCCTTTCTTGTCTCTTTGTTGTTGTTGTTCAGTCGTTCAGTCGTGTCCGACTCTTCGTGACCCCATGGACCAAAGCACGCCAGACACACCTATCCTTCACTGCCTCTTGTAGTTTGGCCAAACTCATGTTAGTAGCTTCGAGAACACTGTCCAACCATCTCATCTTCTGTCGTCCCCTTCTCCTTGTCCCCTCAATCTTTCCCAACATCAGGGTCTTTTCTAGGGAATCTTCTCTTCCCATGAGGTGGCCAAAGTACTGGAGCCTCAACTTCAGGATCTGTCCTTCCAGTGAGCACTCAGGGCTGATTTCCTTCAGAATGGATAGGTTTGATCTTCTTGCAGTTTAGGGCTTATCCACCCTTCCTCTTGATCCACTGCTTCTCAGGGGGACGGGGGGAGGCTGCTCTTTAGTGCTCAGTCAGAGCATTAAATATTTTCCCCAGATTGATGTTTGTTGCAATTTACAGCTGGCAAAGGAGTGAAGCAAGGGGGGAACTGCTTGGACCATGCTGAGAAGGTGCAATTCAAGCAGAAAACCACTCAAACCCATGCTTTTTAGGCATGGGACAAGTGGGAGTGTGGATGAGCCCTTCATCTGATTTGCTTTTAAAATTGATCCTACCACTGAATTAGATCTCACCAGTGTTGCTCTAGTAAGAAAGAGGCAGTCCCTCAAGCACACTCTTATGGCATGGTTGGTCTCCCCTGTAAGAAAAAGATGCTTTGTCTCTGCAACCCTGCTACCCAAACTGAAACACTTTGCTGGCTGCTGGCATTATATAGGTCCCAAAGGGTGACCTATATATAACACCACTGACCACAAATGCACAGGAAGGAAAGCCAATCCTTTTTAGCTCTCCACCCAACAGCAACTTTAAAGGTGCCCAGCACAAAGACCCTTGGACCTATTTGTCTGCAACTTGGTAGGCTTTTTACCCAGAGGCACCTCTCTCTCGCCTACTTATTTTCATAACACCTGCCCACAAAACAGTACAAGAGATTGTGTAAAGCCTTTTTTCAGCTGCTGCAAAATTATAAAGCTGCCCTGACAGAAAAATCTGCAAATCCATCGAACCTCCTATGGGGAAGGTTCTCAGGCAGGGTGGAGGGTGAGAGAATTTGTCCATGCAATGACCACCAGGTGGAAAGCCTTGTTCATATGGTTTTTCATTGTAAACTTTACGACGACCTCCATCAGCAATTCCTGGACCGGCTCTGCATCCCTAGAAGGAGACCAGAGCGGGAGGTCTTACATTTCCTACTATTGGGGAAAGACCAGGAGCTCACCAAATTGGTGGCTCAATACCTACATTTGCTTTTTTCTCGTCGTAATATTCTGCAGTCGTCTGAGTTATCAGGAGTCCCAGAGACGTGACGATGGACAGCGGAGTCTTTTCTCTTTTCTCTTTTAGCATAGTTTGTGCCACTGTGAAAGTATTAATCCGGTTCTGTTCTGTACGTGTGTTTGTTTGTTTGTTTGTTTGATGCCAATAAAAGGTTGATGATGAGAAAAAATACCGTAGCATCCTTCTGATATTTCGTAGGATGCTCTACCATGTCTGGAAATCTCACCAAATAGTTATTCATCAAATAAAGTTATAGAAGGTCCTTTTAAAAAAGGTCAAATTTTAAAGTGCCCAGCACAAAAGTAGGGGAAACCACTCTTAAGCAAACTGCAATGCACTTTTTCTCTGGATTGTTGTTTGCTCCGATTTGGCACTAAAGAGTGGGTTTTCTCTGGAAAAAGAGCAGGAAAATGGGAAAACAAGTGGAAATGTGGACAAGTCCTATGTTTGCAAATTTAATCCATTTTGTCAAAATATGGTTCTTAATTTCCGCATAATGGATTGACTTTGTTTTTCCAAATCTATTTCTGCTTCTGCCCTGGAGCTGAACTGAGCAGCATCCTAAGCACCTCTGATGGAGGCAGGTTTTTTCCCCAAAGCACAAAACTGGAATTTTAGAATCATAGAATCATAGAATCATAGAGTTGGAAGAGACCACAAGGGCCATCCAGTCCAACCCGCTGCCAAGCAGGAAACACCATCAAAGCATTCCTGACAGGTGGCTGTCAAGCCTCTGCTTAAAGACCTCCAAAGAAGGAGACTCCACCACACTCCTTGGCAGCAAATTCCACTGTCGAACAGCTCTTACTGTCAAGAAATTCTTCCATGTTTAGGTGGAATCTTCTTTCTTGTAGTTTGAATCCATTGCTCCGTGTCCGCTTCTCTGGAGCAGCAGAAAACAACCTTTCTCCCTCCTCTATATGACATCCTTTTATATATTTGAACATGGCTATCATATCACCCCTTAACCTTCTCTTCTCCAGGCTAAACATACCCAGCTCCCTAAGCCGTTCCTCATAAGGCATCGTTTCCAGGCCTTTGACCATTTTGGTTGCCCTCCTCTGGACACGTTCCAGCTTGTCAGTATCCTTCTTGAACTGTGGTGCCCAGAACTGGACACAGTATTCCCGGTGAGGTCTGACCAGAGCGGAATACAGTGGTACTATTACTTCCCTTGATCTAGATGCTATACTCCTATTGATGTAGCCCAGAATTGCATTGGCTTTTTTAGCTGCTGCATCACACTGTTGACTCATGTCAAGTTTGTGGTCTACCAAGACTCCTAGATCCTTTTCACTTGTACTGCTCTCAAGCCAGGTGTCACCCATCCTGTCTCTGTGCTGTCATGTCTGGACATGTGCAGCAGTCAGGTTTCGCAGAGCTCTGTTCTGCAGGACAAGGTTTGTTTTGGTGCTTCCTGCCAAGGCCAGAAGTTTTGTTCTGCCTTCACTGCCTTGTACATTAAAGCAGTCCATAGAAGGAGGGGTCCTCCTGTGGTTAGAGAAGAATTCACACAAGTAAGGGCCATTCCAGCTGGGGTCTCTGTGGCAGGTGCATTAGTAGTGCTTTCATTCTGCTTTAGGTTGATCTGTGATGCTTCCTCAATGCTGTCTGGAGGGACTTATAGCACAAGGAAAGTGGACTCAGTGGGACTTACTTCTGAGTAAAAATGATTAAGATTGCAATGTAAGTGTGCATAGGGTTAAAAACCTCTGTACTCATTAGGAAATAGCTAAGCTTTCCTAATTGGCTATTTAACTATAGATAGACAGTGATATATTTTGCCTTGCCTATGAAATGTAATTTAACAGAAAACAGCTGTTGTAATTTGAAAGAGAAGGCAGGAAGGAAGGATCAGGAAAGGAGAAAAAGAATGAATGAAGGAAAAGGGGGGAAGGCGAGGAAGAGAAAAAAGAAAAAACAGGAAAGGAGAAAGAAAGAGAGAGAGATGAAGGGAAGGGGGGAAAGAAGAAGACAGGGAGAATAAAAGGGGAAATCGTGTCCTCCCTCAAAGAGGGCACGTGTTGCGGTGCGACCTGGCAACCAAACCCTGTGTTGTGGGTGGGCTTGATTGGATAGCCACTGTTGTAGCATGGGGTTAATGATTTCAGCAAGCGATTTCAGCTTTCTGACATAGCAGGCAGGAGACAGCGTCTTCATGTAGCGATTCTTTATTCAGGCAAAACAAGACTGAGGGAACTGAGGGTAGGGAAGCTACATTTATAGGGACAGGGGACTTGCTATACAAGGATACATTTTGGAGGGAACAATCTCAAGCAATTGCACTGCTGCTTTTTGGTGGGAACCAATAAGACTGAAGATCCAAATGCAGCAGCTTGAATGAACCAATAGTAGCTGTTCCTTCTGGAACAGGAATGCAGTTACTTTACAGACAATAGTAATACAGATATGATAACACTCTGAATCAATACACAACACCCCTTTCCCCCTAGTGAGCACAACACACGTAGTCCCTTAGATACTGTGGGGTCCTGCGACTTCTACTTGATCGCCTGACCACAGGTGTGGCAGGTGCTGGATTAGGTATTACCTGCGGTGGAGGGGCTACTGTAGTCATTGCGTCAGGAACGGAGGGAGTCTCAGACAGCTCAGAGTCCCCTACCTGTTCCTCGTCATCATGAGGACTAGCAGGACCAGGTTCATTTGCTGAAACCTCTGGTGCCTGCATCTCTGGGCCATTTCCACTCTGGCCTTGCAGCCATGTGTCATTAGCAGGGGAAGAAGTATCCTCAGCCCGTACATTCTCTGCATCTGACACCTGCCTGCTGGGCGCCCGGCGCCTCAGCTGATCTATATGTCTCTTCCAAACATGCCCATTTTCCAAGGTTACATAATAGGACACAAGTCCACTAGCCCGGCTGATCACACCCAGTGTTTCTCACCCAGACCAGATCTTCAGGGGCGAGACACCTTGTTGTGTCGCTCTCGGCCTGTGGGGGTGATCCCATCCTCGGATCCCATCTTCCGGATCCCATCCTCGTCGCCAGTTGTAGTAATACAGATAGTAATACAGTAATAGTAATACAGATATGATATAGTAGTAATGGTAATAGTAATACAGATATGATAACCTTCGAATCAATACACAACAGCCACAACATCCTATTGGTAGGTCCCTCGATGCTGGGTGTAATCAGACCAATGGGACCCTGAGCTTCCTCTTTGGGCCAGTGCATCGGAACACCCACCCACCTCTCCCTATATTTAGGGCTTGCGCTTGACCTTTGTAGCAAATCGTCACAACTTGTAAGGTTGTAGGTAGGCTCTGGTTCAGGTGATAGGGGTGGCATAACACTCTAGCCATCCCTATGCGAAGGGTATTCCGTTAAAGGAATCCAGGGACTGAATGGTTTGGTCAACCCTGAGAGGGGTTGTGCCCATGCCTGAGTCCAGGGGGACATCTGGGTGGTAGACTAGCCTGACCCTGGCTTTCCGCTGTTCCAGTTGTTTACCCTTGGCTGACCTATGCTGGAACCCTGGGTCAGCGCTACCTGCAACGGTGCAGGGAGCTAGCTGAACCAGAGCCTATACAACCACTCACTTGCTGTAATCAATAAAGTTGTGGCCTAAATTCTGCCAAAAACCAAACCAAAATTTGAGTCAAGTGTGAATTTATTTAAGGGGGAGGTTAAAGGTCTAAACACGCAAATGGGGGAAGGAAAGAGTAAAGAAATGGGGAGAGAAGGAAGGAGAAGTGAAAGAGGAAGGAAAGGGACTGGAGAAAGGAAGGAAGGAAAAGCAGGGAGAAAGGGAGACAAAAGAGAAAGAAATAAGAGGGAAAGGAAGAGAAAAGGAAGGGAAATTGGGGAGGTGAGAAGGCTTGGAGGATAAGGACATTTTTGGAAAAAGGAAGAAAAAGAAAGAGAATCAGAATTGGTGATGGGCTGGGGAAATAAGGACGCCCAGTTGGCAGTGAATTACATTCAGCACCAAGTGCAAGCTCTGCTAGGACGGGCTTTGCTTGGCAGCTCCTGATCAGAGCTGCCAACTGAACAGACCCCTTTCCCAAGCTTTCTTCACAGTTGAAGATGCTGCTGGACCAAAGTCCCCTCCTCCCTGAACACTGGCAAGGCTGGAGCCCGATATCTGGAGGGCCACAGCTCCCATCCCCACCTGGCTTTGCATTTACAATTCTGTGCCCCCAAGGAGCTGAACTTAAACTTGGGAAATGGAAATCCTCTACAGTCATTTAAAAAAAAAAAAAAGCACACCATACAAGTAAACATCCTGGAAATAGTCTATCCAGGGAATGTTATTTATTTGCTATGCATCTAATGGAGGCAAGAACATTGAATGAACTTAAACTATTTTAAGATATTTGTGGCCAGACACCCCCCAGCCACCCAAAAAATCAGCCTGAAACCCTTGGTCCTTTGTAAACACAGAAGAGGTAGACCAACCCTTACCTCATTTGGAGTATTAGTAGTTGGTTTGTCATTCCAGAGTCACTGTGGCTTGAGGAAACAAACCAGGCAGCTCCATCATATGAACCACTTGCATAGCTGACTTGCTTGTTCTTTATATAGCCCAGAGCAGGGAGCAATAGGAGATTTGCAATGTCACCAGGCATGCAACATAAGGCCCCAAAGCCGTCTCTTCCCCTCCAGGTCCAATGGAAGGGCATTTGAATCCTTGAATTTGTAACCTGCCTGCCACACACCATATCAAAGGATGATATTATTTTGTAAAACGAGTCTGAAGATTTTGTGATTTTATGGATGTAACACTACAGTGGTACCTTGTGTTACGCACTTAATCCATTCTGGAGGTCTGTTTGTAACCTGAAACCGCCTGCAACATGAGGCGCTCTTTCACTAATGGCGCCTTCTTCTGCTGCCGTGCTGCCAGCGCGCGACTTCTGCTCGCATCCCGGGGCAAAGTTCACAACAAGGGGCGTCTACTTCCTGATTAGTGGAGTGCGTAACCCGAAGCATTTGTAAGGGGGATGGTATGTAACACGAGGTACCACTGTATTTGTAACAGTATCAGTTCAAAAATTGTATGAATGACAATGAATGAATGATAATATTGGAATGAGTGGAAGCTCTTTGCAAGAATTACCAGAGAGAAACCATTGTTGATATCTATCTTAAACAAATAAGGACTTATGAGATGGTGAAAGAAAACTTCATTGGAGGAAGAAGAACGTGGCCTTTCAGGACAGCTGCACCTGGAGGCCTCTAGGGCAGGGGTAGGCAACCTAAGGATGAGGCCCAATTGCCTTCTCAATCTAGCCCATGGATGGTCCGGGAATCAGTGTGTTTTTACATGAGTAGAATGTGTGCTTTTATTTAAAATGCATCTCTGGGTTATTTGTGGGGCACAGGAATTCGTTTATCCCCCCCAAAAAATATAGCCTGGCCCACCACATGGTCTGAGGGATGGTGGACCGGCCCACGGCTGAAAAAGGTTGCTGACCCCTGTTCTAGGGGAATCTGGAGGCATGACGAGGGTGGTCTTGATGCAAAAGGGCTTGCAATCCCACCCAAATGTCCTTGCTCTGTAGTCCTTGAAATTGAAATGAGAGTCTACAATGGACAAAACACTGAGGAGAGACTGTAAGAACTGAAACAATCGCTGAGACGGCTAGACCGGTGGCGGAAAACTCATTCTGAATCAGACCGGACAAGGGCTAGAGCTCAACTTCGAGCCTACCAAGTGGCAATGGCGACGGCGAAGAGGACCTTCTTCACCGTTTCTATTGCATCTGCAGAAAACAGCAGCAGGAGACTCTTCCAGGTGGTTCGCAATCTAGCAGAACCACCTCCATCATCGGGGTCTGGTAGGGACCCAAAGATCTCCTGCAATGCTTTTGCAAAGTTTTTTGCAGATAAAGTCGCTCAGATTCGGAAGGAGGTAGACTCCACCGTGGGAGCAGAGCCGGGGCGGGAGAGTGCTAGAGCTCTGTCTAGTCATGTTTCATGGGATCAATTCCAATCTGTTACCTCTGAGGATGTGGACAGGCTGCTTGGACGAGTGAAACCGACCACCTGTCTTCTTGATCCTTGCCCATCCTGGCTAATAAAAGCTAGCCGGGAAGGGCTGGGCGATGGGCTCCACGGGGTGGTGAATGCTTCCCTCTGTGAGGGAATCTTCCCAGACCCGCTGAAAGAGGCGGTCATTAAACCGCTTCTTAAAAAAACATCTTTAGACCCGGCCATTATGGCCAACTATCGCCCAGTCTCAAATCTACCATTCTTGGGCAAGGTGATTGAGCGGGTGGTTGCTGACAACTCCAAGCACGCCTGGAGGATGCGGACCATTTGGATCCCTTCCAATCGGGATTCAGGCCTCATCATGGGACCGAAGCTGCCTTGGTTGCGCTGGTCGATGATCTCCGGCGGGCTAGGGACAAAGGTGAGAGCTGTTTCCTAGTTCTGCTGGACCTCTCAGCGGTCTTTGACACCATCAACCATAACATCCTTCTGGACCGTCTAGAGGAGTTGGGAGCTGGGGGCACTGTTATACAGTGGTTCTGCTCCTTCCTCCTGGGCCGTGTTCAGAAAGTGGTGGTGGGGGATGAGTGTTCAGACCCCTGGGCTCTCACTTGTGGGGTGCCTCAGGGTTCCATCCTCTCCCCCATGCTTTTCAATATCTATATGAAGCCGCTGGGAGAGATCATCAGAGCGTTTGGGCTGGGTGTTCATCAGTATGCGGATGATACCCAGCTCTACCTCTCTTTCAAATCAGAACCAGTGAAGGCAATGAAGGTACTGTATGAATGCCTGGAGGCGGTTAGAGGATGGATGGCGGCTAACAGATTGAGGTTGAATCCTGACAAGACAGAAGTACTGTTTTTGGGGGACAGGGGACGGGCGGGTGTGGGGGACTCCCTGGTCCTGAATGGCATAACTGTGCCCCTGAAGGACCAGGTACGCAGCCTGGGAGTCATTTTAGACTCACAGCTGTCCATGGAAGCGCAGATTAATTCTGTGTCCAGGGCAGCTGTCTACCAACTCCATCTGGTGCGCAGGCTGAGACCCTACCTGTCCGCAGACTGTCTCACCAGAGTGGTGCATACTCTAGTTATCTCCCGTTTGGACTACTGCAATGCGCTCTATGTGGGGCTACCTTTGAAGGTGACCCAGAAACTGCAATTAATCCAGAATGCGGCAGCTAGACTGGTGACTGGGAGTGGCCGCCATGACCACATAACACCGGTCCTGAGAGATCTACATTGGCTCCCAGTATGTTTCCGAGCACAATTCAAAGTGTTGGTGCTGACCTTTAAAGCCCTAAACGGCCTCGGTCCTGTATACCTGAAGGAGCGTCTCCACCCCCAACGTTCAGCCCGGACACTGAGATCTAGCGCCAAGGGCCTTCTGGTGGTTCCCTTACTGCGAGAAGCAAAGCTACAGGGAACCAGACAGAGGGCCTTCTCGGTAGTGGCGCCCGCCCTGTGGAACACCCTCCCATCCCATGTCAGAGAGATAAATAACTACCTGACATTTAGAAAACACCTGAAGGCAGCCCTGTTTAGGGAAGTTTTTAATGTGTGATATTTTAATGTATTTTAGTGTTTGTTGGAAGCCGCCCAGAGTGGCTGGGGGAACCCGGCCAGATGGGCGGGGTACAAATAATAAATTATTATTATTATTATTATATGTGGTGTCCCAGCCATCTTTTGGCAAGCCTGTGCAACACCCCAAGGAGCAGGATGGAGCTTTGACCTCCTTCCACTCCACCATCTCTCTGGGCCACTAGACTGGCCGCCAATTCTTCCCAAGTGACTATAGCACTGGCAGATCATGTGTGAATGTGTTGCATGACTGAGAGCTCTTGAATAAATGAAGGGAATAAATACTTCTGGAAACGGGCACCAGTGCCTTGACTTCTGTGCCTCCTTGCTCCAATCATGAGCTGTGTCTACTGCAGCATGGAGCACAGAGCATTGCTGTGGTCTCAAAACAGCTGGGCAAAGTAGATGAGGCCAAGGGTGGTGAGGGCTGGTCCAAAACCATGCAGGATCTCTTTTGAGAGCTGGATGGGAATTGAATCTGAATTCACAAAAACCAAATCCACCATTCAAGAGAGACCCTCAAGACCTTACCCCTGTGCCACATGCTGCCCTCCACACCTTTTGGTTTAGGCCCCAACCATGGCTGTAGCCGGGGGGGGGGAAGGGCTACTGCCCTCCTAATCAATAAAAAAACACAATAAAATACATAGCAAACTGAGGTTCTGTTCCTCCCTAACAAAAGGCCTGCTCCCCCTAACAAAAATCCTGGCTATGGCCCCCAACCCTGAGGAATGACAATGACAGTGGAAGGAAGGAAGGAAGGAAGGAAGGAAGGAAGGAAGGAAGGAAGGAAGGAAGGAAGGAAGGAAGGAAGGATTTTGTGTGTGTGTGTGTGTGTGTGTGTGTGTGTGTGTAGATATAGATATAGGAGATTGTGTGTGTGTGTGTGGCAAAGGGAAGGAAGAGTAAAATAGATAATCCGTGATGTTCTACCCCACCTGCTGCCACCACGTTGTGTCTCTTGGCCACTTCCTCACAAGGGGCCCCAGACCCCCAAAACATTTTCCTCCCCTTGCTTTACACCCACATATGTCCTCACTGAAGAATGGGAAAAAAGGTCCTGCCTTTTGTGATCTTTTTTCAGGCAATCGTTTTTGTTGAATTGGGGGGGGGGGGTCAGGCAAAATCTGGGGATGATGGGCAGGAAGTTTACTTGAACAGGCTATTGATTGATTGATTTTATTTTATTTGTATACTGCCCCCATCATTTGATCTCATGGGCTGGGCACGTTGACCGCTGGGCGCCAGAGATCTTCTCTTTGTCCAGATAGGGGACATGTGGAAAGAGCGCTTAGCACAGATATTCCTAGCTGGATGTGAAACTGCTAATGCAGACAAGTATAGGCAGTATCCAGAGCTGTTCACCTGTAGTTCTGGTCAGATCACGGACAATAGCATATTTGAAGGTAATGCAGAATAGGCTGCTGCTTTGGACTTGTGATACTGGGAGCTATGTGGATGCAGCTGTGTGCTGTATGGCGGTCTCTATTCTTCAATCTTTGCTAAATGTACAAAGTCTTCAGCATACTGTGAGATACAAACCTTATGAGGAATGGTTGAAGGAGCTGGGTATGTTTAGCCTGGAAAAGGGGAGATAGCATAGCCAAATATCTCAAAGACTGTCACATGGAAGAGAGAATATACCTTACTTGCTTTCTTCTGCTGTGGAAGGTAGGACTCGAACCAATGGCTTCGAGTTACAAGAAAAGAGACTTCAATTAAACATCAGGAAGAACTTTCTGAGAGTAAGAGCTGTTTGGCAGTGGAACAGTCTCCCTTGGGAGGTTGTGGACTCTCCTCCTTCAGAGGTTTTTAAGCAGAGGTTGGATGGTCATCTGTCATGGGTGCTTTAGTTGAGATTCCTGCATTGCAGGGGGCAGGCATGCCATCTCCTAGAGACTGAGCCTTGTGCTCTGCTCCCCAATATTTTTTTGGGAGGGGGCTGCACCCCCAATGCTCAAAGCAGGTGGAGGAGGCCAAGCATGGAGCTGAGCCTGGCATGGCTTCAGTGGCCAGCTCTTTCCCTTCCTCCTCCTGCTGTGGAGGGGAAGGAGTGGGGAAGCAGCCCCCAGCTAACAGGAGGAAGAGGAGCTGTGGCCATTGAGGCCACACTGCCACCGCATTGCTGCCATGTTTGGCACTGCTCCCAACTCCTACTGATGTCCTGATACCACACACCATGCAACGCCACACACCCCGTTCTCCCTCGGAAGTTGGGGCCTCTGGCATGGGGTTGGACTAGATGACCCTCAAGGTACCTTCCAAGTCTAAAATTCTATGATTCTAGAGTCATGTCCAAGGTCCTGGTTTGAAAGCATATGAGATAGCAGCATTGCTGAAACTAAGCAGGTCTGTGTTTTTTCAGGACCTGAGTAGATCTTTTAGGAAACTCATGTATACTGTTTTGGTTTCCTAGAAGAAATTGTGATTATCAAAAACAAATAAAAGTATAAATAATTATTGAATTATTTTTCTACCCTTGCTTTATAGATCATCATTAAAGCAGGAAAATGGTGACAAAGTATTGGGAACCAGTGAGAAGTTCTCATGTGTTAAGCAGGATTTTTATTGCACAATGTTCCCTTGGAGTGTTTACTAATCAAGGAAAAACTGCATATATATCTCTGGATACCAATTATAAATGTTCCCCAAATGTCCATTTCATGAACAATAATAAACTAGGTGTGTTTTAGCAGCTGTGGAGGTCAATAAGCTTTGCAATAGCAAGAGGTTCCCTGCTTGTGCAATGACGTCAATAACTCTTTTGCATAAAAGTCAGCCAGCTAGTACATTGCTCATCCATTACTGCTGTAGCCCAATGCCACACTGTGTTCTGTCTTCGCAGTGTTTATGCATTCGCTGGCCTCCTATGCATTCTGCACGGCAGAGTTCTACATTCATTTCAGTTAATATTCAACAAGGAAACCTTCCTCAAATGTGCAGCGTATGCTATTTTTGACGGCTCCAATCCCTCCTGGGGATGTTGGTGTGCTGGATGCTACTGCCAACGTTTGGCATGCACAGTAGCTCCAAGGCTAGAAAGAGAACAAGTGATGGAGAAGGAAGAGAATAGACATTCAGGCACAAAGGTATTTACTAGCAAGGCACACCTGGTGTTCGCTTTACCGGGGCTGCACTTCCATCAGCTCCATTCAAACTATAAAATTAGTGAATGAAATGAGAAATGCCCATAGATGCAGTGCACAAATGCACTCTTTTTTCATCTAAGGCATTTGCTTAAAATGAACAAGAGTGCAAACAGGGGCTGGACAAAGTTTTATTGAATGAAAATGTAGGGGGCTGGTTTTATCACAGGCATTTCCTTGGCAGTCACAAATTCTTTTGCGTCCCCTTCCTCCACTCATGACCCCTTGTTAACTTTTTCTCCCTTGTTTTTGAGAAACCCATGCTGGATCTTAGTAGTCACAGCATCCTTTTATAAGTGCACACAAACCAACTGTTGAGTTATCTGTTCAAGGACCTTTCCTGGTATCAGTGTCAAGCTCACTGGTCGAAGATCCAGGTCTTCTTTTTTCCTCTTTTTGAACATGGGGACAACATTTGCGCTCCTACAGTCTGCAGAGACCTCACCTGTTCTCCAAGAATTTGCAAAGATTATAGGCAGAGGTTCTGAGATTACATCCGCAAGTTCCTTTAGTACCCTTGGATGCAGCTCATCGGGCCCTGGACATTTGAATTCATTTAAAGTAGCAAGGTCTTCCCTTACCACCTATTTTGCTAGCTTGGGCTGGAGCTCCCTCTTTCCATCATTTATTCTGTTATCAGCATTGCTTTCCTTTTGGGTGAAGACAGAGGCAAAGTAGGTGTTGAGAGGTTCCGCCTTCTCTCTGTCACCCAATAGCATTTCTCTGTCTTTTCCATGCAGAGGACCAAACACTGGGTTAGAATCAAAGAATCATAGAATCATAGAGTTGGAAGAGACCACAAGGGCCATCCAGTCCAACCCCCTGCCAAGCAGGAAACACCATCAAAGCATTCCTGACAGGTGGCTGTCAAGCCTCTGCTTAAAGACCTCCAAAGAAGGAGACTCCACCACACTCCTTGGCAGCAAATTCCACTGTCGAACAGCTCTTACTGTCAGGAAGTTCTTTCTAATGTTTAGGTGGAATCTTCTTTCTTGTAGTTTGAATCCATTGCTCCGTGTCCGCTTCTCTGGAGCAGCAGAAAACAACCTTTCTCCCTCCTCTATATGACATCCTTTTATATATTTGAACATGGCTATCATATCACCCCTTAACCTTCTCTTCTCCAGGCTAAACATACCCAGCTCCCTAAGCTGTTCCTCATAAGGCATCGTTTCCAGGCCTTTGACCATTTTGGTTGCCTTCCTTTGGACACATTCCAGCTTGTCAGTACCCTTCTTGAACTGTGGTGCCCAGAACTGGACACAGTATTCCAGGTGAGGTCTGACCAGAGCGGAATACAGTGGTACTATTACTTCCCTTGATCTAGATGCTATATTCCTATTGATGCAGCCCAGAATTGCATTGGCTTTTTTAGCTGCTGCATCACACTGTTGACTCATGTCAAGTTTATGGTCTACCAAGACTCCTAGATCCTTTTCACATGTACTGCTCTCAAGCCAGGTGTCACCCATCCTGTATTTGTGCCTTTCATTATTATTTTTTTTGCCCAAGTGTAGTACTTTACATTTCTCCCTGTTAAAATTCATCTTGTTTGCTTTGGCCCAATTCTCTAATCTGTTAAGGTCATTTTAAGTGTGATCCTGTCCTCTGGGATATTAGCCACCCCTCCCAATTTGGTGTCATCTGCAAACTTGATCAGGATGCCCTCAAGCCCATCATCCAAGTCATTGATAAAGACGTTGAATAAGACTGGGCCCAAGACAGAACCCTGTGGCTGTGGCACCCCACTAGTCACTTCTCGCCAGGATGAAAAGGAGCCATTGATAAGTACCCTTTGGGTTCGGTCAGCCAGCCAGTTACAAATCCACTGAATGGTAGCATTGTCTAGCCCACATTTTACCAGCTTCTTTACAAGAATATCATGGGGCACCTTGTCAAAGGCCTTGCTGAAATCAAGATAGGCTACATCCACAGCGTTCCCTTTGTCTACCAGGCTTGTAATTCTGTCAAAAAATGAGATCAAATTAGTCTGACATGACTTATTTTTCAGAAACCCATGCTGACTTTTAGTGATCACAGTGTTCCATAGACCGTTTGCTTAATGATCTGCTCTAGAATCTTTCCTGGTATTGATGTCAGTAATTGTTTGGGTCCTCTCTTTTCCCCTTTTTGAAAACAGGGACAACATTTGCCCTCCTCCAGTCTGCTGGGACTTCGCCTGTTCTCCAGGAATTCTCAAAGATTACTGCCAGTGGTTCTGAAATCACCTCTGCCAGTTCTTTTAATACTCTTGGGTGTAGTTCATCTGGCCCTGGAGACTTGAATACATCTAAACTAGCCAAGTGTTCTTGTACTACCTCCTTACTTATTCTGGGCTGTGTTTTCCCTGCTGAATCATCTGCTCCATATTCTTCAGGTCGGGCATTGTTTTCTTTTTTGGAGAAGACTGAGGCAAAGAAGGCATTGAGGAGTTCTGTCCTTTCTGTGTCTCCTGTTCGCATTTCACCATCTTCTCCTCTAAGTGACCCCACTGTTTCCTTGTTCTTCCTTTTGCTACGGACATACCCATAAAAGCCCTTTTTATTGCTATTAACCTCTCTAGCAAGCCTGAGTTCATTCTGTGCTTTAGCTTTTCTGACTTTGTCTCTACACATGCTGGCTATTTGTTTGAATTCCTCTCTGGTGGTTTCCCCCTTTTTCCATTTTTTGTACATATCCCTTTTAAATCTTAACTCAGTTAAAAGTTCTTTAGATAGCCACCCTGGCTTCTTTAGGCAACTTCCATGTTTTTGTCTCATTGGTACTGCTTGAAGTTGTGCTTTTAATATCTCCTTTTTAACAATCTCCCATCCATCATGAACTCCCTTCCCTTTTAGTATTACTGACCATGGGATCACACCCAGCGTTTCCCTAAGTTTCCTGAAGTCGGCTTTCTTAAAGTCTAGAATTTGAGTCTTAGTATGCTTGGTTGCTCCTTTCTGCTGTATAATAAACTCCAGAAGAGCATGATCACTCCCACCTAATGATCCTGCCACTTCTACCCCACTAACCAGGTCATCACTATTGGTTAGGACCAGATCTAAAATGGCTGATCCTCTTGTTGCTTCTCCCACTTTCTGGACAATGAAATTGTCTGCAAGGCCAGTAAGGAATCTGTTCGACCTTATGCTCTTGGCTGAGTTTGACATTCAACAAATATCAGGATAGTTGAAATCCCCCATTACTACTATCTCACTTCCTTTTGAATGCTTGGTCATCTGTTCCAGGAAGGCATCATCTGTGTCCTCAGTTTGGCTTGGGGATCTATAGTAAACTCCCACAATGAAATCACTGTTATTTTTCTCTCCCTTAATTTTGACCCAGATACTCTCAATTTGGCTTTGAAGTTTTAAATCATGGATCTCTTCACAGGTATACACATCCCTCACAAAAAACGCCACTCCTCCTCCTTTCCTGTTTGGTCTATTTCTCTGAAATAGATTGTATCCCTCTATTACTACATTCAAATCATGAGACTCACCCCACCAGGTTTCAGTGATGCCTATTATGTCGTATTTAGTTTGCTGTCCCAAGAGCTCAAGTTCATCTTGTTTATTTCCCATGCTCTGTGCATTAGTATACAGGCATTGAAGACCATTGATCATTCCCCTTAGTCTCTTATTTAAGGATTTTTTTCCTCCCACCACTAGGTCTGTATGCTGTTTGCTCCATTTGGTCCTTGACATTTGGATGATCATCTTCAGCATTTGATAGACTCCTACCTTCAGGACCACTGTCTCCCTCTCCCACATAAGTCAGTTTAAAGCCCTCTTGTTCTTCCTCTTGCTTTGAACATAGTTGAAGAAACCTTTATTATTATTTTTATTATTCTTAACCTCTCTTGCAAGACTGAGCTCATTCTGGGCTTTAACCTGCTTAACCTTCCCCCTGTCATTTGTCCATTAAGGCATTATGCTCAATCATAGTTAAGCTTCTTCCATCATACCATATCATGATGCCTGCAGGGACTGTTTGCTGACCTGTGGCCCCCCCCCCCCCGTAATTTATTTATTGGATATAAAATGCTATTCACCAAATATCAGAGTGGTTTATAATAGCCATACAATAAAAAGCATATTAATAAGTTGAAATCAGAAATCAGCTAAGTATTGTAGAAAGATATATTCTTCATTGCTCACATAAGTCTCATGGAGTGGACTCCTTCGGGAAGTTGTGGACTTCCCAGTGTGGTGTAGTGGTTAAGAGCAGTAGACTCGTAATCTGGGGAACCGGGTTCGCGTCTCCACTCCTCCACATGCTGCTGCTGACCTTGGGCTAGTTACACTTCTTTGAAGTCTCTCAGCCCCACTCACCTCACAGAGTGTTTGTTGTGGGGGAGGAAAGGAAAGGAGAATGTGAGCCGCTTTGAGACTCCTTCGGGTAGTGATAAAGTGGGATATCAAATCCAAACTCCTCCTCCTCCTCTTCTTCTTCTTCTTCTTCTTCTTCTTCTTCTTCTTCTTCTTCTTCTTCTTCCTTGGAGGCTTTTAAGCAGAGGTTGGGTGGCCATCTGTCATGGAGCTTTAGCTTTAGCTGAGATTCCTGCATTGCAGGGGGTTGGAATGGATGATCCTTGGGGCCCCTTCCAACTCTGCAGTTCTATGATTCTATGAACAGAAATGTTTTCAGTAAATGTTGAACAGTTTTAAAGTGTTTAAAAGTTGGAATAGCTGAATCTTTGTTGGCCAAGTATTTCACCATACTGGGCCAATGACATTTAAAGAATTGGTTTCCTGTTGTCAAATGAACCTCACCAACTTGGGGAAGTGACCATTGATGTTCCTGCAGATGGTCTCCGTGACTGAGCTGGGATGGTCTCCGTGACTGAGCTGTTCAGGGGGTCCAACTTTGGATCCAAGTTGTTCAGGGCTTTGTAAATTAATACAAGGACCTTGCCCCTGGCTCCATGGTAGATGGGCTGCCAGGGCAAATGCTTTAACAAACAGTGTCTTATATGGTCAACCAGATGCACCCATCAGTGAACTGGACACCACATTCTGCATCAGCTGGAGCTTCTGAACCAGGTCCAAGGGTAGCCCCGCACAGAGTGCATTGCAGTAGCCCATCCTCAAGGTTAACAATGCATGGACTACAGTGGTCAGACTATCCCTGTCCAAGAATGATGGTAGCTGAGTCAGTTCAGGAGGGCACCATGCCAATGGTATCAAAATCCACTGAGAGATGGAGGAGAAGTAAATGGATTGACATTGGTGACCTGCAGCTGTTTTCTCAGGGATGGCAAGAGCAGCATCAAACCAGAAAAGGGAAAGTGCTGTAAGATTCTCATATTCTTTTGCATCTGAACATTGTGTTCCCACCAAGGGCAGCAAGGCGAAACGTTGACCCACAGGCTTCAGAAATGGCTGCTGTTATCTGGATGGAACTGGCGTGCTATGCTTTGGATTTGGCCCACAGATAGTCAAGTGTACATAATGTTCTCTATTATTCAGTCAGAACACTTTCATAATCATACCAATGTGTTTGACCTTCCGTTGTGCTATTCCACACCACTGTTGGTGAGGCCTCCCCATTCTGAATAAATCACCTGGGGATATGAACCTCTTGCAAATCAGGCTCCTGCCAGAAGGACCTCATACAGGAGCAGACGAAAGAGTGTGATATTGTACCATTGATGCCAGTCATGGGTGCAGTGAGGCAGAAATAAGCTGTTTCAAAGTAGCTGAGCAACAGCAGCATGCAATCTAAATCCACCCACCCAAAATTGCAACTATGAAAATGTGAAAGGTAGAGAGGTGAAGGAGAATCGACTGTGGCATCCAATTCACTTAAGGTTAGCATTACCTGGACTTTCCATTGAGGACATCCACTCAGCAGATTTTGTTTTCATTTTGGGACTCATTCATCAGGACTTAAGACAGAAATCACCTCATTAGACTGGGTATGCTGTGATGATTCGGAGGAGGACACTTGATCATAGAATCATAGAATCCTAGAGTTGGAAGAGACCACAAGGGCCATCCAGTCCAACCCCCTGCCAAGCAGGAAACACCATCAAAGCATTCCTGACAGGTGGCTGTCAAGCCTCTGCTTAAAGACCTCCAAAGAAGGAGACTCCACCACACTCCTTGGCAGCAAATTCCACTGTCAAACAGCTCTTACTGTCAGGAAGTTCTTCCTAATGTTTAGGTGGAATCTTCTTTCTTGTAGTTTGAATCCATTGCTCCGTGTCCGCTTCTCTGGAGCAGCAGAAAACAACCTTTCTCCCTCCTCTATATGACATCCTTTTATATATTTGAACATGGCTATCATATCACCCCTTAACCTTCTCTTCTCCAGGCTAAACATACCCAGCTCCCTAAGCCGTTCCTCATAAGGCATCGTTTCCAGGCCTTTGACCATTTTGGTTGCCCTCCTCTGGACACGTTCCAGCTTGTCAGTACCCTTCTTGAACTGTGGTGCCCAGAATTGGACACAGTATTCCAGGTGGGGTCTGACCAGAGCGGAATACAGTGGTACTATTACTTCCCTTGATCTAGATGCTATACTCCTATTGATGCAGCCCAGAATTGCATTGGCTTTTTTAGCTGCTGCATCACACTGTTGACTCATGTCAAGTTTATGGTCTACCAAGACTCCGAGATCCTTTTCACATGTACTGCTCTCAAGCCAGGTGTCACCCATCCTGTATTTGTGCCTTTCATTTTTTTTGCCCAAGTGTAGTACTTTACATTTTTCCCTGTTAAAATTCATCCTGTTTGCCTTGGCCCAGTTCTCTAATCTGTTAAGGTCATTTTGAAGTGTGATCCTGTCATCTGGGGTATTAGCTACCCCTCCCATCTGCGAACTTGATCAGGATGCCCTCAAGCCCATCATCCAAGTCATTGATAAAGATGTTGAATAAGACTGGGCCCAAGACAGAACCCTGTGGCACCCCACTAGTCACTTCTCTCCAGGATGAAGAGGAGCCATTGATGAACACCCTTTGGGTTCGGTCAGTCAGCCAGTTACAAATCCACTGAATGGTAGCATTGTCTAGCCCACATTTTACCAGCTTCTTTACAAGAATATCATGGGGCACCTTGTCAAAGGCCTTGCTGAAATCAAGATAGGCTACATCCACGGCGTTCCCTTCATCTACCAGGCTTGTAATTCTGTCAAAAAATGAGATCAGATTAGTCTGACATGACTTATTTTTCAGAAACCCATGCTGACTTTTAGTGATCACAGCATTCCTTTCTAGGTGCTCACAGACCGTTTGCTTAATGATCTGCTCTAGAATCTTTCCTGGTATTGATGTCAGGCTGACTGGGCGATAATTGTTTGGGTCCTCTCTTTTCCCCTTTTTGAAAATAGGGACAACATTTGCCCTCCTCTAGTCTGCTGGGACTTCGCCTGTTCTCCAGGAATTCTCAAAGATTACTGCCAGTGGTTCTGAAATCACCTCTGCCAGTTCTTTTAATACTCTTGGGTGTAGTTCATCTGGCCCTGGAGACTTGAATACATCTAAACTACCCAAGTGTTCTTGTACTACCTCCTTACTTATTCTGGGCTGTGTTTCCCCTGCTGAATCATCTGCTCCATATTCTTCAGGTCGGGCATTGTTTTCTTTTTTGGGAGAAGACTGAGGCAAAGAAGGCATTGATGAGTTCTGCCCTTTCTCTGTCCCCTGTTTGCATTTCACCATTGCATTTGTTGAAAGCCGCCCAGAGTGGCTGGGGGAACCCAGCCAGATGGGCGGGGTATAAATAATAAATTATTATTATTATTATTATAAGTGACCCCACTGTTTCCTTGTTCTTCCTTTTGCTACGGACATACCCATAAAAGCCCTTTTTATTGCTTTTAACCTCTCTAGCAAGCCTGAGTTCATTCTGTGCTTTAGCTTTTCTGACTTTGTCTCTACATGTGCTGGCTATTTGTTTGAATCCCTCTCTGGTGGTTTCCCCCTTTTTCCATTTTTTGTATATATCCCTTTTAAATCTTAACTCAGTTAAAAGTTCTTTAGATAGCCACCCTGGCTTCTTTAGGCACCTTCCATGTTTTTGTCTCATTGGTACTGCTTGAAGTTGTGCTTTTAATATCTCCCTTTTAACAAACTTCCATCCATCATGAACTCCCTTCCCTTTTAGTATTAGTGGCCATGGGATCACACCCAGCGTTTCCCTAAGTTTTCTGAAGTCGGCTTTCTTAAAGTCTAGAATTTGGGTCTTAGTATGCTTGGTTGCTCCTTTGATGGAAAGGCCTGGGGGAAAACTGGGGGAAAACCAGTTTTTTTTTTTCCTGTTTTCCCCCAAAGCTGTTTTTTCCCTGGAAAATTTGGAAAAAAGTGTGTGGAATATTCAAACGATATTAAACTGTTGTGTGGTTTTTTTTCATTTCCCCCCCAGAAAAAAACGGCATTGGGGAAAAACCTGTTTTTTCCAACTTTTCCATTTTCCCCCCAGGCCTTCCCCAAAAGCAAACACTTCTTGGCAAATCAAGTTTTGCTATAGAGAATGAGTCCAGGAATTCCCCGTGGAAGACTGATGCCATTTGTGCCATTTCTGCTGGTGAGAAAGCCCTCTGAGGCTCCAAAGACCTTCTCCCTGGCACAAAGGTAGTAATGACACAACTGAAAACCATTTGGTTTGTGGTGAGGTAAGGGATGTAGACGTTCTGTTGCCATTATCAAAAGATTAGTATGCCTGTGTCAACCAGACCTTGTTGAAGGGGCTAAACAATAGTGTTTCTCCAAGGTGACTTTGGACCATTTGGACTGTAACAGTGAGACCCCAGTGAAATTGCAGAACATTTCTAGATTACTGTGTGCAATTTTTCATCTTTCACTAAAGTCAAAAACTACCAAGAATGGGAGGTGGTTGGATTTTGTGCACACACAGAGCAAAAGTTAAGAAAGGACAAGATTTACTCTATTCAAGTTCTGCAACAACAGAGTGCTATTTTGGGCTGCAGGCTCAACAGGGTTAGCAAGCACAATGTTGATAAAATAAACTTTTGCCGTATTTATTCAAGCAATTTGTTTCCTTTATTAATTAAATTCCAGAAATAATAATTGTGCAAACACTCAGTATAAAAGTTGCAGTAAGAAATGTACATTCACAAATTTAACATTTCAATCCACTCACTTCTCCCCCCCCCAACATAAAAATAGGGCAAGTATTCCATTGCTTTTCTCAACTCAACATTCCTGAAAAAGACTGGAAGATACTCTACAATATTTTATATACATAAAAAGAGACCCGTATTATTTATGCAAATTTCTCATTCCAAGTTACCCAGTGTTAAGTTATTGTAATACTGAAAAGAATATATTATACATTTGTTGTGGCAGTCCCTTTCTCTATGTCCACATTAGACATGACATGCAATTGTATATACTGTATTTCCCTCTCACTGATTAAAAAAAGCTGTTGGGGGTGCACATGTAAGTGGAAAAAGTAACATTGAGGAAAGATTTCAGCAGCGTTCGCCTTACTCCAAATCTCTACTTAACTCTTGGAAGATGCTTTTCTTTGCTGGAAAAAATATACAAGTCACTGTGTTGCAATTAGTATAGGCCTGAAGCAGTGAGGGTTTTGCTTTTTGTTTTGTTTGTTTTTATAATCTATTAGGATATTTGTAACATAATGGACCAGATTCTCAGCACATCAAAATAAATGATAATTGTCATCCATTGAATTCAGAGGGAATTAGACCACAGGATCTAAACCTAATTTATCAAGATCAGTAATGCTGAATTAGCATGATGGCATGAAACAAGTTCTTAATGGTCCAATTCACACATAACATGAAACTGAGCCATGGCTAAATGTGAATGCATGGGTATAGAGGGACTTGCAGTAAAACCCTTGGCCACTGCATCCCTCCTCCCAACCTGCTGCCGCCACGCTGCCTGGTTTAGCAAACAATTTCATCCAAACCGGGGCCTGTGGTTTGTCTCCCTTGGCAAGCCAAGCACAAAACTTTGTTGCAGATTGTGGTTTGCTTGGAGAGTAGCAAATTATGAGCCCAGATTCAGGCATAACACTGCGGCTGCATGCACACTGTGCCTCTAAAGCACACGCAGAGAGATTCCTTCCCTCAAAGAATCCTGAGCACTCCAGTTTGTTAAGAGTTGCTTGAAACTGCAACTCTCTGAGGGGTAAACTACAGTGCCCAGAATTCTTTGAGGGAAAGAATGTGTTTTGAAGTGTCCACAGCCCTAAGTCATGGCTTGGCTCTGCGTAGTGCAGCAGGAGCAGGACCGGGGAAGGTGCACAGGGGACAAAGCTTTCACTGAGGGTACCAGCAGTCACTCAGGCATAGCCATGGTTCGCTTTATGTGCCAATGAGCCAGTTGTCCCTCCGACTTCTCAGTAAGACCAAATTCAGCAAGACCATCTCGGTTTATATCCTCAGCAGAATCAATGTCATCCATGCTTCCACTTGTCCCGCTGCTCCCCCCTCGGGAGAAACCCGCTCCTTCTGCAGAATCAGAACAAACATCACTCGGTTTTTCTGCAGATTGATGTTTGTTCCAGTTCAGTAAATAGTGGCAGGTCAAACAGAAAAGCTCTTGGAGCTGTGCTTTCTAGGCAGGGGGCATGCAGAAGTGGGGAGAAGCCCCAAGTGGTAAAACTTTGTCTGAATTGAGCCACTCGGGCAGTGGAGGGAGGGGGCAACCTACCTGCATGTTTGAAATCTCCCACATCTGAAACGAACAAACATCACTTAACAGCTACCTTTGATGTGCAGGTAGGGATGCTCCCCCCCAGTGCAGGAGCACCCACACTGGCAGATCCTTACCTGCACGCTGAAGTGACACCTCCAAGACAGGTTTGCTGGTTGGTTCTGTAACATAAACTGCCTCTCAACTTAACCGGATGCTCACTGCTTTCGTGCAGACACATCCTTCCAGCTGCCCTAGGAATGTCAATCTGGCAAATATGTTTTACAAATCAAAGTAAGTCTTCAAAATGATGCCATTATTTTTCTCAGAAATCTAAAGGTGCTTGTGCAGAAGCTGGCCACGTCCTGTGCACATGACCTGGACATTTCAAGTGCCCCTGGAGCCATGTCAGCAGTGACCAAACACACTGCTCTGCGGGCACAATGATTTCTGAGCAAGAGGACGGATGGGTTGCTACAGAATATCAAAGAAGTTTGAAGAGTTTGGATTTGATATCCCGCTTTATCACTAACCGAAGGAGTCTCAAAGTGGCTAACATTCTCCTCCCCCTTCCTCCCCCACAACAAACACTCTGTGAGGTGAGTGGGGTTGAGAGACTTCAGAGAAGTGTGACTAGCCCAAGGTCACCCAGCAGCTGCAGGTGGAGGAGCGGAGACGCGAACCCGGTTCCCCAGATTACGAGTCCACCGCTCTTAACAACTACACCACACTGGCAGAGCTGCACCTAGAGGTACCGGTACTTAGCCGATGGATCTTTGGAGCCTGGGTTTGCACAGGATCTACCCCTTCCACTCTTGAATAAGAGGATCCTGGGTGTAACAGCAAGAAACTATAATTCCTATCTCTGCTATATCACAAACTGTAATATTTGATTGGAGTGTAACCATCCATTGCATATATCTATTGTATCAGACAGCTGTATTGCAAATTTCTTTTGGCAGGCAATGAACAAGCAGAAATGAAATGGTCACCAAGTAGCAGAGTAACACAATCAGGATTATTTCTTGAACCTGCTTTATGTTTTCACACATGAGGCTTAAATTGCCTCAGAGCTGTAACACCAGTTGCTAATGCCTCATTCTGTTCCACACATGTTGATAAACCTGTTGATAAATGAGCATTTTGTCTGGTGTAGGTTTTATATGCACATTACAAACCCCATTGAAACAAGGGCCCCTTTAAGCTTTGTGTGTGAAAATATTGACAGTGAGCAGCTTATAGCTGTTCAGGAAATCCTCCAGTTCAAGTTTTATTGTTCTGCTAAGCTCTGGTTTGTGGGTCTATAGAAAGAATATTTTATGTCAATCTGAAGGCTTTTTATAGTGCCTTCTAATGAGCTTAAGACCTGGAGCTCAATTATTTCAAGTTTATAATTATAGAATTTTAATTTCTTGGTATGTTGAATGCACACAGTCAACTCTCTGTATGTTTATGTGTTATTTAAATGCACGTATGGATTTCTAATAGCACAGCTGCAACCACCTGCAATTCACATGCCCTTCGGGTTCCTCATTTCTTACTACTATCTTAAGAGTTTTGTAAAATATGCCCTTGATTTCAACCTGGACAGACAGGCTGGGATTCCTCTCAGTGGCTCAGCCAGGTAGTAGACCTGGGCCTTATTGATGTTGGGGGGGGGGGCGCGACAACTTTAGACTCCTTGGCCCCTAGGAGTTGGATCCTGTGGTTGTGAAACACACAACTGACCTTTCTTTTCTATGCACCTCCATTCCATACTTCACAGTGGCTCCTGCATTCCTGATATGCTGGAGCAAAAATCTAAAAAAGATCAATCCTGTTGAAGAAATACTCTGAGCACATGCAATACCTGATTTTAAAAACTCACTTAGATCATAGCACCAACCTGACTACTGGAGCTTGTTTCTGGTAACCTGGTTATAAGCTCATTTGCTGGGGAAGAACTAATTATTGGTTTTAACTACATTGTTTCTAATTATTCTGTATTTTATAACTGATGTTTTTTTAATGCTGCAAGCTGCTTTGAATCCCAATTTGGAAGAAAGACGGGGTATATGTTAAATAATAAATAATTGTAGCCACCATTATGTTGCAGAGAACAGTAATATATTTTAAAGTAAAAATAGCAAAACAAGCCCCTGTAACCCTGTGCCTGCATGGCCAGCTGTGTCTCAGCTGCTAAATTTCTTTTGCCAAAACATGGATCCGCCCTGTCCTGCCAGCTGAGGTGCTGACCCCATGGCCTCCATTATCTTTCCCTCCCTCTTGGGTTGGCCATTTGCCCCCCCCCCCCCGCTCTGAGATCTAGCCTCCTCCTTCCATGTCATTCTCTAAATCCCATTCCTGTGTCTAATAAGTCCTATGGTTAGGGTAATGAAAGCCTTTCCCATTCCATGGGAAACCAAGGGTCTTTCCCACAGAGACCCCTTCCGGCCCTTGCTTACTTCTCTCATGTCAGGGCAGCCCCCCCCCCCCGCAGAGCTCCTCTTTTCTCTCCCTGCTGTCATGCTCCTCAGTCACCTTTGCATCTCTATCTCACCTCAAGCATGGACTCAGACTGCTCATCCCACAGAAAACCAGGACTGCCAATGGGAAGTTTCAGAGTTAAACGTTTCATTGTTGTCTTCATTGCTCTCACTTGTGAGGTGCCTCAGGGTTCCATCCCCATGCTTTTTAACATCTATATGAAGCGGCTGGGAGAAATCATCAGGGGGTTTGGGCTGGGTGTCCATCAGTATGCAGATGATACCCAGCTCTACAGGTACCTCTTTTAAATCAGAAACAGTGAAGGTGGTGAAGGTCCTGTGTGAGTGCCTGGAGGCGGTTGGAGGATGGATGGCGGCTAACAGATTGAGGTTGAATCCTGAAAAGACAGAAGTGCTGTTTTGGGGGGACAGGGGGTGGGTGATTGTGGAGACTCCCTGGTCCTGAATGGGGTAACTGTGCCCCTGAAGGACCAGGTGCACAGCTTGGGAGTCATTTTGGACTCACAGTTGTCCATGGAGGCGCCCAGGGCAGCTATCTACCAGCTCCATCTGGTACGCAGGCTGAGACCCTCCCTGTCCACGGACTGTCTCACCAGAGTGGTGCATGCTCTAGTTATCTCCTGCTTGGACTACTGCAATGCGCTCTACGTGGGGCTACCTTTGAAGGTGACCCGGAAACTACAGCTAATGCAGAATGCAGCAGCTAGACTGGTGACTGGGAGTGGACGCTAAGATCATATAACACCGGTCTTGAAAGACCTACATTGGCTCCCAGTATGTTTCTGATCACAATTCGAAGTGTTGGTGCTGACCTTTAAAGCCCTAAACGGCCTTGGCCTGAAGGAGCATATCCACCCCCATCATTCATGCCAGACACTGAGGTTCAGCACGGAGAGCCTTCTGGTGGTTCCCTCACTGCGAGAAGTGAGGTTACAGGGAACCAGGCAGAGGGCCTTCTTGGTGGTGGCGCCTGCCCTGTGGAATGCCCTCCCATCAGATGTCAAGGAAATAAAGAACTATCCAGCTTTTAGAAGACATCTGAAGGCAGCCCTGTTTAGGGAAGTTTTTAATGTTCGATCTTTTATTGTGCTTTTTAATATTCTGTTGGGAGCCACCCAGAGTGGCTGCGGAAACCCAGCCAGATGGGCAGGGTATAAATAATATTTTTGTTGTTGTTGTTGTTGTTGTTGTTGTTGTTGTTGTTTTGTTTTTGTCCCACATTTCCATGTAGGGAAGGAAACCAAGCTTTATATTACTTTTTGCAGCCTCTTATCACCATCCCCTCTATATTTTATATAATCATTGAATTATAGAGTTGGAAGGGACCCCGAGGGTCATCTAGTCCAACCCTCTGCAATGCAGGAATCTCAGCTGAAGCACCCATGACAGATGGCCACTCAACCTCTGCATAAAAACCTCCAAGGAAGGAGAATCCACCACCTTCCAAAGGTGTCTGTTCCCCTGTTGAACTGCTCTTACTGTCAGAACGTTCTTCCTGATGTTCAGTCCTTTTCCTGTCTCTTCTTCCTTTCCCATCCTTTCCCTTTAGCTGACCTCATTGTGGCCATTCTGACTGCCCACTTCACTTAGCTGCAAGGACCTCCCGCCCCCCATACCTACAGGACCCATAGGATTAAAGCCCTTTCCTATGCATGTTCACTAAGAAGTCAATTGCACGGGGTTCAACAGAGTTTACTCCCAGATAAATGTCCACAGACTGCAGCTGTAGGTCATCTTCCCTTTCCTTCTCTCCTGCTGCCATTTTCTTTAAAAAGGGAAGAAATGGAAAATTATTCATGAATGCTAGTTAAGGAAGAAGGCTGTTCCAAATAAGGGATGAGGGTGGGCAGACAGAAAAGATAGAGGTGGGGGGAATCCACAAAAAAGAAGACAAGGATGGAAAAATTAACTGTTGTCAAAATGGTGCAGATTGAGAGAGCAGGGAAGTGGCAATGTTAGAAGATCCCTGTGTGAGCTTGGGAGAGCTTTTAATTGTTGCTCTGTCACTATAGGTTGGTATGTTCTGTTGGCCCTAGCATGTGTGTTTACGTGTATTCACATTTATACAAGAAAAAGAAAATAATATGTTATATAACCATTCTGCAAGGGAACAGATTTAGCTAAATTTTTAGGCTCCCATTATAGTAAGTTTTGCAAATTCACACTCTCTGGCTGTTATGCCTCTGGGTATTAAACAGGCTTTCCACTTGCATTCTGTTCTGGTCACATTATATTACTGACATCCTAATACATTTGGTATTCCATACTAGATTCAGATATTCAGATACTACCATTTTAATAAATTGGGCTTGCTTTGCTCTTTCTTTTTGCATTTTTCAAATAAAAGAAGCAAACAAAATAAGCAAGTTTTGTAATAACACTTAAAATTTAAGGAAATAATAACCATCACCACATTTAACGGCATATTTGCATTTGTATATCATACTTGTATTTGTATACCCTCCTTGTAAGAAAATGAATTACAACTATTGAATATCAAAATTTGTTTGTCAGGACATCCTGCTATCATATTATCATTGCACAGGCGTAAATGACATTAGGAGGAACCTCAAGAGCAATAATTGGAAGTGTTGTTTCTGGTTTAACTGGAAGTGCTTGGGACTATAGCATGCCTACTTGAAAGTATGTCTTATTGAGACATACATGTTCAGAAGCATGACTGAGATTGCAGTCCTGAAGTTTATTTAGAAAACTCCCAGAAAGCAAAGGAAAGAAAAGGCAAAAATGAAAATCTGGTATTATTTTTAAATCCCACAGTTCAGCCCAACACTTTATTTTTGGTACCAGTTCATTTTGGAACCATATGCATCAAAGAAATAAGGCATTGACTCAAAACTATATTCAGCAATCTATAACATCCGAAAACCATTTCTTCATATATTTTGTATCGCGGATACAACAACTAGTAACAATTATTACCACTGACACAAGCATTTGGGTAACTATTTCTCCCCCTCCCCGTTTTCTTCAACGCAGTTCTGCCTGCTTGCAGCCTGATGGAACTAAGGCCTTGGCCTTCGTACCTCAAGGTCCTTCTTGCAGGACCTGCAATTGCCTTTGAGAGCTAACTCGCCATCTTCCATGGGGATGGGGGAAAGCCCATAGCTTAGTGGTAGAGTCCATGCAGTGCATGCAGAGGCTACCAGGTGCAATCCTTGACATCTCCAGGTAAATGTAGGTAGCAGAGCTGGGGGGAATCTGAGGCTGCTGCCAAACATTGAAGTGAACGACCTGACCTGCTGCTGGTCAGCTTCATTTGTTCAAAAATTCCTAACTAGAAGGGCCGAGGGAACAGCACGAGAAAAGACTCCTGCTTGAGAACTTGGGGGAATTGCTGCCAATGAGAGTATTTGGGATAGACAAAACAGTGGTCTCAGTCTAAGGCTTCACCCACACGTCCTCTCGTCCCACTGCTTCTTTCCCTGAGGCAAACCGCTCTTTAACACTCAAGTGGAGCAAAACGGCAATTTGGGTCCCCATCTCCCCAACTGCCATTTGTTCTGATCTATCCCTCAAGAGCAGGTTTTCCTTGGGAAAGGAGCAGGTCATGTTCAAAATACTCGAACCCAGGCTTTCTAGGCACGGCACCAGCGGAAGTGTGGGCAGACCCCAAAGCAGCTTCATGTCTACAGAGACAATTGTGTGCTCTGGCATTTGGGGATTTCCCAAAATCAAACATTTACTTGTACTGTCAAGTCAAACAAGATAACAATCAGTACTGAATGAATTGGTAGAAAATATTATATATATATATATATATATATATATATATATATATATATATGCACACACAAAACAGTATATGGAGTTTAGTTTATTGCTTCTAATAAACAAAGGTAGCATAGATGTTGAGAGCACATTTTAAATACTGTATACTGTAGACAAAGCAACACTGAGGTTGGCAGAACATTGCAGGTGAAGGTTTCCTTGTGGTGTTGCTTTGTAATTGTACGTTTGCTTTGCAGTATACACATGCAACTAGTAGTGCCTTAGAAACAATGTGTTAAACTGATATGTCAAAAACATATAGAAAGATACTTACTCTTTCACTTTAAAAAAAACAACAACTGAAGTCAGGCATGAGTGGCATGCAGTAAGTAGATTGCAGAAGAGAAGCAAAAGGGTTTATAATCTTCATGCACATGTAAATCCTCTGTTTACAAAAAACCATTAGCATCGGTTAAAAGTGTGCCTTTTTAAAGACTCGTAGTGTACATGCAACAAACCTGTCATAGCTACTGGTAAAAGTATTTACAAAATTTCATACATCCTTTAAATAAAATAATAATTAATAAGACTACATGAAAGGCAAATATGTAATAGTGTACAAGATTAAAAATAAATAAGGCGTTATAATACAGTTTTATTTTAAATTTAAAAAGTTACTTGCCACTACAATATAAAACTGTAACTTGAAAGAATATTTATGGCTAAATAGTCCTCTGGTTAGGACTGGAAATGAAAAAGAATTTGGATTCCTAACGCTGGGTTAATGTTTTAAGGCTGGTTCAGATGACACTCTTAAGAGTACAAGAGAACATGTACAGTGAGAAACTGGAGCTGCTCTTGTCCAGCCCCGGTGGAGTGGGCTTATTGCCTCTGGGTGGGGTGTATGTCCGGGCATTGGAGGCAACATTTGCACAGGGCCTCCCAGGCATGAAATCCCATACCCTCTGAACACAAATAAGGTTCACTGAACAATTACCACACACGGGGTCTTGTGCCCCTAGGCTAGGGGTAGGAGATACTTCCCAGGTGCCAGGCCACACCCTGAGGCTACCAGTCACTTGAGCCATGTTTTCCTTTGCCCATGTGGTTAGAAATCAAATCACACAGGTAGAGGCACGTGGCTTTGCAGGTGCAAATGATCAGTGATCAGCAACACCTGCAATGCCTTTGCCTGGAAATCAAACCACCCCTGCAAAGGCAATGGGACTGCAAGGGATGAGGATCAGCTTATTGCACAGGAGAATGTGGCTTGGGTGAAGTTAAGACGCTGCTGGGCCCAACTAGTCCCACAAACAGGAGCTTCCCCACTGCTGCCCTACACCAATGCAGTTCAGGGACCTGAGTCATTAAAACTTTGGGTCCATAGGGTTGGAAGGGACCCCGGTGGTCATCTAGTCCAACCCCCTGCAATGCAGGAATCTCAACTAAAGTATCCATGACAGATGGCCATCCAACCTCTGCTTAAAAACCTCCAAGGAAGGAGAGTCCACAACCTATCACCTCCTAGTCTTCTCTCCCAAACTCCTATAACTGTTCATCATAAGGCTTAGTTTCCAGACCCCTGATCATCTTTGTCGCCCTCTGCACACGTTCCAGTTTGTCAAAGTCCACCTTAAATTGTGGTGCCCAGAACTGGACACAGGACTCCAGTTGGGGTCTCACCAAGGTAGAAAAAAGTGGTACTTCACTTGATCTGGGCAGATCCCTTATTTTGATTTGGTTAACATTTTATGTGAATAGAGATCCAGTTTTGCTCTGAGTGTAAGGGAATGGAAGTTTCCTTTCCAAGCCTTTCTTTTTGGGTTCCTATTCACATTCTATTTGATTCTGTGATATGAACATTACATCCAAAGATTAGATGCCATTGGACTTGGAGGCAGTGCAGAAACATCCCGCGGAGGCATTGCACACTCCGTCTCACATGCATTTGTACCCTTAGAGTCTTGCTCAAATTGGTACATACACTACTAAAGTCAAGCAACTGAATGAGTGACAGCAATTTAGACTGGATTGTAGAATCACAACCATGCAACTGCTAGGATACCACTTTAAGCAGCCAAGTCTTCCCCAAAAGAATTATGGGAACTGTAGTTTGTTAAGGGTGCTGGGAGTTGGTATGAGATCCCTATTCCATGCTCCCCAAGAGCTACAATTTATTTCCTGAAGGGGGATTGTTAAAGCACACTGGGAATTGTAACTTGGCAGGGGGGTGGGGTCCTAAGAACTCTCAGCACCATAATGAACTGCAGCTCCTGGGATACTTTGGGGGAAGCCATGACTGTTTAAAGGGGCACTATAGTGCTTTAAATGCAGGGCGTGGGGGGGCCTTAATTCACCTACAGTGGTACCTTGGTTCTCAAACACCTTGGTTCTCAAACGCCAAAAACCCAAAAGTAAGTGTTTTGATTTTTGAACGTTTTTCGGAAGCCGAACATCTGATGCGGCTGTCGGCTATTTTTTCTGGGGCACCTGCACCAATCAGAAGCTGTGCCTTGGTTTTCAAACATTTCAGAAGTCAAACGGACTTCCAGAACTTATTAAGTTTGGCACTTTTGTTTTTGCTATTTATTTTGCATTTTTCTTTTTGAGGCTTTATCGGTTAATTTGTTTTTGTAACTGTGTGGAACCTGGTTCAGCTATTGATTGATTGATTGTGTGACTGCAGAAATGGATAAAAGCCCCCCATCATCAGTGCAGGTAAGAAAAAAATTAATTTTAATTTTTATCATCTACAATACTGTCTTATTTATTTTATAGTGCAGTATATTATTGCTTTAATTTATGGATTTATGGTCTTGTTAGATAGTAAAATTCATGTTAAATGTTTTTAAAAGTCTGGTACAGATTAATCCGTTTTGCATTACTTTCTACGGGAAAGCGCACCTTGGTTTTGGAATGCTTTGGTTTTGGAACGGACTTCCGGAACATATTAAGTTTGAGAACCAAGGTACCACTGTACTTAGAGCCCTGTTTATGTGAATTGGTCCTATTTATGTGGTGGCAGGGGACGCGGGTGGCGCTGTGGGTTAAACCACAGAGCCTAGGGCTTGCTGATCAGAAGGTCGGCGGTTCGAATCCCCATGGCGGGGTGAGCTCCCGTTGCTCGGTCCCAGCTCCTGACAACCTAGCAGTTCGAAAGCACGTCAAAGTGCAAGTAGATAAATAGGTACCGCTGCAGCAGGAAGGTAAACGGCATTTCCGTGTGCTGCTCTGGTTCGCCAGAAGCGGCTTTGTCATGCTGGCCACATGACTCGGAAGCTGTCTGCGGACAAACGCCGGCTCCCTCGGCCTATAGAGCGAGATGAGCGCCGCAACCCCAGAGTTGGACACGACTGGACCTAATGGTCAGGGGTCCCTTTACCTTTACCTATGTGGTGGCAGAATGAGAGTGTATAACACACACACACACACACACACACACACACACACACACACACACACACACCATGAATAAGGATGCTGGGCTCTTTTGGGAGACCTAGTTTGTCATATCAGTCTTTTGCTCTTTATAGTATATGCTTAGATGTATAGATCCCTGTCACACGTAGGGGGTTCTCCTCCCCCTTGGCTGGACGTTCCAAGAAAGACAAAAGCTCATTCTGCCAAATGCTTTTATCTAAGTTATTTACATTCATGTACAGAGAACATCAATCATGTCTGCTCAGTCTGAAGCAGAACTTCCGTGTGAGTTGCGATTCTCCCGCCAGTCGCAGCAAAGAGGGAAACGAAGGTTCCGGTTCCTCCTTCTTCTGGTTCCCCTGGAAACCTGACCCGGTCTCTGGGATGCTGGCTGAAGCCTCAGCACTCCCTCGTCCTCTCCACTCTCTCCCGACGAAGAAGGGGAGGAGGAGGAGGAAGAGGGGTCTGTGGACAAAAGCTCTGGCTGCTGCCTGTACTGACTGAGAGCTGGACTGGCAGGGGGGTCTGGCTTTCCCCCCTGACAATCCCATTTGTTTACCATTAATTTGGAATAAAAAAGGTAAAGGGACCCCTGACCATTAGGTCCAGTCGCGACTGACTCTGGTGTTGCAGCGCTCATCTCGCTTTATTGGCTGAGAGCCGGCGTACAGCTTCCAGGTCATGTGGCCAGCATGACTAAGCCGCTTCTGGCGAACCAGAGCAGCGCACGAAAACGCCATTTACCTTCCTGCCGGAGCGGGACCCATTTATCTACTTGCACTTTGATGTGCTTTCGAACTGCTAGGTGGGCAGGAGAGGGACCGAGCAATGGGAGCTCACCCCGTCGCGGGGATTCGAACCACCAACCTTCTGATTGTCAAGCCCTAGGCTCTGTGTTTTAACCCACAGCGCCACCCGCGTCCCTATTTGGAATAGCCTAGGGCTAAACAACAATAAGGATTGATTACCTAGTGGGTATGAAATAATGTGCAACATGAGTGCTTAAGCCAAGGTGCAATTTGTGCTAGTAACAGGTGGCGAGATGGAAGCTATGCCCAAAGGGAGCCGACATGTGGATGGGCCCAGACGAGGCTCTTCTTTCTCATTACTGCTTCCCATACCCGGTGGGGAAGGGAGGCACCCCCCCTCCATTACATGCACAAGATCTTTGAGGAGCTTGTGTGTGAGCCTGGCTCCTGAGACGGATGGCATGGCACACAGCATAGGCTTTTTAAATAACACTGTTATTTCCTCACATTATTTCCTCATCTGTATTGTCAAGGCAGAAGATGTGAACCCAAACCTGCCTTTAATGCATACTGTCACCATTCAAATGTAAGACAAACAGCAGATTTTGGAATTCATTGAAATCAAAACTTGACCCTCAATATCCCCAGCACTGAAATTATTTTCTTTTTAATGTGTGGCTGATTCAAATGTTGAAATATTTGCAAGTACTTAACTAATAATACAGCTCAATGTCTGTTCATAATCTCCAAGATAAGAATACAAAAAGTTACCACAGGAACGTTTGCAATTAGTTTCCCTAAAGACCTCCAATGAAAGGCTTTTAATTATTACAAATACCTTATTAACAGAAAAATTGTGCAACTCATGTGAAATATTGTGCTTGCTATTGACGGACCCCTAATAAATAGCTTGCCAAATGACAGTATTTTAAAACAGCAGCTCACATGATTCCATATTCAATGAAGGTGGCTGCTCTCCTTTGAATCTATTTGATCTTACTTCATTAAAACAGGAAACACATCCCTGCACCGTAGGAAAGAACCAGGTCCTTTATGAGGCATTACAAGCTTTCTCTTAGGACATGGACTGGAGAGGCACACACACAAAGTCATCTTTCCAATTAGAAATGAGCCAAATGGTGGAAGCAAACATTTTCATGCCACCTTGCAAGGAAGCTTTTGATTCATGGGCCAGTCTTGACCCATTAAGGGTGGGTGGGTGGGTGTCAATTTTGCCCCTCAGCGCCTCTAAAAATTAAAGCCATGCCCACCAGCCAATCACTTGGATGTCACTTGGATGGGGGCTGCAATGAAAACTGATGAGTGTGGGGGGTGGGGGGGCTTGATTCTGTGTCAGCTGCGAGCACAACTTTCCCAGCTGGGAACTGATACATGTAGTCAAAGCAGCAGGATTTAACCACTGCTGATTAACTGGTTACATCCTGCTCAGTTCTCCTGCTGGGACCAGGCACATGCAGCCAATGCCCAGTGTGTTCAAAATCCCTTTTGCAAAGAGCCTCTGGTTTTCAGAGGTTCCATGTGGAGCTGTTTGCAAAAGGGCTTTCAAACAGGCCAGTGCTGCTCTTTGGACCTCCAACCCACCACTAGGCCAGTGCCATTCAGTAGTTTGGCAGGATTTATTTGTATCTGGGTGGAGTCTGGTGATGCTGTTTTGATCTTGTTGAGAAGAGGCAACCAAGTTATTGTCTAGCTTCCTAGCTGATATGTTTTCTATGCCATCCATGACATGTGCCCAAAGCCAAGTTTTAAACCCACAAATTCCTAACAAAACAAAAAGTATTGGTATAGTTCCCTGCACCAGAATTCTTCAACTTTAATAATTCTGCATCATGCCCTGAACTGGGGTGGGGGAGGGGACCAGGACCACATTTTCTTGCTTTCACTGAGTTATAAATCTCCGAATGGAGGAAGAAATAGTACAAGTAAGTTCACCATTTATGTAGTGAAGTAAGAAGTCAGCAATGCTCTAAATTCTTTACCTTTACTGAATAGGGGCCACAAACACAACAATGAGAGTGTTATGAGCAAGTCATGTTCATTTCATCCCCATGAGGAATGTCACCACTTTGCTGTGACTGGAACACCTACGTGAGAGTAGTGGAAGACTCACCACAACAACATTTCCTACCCCTTACAGGACTTCATGCCCTCTTTGAGGGACTGAGCAACACCACCTCCTGCACATCCTAGGGAGCTCATATCCAGAGAGAGCCATGTTCTACTGGTTCTCACCCACTATATTAATTCCATCCTCTTAAGAACATCTTGACTGGGAGGCTTCTAGCATTGGTGTGTAAAGACATATACTGTATCTTCTGTTGCCTGTGATCTGTAGTGTCTTGGGCTGCTCTGAATTACTATCCTGTTCCCCTGCACTATCAATGTGAAGTTCTACACTTCCCCCATAATCCTCCCTCATCTTTGACCCAAGGGGGAAATTTATTCCAAACTGGGGAGAAAAGGAAACATATTTTTTTTGGGGGGGGGGCAAATTAACCTTTTTTGAAGTGAAAATGTTTGCTCCCCCAAATCCACCATATAACAACTTTAAATCATGTCAGAGGTGTGATATTGGCACAATGGAACTAAGACTTTATTTGACAACAGATGTTCCTATTAACCCCCTGGTAACAGTTGTCATGTCCTAGATCACGGATGTGGAACATAGAGTTTTCCAGATGTTGCTGGACTCCTCTGAGCCAGCCTAGCCAATGGCCAGCGATGAGGTCAGTTGCAGTCCACCAGCATCTGGGGGACCAGAGATTCAACCCCCTTGTCTTAGAGTTCAATGAAACAGGTGTAAGTCTTTCTCTTGACCTAAAGCAGATTATAAATTCTATCCAATTGTTATCATAAGCCACTTCAGAAGCCTTTGTGCTTCTGTTTGTGCTAGCAATAGTGACGTATGCATTTTGAAATTAAGATGAACAAGATGATCACCACACTGAAATGTCTGTTCTAAAAGTGGGCACAAGATGTGGATTCACCAAGAACTTCTGGAAAAGCTCCAATGAAATGAATGAAAACCAGGCAAGAGAGCAGTTTGGTGGTGCCCCTAGACTATTTTGAGACACCAAATTATTGCACCAGGCTCTCCAACATCTTTTAGCAGCTTTAGATAGAATTCTACTGGTTTCAGCACATTGTTGCTTCCAATTTCCTGTGCATACAAGAAAGAACTCACTAAAAGTCAATTAAGAAACCTTCCCAAAGGTGGTTTCATGTAGCTGTTCTTGAGATGTGCCAAACTACAACATGAGGCATTTCCTCACAGTAAAAAAAGAAAGTGGTAGTTGTTTCCAACCAGACTATAGTTCCTGTAAGTAATGCTGATGGGGATTAAGACAAATGCAGTTCAGGGGAGGGGGAAATATAAACAACAATCCTCTGGCTATTCTCCTTGCCTGGCTGTCCGCTGGGGAAAACGGACTCTAGCAAGGGAAAGCTGGCTCAGGAGAAAGGGCACTGGGAAAGGTAAGGGTTGAGCCCCTTCCCCTTGCTGTTTCCAAATCACTCCCTAGTCACACTTTAGCAGGGAAGCTGGTTCCTGGGCTCCCAGACCTCGCACCTCCTGCTGGTATTTGATCTACTGCAACCATCTTACTGAAGAGCATGCGCCAAAACAGGCCAACCATGGGGACTGTGGGAATGAGTGTCAGCGGCAAAGGAGAACGTTTGCTCTTGTGCAAATCCCTCTCATATTAATAGGGCTTCCCAGGTAAGCTGCACCCAATGGCATGAATTAATACTCATGAGATCAGAAAATAGGTAAAGTCTGCATCCATGTACAACACACAAACATACACAACCCACCCTGTGGGCTGACATTTCCCTAAATAGGTCAAATTTGCAATGTTATTATGAAAAGATATTACTTCCATTCGAGACACCCGAATCAATATTGTGCAAAAATATGTGCTGGTACATTATTGAGTCACCCTATGAAAATATCAGGTTAAACATCTGATCTAAAAAACAAACAAATGAAGTCTCCACTCCAAGTTTGCCAGTGAGAATCTCCAAATGGCAGGTGAGAGGAACCCTTGCACAGAAACAGTTCTGCAAAACTCTGGCATCAAACAATATGGAGAGATCCAAATGTTCCATTTCATGAATGGAACAAGTTCTGTTCATGAGCAGAGTTCTCCTATTCAGTAGAACTGAATCACCTAAATGCATATGTTGGCAAATGCTTCTAATAAAAGACTGTACAAATGGCCAGCTGTTTGACCTGCTGAAAAGGCATAAACCCTACCTTAATGCTATCTTGGCATCCTATGCCTGCCACTTTGCAGCATTTATCCAGAGGCAAGTTAGGCTTAACCCAGAAATCACCTGGAAGCTCCAATCACACAGACCACATCTTAAGAGCACAGCAGCTGCTTCTCTAGAGTGAGGATGAAGTCTTACATAGCTAGATTCTGATTTATTACAATAGATTCCAGTGAATCGACTTGTAGCCTGATCAAAGACTCATTGTTAAATACTTGAAAAAACACACATATTTTTTAAGAACTACATTTGTTTACCTGAGGACTTGCTACTTCCTATATTAAAGAAATGGCCAAAAAATTCTTGTCCCCCCCCTCCAAATGTTGTGTGAAGGGACTCTACACTGCTTCCTTAAACCTCAGATATGTCTCACTTGCCCATCAGACATTTTAGATGCAACTACACTGGATATGACTATAAGAGCATTCTCTCTCTTTGCCATTGCAGGACGTCAATTTTCTATAACTATAAACCTCTCCCATTTTTATATAGGAAATATATAAATACTTATATATAGATGTGTGTATTAGATGCATGTATCCACACACATCACCCTTCTCTCTCAACTGTGTTGTGTCACTATTATTTCCAGCATTGCTTTTATAGTTTTCTGAATGAATACCGACAGTCACCAATGACAGGATTTGCCAAAATTTGAAAATTTCTTTCTTTCTTTCTTTCTTTCTTTCTTTCTTTCTTTCTTTCTTTCTTTCTTTCTTCTCTCTCTCTCTCTCTCTCTCTCTCTCTCTCTCTCTCTCTCTCACACACACACACACACACACACACACACAGCCAGTCTCACCATGACTTTTTCTGTTAATTCATTTACCCTTTAGATTTGCTGATAAAATATTCATTTTCTTCAGAAAATCAGCAGTAGACTTTTCTTAACAGCACTGCTAGCCCTTATTTGATCCACAAATTCATATATGGTGTTCCCAAGTTCTCTTTGGTTGGATTGTAGACATCTTAGTTGATACCAAATCCTGTAGTCTTCAGCTTCCTTGTGAAAATCCAGGTGACCTCTGCTCTCTGCGATCACTGCAATGGCCCAGCCAATATCTTCATGGTTCTCATGCCTCTTTTATGGCTGGCACAGAGGGAAGATAGTGCAGCGTCAGATTGGTGTGGGTGGACGGGGCTTGAAGTGTCCCAGCAACAGCATTTGCTGAAAGGCTGGGAGATGAGGACGTAGATGGGCAACTGGTGCCCAGTTTAGTCTGAATGTTTGCTCGCCCATAAGGGTACATTTTCCGCTCTAAGTTTAACGACCGCGTTAGCGAATTGCTTCCATTAGCCTTTCCTTCAAGGAAATAGGTCAGCATTTCACCTTTGCCTTTGACACTGACTTTACCCCGACATACAAAGTCATAACTGCACCTCTTCAGTATCCTCTGGACTTCTTCTGTAACCTGTGAATAAAAGGAACAAGAATCATTTGTGACATATTAGACTACGCTGCACTGAACCTTTTGGCCCAGATGTTTTTTTGAGGTGGGAAGAAGGCCAACAAAGATTGGGGTGATTTTCTGAGAACTCACACTCAATCTCTCTCCCTCTCTCTCTCTGTGCGTGTGTGTATGGCTTAACTTACTTTATACAAGGTGGCCAAGATGCTTCCCTCATCATTTTTACTTTGAACAAAAAGCTTTCCTATTGCTTCTAGTGATGGCAAGACACTCCTCTGCTTCTTGGCTAATGATGCTGCCAGAGGGTGTGCTTTTCCCAGAGGCATTCTTGGGCAAAGAAAGACGGCAGCCTAGAGCGGAAAGAAAGCCCTCTCACCTTCACATTGTTCCCGTGGTTATTCATTGGGGGGGGGGGAGAGAGAGAGAGTTGGAACAGCTCTGGTATTTGAAGTTTTTTTTCTTCACAATTTTTATTAATTTTAACAATTTTAAGCACATACAATTACTGTTAAATTTTTCATTCTTCCCCCCTCTCACTGAGGGAAGCAACAATCATCCCCTTCTCACACAAGGGTAGGCATAAACATTGTACATTTAACATCATTAACATTATTTAATATCATCGCTTGGGCCTGGCCCAATTCTGTGGGCCAGGCGTTCCTTCATTCCTCAATTTCATATTTCAGTTGACTTCCTCGAGTCCCCCTCTGTTGAATTCATTATCTATCCTCGGTATCAGTTTTCCAAACTCCTAAACTTCATAATATCCTAAAAGACAAATATCATTTTACTTAAACAACTCCTTTTTCCAAACCTCAGCATCTTGGTGCTTCTGATCCTTTCCTCCAGCCTTATCAAATTCCCTTGCTCCAACCTAATTTAAAACTCCTAGTTTTCTACTTTTTGCACCCTTACCTCCCTCTGGTCTCGAAATTTTTAGCTATATATCCCACTAATAAACTTCTAATTTTTAAACATATAATCATTTACGCCAGTATCCAGATCCGAACATCATAAACCTTCAAACCAGAAAGACAACCAAATTCAAATGTGTCCTTTTCATCCCACCCCAACCTTCACAACAGTCCAGGCCCAACAGTCAATCAAAACCGTATGGCATTCTCTTTTCTTGCTCTGCAATGTGGTGTCCTTCATAAGTTCATCCTTATTCAGATCAAATCCTGGCATTTGCACAACTTTTTCCTTCTTTTGCATTTTCCTGTCCATTTTCCCGAGAGCCAGTGTGGTGTAGTGGTTAAGAGCGGTAGACTCATAATCTGGGGAACCGGGTTCGCGTCTCTGCTCCTCCACATGCAGCTGCTGGGTGACCTTGGGCTAGTCACACTTCTTTGAAGTCTCTCAGCCCCACTCACCTCACAGAGTGTTTGTTGTAGGGGAGGAAGGGAAAGGAGAATGTGAGCTGCTTTGAGACACCTTCGGGTAGTGATAAAGCGGGATATCAAATCCAAACTCTTCCTCTTCTTCTTCATCTTTTCCTCCTCCTTGGAAGATCCATCCTCTATGTCCTCTGTGGCCACCTCTCTGCAAGACAGTCCTTTTGAATCAGATATCAGTCCTATCCTTTCTGTTTTTTGTTGTAAGTCCCTTGACAAAAAGTCTGTGGTAGGATTTTTCCCTTTGAAACTTTCCACCAGCACTGTTTTCTCTGAAACTGGCACTTTGTTTTCCTTTTTCTCAAAGTTGTCCAAAGCCAAATTTGTAGCTCTGACAGACTGTTGCATTTCCCACAACATGTCTAGTACTTTCCTCAGGAAGTCAGCCCGCTTCCCTTTTGCCATTTTCAAGGTCTAAAAACAACTTTGCAGTCAAAATAATCCGTTATATTGTAATCCAAAATCCATATTGTACGTTTCTTGCTAAATTTTCCAAGACCTCAGGAAAAAAGGATAACTTTTTCCAATCAATATTGTAACAATTATTTCCTCCCAAAAACCGTTACAGAAGTTTCCTTATTAACTTTCACTTTTGACAGCAGCCTTGGTTACAATGTCCCACTGCTTCCTTCTGTTTCAACAGCAAAGGGACCGACCTCCATATTTTAAATCCCTTGCTTCTTGTAATTAAGTCCAAATTGTCTTTTTACCCACAATTCCGATGTTTCCAATCCTTATTTTACGGAGAAATTAAGTGCTCAAGGCAGTCGACAGTCGCAGCTTCACGCGGCAAAGGCAGTCGCTGGATCCACAGGGCTCTGTCTCAACCCCGCTCTCTCTCGGCAGCTCTTATTAGAGCTTACTGGGGAGCAGGGGAGACATAGAGAGCCCCCGCCGGATCGTCATGCCCCCAGGACGCTCTTCCTGTGGTTCTTCATGGGGTCCGCAGCGCGGTTGCGGGTTCCCTTCCCCCTTGCCATGCCGGGGATCTCGCAGCCGAGATTACCCCCGACCGACCGCTCCGGCGCTTAACCGGAAGTCCCTGGTATTTGAAGTTTGAATTCTATGGCACATTCTCTCTCTATAAAAGCAAATTCCCCAAAGAGGGACTTTTCTGTGGTACGCCCTCCCAGGAGAGTTCTGCCTGCTGCCTTCATAGTTAACTCTAAAGGGCCAGAAAAAATATTTCTCAAGCCTTTAGTAATATATTAGTTGTAAAGGTTTGTCTCTGCTTTTAGTATTATTTTCACCCTTTGCCTTGGTGGTAATAGAGAATTATTTTCTGCTCCTGCTAGCTGTTGTATAACAGAGCAAGCTGGTCAGTAAATCACACAGTTCAAAGCTGGAGTTAATTCGTTATTAGTGAAACATGATCTTCACAGAATTGACTATGAAATCAGTGGCTGAGATGAACTGCCCCCGCCTCCCCACAGCCGCCTCCTCTCCAGGGCTTCCTGCAAGCATTCAGAGACTCTGCCCACATGCAGCCAGTCTTTGGTCCTCCCATTTCATCCCTCTCCTGGTTCTGTGAGTCAAGAGGGATGGGAGCTTGTTGCAGCAAGGGATGGGAGACTCTTCACCAGCCTGACTCCTCTCTGCCTCTTGGCCTCCCTCCTCCCACTCTCCTGCTGCAGCTTCTGCTTCTGAGTCTGGACTTCTCTCTGCCACAGACTCCTCCTCCTCACTAAACCCTGTCACCTCTTCAGCTTCTGCAACCTCCTCCTCCCAGGCTTCTCTCTCTTCTCCCTCTGACCACTCACAGTTGTCCCACCACCAACCTCCTGGCTCTGAGTCTTCTTCCCTTGGGGGTTCTTCAGCCAGTTCCTCCTACCATGTCCAACCTGTACAATGTCCAATTTATGTCCAACCTGTCCATGACAATATATTTTGTTTCTAATGGTTGCTTTTATTAATGCACTGTTTTCTGCTATGCACTGAAAAAAGCATAACCAAGAAATGAAACCCTAGATGGGACTATGCATATTAGGGGATGGAGCTGTGCAAAGAGGTGGCTTAATTCTGATGCCTTCAATCAGTTGGTGGAAAGAAGCCTGTTTAGTTCCAACCCAGCACTTGGGGACATTTTTGCAGTTAGGGCCAAAGCTGCCTTCCTCTCAAGAAGAGCTGGTGCCATTGTTCTAGTACAGATATATTTATCTGGCACATGCAGGAAGCCGTTCAAATGCAGTAGGTGGAACCTCACAAGTAGCCTGAAAAGCAAGCCACTGTTTAGCTCTTCCATATAGACTGATGTTGTTTTGAAGGATTATGAAAACACTCACCTGAATTTTACCTTGCACTCCAGTACTATCCATTCTACTGGCAACATTTACAGTGTTACCCCAGATATCATACTGTGGCCTTCTGGCACCAATGACCCCAGCCACCACAGGGCCCACGTTAATACCTGAAAAGGGAACAGTGGCCATTCCTTTATTTAATGTTTGCTCCAATATCTATTTCATATATCTAAAAAGCATAGCAGGTGCTAAACAGAATGTTCCCCATTTATACACTTCCCTTTCCTGCAGTTTTTTTTTCCAAATAAGATGTGCTAAGGCTCAAGATTTCTTAGACGATAAACCATCAGCCTGGAAGCTGAGCTACTTACTCCTAAGTAGACAGAACCTTATTTGCTGGAGAGGGTAAATGAAATGGCACAAGCTCACAGGCATTTTTCTTTGCTACTATTTCACACCTTCCAGGACCTTGGCCATAGATTCTGGGACAGACAGAGACATCATTTGATACCGTAAATTACTATACATATTTTGATACCACAAATTGTTTATTCACACAATTAAGCTGTCACTTTGATAGCTACAGGTAGAATCATAGCATCGCAGAGTTGGAAGGGACCCTGAGGGTCCTCTAGTCTAACCCTCTGCAATCAGGAATCTCAACTAAAGCATCCCTGACAGATGGCCATCCAACCTCTGCTTCAAAGCCTCAAAGGAGGAGGGTCCACCACCTCTTGTGGGAGTCTGTTCCACTGTTTAACAACTCTTACCATCAGAAAGTTCTTCCTGATGCTTTGTCAGAATCTCATTTCTTGTAACGTGTGAATGACAATTCATGTCACATTAATAATAATAATAATAATAATAATAATAATAATAATAATAATTTGTATACTGCCCTTCTGAAGATCACAGGGCAGTTCACAACATAAAAAAACAAAATGGAAACACAAAACACATATTACATGACACAACCCCCCCCCCAAAGCAGAACAATACCCCCTTCCCACCAACACGTTTGAAAAGTCATCGAATGCCCCTATTCTCCCACTTGGGATGGTCCTTCTGGTGTGTCTGCATGGGGGGGGCTGACCTCACTGCTGCCTCACCTCTCTCCCTACTGGCCGATAAGCAGCAGAGGGAGACCAGACCACGGCTTCTGCCCCATCTAGCAACTGCCTCTGCTGCGCTGGGTATCTCTTTGTGAATGGCATTGTTGTGCAACTAACAGAAGGTGGCGGCAGCAGCAGAGGTAGGGAAACAACATGAGACCAGATTCAAGTCAGGTGCTTCTTCAATGGGAACCTAATATCTTAAAAAGCCAGGTCTTCAAAGCATTTAATAAGAGAGCATCTGGGGAATTTGTTTATTTAAAAGCAATTCTGAACTGCTTAATGTTTTTAAGATGTCCCTAAGTGGATGCCCCTTTCTTTGCTGCTTGTGAGCTTCTCCCTATCTCTGGATCCTTGTCCCAGCCATGTGACTAACTCTGAAATTCCTGTTCTGAGAAGTGATTTCTTATAATTTTCCCTTCCTTGTTTCCAATTAAATTATCAGTAGCTTGTTTATTTTACAGATTTATAAACTCATTCACAGTCAAAGCTGTGTAGAATTGTTTCCCAGGTGTCTAGACATGCAGAAGAACATAGTTTGATTGTGCTGCTATAACACTTCAATATTATTTCAGAAGTTCTTCTGTTTGTACACCTCCGCCATGAATTCTGGCATCAGTCCCAGCAACAGCAGCCATATAGAATTAGGGTCCCTCCAGACATCATTTTTATTGAGCATTCATTATGACTAATATGAAATCACTCTTTCAATACCATTTGCTCCTGTAAAAGTTTCAGGGTGGCCATACTGCTTTGTCAGAAGTACATTTATGTCCTGTCACTTTTCATATCACAATTATTTTTTGTCCTGCTTTTGCTGCGCTAAAGTGCAAGAATGCCCCTACAGATAGCAATAATGCTTAAAAAGAAGGGAAGCATTCCAGAACAACAAATACAGCAAAATTGAGTGTGGATGGTCCAGTATAAATTCACCACCAATACATCAAGGGCATGATACAAAATCAACCAGTCAACCCCTAATTCCTGAAAAATATGACTTACCAACCCGAAGAACAAAGTCATTGTAAGACTGATAGTTGATTTCATCGAGAACATCAAACATTTCTATTGCAAAATCAGCCAGTGTACCGAGATGGGAATAAATTGATTTCTTTGCCTAGATTTTTTTTTTTTAAAAAAAGGTTAGACATTATTTATTTGTTCATGTGCTTTCCCTGTCTTTCTCTGAAGTGAAATCAAGTGGCTTCAAACACAATAAACTATTAAGTTAAAAGCACATTTTTAAACAAACAAATAAACAAGAAGCACATTATTATTTTAGAAAAATCATACAAAGAGTCTGTCTTAACAACATTTTCTCTGAGATGGCTTGAGAACTCCTTCCTGTTCCACAAGACCTGCTCCACTGTGGATACGGCTGGTGGCTGTGGGCCCAGAGGGCTTTAAGGAGGGGTGAGACACCCCCCGCCTGCCCCACACATAGAGGACTGGTTTACCAACAGTTAGACTACCTCAACCCACAGGGGCCCACTCAACCGCTTGGACTGGAGGAATCGGTGCTGTTGTAGGTGCCCCGTAATACCCCTTCCACAGGAGCAAGAACCTTGGAATTCCCTGCCTATTGAGATCAGTTTATTGTTTCAGCTTATTGTTGTTTCAACTTTCTGAAAGTCTTAAAATTATGGTTGCTCTTATTGATTAATTTTGTTTTATCCTTTTTGTAGAGTGGGTTGGGTTTTTTTCATAATCAAACTATGTATACATTTTATGAAATACATAAAATGGAGAAGGCAACAGCAGGAGAAGATTATTGCCAACATACCTGTACTTTGTTTCTGGGCTTCCTAGAGGTGTCTGTTCAAACACTTTGAAGGGCATTTACAGCAGAAACTGCTTGGAAATGCACACTGAAAGCTCTTCCTCAGCATCTGATGGGCACTGAGAGACATTGCTTCTGAACTGCTTTTTCAAATAGTTTCTATTGCAACATGCTTGGAAATGCACCTCAGAATGAACATGCCACTGTATGTCACATATCAGGACATGGTTTGGGGGAAATGGCCTCACATGCCAAATGAGGACTCCTGTCAGGCTGGATCCACACACCCCCACACACTGCAGAGAGTACACAGGCCTCATGGCTAGTAGCCATTAACAGTTCTTTCCTCTTGTGAGGATATCTATTAATGATACTCCACAATCATAAGATTAAGTGAGATGCATTCCAAATGGAGCCTAATAGCTTGTTAGGTGTTACATTCGTGGAGTTGTGTTTATTTTCACCATTTAATGATATTACTCTCAAAGAGTTCACGGGTTTCCAATATTAGAGGTACCACTGAAAAAATACACCATTAATTCAGAACCCCCAAATCCTCAAAGGGAACAAAGGGAAGGATTTTGAGGATATGTACAGTGGTACCTCGGGTTACAGATGCTTCAGGTTACAAACACTTCAGGTTACAGACTCCGCTAACCCAGAAATAGTACCTCGGGTTAAGAACTTTGCTTCAGGATGAGAACAGAAATCGTGCTGTGGCAGCGCGGCGGCAGTAAGAGGCCCCATTAGCTAAAGTGGTACCTCAGGTTAAGAACAGTTTCAGGTTAAGAACGGACCTCCAGAATGAATTAAGTTCTTAACCCGAGGTACCACTGTACCGGGAAAGGTATCAAATAGTTCAGGACAGTCTCACTCTTTTCTGGCTGGTATCTGAAGGGTTTGGCCAACTTTTGGACGGGGACTATCAAATATTCAGGGTGGAAGAAACTGATCTGAGTCTATCTGAACACTGTGCACTAGGACCAGGCCATTGCCTTCATTTCCTTTGGAGTGCAGCACCATATAGGACCTCAGGTTCTTAGGGGAAATCTTGCAGCCTCCTGAACTGGAACAGGTCTCTGATAGGTTTGCTTGAAAAACCCACAGGCCAAACAGACCTGGAAATTCTCTGAGAAAGGCTTCCTGTTTCCTAAATCTGAGCAATACCAGCCTAAATGAGTTCTAATAGCATTCTTACCATCATTTGTGAAAACGGCTAGAGAAAGCATTAAGAAGTAAAAACACATTACCTTGGTCCCAGTAGTTGGTACAAGTCCCACTGCTGCCATGTATGTGCTGCCAATCGTCTTGATTTTTTCAATGTCTTTATAATATTCTTTGTCCATAAGCTTTGTTTAAAACATAAAACTGTTAAACATTACATAATATTTTAGGCAAGAAAGAAGAGTTTTGTGCAGGCATATTCCTCTGATCATTTCCAAGCCTTTGTGCTGTCTCAAATTTACAACAAATTTCCTAAGGACTTAAGTGAGCTCAAAATGAGATGCTTGGTCATTTTCAAGATACCTGATAGGATTTTCAAAATTCCTGATGTGATTTGCTATAGGCTTAAATTGTAAGAATTTGTTATTTTTTACTGCACAATTAATCTTACCAACTTTTGCTTTACCAGCTTGCTACAAGGAAGTCGGGGGGGGGGGTATAGAAACAGTTTCATAACTGCAGCCAAGAATATCTGACCTCCCATGCGGTATAAACCCAAATTCCATCCCTACCAGAGTGTTGTAGTGGTGTTTCTGCCTGGCTGGATCCTGTGCTACTCTGGGAGATACCAATTTGCACTAAGAGGGAGGAACACTTTGGCAGGCAGATAAAAGATTACAGCTTGAGTACAGCCAAAACAGTGTTCGGGGCAGTATGCAATAAAAAATGGTACATGGTGTGATCTCTCTCTGACTTGGTCAGCTACTGAATCACTGGGGAGGCTTGGCTGGAGTAATGGGTCCCCAATGGGCAAGGGGGATCAATGCATGTCCCTTCAATCAGAAGCTAAGATGATAGTCAATGTTTGGCCGAATTCTGAATAATTTTCTGTCTTCATAAAACTAGGAATATTTCACTTTTTGCCTGGGTCACTTGGTAATGCCAACTCAATTAGAATGAAATGTAAACTTTGAGATAATTGTTAAGAGTGTGACCTTCTCAACATGATGATGAGCTTACAAAAATATTTCTGAAAAGGCAGACTGAATGAAAGAATGCTTACCTCATCAAAATCTGCAATAATTTCATTTAAGAGGCGTAAACATTCAACTCCCATGTTATTGCCATCCAGTTCAATGTAAAAATCGTTGAAATTTGGGATGGAAGCAAACATCACTCCTACTTGTGAATAGGACTGGTAATACAGGTCCTGAAATTTTCAAATTATATTTTCTGTTATAGTAAACTAATACTTGGATCCAGCCTAAATAAGCACTTAGTTTCCAGTGAATTTAATTTAATCATAATAACTTTTCACATCAATTTCAATGGGACCTGTGTAACTAAATTAGACTGGATCAGGTAAGGTAAAAGGTCAAGGAGCCCTGGACGGTTAAGTCCAGTCATAGGCGACTATGGGGTGCGATGCTCATCTCGTTTTCAAGCCAAGGGAGCCAGAGTTTGTTCACAGACTGTAGGGGGGGGTAACCCAAATTTGGGTTACCTGAAGCTACCCAAAGGCCAACACCTAACTGTTAGGTACAATAGGAGTTTTTCCTCCTTCGGCTCCAGAGCCTAGTAACCTCTAGCCCAGTAGCACGAATTCATTAGCACGTGAAGGCTGCATAACGAAAGCAGAACCGCAGTTCAAGGGCAAAGCATGCGTACCCAAGTTAGACATAACTAAATGGCTGTCTAAGGTCTTGGGATGGGTCGAAAGCCTGCCAAAGTTCACAGGAAGGAATTCCTTATATGGATTTACAGGACTCGTGATGCATGTCTTTACATGGAAGCATGAAGGATCTTCCTAATATGGTCAATAGAACTCTGTGGGAGGGGGAGAGAGTGCTCTGAAAGGTATATAAGTTTTGCTTAAACTGATTATTCTTGTTCCTGCCTTTGGATGACCAGGCAGGATCCATCTGCTCTCCGGAAAGCAGAATAAAAGCTTTTTCTCTGATTTATACCTCGGTGACATTTTTGTCTCCTTTCATCCCTCTCCCTCTGGAGCAACGTTGAACCCTGCTTTGCTAAGGCTACAAGACAGCTTTCTGGGTCATGTGGCTGGCAGGACTAAACTGCTGCTGGTGCATGGAGTGCATGGAGCACCATGACGGAAACCAGAATGCATGGAAACGCCATTTACCTTCCCGCCTCAGCGGTACCTATTTATCAACTTGCCCTAGTATGCTTTCAAACAGCTAGGTTGGCAGAAGCTGGGACAGAGCAATGGGAGCTCACCCTGTTTACCTTTATCTTTAGAATGGAAGAAGCCCAATTCAAGACAACATCGTCAGCAACAACTTTAAGGTTGTTGTGGAAAAAAAGGATGTTGTAAGACTTTGAGCCAGGGTGCTCAAATTATTGAGGGGAACAGGCTTGCCCCTATTGATTCTGTTCTTACCCTTCCTCTGTCCCCTAATGCACAAGGGGGACAGAGTAGACTCCTTTGAAGAATGGAGGAACATGCAAGACCTCTTTTGTGGCTCCTTGTAAACTTAATACATTGACCATATACTGACATTTTCCTCTGGAGATCATGGGGTTGTATCCTTCATCCCAGGGTATGGTCTGAAAACTAAGTAACTCTGGCAACAGTTAGTGCCCAGATGGCTGACTGCCTGGGAATCATATGTATACTGTTTTAGGTTCCACAATGGAAGAAAGGCAGGATATAAAGGGAAGGAATTAAATTGCCCATCACTAAATGTTATAATTAATTATTAAATGTATATCCTGCCCCTCCTCCCATTGGAGTCAAGGCGGCAAATGATTTGTATAATCTGCCTCTGTTTTGGAGCAGGATAAAAATAAAATCAACAAGCAAATATATTTAAATACATCGTGTATGTTCTGACTTACTTTAATCGGGGTGGAATATTATTCTTTAATGACTACAACAACCCACATCCGACATGAGATTGTGATCTTCACAAAGCCACATTTTAAGAATTATTATTCAACACGTCTATAAGCTGATTTTCCTCCAAAGAGGGGATGGTGGTAAATCTCACTTTATATTGTCTATACGACTGTGAAGTTGGTTAGGCTGAGACATGATGATTTGCCCAGACCATGTTGTGAGCTTCATGGTAGAGCAGATGGGAACCCAGCTCTCCTCATTCCAAGATCAACTCTAGACAGACAGCAGGTATACTGGCTTTCTCACAAATAATGCAGCTTAGACTCTGAGTTCTACTGCAGATTTTAAAAAGGTTTAATAATGCCAACAGCACTGACAGATAGGTAGTTTTGGGCTGCAATTTGAATAGTTGGTTATCACTTTTAAAGCACTGAACAGTTTGGGACCAGGAAACCTCAAGGGATGTCTCTAATAGGATTCTACTTATCCACTGAAGTAAGCAGATGAGGCCCTTTTATGTGTCTCTGCATGGCTGGTGGGAACAGCATCAGGGCCTTCTCTGTGTGGCACCCAGGAACCCTGCCCTCGGATATCCATGGCATGCATCCATCCATCTTTGTTGTGTGTCTTACCCTGTTTCAGTATGCCTTGGGCATGGTTCCTGTATGATTCCTCTTTATTTCCCCAGTAATTTATCTGCAGTTTTCCCTTTGCTGTTATTACTATGTTTTTAAAAAATTGGATCTGATTTGTGCTTTCAATCTATTGTGGTCTGTTGTAGGAAACAACCCTAAAAACTCATATTCCTTACCATGTTCCTTGGATTAGACATGAGAAAATGCTGTGCAACATGTGCTGGCAAAAGATTGAAGAGAATTCTTTTGTTATCCAATTTCACTCTTTCCATATCATCTCTCTCTTCTTCTGCCTATGAAAATAAAATGTGCTTTAAATAATAAAAACTGCAGTCCTGAACACACTTGGTAGAGAGGAAATACCACTGGAGAGAGTGATCTGATTCATACAACTTGCTAAGTCAAATGATGAGTTACTGGGACCCTGTAAATTTGTCGGCTCCCAAGCGAGGAGCGAGATGCTGCTCTGCTTCTCTCCAGCTTTTTCTTTTCCCATGCTGTGCTAAGCCAAGGCCCAAACCAGTGCTCACCATCATGCTCTTTCTTCATTAACCACAAGAATTAATCAACAAAATGGAAGAAAGACCTGTGCAAAATAAACCTGCTGTGGTGGAACAGAAAATTCTGGGTGAACGTGCAAAGGGATGTCGGAAAAGATTTGGGTATGTTCCTACATCTTTATTCTTCATAAATCAGACTGTAATCAGAATCATATAAGAAGGCCAATGGCTCATCTAGTCTGGCATCCTGTTTTCACAGTGACTGGCCTGTGGGAAACCAGTCACTTGTTTGATTCTCCTGCAACTGGAACAGTGGACTGGGAATCTGGCTGCTAACCAGAAGGTTGGTGGTTCACCCTCCAGTCGTATCCAGGAAGGACTGTGGGAAGCATCCTGCATTGCAGGGGGTTAGACTAGAATGGTCCTCAGGTTCCTTCCAATTCTACAATTGCATGATTCTGATTCTGTTTGGTGCAAGTCTTTCTTCCATTTTGTTGGCACTGAAATACAGGTATACACGGAAAAGGAATAGAGACTTCAAGATCCTCTCCTCTCTGGGAGCCCACCTAGGAATACAAGAACAGGTCTGTTACTGCTAGTCCATGAGCACATATATGAAATTAAGATTTTGTTCTCCTGGCAAACATCGCTGCAATACACTTGTTCACATTAAATTGACTTTGGCATTTTACTTCCCATTCACTTAGTTTGGAGAGATCCTTCTGGAACTCTTCACAATATCTTTTTAAGAAGGCTTCCATGTTTCCTTGAATCTTACATCACCATCACTGGCTTCCCAACTGGGCAGCAGAAAGGAGAGTAGCCATGAGTTGTGGCAGAAACCACAGAAACCACTTCCCCATATTATGTTAGTTGATTCCTTGCTTTCGTCATCACAAGCCCTGCATAGGGCACTATCCAACAAACACGTTTCTCCTCCTTTTTCCTGTAACTTTTTGGTTATGGGAGAAAACAATTTTACAAAAGGACCACATTCTATTTTACAAAGTCATCATTTAAAATAGAATGACATGGTTGTTGTTTTGACTGCAAAGCTACATTGCTTAGCATATTGTGCCAAACGTTTTCAACACTTCAGCATTTTACAGACTAGAAATGCAGATCCCTTAAGTATTTATTTCTGCCCTCATCATTTACTTTTGAAATAAGCTTTCAGTTCTTGCTGTAATTTAGACAGGAGGTCTCAGGCAGAATCAAAAGGTGCACCACAGGGTTAGAGGAATAAGAATGTTATTTATTTGCATTCTAGGCTAAGGCCTTTGTCTTCTATCTCATAGATGTTCTTGACATTGTGATTGTTTATAGTTTGCTCTCATTCTTCCTGCTCAGTTTCCAGGGATGCAAATGTTACTTTTGCCTTCCTTTATTGGGGGTGGGGGAAGCATTATTGGAGGTAATGCGAAATGATTTTTTTTTTAAAAAAAAAATACAAAATCCAGATGCTCAGCAACAAAAGGGAAACCTCACTTGGCAGGCTGCCACAAGCTGACTCCTACGCTAGGGAAGTGTGGCAATCACAGCTCATAGGCACCCTGTTCAGTGTGCTGTGGGATCAGATACAAGAAAGAGGACCCACTCTCAATCTGAAAATATGAACATACTGGTTTTTGAAAACAGCAACTATTCGAGCACTTCTTTTTTAAAAACATCCTTGAATTTTTATTGATTGGTCCTGTCCTTCATTTTGTGATTTTTGGTGGTGGGGGAGAGGAAGGCTGGGCCCCCAGTTTCAAGCAGTGCCTTCTCTGAGATCTCCAAGAAGGCTGCAAAACGCTCCTGCTGAAACCCTGGCATGCCACTTCTGGACAGGGTAGACTAAGCACCACGGACCAACAATCTGTACAAGACATGTTCCTCTCTTATGGTGATTTGTGGGGAGGATCCTAGGCACCCACCCAGTCTCTGGTACTTAAAAATCTGCTGCCAGGACTCAATAACTGCTTTACTTCATTAAAGGGAGGCAGTAGCATCTTTACAATCACCTAAGGCTTATTTGCATATTCAGCAATGAAAGCGTGTCATACTGAGTAAATGGGCAAAACCAACTATGTTGAATAGGATTGGAAACAAAGGATCAAGAATAAAAGTGGTCATTCGCAGGTGAGCAAAAACCAGCACAGCTACTGTTTGGAAATGACACAAAGTGTGAGTGCAAAACAAATCCCCTCTTGACAGCCTGGAGGGCAACTGACTAGGCCTGTGGGGAAGGACGGAGCAGCTGGAGGCCCGGCTGGAGCTGAGGCTGCTGGCAGAGGTCAGGCTCTCAAACGGTGGGAGCAGGGAGGGAAAGGAAGGCAAAGCAAAGCTGCCTGGGAAGGTAACTTGGGGCTGGCATGCAACTGCTCACACAGGTACCGCCTATGTTTATCGCCACATTTCCACACCCATTTCTTGCTAAATTAGGTAAATGGTTTTTATAGCCTTGTATACAGTAAGAGGCAACAGAAAAGAGGAACTTGACATTGTGCTTTAGAAAGGGGGCAAGTTTCCTGACCTGCATAGCCCAGAGGTAGTCAAGACGGAGCTTCAAATCCACCTGCCTGGAATGAAGTGCCAAAGCGCAGGAAAACAGCAAGATGGCCAAGATGGGTTCATAGCCACGAATATAAAAGGAGCCACCCCTTTAGAAAGAAAGAAAGAAAATGGGCACATAACCTTTCCTTTCCTTTTTTTAAAAAACCAATGTCCTCTTCAAAAAGTGCTTGAAAACAACAAACCTCCATGAAATCCTTTGTAAACTACAAGTCTTGAATCCCAACCATCTTAGAGGGAGGAAGCAGCCATCCAAGAGGCAATGGCTGGTCTTTCTAGATTTGTGGAGAAGGGAGTAGGAGCCTCCTCACTTCTCCCAAGTGCATCTGCCTCTCTCCTGATTCCCCTGCTGTTGTCTTTCGCTTATGCTGGGTTGAAATGCAGGATGAAGGAAATCAGGAGTTGCACTTAAGTCTTTTACTTCAACAATAAACCCAATTTATAGCAGTGCTGGAGGCAGATACCAGACACACAAAACCATTATTAAGATGATCTATAGAGTGTCATGAGTATAAAGGTGCTTTGCATAGTTAATACATGAAACGACACTCAGCTCTATCTGCTGATGGACGGCCACCCCGACTCGGCCCCGGACACACTGACCAGATGCTTGGAGGCTGTGGCTGTGGCTGGATGGCTTTGTGGGAGCCGACTGAAATTAAATCCTTTGAAGACAGAGGGACGGTATAGGGTTGGGGGACCAACTCCCTTCTCTTGCGGGGGCTCAATTAGTGCCAGTGCCTTCCGTTAAGAGTTTGGGTGTAATCCTTGACGCCTCCCTTTCCAGGGAGGCACAGGTTGCAGCAACAGTCAAGGCGACATTTTCCCATCTTCCCGCCCCGACCTGGCCACAGTGATCCATGCGATGGTCACCTCCAGGCTTGACTACTGTATCTCACTCTATGCGGGGCTGCCCTTGAAAATGTCCCAGAAACTCCAGCGGGTGCAGAATGCTGCAGCGAGGCTCCTCACGGGGTCCTTGCCATGGGAGCATATTCACCCAGTGCTCTACCAGCTGCACTGGCTCCCGGTGGAGTCAGGTTCAAGGTGCTGGTTTTGACCTTTAAAGCCCTATGCGGCCTAGGACCCTCGTACTTACGGGACCGCCTCTCCTGGTATGTTTCGCAGAGGACCCTAAGGTCCATGAATAATAATAGCTTAAGGGTCCCGGGCCCAAAAGAAGCCAGATTATCCTCCACCAGGGTCAGGGCTTTTTCAGTGTTGGCTCCGACCTGGTGGAATGCTCTGTCCCACGACTTGATCTCCTTCCGCAGGGCCTGTAAGACAGAGTTATTCTGCCTGGCCTTCAATTTAGCCTGATCCATCATTCCTTTTTTCCCTTCCCTTTTTCTTTGAAGAAAGCCTTTCTGAGACCCCACATTTAAAATCTTCCCTGGTCACCTTACTGGCCCTAGCAGGAATAACTTTGCCAGTTAGCCCTGGTGATCTTCATTTATGTTGTATTTTAAGCGGTTTTTTTAAAGTCATTTTTAATCAATGTTTTATATTTGTTGTTAGCCACCCTGAGCCCAGTTTTTATTTTATTTTATTTAAAATGATTTTTATTAGTTTTACAGTGTTAAGCCTGGCCCTTTTCCAGGCCAGGTCACATTCATTATACTTACATTTTCATATGACTCCCTCACATCCACCCCATTGTTTCCATATTTTATACAATCTCAAATTTAAACAGGTTTCTTTTTCTCTTAATTTAATTCATCTCCAAATAATTAAATTTTTACCATCTCTTACATCCTCCTCAGCATACTTATGTTTTAAATACCTTTTCCCCTTCCACCTCCCCTTACTCCCTGGGTACATAGTCATGATATTAATTCTTTAACTTATCCTTATTCTCAATAATATGTTATCTTAAAAATATCTCTCAGTCCTTTGCCGTGTCCGTGATTCTTATCCAAAAATCCAAAGAGAAGCCAGAGCACTTCTATAGTGTCCCTCATCCCTCCCCCGTCGGTTCTGGAGACCAGAACCATTGTTTCTCTTGTGTAGCAATCTCCAAAGTTTTAAGCCAAACTTCCTCTTGTAGATTCAGGGCCTTTAAATCTGCTTTCTGCTGCTTGCTGCTGGGTCCAATGTTGCTGGTTTTTCTTATGGTTACATTCTTATTGCTGCGTCTGACAGTTCTATTTTTCCTGTTATTAAAAAGTTTCCTCTTGCAGCTGGATGCTGTTGATTTCTGGGTGCTGTTCCTCTTGCAGCTTGATGTTATGAATTTCTTCTTTTTCTTTTTCGCCTTGACAAAATGCTCCCCCTCCTCCTGGAGCTGGTCATCCAGTTTGGCATGCAGTTTGTTTAGACTTTGTTTTATCATGTTGGTAGAGTCTCGGATTTCAACATTCCATTTCCTCATTTCCGCTCTGTGTTCCTCCAGCATTTCCAAAATTTTCCACAAGTTTATATCACTTTTCTCCGCCATATTTCAGGACACAGCTTCCCACAGTCACAATAATCACTTTTCCAAATTTCCTCTCAAAAAGTTCAGTAATCCAAATTATTCCTTATTTCTGTCACTTTGCTCTTCCCTCAGCTACCCCCAAGACCAGGGGTGATGAATGGGTTAAATATCCATTACAGAGTTACAAAGTTTATCTTATGTTGCAATTCAAATGCCTCGGTTGCAGTTTCCTGATTCAACCTCTCAATGGCAGGGGACAGACCTCCGTTTTGATGTCCCAAACCAGTCTCTAATTAAGTCCAAATTGCTCCTTTTTATTACTCACTTTTGCGAATTGAAAGTCTTGGAGAAATCAACGTGCTCAGATGCAGACGGTCTCGCAGCTTCACCCGACGGGGGATGCAGACCCTGGAGCTCCGCCTCCCGCTCGCGCTCGGGAGCCCTTGCAGGGGTCTCCCGGGGAGCAGGATCGGCATAGTGAGCTCAATCGGGTCCTGTAGACCCCGGGACGCCCTTCCCGGGGGTTCTGGGGGCCGCGGCGCTGGCGCGGACACCCCTTTTCCCAGTCGGATTGGGGAATGTCAGGAGCGACATGTCCCCCCGACCGTCTGCACGCCGACCAGAAGTCCTGAGCCCAGTTTTTAAATCAGGAAGGACAGGGTATAAAATAAAAGATTATTTATTATTATTATTATTATTATTATTAAACAGAGAGCTGCTTTGCACCAAGGACCTTAAAACCCAAATTTAGACAGAGCATGGGGAGAGGAGAGAGGCAAGGGCAAATGCAGTTTGCATTGACATGAACTTTGTTTTGGTTATGAATGAGGACTATACACTTAAAGGCTAGTTAGGCCTGTACTTCAACATCTCCCACATACATTAGAATCTCTACTTTGCACTGAAGGTGTGGGGGCAAAATATGAAACTAACAAAACTCTTCCTTAATTATGCAATGAACTTACCCCACTGCTTTTCTGTATCCGCTGAGTTCCAAAATGACTATGTACAAAATTGTAACAAAAAGCAGGAGGATCATTTTTGGCAAGGAAGATACGCGTAGAAATATTGCCAGGGTCAGAGTCCCCACAACGCAGGAGAGAAATGCATAATGGGCTGCATCGCATGGAAGTTCACTCATTGTCTTATTTGTCCCACCCAAAGAAATGATAACGATGGAGCTGCTGGAATTAGTACTCCAGACCCAAGGCATACATCCAACCTAAGGGAGAAACGGAGTTGAGAGCTGAATGAAAAATTTCAACGGTGCATGTTCACACAAACACACATATCCTCCATTTGATGACAACAGCATTAGGGGTGAATCTAGAAGTGATGCTAAATGTGTCATTTGCTATCAAGTCTTTTTAAAAATCAGTTAAATTTCTAAACCACCTTTCATCTGAGGATCACAGGGCAGTTTACAATATAAAAACACAAAAATACATAACATGGTAGCAAACAAAAATAAAAGTTTTTGTGGACAGTTTAAAAGTCCACAGATTGTTTAATTAGCCAAAGGCCTGGGAGAAGAGGAATGTTTTCACTTAAAGATATGTAACAAAGGAGCCAGATGAGCCTCCCTGGGGAAAGCATTCCACAAATGGGGAGCCACTGCAGAAAAGGCCCGTTCTCATGTTGCTGAAGGGCCTCAGAGGATGATCACATGTTTATTTCTTTAATGGAGGACATTCACACCGTTGGATGCAAATCAAGAAGAATTTGATTCATAGATTACAGTCATTTGTGAAGCAGAACCTTTGAAACAAGATCCTCCAAGTTCTTCCATTGCTTTTATAAAACTATGAGCCCTTCAATTCACAAACAAATTTGGGAAATTTCCAGCAGAGATACCTGCTGGAAATGTAAAGAAAAAGAAGGCACCTTTTATCATATGTGGTGGACTTGTAAGGTAATAAAAACTGTCTGGGAGATGATATATAATGAAATGAAAAAAATGTTTAAAATAACCTTTGTTAAAAAACCAGAAGCTTTTTTATTAGGAATTATAGGTACCAACATTCCAAAGGATCAGAAAAGATTTTTTATGTATGAAACAACGACCACCCGGATGTTACTAGCCCAGAGATGGAAAGGAGAAAGGTCCCTACCAGAGAGAAATGGCAAACCAAGCTGATGGACTATGCCGAAATGGCAAAACTGACTGGAAAACTCAGAAACCAAGAGGACAAAAACTTTATAAAAGAATGAGAAAAATTTATAAGTTATTTAAGAGACCACTGTAAGCAGATCAAAACATTGGAAGGATTTTGATTTCACTTGTAGTTTAACAAAACTAAACTTTTGATATAAAAGTTAGAGTATGGGAAAATATGCAGTTGTGAATGTTCAAAATGGGACTCCATGGAGCGGGTGGTGGGAAGTTGCGAGGTTCGGAGGAATCTCTCTATATGTATTTATATTTGGATTTTTATAACTTTGTATTTGTAAATGGTACTAGTATTGCAAATAATGGTATTTTGGGCTTGTTTTATCTTAACAGCAAATAATGTATGGGTAAAATAAGAGGCAGCCTAAAAAGGTAATTAAATGTCATTTTGTGAGTAATTCCAGGGTCAGAAAACATTTTAAAAGTACAGTCGTACCTCAGAAGTCGAACGCCTTGCAAGTCGAACGTTTTGGCTACCAAACGCCACAAACCCGGAAGTGAGTGTTCCGGTTTGCGAACGTTCTTTGGAACCTGAATATCCGACGGGGCTTCCGATTGGCTGCAGGAACTTCCTGCAGCCAATCGGAAGCCGCACCTTGGTTTCCAAATGTTTTGAAAGTAGAACAGACTTCTGGAATGGATTCTGTTCGACTTCAGAGGTACGACTGCACTAATTAAGACATTTAGTGTACTACTGGATAATACAAACAAGCGAGTAGAGAAAACAGAACCTTACTTCTAACTTTGATCATATTCTACATGGAAAAGATTTTTTTCTTATAAAGCAGCAGGTAAACACATTAAGCAGTAAATGAAAAGTCTTGTGTACAACCTTGCTGCCCCATTGTACTGGCATTTGCACACATTTATGAACAGGCATGCGTGTGTGTGAGTGCGTGTGGCACCCAAGTCTTTCACATGCAATAAGCCAGTTAATTTAAACCTCTGCTCTATGTTTGTGAAGCAACCAAAACAAACAAACAAAAACCCTTCCATCATTTCAGTGATCACTTGTAATACCCACCACAGAGGCAGAATCCCCAGTATTTATGACTCAAGGTCAGTAACATGCAGCAAAATCAACTGATTGATTGATGGATAGATGGATATACCACCCTTCATCATAAGATCTCAGGGCAGTGCCCAGAATAAAATGCATGATAATGTGGAGATATTTGACTGTGCTGCTTCAGGCTACAGAGTTGCATGCTTATGTGTTTCCCATGAAATAATATGTACAGAAAATATGTACAGAAAAACAGCAGGTCAGGATGAAAGCCTGGCATCATGCTAGTTTTCTACTTGTAGGGAATCTTCTTCCTTGGTGAAGCATTCAAAAGCTTGCAGTGCCCACCTCCATGTGAAATGACACAGTCCAGGAAAAACATTACAACCAGATTTTGCTGCATATATAAACTGGTTCTAAGCAGCAAAAGCCAAAGTGAGAAATAAACTGTAGAATGATTTAGCTTTATTGGACTTAGAAGAATATAGGTTTTCAGTTTCAAAAGGAAACATCAATTATAGCCAGCTGTTTATATGATAAGGCAATTATATATGAGGGGGGTTAGCATGCTAATGGAAATGATCTCAATGACTTAAATCAGAGCAAACTGAGGGGACGGCAGGTCTCTCCATGAATTAGGCAACCATTCCTATACACTCACCACACAGCCTTGTGCCACTGAATAAATTAATATTACAATAAAAACACATAAAATCGTTCGAATTTGTATTGTCAGGCACCCTGGAAAACACTGAAAGACAAAAACAATAGTGTCTCTGTTAATTCAAAAACAAGGTAGGTATGTTATTTATAAAATAGTAAAAAACAAAAAAAAATGAAACTGATATCTTACATTTCATTTGTCGCAATAAAATTTGTTAGTTTGCATTCACACAGATATATCTTCACATTCAAGCAAGCTAATTCTTATTTCAGCAGACTCCTATTCATAATAAGTTTGACAGGCTAAGCATTAGCAATTCATTCTCCCACTTGGAAAAGGAGTCTGGGGAAAAGCCTCATGACTATGATTAAAAAACAAACCAACTAACTTAAGTCTGCAGTAAAACTGTAAAGGGTGAATGCAAGAAACATGTTTGCAAGTATGTGAACATTAGGACTGCCAGACCCCCAGGACCGAACTGAGCTCTCCAGGTTGGCCTGCCCTGCCCCTGCCGGGTTTCAATCTCCAGGTGGGATGAGATCCCACACCTGGCTGCACCAGAATCAGTCAGCACTACCGGCTAAAGTGCTCCCTGGTGATCCTGATGATGTTGGGAAGGGAAGTTTAAAGGGGGGAGGGGGAGGGGGAGCAGGGAAGGTGTGTCAGTGGGAAAAAGTAAGTGCGGGTGGAGGTTGTCTGCATGTGTGCATGCATGCATGGGGCTGGGATGAAGAGGGACTGCAGTTGTGGCTTTGCCCACCCAACCTTGCTGCAAAAGATGGCCCCACCTTGCCATAAAAGGGATGCCACATTCTCCAAAGCAGAAGGAGGCTCCAGAGGCAACCTTTATAGCAGGTCAGGGGAACCTTTGGCTTTCCGGATGTTGCTGAACTACAACTCCCATCAAACCGAGCAAGCATGGTCAATGATCAGGGATGATGGGAGTTGTAGTTCAGCAACACTGGGTTAGCCAAAGGTTCCCCTGACCTGCTATAAAGGTTGCCTCTGGAGCCTCCTTCTGCTTTGGAGAAATGTGAAACATTACTTATACAGCGTATAAGCCTTGCACTATGTTAAGTGCTGTACACTAATAAAATTAAACAGGTTCCTGCCTGACGAAGATATGAAATGAACACGTATGCAATGCTTAGTAAGTCTCTTGCGAGAATCAAGAGGCCACGGCATTTGAGATCACTTACTTGTACTCGGGTGACATGCAGGTACATGATACATGCCACCAGGAAGCATATGCAGAACACCAGAAGGACAAGCACGATGGTACTCCTAGGAGGAACACGCAGAAGCCGAGTCATTGAAGATGCAGAAAATCACCATCTCCTCACTGGAACTTGGCAGATGAATTCTGGTAAACTATCAAGCATTTTCCCTTCTTGTGCAAGCAAGAGACACAGGCTATGTACACCCTAGGGCATTAATGTGCATGTGGCTCATTCTTTCTGTGTGTGCCTTTTCTCACCTTCATCCACAGAAAAGTGCTTTAAATTGTATGACTCGAATCAAGCTGTCCATGTTACCTGTCCATGTGGGTGGTGCTGGGTGAGATGCATTTGTGCTGTGTGTTGTCTCCTCCTTTATTACTCCCTGACCACCATAAATTGTGTAAATCTGAGGTTATTTGCCTACCAGTGTGTGCACACCTTTTATTTTTATTTTTTAAAACCATTATATAGAACAGATTCATACAAAACATTAAAAACAAAACAAAATTTGCTTCTCCAATCCTCTCAAGGATTTGGAGTCACTCACATGGAAAGCTCTCACTTCCTTTCATCCCCTTTCCCCTTCCTGCCCCCTGTACCTGCAAGGGCTAATTTTACTTTTAATACAGCTGTTTGTGCAAGAGCACCTCTGCAATGTGGCAATAAACAACACACGGCAAAACATCACCACACATGAAAAACTGTCTCCACACAATGCATCTTCGCTGCATCCATGCCAGCTAACATGCTATTTGGTACTGGATTCTCTTCCCTTATTGGATTATCTATGGATCAGGAAAATTATCCAAACTAAGCAGGGAGAAAGTATGGGCTGCCACTTGGACGAGGAGCACGTTGTGTGGGTGCTGTTGTAGTAGTAGCAGCAGCAGCAGTAATAGATATTAATATCAGAGACACAAGCAGCTTCAAAGTGACATTAAATTCCAGCGTGGCTGAATCCACTGTAGATTTATCAGTGCTGGTGCTTTCAATTTTCCTTTCTCTGCTATCAAATGCTTTCAGCTGAATTGTAGCACTGCATAATAAATACATCTAGGAGCTGCAGTTCCTTGCAAAATGACCAGGGGCTGGAACAACCAGCTTGTGATGAAAGATACAACATTTGGGATTTTTTTTTAGTTTAGGAAAAAATATGAGGGGGGAGGGGGACACACACAACAGAAGCGTATAAACTCTGCATGGTGTTAGGAAAGCAGGTAGAGATAGGTTTTTCTTCCTCCCTCCTAATACTACAACCAGGGGCCATCCAATGAAGATAGACAAAAGAAAGTAATTCTTCTTTAATCACAAAGTGAAGATATGGGATTCGCTAGTGCGTGATGGTGTGGGAGCCACTGATAGAGACAGCTCAGAGAGGCTCTTAGACCAACACAGGGTGGGGCAAGATGATCCATGGCTCCTAGTCCTGGTGGATCTGGGCTACTAGGGTGGGGAAGGGGAATCCAGTTCTGAACCTGCTCTCATTTTTTGGGGGTGGGGGTGGGGTGGGGTTGTAGAATGTAAGAAATCCACCTAAACATTAGAAAGAACTTCCTGACAGTAAGAGCTGTTCGACAGTGGAATTTGCTGCCAAGGAGTGTGGTGGAGTCTCCTTCTTTGGAGGTCTTTAAGCAGAGGCTTGACAGCCACCTGTCAGGAATGCTTTGATGGTGTTTCCTGCTTGGCAGGGGGTTGGACTGGATGGCCCTTGGGGTCTCTTCCAACTCTAGGATTCTAGGATTCTATGAAATAAAAGTTTTCTAATGAATCCAAAGTTTGCCCAAGACACTCCGATTTCATAAAAATTTTTTAGGTAAAGGGACCCCTGACCATTAGGTCCAGTCGTGTCCGACGCTGGGGTTGCGGTGCTCATCTCGCTTTATTGGCCGAGAGCCGGCGTACAGCTTCCGGGTCATGTGGCCAGCATGACAAAGCCGCTTCTGGCGAACCAGAGCGGCATACTGAAACGCCGTTTACCTTCCCGCCACAGCGGTTTCTATTTATCTACTTGCACTTTGACGTGCTTTCGAACTGCTAGGTGGGCAGGAGCTGGGACCGAGCAACGGGAGCTCACCCCGTCGCAGGGATTCGAACCGCCGACCTTCTGATCAGCAAGCCCTAGGCTCTGTGGTTTAACCCACAGCGCCACCTGGGTCCCTTTAAAAAAAAAATTACTTGGCATTTAATATAAAACACTGAGAAAGCACTTACTGTGGGATTATTAAAAGGTAGACAAGGCCAAATAAGGCAGCTAGAATCAGTGACAAGACGACAGCACTGGTGAAATATTCATCCTGAAGCTGGTGATACTGTGAATGAGGTGGGAAAAAGAGGCATAAATACAGTTATTGACCCATATCCATCACACCTCCTGGTTCTAAAGACAGAAATACAGCATGCACAGCAGTAATCTGTAAGTGTGTTCTTTCTTTCTTTCTTTCTTTCTTTCTTTCTTTCTTTCTTTCTTTCTTTCTTTCTTTCTAGTTTTCAAAGTCAGTGTATGGTCAGGAAAAGTAGCCAGAGTGCTTACAAATCCAGCATGAGCTCCCTCCCCACCTCCCTTCAAAATTTGGAGCTGGGGAGGAAGCATGCTGGCCTTGGGGACACACCAAACACTGCTAGAGTGGTGGGTCTGGGCCTCCTTTCCCAGCTCAAATGGAACCGGGAAAGATTGGAGGAACCTCATCCTGAGGCTTGGAGGTATTACAACCAGTCCTTTTTTTCAGCGTAGTTCCATCATCTCTGAGGTGGGAGCCATTGCAGGAAAGCACTCCCTCGCCTGCGTCTTGCCTTTACGTACTTCTGAGATCCCTAAAATGAACATTTCCAAGTCAAAATGAACATTTCCAAGTCAAAACGGAACCTGGCCCGTGTGTGCAAGTCCACACTTGACTCCACCTAGTTCCTAGCTGCTCCTAGCCACAACTGGTCAATCTACAGGGTGGGGCCAATTCATATTTCCTTTTCTTCAATCCCTCTCCCGTGTAGCGGTGGTGGGCTTTAAGCTTTCCAGGAAGACCTCTACCATAGCACACATGCACGTTTGCGCAAGGGCCTTTCTGTGCTGAATCAAAGAGAACGAGGGGGGAGGGGGGCACCCCAAAACCAGCTGCTTTAGCACAAGGCACTCATTTATATTTACTACTGCCATTTATTTACAAAACACTTTTCTATTTTTTAAAAAAGTACAAGCTTTATACAATACAATAAAATACTAAAATAAAACCAACCTGAACACAAGGGGGGAAAGCATCACTACTCAGTAGGAAAAAAGCAAAACCAGCTAATAGGTTCCAGATAACTTGCAGGAAGAGGAGCGCCTTCTGGTTTTCAGTGTTTGAAAGGAACAAATTACCATTTGCTGCATTTAGACATAATGGGAAACTTGGGTTCCTTCCTTCATGCAAGCAAGCTGTACACTTCCTCCCTTTGCACACGGACGAGGAGGGAAGGGGACCTGGGCCTATTTGACAAAGGCTCCATGAAAATGGAAGCCAATACTTCATTAAAAATATAGGAAAATGAAACTTTGAATGGGGGGGGGGGGAAGCAAGCAACTGGTAGTTTTTTGTTATTATTTGACTGATAAACTTAGTAAAAGCCTCACTTACTTTTTGCTCGCGCTCAATCTGTTTGTACCTCAGGGTGAAAAAATGTAGGTCTGCCATCTCCGACTCAGTTTGCCGGGCCTCTATTAAACGGCCAATGTATCGATTCACTCGAGTTCCAGGAGTGTTGTACACAACATTTGTTGAAAAAGAGGAACGGTTCCTGAGTTTTTCTGATGCTGTCCTTAATGCCCTCCTCTGTGGCAAAACCGAAAAACAGCAGGGTAACTTTTTTATATAAAAAAGTTGTTATGAAAGATTTCTTGTATTACAAAATAACCAAATAAACAGGGAAAAGTGCATACAGCATCTCCATTTTCAGTTCCCAGAGTCATTTTCACAGTGGGGAGCGGGGTGTTGGGTCAGAGTAGCCATACAGATTCGTATGCTTTTTTGGAGGGTAGGATTGACATACATCTGGGAATTCCTGGACATGTCCTCTTTTGGGGTCCTAAATGCCCATCTGGGCGGGGGGGATTTTACATGTTAAAGCAAATGTCTTGGATTTTGGGTTAAATTGGGGGGGGCAGTGGCTCTGGTACTGGCTCGGGCTCAGCAGCGGCGGAGGTCTATCAGGCGATTGCCAACAACATTTTGCGTCCGTATTTTTATCTCCTGAAATATGGCAACCCTAGGTTTTTTTTGGGGGGTAGGGGGAGGTCATTGTCTTGTTGTGCTATATATGCGAGAATGAAAAGCTACACCCTGGTGAAGACATCCATCCTTCTTTGCTTGTCCTCATGCTATTTTAAGCTTGTTGATTAACTTTTCTGGTTAGGGCAGTTTTCTTCAACAACAACAACCTTAGTATTTATACCCCACCCATCTGGTTGGGTTTTCCCAGCCACTCTGGGCGGCTCCCAACAGAATATTAAAAACACAATAAAAGATCAAACATTAAAAACTTCCCTAAACAGGGCTGCTTTTAGATGTCTTCTAAAAGTCAGATAGTTGTTTATGGCAGGCGCCACTACCAAGAAGGCCTTCTGCCTGTTTCCCTGTAACCTCACTTCTCACAGTGAGAGAACCACCAGAAGGCGCTCAGTGCTGAACCTCAGTGTCTGGACTGAATGATGGGGGTGGAGATGCTCCTTCAGGTATACTGGGCAGAGGCCATGTAGGGCTTTAAAGGTCAGTGCCAACACTTTGAATTGTGCTTGGAAACATACTGAGAGCCAATATAGGTCTTTAAGGACCAGTGTTATATGGTCTCTTTAAGGACCAGTGTTATATGGTCACCAGTCTAGCTGTCGCATTGTGGATTAGTTGTGCTTTCCGGGTCACCTTCAAAGGTAGCCCCACGTAGAGCGCATTGCAGTAGTCCAAGCAGGAGATAACTAAAGCATGCACCACTCTGGTGAGACAGTCTGCAAGCATCCCTGCAAGCATCTCAGCCAGCGTACCAGATGGAGCCCTGGACACAGAATTGACCTGCACCTCCATGGACAACTGAGTCCAAAATGACTCCTAAGCTGTGCACCTGATCCTTCAGGGGCATAGTTGCCCCATTCAGGACCAGGGAGTCCCCCACAACCACCCGTCCCCTGTCCCCCCAAAACAGTACTTCTGTCTTTTCAATCTGTTAGCCACCATCCATCCTCCAACTGCCTCCAGGCACTCACATAGGACCTTCACCGTCTTCACTGGTTCTGATTTAAAAGAGAGGTAGAGCTGGGTATCATCTGCATACTGATGAACACCCAGCCCAAACCCCGATGATCTCTCCTAGCGGCTTCATATATATATTAAAAAGCATGGGGGAGGGGACAGAACCCTGAAGTGAGAGCCCAGGGTTTGAACACTCATCCCCCAACACCACTTTCTGGACATGGCCCAGGAGGAAGGACCGGAAAGACTGTATAACAGTGCCCCCTGCCCCCAGCTCCTCTAGACGGTTCAGAAGGATATCATGGTCGATGGTATCAAAGGCTGCTGAAAGATTCAGCAGAACTAGGAAACAGCTTTCACCTTTGTCCCTAGCCCGCAGGAGATCATTGACCGGCATGACCAGGGCAGTTTCACTCCCATGATTGGAAGGGATCCAGATGGTCTGCATCCTACAGACATGCCTGGAGTTGTTCAGCAACCACCCGCTCAACCACCTTGCCCAAGAATGGAAGACTTGAGACTGGGCGATAGTTGGCCATATTGGCCGGGTCCAAATGTTTTTTAGCCGAGGGACGTCTGGTGCAGTGGTGCTCCAAGGACAGCCAGACCTTGTCCCCAACCTGGAACGTGGGCCCCTGCTGATGCTGTCAGTCAGCTTGCGCCTTATAATCAGCATTGGCTCTCTCTAGGTGCTGTACCAGGTCGGCTTGTGTCTCCTGAATGGGGGAGACCCGAACATTGGCGGAAGGGTGGTGGCGCAGGTGGTACCTGAGGTTGGCATAGAAAGGGCTCTGTCCCGTTGAGGCACAGCAGATGTTGTTGTAGGCAAATTCGGCCAATGGCAGCAGATCCGACCAGTCGTCCTGATGGTAGCGCAGGAAGCAGCGGAGATATTGTTCCAGAACTTGATTAACCCTCTCCGTCTGGCCGTCTGTGGGTGATATGCGGTGGAGAGTCGCCTTTCGATACCCAGTCCCTTGAGAAAAGCCGCCCAGAACCGTGATGTGAACTGGGGGCCGCTGTCTGAGATCACTGTGCCTAGGAGCCCATGTAGCCGGAATACGTGTTTGAGAAACAAACGGGCTGTCTGTTGTGCTGTGGGGAGGCTTCGGACCGGGATAAAGTGTGCCACCACCAGAATGACTGACTGTCTCTTAGACACCGGCAGGTCCACAATGAAGTCCATAGAAAGCATCGACCATGGTTTGTGGAGGGTGGGTAACGGCTGGAGGAGTCCCGGGGTCTCTGTCGCGGCACCTTGGTCTGAGCACAAATCTCACAGGACCGCACATATTTCTTAATGTCCGACCGAACCCCTGGCCACCAGAAGGCCCGGAACAGTAGCTGCAGTGTTTTCGCATACCCCCCATGTCCGGCGGTTCGCACATTGTGGCACTGCTGAAGGACCTGGGCCCCTCCGGAATGTAGAGCCGGCCGCAATGATACACACACCCATCCCGAACATCAAGCGGTGCACCCCCCCGGTCCCAAAGTCACCAGGACGGTATCTAACAGGTCCTTGGCAAACGGATCCTGGCGCAAGGCTAGGCGAACCTGCGCCTGAAAGTCCTGCTCCCAGGTTCCCTGGAGGAATTTGGCTGGGGTCAACATGGGTGCTGGCTCTGAATCGTCATCCTTGGAGCCCGAATCCCTTCGGGAGAGAGCGTCGGCCTTCCCGTTCTGGGCACCAGGATGATAGGTGACCTGGAAGTTAAAGCGCGTGAAGAATAGGGCCCAGCGTGCTTGGCGTGACTTGAGACATTTCATGGATTGGAAATATTCAAGGTTCCGATGATCTGTGAGCACCTGAACCGGGTGCTGGGCCCCTTCCAACAAGTGATGCCATTCCTTGAACGCCACTTTAATGGCAAGGAGTTCACGGTCCCAAATATCATAGTTCCGCTCGGCAGAAGTAAGCTGGCAGGAGAAGAAAGCGCAAGAGTGAAGCAACTGCTATGGCCCCTGTCTTTGAGACAGCATGGCCCCTATCGCCTAGTCCGAGGCATCCGCCTCAAGCACAAAGGGGAGCTGTGAGTCCGGATGGGCCAGGATGGGGGCAGAGGTAAAAGCCTCCTTCAGGAACTTCTTGCGCTGCTGGCGTCCACTGGAACACGGCGTCCTTCCGGACCAGGGCGCAGGTGGGGGCAACCACATGCAAAATCCCCCGGATGAAGCAGTGAGGTACCATCCAAATCGGTCCCACCTCCCTGCAGAGGGGAAGGGTTGTGGAGAAATCTAGTTGCACCAGGAAGTGATCTGACCATGGCATTTATTTTGTGTCACGGTCCGGGTTACAAGAGTCCATGAATCAGGAAACCAGGAGTCAGGAAGCCAAGGGTCCAAGAGTCAGGAAACCAAAGCACAACTAGGTGGGTAGCATGTTTCTGTGGCAAACAGCCAGAGGGAAATGCTGGTCTTATATACCCCTCCCGGCCCTTGCCACCAGGTGCTATGAGTCTTCTGTCAAGCCTCACCAGTGCGGCCTCGCCTTGCCCTTCCAGGCCAAACTCAGGAAGGCCCCAGTCCTGTGAGGCCCTACCAGTCACAGGGCCAGGCTCCTGCACGCACTCTTGACATTTCGCTTTTACTTAGTGTCAGATCACCCACATTTATAGAGATGAACACCAGGTCTAAGGTATGTCTGCGACTATGAGTTGGGCCAAACTTATTCAGGGACAGCCCCATGGAGGCCATGCTTTCCACAATGTCCCAAGCGTCCCCTTGTAAGGTCATGTCGTCGTGAATGTTAAAATCCCCTATGTCAACCAAACTAGGTGTCTCCAGGAGAACATCTGCCTGAAGCAGCTCGGGCAGGGAATCCTTGGTGCAGCGGGGAGGTTGGTACACCAAAAGGAATCCTGTACTGCCCCTATTGCCCAACTTCCAGAACATGCACTCAGAAAACTGGGTCATCCCAATAGGATGCCTGGTGTAAGCTAATGACTCCTAAAAATCACTACAACCCCCTCTCCCCGCCCACAAGGCCTGGGTTGCTGTGCGTAAGAGAAACCTGGTGGATAAGCAGCGGCATGGACAGGCCCATCTGCTTTATCCAACCAAGTCTCTGTTACACATGCCAGGTCAAGTGCTCCATCCACGATCAATTCATGGATGGCAGTGGTCTTATGAATCATTTACCTTACGGTCATGTGGGTCTCCCTTGTTGATTCCAGTATCCTTCTGGTCAAGACCAGACCCGGAGGCAGGGATAGTCTTCAAACAACGACTAAACCTGCCTCCTCGGTAGTGACATCATCTGGTCTTAGCATAACTCCTCCTCCTACCCATGCTCACTGAGATTGGGTGTCGCAGACCCCTTCGGGCTTCTCTGCACCAAGTGTGTCACAGACCCCTTCGGGCTTCTCTGCACCAAGAATTCCAGAGACATGCTCCCGGCTTGCCATTTACAGATTTATTGCTTTGCTAATTGCTTACAGGCTCTCAGCCGCTAATAAAAGCGTCAGGACTCCATAACTCAGTTTCCGTGACTGGAGGAAGTAAAACTTTCCCGCCTTCTCTTCCACCACTTTCTGACACGGAAGCAGCCTCCCTTATTCCCCCTCCTTCCCTTAGTTTTGCAGGCAGGTCTCTGGGATCTTGGAGACAGCCCTGCCTCCTCTTCCTGTTCATCGCAGCTGCCTCCAGACTCCTGGCTGCTTTCACTACTCAGCACTGACGGGGGATCACGGTACTGGCTCAGAGCCGGGGATGGGGGGGGCCCTTCCAGTCCTCTGACATCCACTCCCCCCTCCAAGCCCCCCTCCTCCTCCCACGAGGTGGGTGACACCCTCTCCGCCCTATCTCGCTCCTGATCTCTGTCTCTCCCCCACTCGTTCTCCTCCTCCCCCCCGGCTTCTTCGGGTGAAGTGACAAACCCTATAAAATCCGTATCCTCATCCTCCTGTGATGCAAACACCGCTTCCCATCCCTCAGATTCTCCCAATGATGACGCGTGCTCCCACTCCTTTGACCCTGCTTGGGGGGAAACCGGTGCTCCACTCCCTTCTCCCTCTGTTCCAGACCTGAAACCCCAGAACTCGTCTTCATCTTCTTCTGTGGTGTTGCATACCTCCTGTAGGAAGAAATCTGGGGGTGCTGGCTTATGCGGGAACAAGGAATGAAATTCCGCCCTGAGATAATCCTCCGTGACCTGGTTGGAAGGCATCCACGTGTTTTCCTCTGGGGCAGCCCCCTCCCATGCTACCAAATACTCCACCCTGTCCCCATTCCACCTGGAATCCAGAATCTCTGTGGCCTCATTGAAGACTTCTCTCTCCTCTACAATGGGCGGTGTGGGGGGCGTCCCACCCTCCCCGTGGAAACGGTGCCCCTCCCTGTATGGTGAAAGCAATGACCTGTGAAAAACAGGGTGAATCCGCATGGTGTCCGGTAGAGCCAGCTTAAAGGCTACTGGATTGACCTGCTGGATGACCTCAAAGGGTCCCAGTTTGCGATGCTCTAACTTCCTACAGCTCCCTCTGATGGGCAGACCCCTGGACGACAACCACACCTTGTCCCCCACCCGGATGACCTCGCCTTCTCTGCGATGGGCATCCGCCGTCCTCTTGTATGCTTCCTTCGCCCTTTCCAGAGTGCTCTGGAGCTGCTTGTGCACCGTTTGCATCTCCTCTGCAAAACTTTCTGCTGCTGGTACACTGGGCTCCTCATCCCCCCCTGGGAAGGCTCTGGGGTGCCGACCATAATTGGCCAGAAATGGGCTCATCCCTGTGGACACGTGGACTGAGTTATTAAATGCAAACTCTGCCAAACTCAAAAATTGCGTCCAATCATTCTGCCTCTGGTTGACGTAGCAACGCAAATACTGCTGCAGAATGGCGTTGGCTCTCTCTGCTTGGCCATTGGTCTGCGGGTGTCTGGCTGTGGAGAAGCTTAGCTCCACCTGCAACAAGCTCATAAGCTTACGCCAGAACCGCGAAGTAAATTGCCGGCCCCTGTCACTTAAAACCCTCGACGGTACGCCGTGTAGGCGGAACACATGTTCTACAAAGAGTTTGGTCGTTTCTTCTGCAGACAGCACCTTAGGGCAGGCTACAAAATGACACATCTTGGTGAGCATGTCCACAACCACGAGTACTGCCGTCTTCCCCCTGGACATGGGCAGGTCGGTGATGAAGTCAATGCTAACCATTTCCCAAGGCTTGCTGGGGGTGGGCAGGGGCTGTAGCAAACCTGCCGGTGCCCTATTATCTCCCTTGGCCCTTTGACAGGTGTCGCACGCCCTCACGTAGTCCTTGACGTCGTCTCGGACTCCCGGCCACCAAAAATCCCTGGTGACTAGGAGAAGCGTCTTCTGTTGTCCGAAATGCCCTGCAGAAGGGTTGTCGTGGAGCTGTTTGAGAACCTTGGCTCTCATCTGGTCTTCTGGAATGTACAAGGCCCCCTTATAAAACAAGAGCCCTCCCTTTTCCAGAAACCCTTCCTCCACCCCCTTCCCCTCCTTGAGGTCTCGGAACTTCTGTTGTGCGAAAGGATCTGCGCGGGTGAGCCTCAGTAGCAACGAGGCTTGCTCCATAGTGCCGGCACACGCCCACTGCTGTGTGGAAAACATGTGTCTCGCTGCCGGCGGTTCCTCCCCTTCCAGGTACTGCGGCTTCCTAGACAAAGCATCCGCTCGCACGTTCTGCTCCCCTGGCACGTAGTGGATTCGGAAGTTGAAGTCTGCAAAGAATTCTGCCCACCGAATCTGTCTCTGATTAAGCACTCTGGCAGTTCCCCAGTATTCCAAGTTCTTATGGTCCGTGTACACCTGGATTTGGTGCTGCACGCCAATCAAAAAGTGGCGCCATTTCTTGAAGGCCGCCAAGATGGCCAACAGCTCCTTGTCCCAAATGGTGTAGTTTTTCTCAGACTTGCTGAGCTTGCGCGAAAAGAAAGCGCACGGCCTCCAATCTCCGTCATTGTCTTGTTGCAACAGCACAGCTCCAACGGCCCGATCAGAGGCATCGGTTTCCAGCTTAATCGGCCGCTGCGGGTCGACATGCAGAAGTTGCTTCTCTGACGCGAAGGCTCTCTTTAGGGCCTCGAATGCCCTCTGTGCTTCCGGTGTCCAGACAAACTTCTTCTTGGCACTCAAACAGTCCGTGATAGGGGCAGTCAGCTGTGCGAAGCCCCTGATAAACTTACGATAGAAATTACTGAAGCCCCAGAATCTTTGTGCATCCTTCTTGGTTCGGGGGCTCTTCCAGTCCAGTACCGCATTCACCTTCTCTCCGTCCATGGCCAACCCACTGTCCGACACTCGGTAGCCCAGGAACTCCACTTGTTTCACGTGGAATTGGCATTTCTCCAGTTTGGCGTACAGCTGGTGCTCTCTCAGTTTGTTCAGCACCTGCCTGACATGCTCCTCGTGCTGAGCCTCGTTCTCTGAGAATACTAAGATGTCATCAAGGAAGCAAACACAGCTCTTGTACAACAGGGGTCCCAGTACATGATGCATGAAAGACTGGAAGGCCGCAGAGCCCCCTTGCAAACCAAACGGCATCACGAGGTACTCAAACGCTCCCAGGGGTGTAAACATGGTCGTCTTCCACTCATCCCCCTCCCGCATCCGTATGAGGTTGTACGCCCCTCTGAGGTCCAGCTTGGTGAAGATTTTCCCTCTGCGCACTATGGCCAGCAGATCGTCGATCCTCGGCATGGGGAAGGCAACGGGTTGACTCACGCTGTTCAGGGCCCTGAAATCGCATATAAGTCTCCTCTGTGAGGTCCCCTTCTTGTCCACGAAGAACACCGGGCTCCCTCTAGAACTCTTGGACTCCCGTAGAAATCCCCTCTGAAGATTTTTATCTATAAACTGCTTGAGCTCCTGCAACTCTTGCTCAGACATGGAGTAAAGTTTTCCCGCCGGCAACTGGGCCCCTGGCATCAAATTTATCTGACAATCGAAGGGTCGGTGCGATGGGAGTTTGTCAGCTTCCTTCTCGCTGAAAACGTCACTGTAATCCTCGTATTGGGGTGGGATCCCCCTTGTGGCCTCCAGTTGCACTGTCGCCGCTTGCGCGCTGCTGTCTGGGGTTCTCATGTCCTGCAGACAGTTCTCCACGCAGTGTCCCGATCCGAACGTGAGCGACCGTTGATGCCAAGCGACCACGGGGTCATGAAGGTCAAGCCAGCTCATCCCTAGGACGATGGGGCATCCTGCCAGCTGTGTGACGTTGAACGCGATGACTTCCGAGTGTTTGGAGATACGCATCCTCATGGGGGGTGTTTGCTGTGCCACCTCACCTCCCAACAACTGCCTCCCATCAATGGTAGTGACCAGCAACGGAAAGTCGAGTGGCAGCAAGCTTAACTGATGCTCCAAAGCAAATTCTCTGCTCATGAAATTTGCGGAGGCCCCTGAGTCAATTAGCGCTTCTACCTCCAGGGGGTGTCCATTGGGGAGCTCCAGTACTACTCTTACCACTATTCCTACTTTGGGCGGGTGAGGGGGTGGGATGGATTGCTTTTGCGGGGCCTTTACTGCTTGCTCGCCCGGGTGCTCGGCCCTCTCGACATCTCTGGCACCCAGGCGTTCTCGTTTTTTCCCGTTTCCTGCCCCCTCGGCTCTTCCTGTTCTGCCGCTGTCGCCCCCTTGGCTTGCCACACGCGTCGCTGCGGGCAAAATTTGGCGTAATGTCCTATTTCATGGCAGACATAACACCTCCTGGCTTCCGCCCCTTTTGGCGTGGTTCTGCCCGACGTTGATTTGGCCCGCACTGCCCCTATTTCCATGGGTTCCTCTGCCGGCACAACCGAAGGAGGTACTCTAGTAGGGGTCCCGCCATTTCCCCGCCCTGTGTAGCGGTTCCCCGGGCTTCCCTCTGGTTTGGGCTGTCTTTTCTCCCAGATCCTGTCTTCCTCTCGCATTCCTACCGCCACCGCTGTTTGCACTAGTTCGTGCATGCTGCTTGGCCTGGGCGCCCTGCTGAGCTCATCCTTTATTTCGGAATTCAAACCTTCCCTAAAAAGCGTTTGTAACATTTCCGACTCCAGGGGCCATTGCAGACGGTGCGCAAGCATCGAGAAACGTGCGTAGTACGCGTGCACCGTCCCTCCTCCCTGTTTGATCCTCAGCAGTTCCCTGCACGTGGCATCAACCTCCCCTTCATTGGCAAACATCCTGTCCATCTCCTTCATAAAGTCCTTGAAACTTCTCATCTCCCTGCCCCCAGTGGCCATCAACGGCCTAGCCCACTCTTTGGCGCCGCCCTCCAGGTGAGCTATGACAAAAGCGATCTCCTCCTCTTCAGAGCTAAATTCTCCCTGTTGCATCTTTAAGCAATATTCAATGTCTGTTTTAAATCCAGGATAATCTTTTGGGTTCCCAGAAAATTTGTGGATGAGAGTTTCTAATTTCCTCCCCAAGGGGACTTTCCCCCCTGTAACCATCCTTCGCTCCTCCAATCTCCCCTCTATCTCTCTGTTGTGACTGACAAGCGCGTCATTCCTGGCTGCCATTTGTTGCATCTCAAGGGTTAATTTGCTCATTTCTGCTTGCATTTCTGCACGGCATTTATCTAGCTGCTCCTGAGCCTTTGCCTGTAATTCCCGACTCACCTCTTCAACTTTCGCTGCAACTGCGGCTTGAAATCTGGCCTCTTCAGTCATCTCGGCAAGGCTAGGGTGGGGGGGGGGTGCTCCGTGATGAACGCTCAGCAGCCTCTTTCTCTGCTGCCTTTCAAGCTTTCTTTTAGGAGTCACGGAAAGCTGTCGCAGACCCCTTCGGGCTTCTCTGCACCAAGAATTCCAGAGACACGCTCCCGGCTTGCCATTTACAGATTTATTGCTTTGCTAATTGCTTACAGGCTCTCAGCGTCAGGACTCCATAACTCAGTTTCCGTGACTGGAGGAAGTAAAACTTTCCCGCCTTCTCTTCCACCACTTTCTGACACGGAAGCAGCCTCCCTTATTCCCCCTCCTTCCCTTAGTTTTGCAGGCAGGTCTCTGGGATCTTGGAGACAGCCCTGCCTCCTCTTCCTGTTCATCGCAGCTGCCTCCAGACTCCTGGCTGCTTTCACTACTCAGCACTGACGGGGGATCACGGTACTGGCTCAGAGCCGGGGATGGGGGGGGCCCTTCCAGTCCTCTGACACAGTGCATCCCCCCTCCCCCGTGGAACCTGCCCCAGACATTCTGTCACTGGGGCCCACTCCCATGCAGCCCTGACCCTCTCCGCTTAAGAACAGAATGCAAACTATACAATAAAACAATAGAAACTAATTAAAAAAACAAAAATAATTTACAATTATACTAAAATTGCCCCAACTATACATTTATCCTACCCCCAACAAAGCAAAAACAAAACAAAAAAAACCCCAAAAATTAAGACGCCACAGATTAAAAGCTATTTAAAAGCATTTTTGACATTTGCCCCAATTTGTTTCAGTGAGTCTGGGCTCTTTCAGACTCGCAGCAGAGCAATTACCTCCGGCCTCCCAGGAGCCTCTGAAGTAGAGCTGGGTGAGTCTGGTCTCTGCCCCCTAGGCCAGGTGGAAAAAGGCCTAGCAGGGAGCGGCCTTCAAAACCCACAGCAGGGCCATACATTTGGGTACCAGCAGGGTACATTTTTAACTTATCCATTAATCACCTTAAACAATGTATTCGAACATACAGCACATACATTTTATCCTAGCAGCAAAAAGACACAATTCTGCTGGCTTCTCAGATACCTGAACAACATACCGACTGACAAAATGCTCTGAGGAGTGGTGGTGCGTCATGGGAGCGACTTTTTATTAATGAACCTGAGACCAACGATGCACCCCAAACTCTGTCTGAAGACGTGAGGTGGAGGGGGAAATGGCTGGCTTTCAGGCAGTGGCCATCTGCAACTTTTCTAGTCTAATGAAATGAAACCTATTTTATTTTTTCAAAGGTTACATGGATAGATGAGCATATACCATATTTGCATATTTTTTCACGCTACCATCAATACAGAAAGCAGGACAACCGCTTCTCTATGTGTAAGCATCACTTTACACAAAGGGTGTCTCCAAGGTAGCCTTGATGTGACTTCAGCTCAGCATGCAGACAGTCCTAGGTTCTGTCCTGGAATCTCCTGGTAAAGCTAGGAAGATCTCCAGTCGGAAACTCCGGAGAGCTGTTGCCAATACTGAGAGAGATTGATCCAGGGTGGGCCTCGGTAGAAAGCAGCTTCCTATGTTCGAGCTTCTGGAGGTGGTTTGTCAGACCCCCAACCCCAAAATATCCATGAATTCCATTTGCCTTCTTTGCCAATGCATTGTTGTAGTCAACTTTTGGTTTCATTTTGTTGATTTGTATCTTTATCTTTAGATCTACTTATGATTTATGTGGAAATTGTTCTAATTTGGTTGTACTTTTTGATGTGTTTTACTTATTGTTTTGGACCCAGGTGACGCTGTGGGTTAAACCACAGAGCCTAGGGCTTGCTGATCAGAAGGTTGTACGCTGGCTCTCGGCCAATAAAGCGAGATGAGCGCCGCAACCCCAGAGTCGGACACGACTGGACCTAATGGTCAGGGGTCCCTTTACCTTTACCTTTACTTATTGTTTATGATTGCTTCTGTTGTGCTTGTTATTATGTAAATGTTTTCATGTTGCCACTTTGAGCATGGTTTTACCCAGTGCTTTTTCCTCCTAAAAAAAAATGTGTTTTTTTTCTTGACTCAAGAAAATCACCATTTTATAGTTCAAATCGGGGGAAATAAATACAGTAAATGGACAAAAGTACAAAGATTCACAAAATGTTTAGGGGTATGTGTACCCCTGCGTCCCCCCAGAAAAAAGCAGTGGTTTTACCCATGAAAAGGCACCATACAAATAAGAGGAGGAGGATGAAATTTGTAAAGCCATGCTGCCTTATATGCAGTGCAGTCCTTTCTGGCACAGCTCTTCTCCTCAAATGAGGACAAGCTGGCAGTCCTTGGTGGAGGAGTCCCATGATGGAGGCAACCACAAAATGCCTGGCAGCTGCGCTTAGGGCTCCTTCCAGCAGTGCGTTCAGTAATGAAGGCAGAGAGTGGCCTGCATGGCACATTTCTTAATGGAGGAAATAATAAACTGGCCACCAGGGTAATTTAGAATTAGTGCATGGATTGGGTGCAGCCCGGGGACATGTGGAGGGATCAGCACAACTGCTCCATTTCTTGAAAACTCCGTGTCAGAGTTAGGGAAAGGAGCAGATCACAAAGAGGATAGTTTTCTGCAATGACATTGGGGACGGGGGGAGTGTGTGTGTGGGAGACAGAAGTGGAAATTTAGGGCTGAAGATGTTCAAATCAGGACTCTTTCACCCTCTGTCTCAGCAAGAGACTGAAACCTGCAGGTGTGTTTTAAAAATACCAGTGAAATTGAGCTTTTTTCTTATGGAGCAACCATAGAACAGCACCATCTAGTGGCAAAGAATATATTGTACTTTATTTAATGCAACCCAGAGCTCCCCCAGACTTCCTTGTGTTTCTGGGCACAGCTCCACAGTTTGAAGTTCTGTCCAGGAGTACCTTTTTTGTTTTTTTTAAGACCCCCGTGAAATGGGAGGTGAGGGCAGATACTACACATTTCGACAAATGACCTTGCTTTGTCATACGCTACCTTGTCGTCGTCTTCACAAGTCATCACATTGGAGAAAGGGATCTCAGCTTTGAACATTTTACGACAATGCATAAGTTGAACCAGCAGATAACATACAGTCTTGAACTTCATTCTTTTGGCAGGCTTTATGTCAGAGAGAATGAGACCAGGAAATATCTGTAAGGATAATAATATAAATATATACCTTAGAATAATTAAATATATAACCAGCTGTAGCGAATGCATTACAATCAGAATAAAAGTTGGCTAGGTTTAATGAACACAAAACAAATATTTGTGACACATACCTTGGGTGTTTCATAAAAGAGCAAAATAAAACCATAAAAGATCACAGGGAAGCTCACAACATAAAAATACAAAATGTCCATTGACAGGAGCCCCCCTATGCTCCCAATAAATGGAAAAGCAATAAATCCCCTCACTTCTTTGACAATCAACTTCAACTGTATTTCCCTAAAAACCCCAACATGCCAAGAGACGGAAAATAACATTGGACTATGCTGCAGGCCTGCCATATACCGGTGTGTGTGTGTGTGTGTGTGTGTGTGTGTGTGTGTGTGTGTGAAACCACCCCCCTTGGGCCAAAGCCACGTCTGCCCCACCTCTCATGGGCCAAATGTGACAGGCGGGTGGGGCAACCTTGCACCAAAAGCCCTGCCAAGACAGAACCTGATGCACACCCTGGTGCCTCTCACTGGTGGCAAAATGTCTTGTGTTGGCCTGGCTGCTGGAATTTCACAGCCGGTACAGTTGCCAATACAAAGCTGACTAAATATCCACTTCCTATAAGCACTTTCTGGTGAACCTACCAAATTCAGTCATGGGAACTAGTTCATTTACTTAGCACTGCCAGTTCTAAGTAGCAGAAGCTCTCAAAGGACTCAAGCTGAGATCTTGCAGTCCTGTTCCCCATCACCCTCTAAGAATGCCTTGGTTTGTACCTTCACACGAATCATGTAAAAATGCTGCATATATTAGCCTGCTGCTGTTTATACAGATGTGATTGTGGAGTTTTATGGGGAACGTCTACAATTGTTTTTTTTGTTTAAATTTTTGGTTAATTTTGATGTGATTAAATTTGTTACTAGAAGTTGCCTTGACCTTGGTTTTATCACAGAAAGGTGGCATATACTATACTGTATATGGCCAGATAAATGGGATCTCCCACCAACTTATAACCCCTCTCCATAGACAGGTTCCTGTGCAAAGAAATAACTCCATTAAAGTGAGAGGGGTCCTTCTGTGGAGACAGCAGAGAGAGAGAGAGAGAGAGAGAGAGAGAGAGACGTTCTGAAGCGCAGCCTAGTGTCATCATGGTGCCTGATGTTACGTGTTTGTGATCAAGATGAGAAGCCACTTTATTTAAGTTGGTCTTACAGTATCTGTAATTCTGCCTCCTGTCCTTAGATTTAGTCTAGTCTGAATCAGTGATTAACTTAAGAGTGCACCTAGACTGGAGCGGAGGGTGTGCATTTCTTCATTTAAGGACTATATTCATGAATGATGAGAACAGCCCAGATCCAAAACCAGCCTCTCCCAGTCTGAGGTCCTGTAGATGTTTGGGAGTTCAGTTCCCATCGGCCTCAGCCATCATAGTCAAAGTTCAGCACCAATATGCCTCAAATAAAATATTTAAAAGTGGTGAATATTTTAGAATCTGTCCTTATTTAAATGTGTAAATGGTACATGAAAAAGCTTTTATACATTATTGTGTTCACTCTAGATTTAATGAGCCTGCCTTGATGAAGGAGCTTGTTGTCAGAGCAGATTATAAGAAAATGGGGTGTTACATATAATCCTCCTTTAAAGCTTGGAAATGGAACACATTCCTGGCCATCTGTTGCTGCTAACATTGAGTTTCATTCTTGCTGTCTTGCTGAAGCCAGTTCATGTTAACATCAAAAAGAACAATGCACTGAGAATACAGTGATTTGGCCACATTTCAACATTTAGAGGCTCATGGGAAAACAGTGCTCTATTAAATCAGCAAGAAATGTGAATGTTCAGACCATGGCAACTGTGTCTTGCTCAATATAAAGGAAGAACAGTTCAGTCTCCTACTTCTCGTGATATGATGAGGTAGAAGAATAATTAAAACAGATTACATAGAAAAAACTAAGGAAGTTTGGAAATCAGTCCGCAAGAGAAAAATAACTATGAAAAGTCTTGGTGCACCGGAATGCACTGCTAAGTGACACAATGACTGATCTAAGGCTCAGTGGAAAAGCCAGTCAATAGACCAGTAGAATTCAGGCAGCATCCTGCTCTGCCAGCTTCCCAGACACTCCATTGATGCATCCCAGAGATCTAATGCTGTTAGCCAAGCTGCAAAGGAACACCTGTCACTTCAATAAATCAGTTGCTGACACAATAATGGAGAGGCTGCTCTTTGCTTTTATGCAGTGATGATAGATGATAGCAGCAGCTCCTCTCTGGGTGGGGTGTGCATTCCTCAGAAATAGGAAGAAGCACATGCACAGATCATCAGCCCTTTGACTCGTGCACAAATAACAAACATGGGGCTTGGTGGTGTCTTCTCATGGTCCATCCTAAGCTATTTCCTGCAGTCCCAACACCATTCAGTCTCTTTGTCCCCCTTCTTTCCATGGGTTTCTTGTGGCTCCCTTATTCTTCAAGTCTCTTCTGCTTTTGAAATTTGCCTCTCCCAACAATAATGAGCATATAATTCCAAAAGAATTACTAGCCCGGACACAGCTTTGTACAGGCCCATCTGCTTAGGCCAGTAGTGGCCAAACCCGGCCCTCCAGATGTTTTGAGACTACAACTCCCATCATCCCTAGCTAACAGAACCAGTGGTCAGGGATGATGGGAATTGTAGTCCTAAAACATCTGGAGGGCCAAGTTTGGCCACACCTGGTTTAGGCAAATCTGTGTCAGCTAGTCATATGTAGCCTAAAATAAAATTGGAAGCAATTTTTGAAAAACTCCTTTGTCTGACCACTTGAAGGTGATTCCTACTTGCTGTAGTTAATCAGGAGGGCAACTATTTACAGGCCTTGATATAAGATAGTATCAAAAGTGATTAACATAGGCATTCTACATAAAAGTACATGGCAAAATTAAAACAAGGCCTCTGTCTATCTCCACTGAAACCTACAAAAACTGTGTTGTCTGCACTACGGCAGCTTATACATAAACCCACCCAGATGGGTGGGGTATAAATAATAAAATTATTATTATTACAATACTATACAATATAAATACCTTTATTGACATTACAAGTTGTTGTTGTTATTATTATTATTAATTATGGAAAATTTTGCAATGCAAAACCTCAAACAGCCAATATTAGAATTGTATGTCCCCATGAATAAAGCTTGCAGCCAGTCATATAGTATCTGAAATTGCAAATGTGCTTGCCAAAAAGGGCTGGAATTTCAGAAGTACAACTCCAATCTTTCTCAAGGGTTGCGCTTCTCAATTAAGCTCTAGTACTGGGAAGACAAGGAAGTTAGTCTAGTTATCAGTACCGCCATTAGGGATACAAGAAGACGTCATTTCTCATTCTGCCCTGTATTTGACAGCTTGGGTTCCATGATCACTGCAGATGGTGACAGCAGTCACGAAATTAAAAGACGCCTGCTTCTTGGGATAAAAGCAATGACAAACCTAGACAGCATTTTAAAAAGCAGAGACATCACCTTGCCGACAAAGGTCTGTATAGTTAAAGCTATGGTTTTCCCAGTAGTGATGTATGGAAGTGAGAGCTGGACCATCAAGAAGGCTGATCGCTGAAGAATTGATGCTTTTGAATTCTGGTGCTGGAGGAGACTCTTGAGAGTCCCATGGACTGCAAGAAGATCAAACCTATCCATTCTGAAGGAAATCAGCCCTGAGTGCTCACTGGAAGGACAGATCCTGAAGTTGAGGCTCCAAGACTTTGGCCACCTCATGAGAAGAGAAGACTCCCTGGAAAAGACCCTGATGTTGGGAAAGATGGAGGGCACAAGGAGAAGGGGACGACAGAGGACGAGATGGTTGGACAGTGTTCTCGAAGCTACCAACATGAATCTGACCAAACTGCGGGAGGCAGTGGAAGACAGGAGTGCCTGTCGTGCTCTGGTCCATGGGGTCACGAAGAGTCGGACACGACTAAATGACTAAACAACAAAGCACTGTTTTATTCCACTGAAGTTCATATATCACCCAAAGCTATATTATTTGACACACTCTTTGCTGTGGAAAAATAATGTAACTTACATAATTCATTATGTACGCTGCATAAGTTACATTGCCATTGTGTTATTCCATCCCATTCATTTTGATGCAAAGGAGATTATGTAAATAGGATGGGGGAATTACTAGATTTATTTCTGTTCCAGACATGGGGCAAATAAACAGACACTGGCAATTTCCATGGGCAATTTCCTGTTTCCATTTTCTTCAGAATTTTCTGACATCCCTAACCACAATAACAGCCTTGGTTCAGAAAGAAAGTACCGTATTTTTCGCTCCATAACACACACTTTTTTCCTCCTAAAAAGGAAGGGGGAAAGTCTGTGTGCGTTATGGAGCAAAGGCACTGGCCGGCAGCGGGATCCCTCGGCTGCCACTGCAGTCGTAAGCAGAGGGATGCCTCTGCCACCGGAGCCATGGCGGGGCGGGAGAGGAACAGACAGCCCAAAAGCAGCCCTTTCGGGATGTCTGTTCCACCCCCGCCCCTGGATAGCACAAGGAGGGAGGGAGGGAGGGAGATGCTTCCCCCCCTCTCTCCTTCCATCCGTCCTTCCTTCCTTCCTTCTCTCTTCCCTCCCTCCCTCTCTCCCTCCTTCTTTCCCTCTCCCTTCCTCTCTCTCTCTTCCTTCCTTCTCTCTCTCTTCCCTCCCTCCCTCCCTCCCAGCCTTTTTCTTGTTTTCCTCCTCTAAAAACGAAGTGTGCGTTATGGTCCGGTGCGCGTTATGGAGCGAAAAATACGCTACATGTTCAGCATCTCAATGTGAGTATCTGTGATTTGTACTATACCATTTCAGGTAGGGGAATCAAATATATCAAATGCATTTTGGGGGCAATTTCTGCTGCTGCTGCTTCAGCAGCCAGAACTTCCTCTAATTCATATTTGAATGTGAGCTGTCTTTGCAACTAGGCTGTTCTACAGGGCCTCATCATACAGGCCACAGAACAAACAATCACTCAGCATCCTCCCAGTTTGAAAAACTGCAGTGCTGAACCAAGCATCTAAGCTCAGCAATATACATTGAAAGGCTCTCTTGGGCCCTTGCTATGTTTGCAGAAAGAATTACACTGTGCTGTCTCAGATGGTTTGGGGGAGAAATACCCTTTGTAAGGCAGCCAGGACATCACCTTAAGGTATACAGTGGATGCTCGGGTTGCGAACGAGTTCCATGCGGGAGGCGCGTTCGCAACCCTCAGCGCCCGTAACCCACAGCGCCGCGTCTGCGCACGCGCAGGTTGTGATTCGGTGGTTCTGTGCATGCGTGAAGCGCCGAACCCGGAAGTAACCCGTTCTGGTACTTCCGGGTTCGGCGCGTTCGTATCCCACAGTGAACACAACCCGAGGTATGACTGCATTAGCAAGTTGTGCTGGTTCTGGGAGGGCCTGGACTATTTGGTTGAATGTGATGCTGAACCCAGGTTTCCTAACCCTGCAACTCCCTTGGAATGCTAATACAGGGGTGGCATTTGTGTTTGAGAACACACATTCCTCAAATTAAGGTAGCTTTGTCCTCAACCACAGGGGAGCTTTGTGTTCCACACAGTAGTTTCCTATGAAAAGGCGTTGCTTAGCAGCCAGATAACCGAGAGTGGCTCACATAGCACATACCTGACTGCCTTTTGGGGGCTAGGCGTATTTCTACCAAGGGTGAAACTGCGTACCTCCCCCCCACAACTGTGCATTTGCACACAGGCTGGGAACCTCAGTGGTGCCTCCTGTAGGCTTCACCCGGGGCAAAAAACCTAGCTAGCCCCCCCCCAGTAGCTACAGCCCTGTTTCTACACATTTGTGTTTACCCCCATCTTTTCTCAACATCAAAGCAGAATTTACACACACCTCTAAAAGTTTTCCAAACCATTAGATAGCTAAAGATATGAAAAATAGCATTGTGAAGCACTGTTGAACAGAGCAACATCCAGGTGAAAGACAGGGCAACCCAACCCAGGCACTGCTTACAGAAGCATAAAAGGAAGCTCCACCCAGGTGCAGCTATCAGAACACTCATCACCCCAAAGGTCAGTTGTCCAAACACTAATATTTATGCGCAAACCTTGCAATACAAATAGCCAGTCTGCCCAGTTTCTTACTTATAAGTAAGCCCATTGTACACAATTGCTGCAGATGAAACATCATTTAAAATGTGATGTTTTATGTTCTCTAGCCTTACAAATTTCAGAAAGACTTGAAAAGACACCATGCTCACATGCTGAAATGTAAAAACAATGATAATGATAATGATGATAATAATAATTATAATAGTTTTATTATTTGTACCACACACATCTGATTGGGTTGCCTCAGCCACTCTAGGTGGCTTCCAACAGATATAAGAACACAATAAAACTTCAAACATTAAAAATTTCCCTATACAGGGCTGCCTTCAGATGTCTTCTAAAAGTTGTATATTTATTTATCTCCTTGACATCTGATGGTTCCCTGTAACTTCACTTCTCTCAGTTTGTAAAGATATGAAGTCAACATTTAAGGGCACAATGAATGATTTCAGTGTGGTTTGCACAAGAGAACATTCAGGTAAAGTGTTCTGTAAAATACTAGTCTAATAAAAATAGGAAAATGATGGATGAATGTTAGTTACTGGCATCATGCTTATTTTTTTATTTATTTCAAGTATTTATATACCGCTTTTCATCAGAAAAGATCACAAAATGATTCACAAAGAAATAAAACAAATAAAATACAATATATACTCCCACTCACTCAATAATCACACAAATTCCACGCCATTTGATTTTACCGGTAGATTGAATACTTTTTTGTTCAAATGTTCCAGTTCTCTAAGTGTACACAGTGTTCACAGTGAAAGAGATTGACCATCTATCTGGCATGGAGTGATTTAGCTCAGCGTTTCCTGTTCAATTCAAATAGAAGTTCAACTCATAGATGAAAATGCACGTGAATCGTTTATGATGTTACAACACCATAGAAGAATCAGACCACAAAGCCTATGCAGTTAGCAGCCAGAATGAAAGACATACCTTCCTCCGGTGAGATGGCACAATGAAAAAGGTCTCAATGTTATGCTTCTTCAAAAAACTGTTCCTTTCATGGCCATAGCCTGGTTCTACCTCGTAGTCCCCATTCAGGCACTCTAAGGTGGTCTTTGTAATATGCACTTTCCTAGAGATTAGGTGGGAGTAGGCATGAAAAAAGACAAGTTGTCAGTGCCTTAAAACATCATAGGCTTACTTACTCTGGGGTACGTAAAAGTTTCTGCTAGGTCACCATTTTTTTTCTAGCCTATGTGTGTACACACACACACACACACACACACACACAGCATGAAGAAAGGTGTTTGCTAAACCCCAACCCAAATCCTCAACAGGTTTGGGTGGGGAAATCTTGGATATTCCAAAAAAGATTGTCTCCTCCAGTTTGGTCCTAGCACCAAATCGACAAATGTTTGCAATGTATGCCCTTTCAACAGAGTTGGTGGCATATTAACACACTGAGTGGCATGGAGTCTTGACATCGTGCTGACAATGGGGCCACCCCTCTGACATTTGCAGATGCCCCAGGCTTTTCCCTTCACTGGGGCCCTGAATACCCTTCAGCAAAGGCGTAGCATGTGTCACTGGTACCTGGGGTGCATAACACTAGCGCTGCTGGAGTGACTCCCTGCCACCCAGCAGAGCTGCGCTGCACACCTGCCCTGGCAACTCTGCGCTGTTCTGCAAGGCTGCAAGGCTGCGTGAAGAGGATGCAGGAGGCATGGGCCATTCTGGTTCTCTTCACGCAGCATCGCAAAACGGTGTGGGGCTGGCAGGGCAGCATGAGTGCGCTCCTTGGGTACATGTTTGTTGTGCCCACCAAGGGCCATAAGGGGCAGGGGCACAGTGGAGCAGGGCTAGCAGGGCCGTGAAGAGTAAAATGCACCCACCCAAAAAAATGCACCCTCCCAGGGCACCCGCCCCTCTGGCCCTCCCCACACGACACCACTGGGTGGGGGGCAGAACTTCAGGCTGAGACTTACCCAGGCAAGCCTCCAGCCTCCATTACATTAGCCAGAGTCACATCATTTGACCAAACATCATACTGCCATTTGCGAAGGCCCAGGACACCACAAAGCACCCTTCCTGTGTGCAGGCCGACCCTCATGTTGAGATCGACTTCAGTGGCCTCAGCTACTGATCTAGAAAACACAGAATCAGAATGCAGTACATTAGAGAACATTTGTTATCATCTTTCCCCTTTCTGTTCCCCACCAGGGTAAAAGCTTCAATGTATGCAATACTGTAAGGCCCAAACACCCGGCTTCTTTTCAATTCCTTGGATGTGGACCACTTAGTAATGAAGATTAAACTTTGTGTTATCTTTTAATCTTTTTAGGATGGCCACAGCATTTCAAGACTTGATTACTGCAATGCACTTTATGTGGGGCTACCCTTGTGCTGCATCTAAACGGTTGATAGGGACAGACGACTGTCTGCCCATGTGGTAGCAGGTCAGAAACCTGGCTGCATGATAGAACTACCTGAGCCCTTTTATCCCTGCCCAATTGCTGAGATTTTTGAGGGCGTCTCTGTTGGTGGTCCTCCAACTAGAAGCTGTGCATGCAGGGTTGTGGGCCCAGGCATGGACCCGTCTCTTGATTGGGATTAGGACAGACACTCTCCTTGCAGAACTTCAGGTGCATGGCAAGGACTTTCTTATTCCAGTGGGCATTTTAAGGTAGTGTTCCATCTGAAGGCAGCCCTGTTTAGAGAAGTTTTTAATGTTTGATGTTTTATTGTGTTTTTAATATTCTGTTGGGAGCCGTCCATTATTATTATTATTATTATTATTATTATTATTATTATCTCTCTATTGCTTTATTCTCTGTATGCTTTATTTTATACACATTGCTTAGAAATGCTAATGGTTAAGTGGTATATAAATGGCATAAACAAATAAATGACATCACACCAAAGACAGCATGATCTTGCAACAGAATGGCTGAGTTTTTTTCACCTGAAATGTATGGGGTTACAGCAGTGCTTCATTGTAAAGCTATTTTTATGGCACTTGCTGATATCCTCTCCTCTCCTCTCTTGCACAGGCTTCTCAGGTTGCTTTTGGCCAGGGCACGGGTAAGCCCCACCCTGCATAACAAATCACGTGATATGGTGCATGCACACCATTTGAAAGGAAATGCCCATCAACTGGAGGGGCAGCCCCCTCAAATATTTTATGGGAGGAGCAAAGCCCCTTTGACCCCTAGGAGCTGACTCCTATGCCACCTCACTCAGGAAACAAGGCTTCCAGGCAGAGGACTAAAAGCAGGACCTCCAGGCAGAAGAGCAGAAGCAGCAGCTACTGGGGGTGGGGCAACAGGGGAAAGCCTTCCTAGAGGATTGCCCTCCAAATTTTGTTTTAAAAAATAGCAAAACCATCATTGGGTACAAGCCCATATGCAGCCAGCTGCGTTTCCCCCTTTAGCATCACTTTGGCAGCTTCATTGTAAAGCAATCTGAGGGAAGAATTCCTCCTTTACTCTCTCAGTGCCCATCATTATAGGAAGTCACCATGCAGGCAGGCCTACATGACTTGCAACTTTCAAAGCCAAATACAAATTTGAAGGGTGCACAATCCTCCCCCCCCCAACATTGGCTAACCAATATGATCTTTTGAATTCATATCCTGAAGTCGGGGGGGGGGGGACTTGCCCAATTTCCAGTTACTCATCACATTTATTTGGACTCCCAGGTACCACCTGTGATTCATGGGTGTCACATGATCCCTTACACCAGGGATGTTGCTGAGCTACAACTCCCATCACCTCCAGAAGGACACACCCAAGGATTATTATGGGAGTTGATGGGAGTTGCACTTTAGCAACATCTGGAGAGTCAAATGTTCCTCAGACGCTTTATGCCATGCTGACCACATAAGAATGACCACAATACAATCAGAGCGTGGCTACAGCCCTCCGCTCCATAGGTATCAGTTGGTCACTCTGAGAAATCACTTGTGTCACAACAGGAAAAACGCCAACACCCCGCCTTTCCCCCTTTGCACTTCCGTTGCAAATCTACACTGTCCAAGGATGAGCTCCCAGTCCTCTGCCTATCTGATTGTTGCTTAGTAACCCCTCCCGTGCCATCTATCTCTTCCCCTCCCTCGTCTTGCAAGCTGTCTGTGTCTGCTCTAACTCAATGAACTCTTGGAGAAGGGGGGCCGAGCCCACTTCCTCCTGCTCTAATTAAAGAGTCAGACTATTTTCCTCTTCCTTCTCCTTCATCACTTACCGGTATCTCGGCTATGCTCCTGACACCTATAGGAAGCCTGCAAGGAGGACCTGAGTGCAACCCCATTCTCCGCACTTGTAATTCCCAGCAACTAGTTTTCAGAAGCCCATTGCCTCTCACCCTGGAGGTAGCACAGAGCCATTGTGGCTAACAGGCATTGGTGGCCTTGTCTTCAATGAATTTGCCTAATCCCCTGTTAGAGCCATGCAAGTTGGTGGCCATCACTGCAACTGCATCAGTACCTACCAGTTGCAAGACAACACCCTCTTTTTCAGAGCCTTGGAGCCTGGCACCTTAGTAGATGACCCCAGAGGTGAAAACAAGACAGAACTCAAGACACACTTAAGGATTAGATTCTGAATGAAATGGTTTGTTCATGATTGGCCCAAACACTGTCCTTCCTACAAAGTAGCAGGCAGAAACTTTTGCAATTGCCTCATCAAAGAGTCTAACACACCAAAGTCAGAGTCTGACTCCTTGAGTTCTGGTGAAACATGAACACCCACATGGAGCAGTGGATAGGAAATTGCTCACAATATTAGTCTTCACAGCCTAACAATCAGATAAAGTCCATGTTGCCACATGAGATTCCTGGTCTCCTCTGGCTGGAGGTTGCAGACATCTCTGACCCATAGATCTTCAGATGCACCATGAGATGTTCCCAATAACCCAAACATCTCTGGAGAGGACAGAAATGCAGTGTCTCAGAACTGTGCTCTTCCACCTGAGCTCCCAGAAGTGATTGGAGATATTCAATAGACAGTCTCTCAAACCAGATGTGGTCAAGTCATCCACCACCCTCCTAAATTTGATCACTTTGTTATGGGGAGTGGTAAAAGACTTTTCCTCAATGAGGAGTCACATTTGAACCTCTGACTCCAAGCATTTCTATTCCAAACTGGAAGATAGTTGAACTATCAAATAAACAAATAAATAAAATTGTCCAGTAGCACCTTAGAGACCAACTAAGTTTGTTCTTGGTATGAGCTTTCGTGTTACTGGACAATTTTTTAATTATTATTTTTATATATTTCTACTGCATCAGACCAACATGGCTACCTACCTGAATCTGGAAGATAGTTGTGCACATTCCTGTAAATAGGAAAGGATGTAGCATTTATGACACGTTTCTTTAAAAGGTTTGGAAGCTCTCCTTCCTCCTTGGATGGGTGCTGTTTCCTCTTTAATCCAGTTAGAATTGGCTTGGGCATGGGTGCTTGTGTGTGTGTTGTTACTGAACATTTCTGAAGCTCCTTTGATCCCTGCTGCTTCTTGGTCTTAGGGTAGGCATGCAGAAACGACATCTCAGAGAGTGACTACTTTCCTCTGGACCCACATCAATAAATAAGGAGATGCTACTGCAGGGGGAGGCAGGCCAGCAGGAGAGATCATCACTTTCCCAAACTATAGTTTTCCATGGCTTCTGAATGGGAGCAGCTCCCAGCTCTGCTGTATCAGCTGGCGATTGTGGAGAAGGAACTTTTCATTCCCCTCCTGGAGACCCTGAAAAGGGCTGTGTGTGTTCTGGTATGTGTGGGAGTGTGGGGTGACCACACTCACCACTGACATGTGGCCCCTGGACTGCTTGCTATGAAACAATGTGGCCCTTGGGCCAAAAAAGGTGAGCCACTCCTGCTATGGAGGCATGCAAGCCCGTGAAGAACTTACGTAATGGTGTCAATCATATCCAATCCCATTTCCACACAGCAATGGGCGTGATCTGTTTTGGGCTGGGTCAGTCCTGACACACAGTAGTAACAGTCCCCTAAGATTTTTATCCTTCTGCAATGATTTTCCTAGAGAGAGAGAGAGAGAGAGAGAGAGAGAGAGAGAGAGAGAGAGAGAGAAGTTTTTTACTGTGGCAGTACATGTCTCTACACTTCTACATAACATGTTCTCTAATTCCATAGCTGTATCACAACCCCCCTGATGTGTGCAGCCTTTGGCTTAACACGTTAGAGCTCAATTACTACTGAAACTATCAGGCAGGTTCCACATATGTTTTCATATCCACTGCACAGAATTGCAGTGTCATACAGGTACTGGCACCTGTGCATATTCATCCCGTCTGGAGCAAATGTACACAAAAACTTTGGCTGCTGCTCTTTTTGGAGTATGGGGCTATTCCAACACTCCTCTATTTTTCTACAAGGACTGAGGAGGAATAGCACAAAACCTCTCCCCTTTAGGCTCACTTTGCATGTATAGCAATGTCAATACAATTTTTCTGTATGCAGGAATGTAAGGTCTGGAATAACTGCATTTGCAACAATTTGTTTCTCACTGCAAGTCCACATGTTTTTCAGGGCAGTTCTAACGTCTTTCTCCAACACGGCATACAATAGTCGTGTTTTCTCGTTGCTGATACCATGCATGGAACTAAGTAGCATATATTCTGATGGTATAGAGAGATCTCCAACTTTGATATGCTTGACCTACCTTCTGAGTCAGGATTGCCAGTGCTCTCAGTGATATGCTTAGGCCAGCATGTCATTATCCTGCCAAGGGCAGCTTAGTTGCCACAAGTGAAGGGAACAGAATCTGCCACACTAGGAGGACAATTGTGAGAACTGGAGATCATTCACATCCTATTACTGTAGTATTAATATGTGTCAAGAGCTTTGGAGAAATAACAGGAGCAATAACAGGAACCTGTAAATGCACTGTTGCAGAACTGGAGATGATTCCAGTTTGAAGAGGTGCAAACCTCCTTGCTGCAATGAATAGGTAAAGGTAAAGGGACCCCTGATGATTAGGTCCAGTTGCGGACAACTCTGGGGTTGCGGCGCTCATCTCGCATTATTGGCCGAGGGAGCCGGCGTACAGCTTCCGGGTCATGTGGCCAGCATGACAAAGCCGCATCTGGTGAATCAGAGCAGTGCATGGAAACGCCGTTTACCTTCCCGCCGGAGCGGGACCTATTTATCTACTTGCACTTTGACGTGCTTTTGAACTGCTAGGTTGGCAGGAGCTGGGACTGAGCAACGGGAGCTCACCCCGTCGCGGGGATTCAAACCTCTGACCAGCAAGCCCTAGGCTCAGTGGTTTAACCCACAGCGCCACCCGCGTCCCTGCTGCAATGCATAGTTCTTCAAAGAGTCCCATTTGCACTTTATCTGAGCTTATACATTTTTGAAGAGCTGCAATGCATAGTTCTTAAAAAATGCATAAGCTCAAATAAAGTGCAAATAGGACTCTTACACTTCAAGCAGAATTTCCTATTTGTATTGGCAGTCTACCATCCTCTTGTCCTCCTGCTCACAAGTCTTTTTGTTTCTTAGCCATGTTTCCTGAGTATGGAGACAATTTTTGCATTTTGTGTAATATCACTAAATGGCTAGGGTTCTCTCCTCCCATTCTAATCTGGAATTTCCAGCAATAATTTGAGCCAGTACAACACCAATCGTCAGTGGTTCCAGGTAAAAATGGAGAGGAGCTAATTTTCTTAAATTAATTTTTATGTTCATTTGTATTTATACACCACTTAGAACTGTTTGTCTTAGGTGGTTTAGAAATACTTTTCAATCAATAAATGAATAAATCAAAATGTTGACAAGCAATTCAAAGTAGTAAACACCCAGATTTGGGGGATTTATATTAGTGAATTAGGGCCCATTTAAGATTTTTGCGCTCATTTATCAATCTTGAAAATGACCCGGACACCCTACTGGCTAAACAAGCCTATGCATTTTTCCAACACAATTCTGCTTGGTGCCAAAACCTCTCAGATATTTCATCCAGATATACCCTTCCCGAGTTCAATACTCTTAAACTATGGAGCCCGGATAAAATTCGAGAATGGATTTTTGATAGGGATGCCTTTATAGACATCATGAAGACAAAAAACTCTGGGTTTTCTTACTGGTTCCCCCGATTAAAAGCAGCTAAAGTTTGTGCCAGTTATCTGGCAGACATCACTGACCCCCCTCTTCGGAGAGCCTTCACTATGGCTCAGTTCCAAACAATACCCACAGCATACCTGGCCAGCAGATTTGCCAAAAAACCCCTAGAGCACCGTTTGTGTCCTTGCCCCATGAGAACCAAAGAGGACCTTATACACTACTTTCTTCATTGTCCTCTTTATTCAAGCTTCAGAGGTGGAATTATACCCAACTCAATAAGCAACCCTGAAGATCGTGTAAAATTTTTATTAGCTGATGCTAATCCTCAGGTTTCTCATGGGGTAGCAGTTTATGTGATGAAGGCTATGAAAGCCAGGGAAAGATTTTTGGTTGACAAGGATAAGGTCCCTTTTTTGTCTCCATAATCTGTCTACAATGTATCTTTTTTTTTATCTGACGAAGCCATTGTTAAGGCTACATGTAATAAATTTTAATACTATTTTGTAGATATACCTGTACCTGTACAGTGATCCCTCGACTTACGAGTAACCCAACTTCCATATTTTTCGAGTTACGAGGGATCAAAGCGGCCGCGCGGCTATGAATTTTTTCGACTTCCGAAAGGAAGTCGCAGCCGTTTTAGATAGGGTTTCCTCGACTTCCGAAGTTTAGATGGGTTTTTTTTCAACGTACGATTTTTTTTCGCCCAATGCATTCCTATGGGGACTCGACTTATGATTTTTTCGACATCCGACGGTCCCGTCGGAACGGATTACCTTCGTAAGTCGAGGGTCCACTGTATGTGTAAAGGCTTAGTCCTCACAATAAACTTATTCTGATTCTGATATTAGTGAACAGATATTCTTTTCATGGAGTTCTTTTGGAAGCACTTCAATGTGAATATCAGGGGAAAATATAATAATAATAATAATAATAATAATAATAATAATAATAATAATATATTATTTATACCCTGCCGGGGTGGCTTCCAATTTTTTTAAAAAATACAGTAGTCCATCAAACATTAAAAGCTTCCCTAAACAGGGCTGCTTTCAGATGTCTTCTAAAAGTCTGGTAGTTGTTGTTCTTTTTGACATCTGGTGGGAGGGTGTTCCACAGGGCGGGCGCCACCACCGAGAAGGCCCTCTGCCTGGTTCCCTGTAACCTGGCTTTGTGCAGTGAGGGAACCACCAGAAGGCCCTTGGCGCTGGACCTCAGTGTCCAGGCAGAACGATGGGGGTGGAGACGCTCCTTCAGGCCGTTTAGGGCTTTAAAGGTCAGCACCAACACTTTGAATTGTGCTCGGAAATGTACTGGGAGCCAACGTAGTTCTCTCAGGACCGGTGTTATGTGGTCACCATTCTAGCTGCCACATTCTGGATTAGTTGCAGTTTCCAGGTCACCGTCAAAGTTAGCCCCACATAGTGTACATTGTGAGTGTCCAAGCGAGAGATAACCAGAGCATGCACCACTCTGGTGAGACAGTCTGCGGGCAGGTAGGGTCTCATCCTGCGTACCAGATGGAGTTGATAAACAGCTGCCCTGGACACAGAATTGACCTGTGCCTCCATGGACAGCTGTGAGTGCAAAATGACTCCCAGGCTGCGCACCTGGTCCTTCAGGGGCACAATTACCCCATTCAGGACCAGGGAGTCCTCCACATCTGCCCACCTCCTCTCCCCCAAAAACATTACTTTTGTCTTGTCAGGATTCAACCTCAATCTGTTAGCTGCCATCCATCCTCCAACCACCTCCAGGCACTCACACAGGACATTCACCGCCTTCACTGGTTCTGATTTGAAAGAGAGGTAGAGCTGGGTATCATCCGCATACAGTGGTACCTCGGGTTAAGAACTTAATTTGTTCTGGAGGCCTGTTCTTAACCTGAAACTGTTCTTAACCTGAGGTACCACTTTAGCTAATGGGGCCTCCCGCTTCCACTGCGCTGCTGCCGCACGATTTCTGTTCTCTCTTTTTTAAAATAATAACAATAATTTTATTACATTTTTTGTAAAATAACAACGAACAAAACACAACATACAAACGAAACACAAAGATTTCACAATCAACCACATTGCTATTTTCCATTGTGTGGGGACTTCCTTCAGTCCCCCTCTCTGAGCTACATTGTCCATTTATCTCCTATAGCAGGTTCATCTTCTAGAATCTTGAACTATAGTAAAAAGCAAATCTATAACAATCAATTCTGTCCAAAAATTAAATCATATGTATTACCGAAAACCTATCTATACTTCCATAAGGATACATTATATTTTATAATACTTCTTCAAATACTCTCTAAATTTCTTCCAATCTTCTTCCACCTTCTCCTCCTTCTGGTCACGGATCCTTCCAGCCATCTCGGCGAGTTGCATAGCAAGCATCTTTATCTGCCAGTCATTTATCGTAGGCATCTCTTGCATTTCCCAGAATTTGGCTATTAATAATCTAGCTGCTGTTGTGGCATACAAAAAGAGTGTACAATCTTTCTTTGGGATCTCGTCTCCAATTCCAAGCAAAAAGGCTTCTGGCTTTTTAATAAAGGTAATTTTTTTTTTTTTGGCCAAATCATTTTTATTAAGGTTTTCAATACAACATAATCACATTGAAACATTCCAAATTACATTTCAAATTATTTATCCAATTATATAAAAAAAGAAAAGTTGCAATTCTTAAATTTATTTTGAGGTTTCCCATGCTTCAAACTCCGGAGTTATCTAATCAACTAATCGTCCTTGCTTTTTACCCTTCCAATGTTTTCACAGCCTCTGATGTATTCCAGCAAGCAAGATAGATCAAAACAATGTCCCTGTGTGGATTTAAGTCCATATTTCATCACCATATGATCGTCTTGCCCCTTGATACTCTGATTCCAAAAGCCAAATCACAGACAGTTGCCATCTTCTTTCAGTCCTGATAACATCCAAACCTCTTTTTCCACAGCTGTTGTTCACCCGTCTGCTTTTCACTTATCCCTTTCCAGGAGGATTTGCCAATTATATTAAAAGTTCATATATTGTGGTTATTAAGGCTTGCCTCTCCCTATGGTATCATGTTACACAGCCCGGATTTCTCTTTCAAGATGGCACAGTTTTTTTTTTAACTACGTCATTTCTAGGAAACTGTCCAAATTCCTCCAATTATTATCAGTCACGGTAGATGAAAGGAATATAGAGAACCCGGCAGAGATCAGAAAAAGTTTTGAAAAATTTTACAAACAATTGTACAAAGAAAAACAACAAGAAAAAGGAAGGATCGAACAATTCCTAAAGAAAAATGGCCTACAGAAAATCCCAGAGAATATGAAGATCCCCCTAAACCACCCCATAACAACAATGGAAATAGACACAGCAATAAACAACATGAAATTGGATAAGGCCCCAGGACCGGATGGACTAACAGCAAAATATTATAAAACATTAAAAGGATGGCTGATTCAACCGTTAATGGAAGTTTGCAACGACATATTAAAGGGAAGTAGGGCACCGGAGTCTTGGAAAGATGCATATATCACTCTGATACCCAAGCCAGATGTGGATCGGACGCAGATGAAGAACTACAGACCAATCTCCCTCCTAAATGTGGATTATAAAATATTTGCAACCATAATGGCTAGCAGACTCAGGAAGGTTCTAAAAGAGGTTATCCACAAAGACCAAGCGGGTTTTCTACCGGAAAGACATTTAAATAACAACATAAGGAATATTGTGGATATCCTCGAAAGATTGGAACAAAAGAAGGACTGTAAAGCAATCCTGATGTTTGTGGACGCCGAAAAAGCTTTTGACAACGTATCTTGGAATTTTATGAAAGGAAACCTACAACAAATGGAGGTGGGAGAAGGTTTTATGAATGGTTTGGAAGCGATCTACACGGAACAAAAAGCAAGGATTATCATTAATAATGTGGTATCAGACAACATAAGAATTGAGAAAGGAACAAGACAAGGTTGCCCACTTTCCCCTTTACTTTTCATAACGGTCCTGGAGGTGCTGTTGAACATGATAAGGAAAGATCCAGATGTAAAAGGGGTGGCGGTGGGGGCCAAAGAATATAAGCTAAAAGCCTTTGCTGATGACTTGGTACTAACCCTACAAAACCCGGAGACCAGTGCTGTCAAGGCACTGGAGCTGATACAAGACTTTGGGCAAGTAGCAGGATTCAAACTGAACAAAGCCAAAACTAAGGTTCTAGGGAAAAACCTGACACATGAAGAGCAACAGGAAATAGAGTCGGAGTTGGGCCTACAAATCGTAAAAAAGGTGAAATATCTGGGAATCAACATGACAGCTAAAAACCAGAATTTGTTCAAAGACAATTATGAGAAAGTTTGGAATGAAATTAAGAAAAATTTGGAGATCTGGAACAAATTGAAGTTGTCCTTGCTGGGCCGAATAGCAGTAATAAAAATGAATGTGCTGCCTAAACTACTATTTCTCTTCCAGGCGATACCGATCGTGGATAAGATGGAACCTTTCAAGAAGTGGCAGAAGGACATATCAAGATTTATCTGGCAGGGAAAAAAACCCAGGATCAAGTTCAAGATTTTAACAGATGATAAGAAAAGAGGGGGCTTTTCCCTGCCGGAATTAAGTATATACTTTGAAGCAGCGGCCTTCTGCTGGCTGAAAGACTGGTTCCTATTGGAAAATACAGATATATTGGACCTGGAAGGACATGATAACAGATTCGGATGGCATGCATATTTATGGTACGATAAGATCAAGGCCCACCAAGGCTTCAAGACACATATAATCAGAAAGGCTCTATTCAGAGTCTGGATGAAATATAAGGATCTACTAGAAAAGAGAACGCCCAGATGGATCTCACCATTAGAAGCTAAGGCCCACAAGATGACAAATATGGAAGAGAACTGGCCAAAATATTCTGAAATATTAATACAAGAAGGTGAACAAGTCAGGTTGAAACCCTATGAACAACTAAGAGAAAAAGTTAAAAACTGGATACAATATCATCAATTAAATGAACTTTACAAGATGGACAGGAAAATTGGCTTTCAATTGGAAAAGTCCAGATTGGAAACGGAACTTTTAGAACCAAAAGTTAAAAATTTGTCGAGAATGTACAATTTGCTGCTGGAATGGCACACGCAGGATGAATTTGTAAAATCTGCAATGATAGATTGGGCTAAAGACGTCGGACACAACATTATGATGGCGGACTGGGAAAGACTATGGAGGACAGGAATAAAATTTACTGCTTGCAACTTGTTAAGAGAAAACATAATGAAGATGATATACAGATGGTATCTGACCCCAGTAAAACTCGCCAAAATCTATCATTTGAAGGACAATAAGTGTTGGAAGTGCGAGAAATCGGAAGGAACATTTTACCATATGTGGTGGACCTGCCCGAGGTTGAAGGAATTCTGGGAAATGATATACAACGAATTGAAAAGAGTGTTTAAAAACACATTTGTAAAGAAACCAGAGTCCTTCTTGCTCGGAATGGTAAACCAAGAGATACCAAAAGAAGATCACACTTTCTTCATGTATGCCACAACAGCAGCAAGAATACTGATTGCGAAATACTGGAAGACAAAGGATTTACCGACCTTGGAAGAATGGCAGATGAAATTGATGGACTATATGGAACTCGCCGAGCTGACCGGGAGACTCCGCGACCAGAGGGAAGAAGCAGTGGAAGAAGAATGGAGAAAATTTAAAGATTATCTTAAAAAATATTACAAAGTGTAAAATGAAATAGTGCCAAAGTAATAATAGCTTACAGATTAAACTTTAGTTTAGAGATCTATTAATTAAGAAGATATAAGATTGTTAAAGTAGATTTATGTGTTTGTTTGTTTGTCTTTTCTTTAATTCAAATTGAATTCGATGTATAAGAATAAAAACAGATGAAATTAGATAAGGAAGATTAAAAATAGTATAAATGAACTAGGAATGTAATAGGATGAGAGTGAAAATAGAATAAGAATGTTTAAGAAAAGAATTTCAAAGAATGGATTAATTAATTAATTATAATGTTAAAATGGGAAATGAAATTGCCAATAGAAATAATTGATAAATGAAGCACAGAAGGATAGACAGGAGGAAGTCAATGTAAAATGTTAAGGAAAATAGAAAAGGAAATTTATAGATTTTTTTTGTTAAGTGTAGTGTAGTATTGTTTTAGTATGTTAGGTTTGTCTATGTGTGTGTTTGAATTTATTTGTGTTTTAAAAATCAATAAATATTATTTGGAAAAAAAAACAATTATTATCAGTCAGTGTCCAAGGGGTTCTCTCTTTGCCAAAATCAACATGTAGAAACACTTTTTATCCTCTTCCAAGTATTGACAACAAAGTTTGTTATCACTTAAGGACAGCGCCATTAAACATTATTTTTGTTCCACACAGTTTATATTTATAATATCAAATCTTCTCAACCGAAATCAAACTATCAATCTTTCAAATCTTACTTGTAATGCATAGTGAAATTGGTACTTCTGGGGGGGGGGGTTGCCTGTTACTTATATAATAGTAAAGCAAAACACAATCACAGAGTCCAAGGCTCGCCCCCCCCCTTTCCGTCCCGCTTCCACATACCGACACGATAATAAAATCTTCTTTCTTTTCTTTTTCTTCTTAGCTGTTCAGTGGCTGACTTTTTAGCAAAATGCTTTTTCCTCTTTGTTTGAAGCATGCCCAAGACTTTTCACTAATTTGTATTTTAAAGCATTGGGACTCATGCACGAACAGGGTGGCTTCCAGGAGTTCCGGCCCCCACGGGTGCTATCAGCCCAGGCCCCCCCGCTCCCCCGAAGGGTCGGAATGGGTTAAGGGGCATCTGCGGGCCAGCGGCCTCTCCCGTATCCCAGGAGGGTTAGGGAGGCTGCATACTCCCAAAGCAGCCGAATAAAGGTATTTTTAAACACCTTTTTCAGTTCATTATAGATTTTTTCCCAGAAGTCTTTTATCTTGGGGCAAGTCCACCACATGTGGTAAAAGGTACCTTCTTTTTCTTTACATTCCCAACACTTATTATCAGATACATGATCCATTTTTGCCAATTTCACAGGTGCTAAATACCATCTATACATAATTTTCAACATATTCTCTTTCAATACATTACAAGCAGTAAATTTCATACCATCTTTCCACAATCTCTCCCAGTCATTCAACATAATATTATGCCCCACATCTTTTCTGTTCTCATCCTGAAGCAAAGTTCTTAACCCAAGGTACTATTTCTGGGTTAGCGGAGTCTGTAACCTGAAGCGTCTGTAACCCGAGGTACCACTGTATTGATCAACACCCAGCCCAAACCCCCTGATGATCTCTCCCAGCAGCTGCATGTAGATGTTGAAAAGCATGGGGAAGAGGACAGAACCCTGAGGCACCCCACAAGTGAGAGCCCAGGGGTCTAAACACTGATCCCCCCCACCACTTTCTGAACACGGCCCAGGTGGAAGGAGTGGAACGACTGTATAACAGTGCCCCCAGCTCACAGCCCCTCTAGCCGGTCCAGAAGGATGATATGGTCGATGGTATCAAAAGCTGCTGACAGATCCAGCAGAAGTAGGAAACAGCTCTCACCTTTGTCCCTAGCCCACAGGACATAATCAACCAGTGCAACCAAGGCACTTTCAGTCCCATGAAGAGGCCTGAATCCCAACTGGAAGGGATCCAAATGGTCTGCTTCTTCCTGGCGTGCCTGGAGTTGTTCAGCAACTACTCGCTCAATCACCTTGCCCAAGAATGGAAGATTTGAGACTGGGCAATAGTTGGCCATATTGGCCATGTCTAAAGATGGTTTCTTTAAGAAGCGGTTTAATAACCGCTTCTTTCAGCGGGTCTGGGAAGGCTCCCTCACAGAGAGAAGCATTCACCACCCAGCAAAGCCCATCGCCTAGCCCTTCCCGGCTAGCTTTTATAAGCCTGGATGGGAAAAGATCAAGGAGACAGGTGGTTGGTTTCACTTCTCCACACAGCCTGTCCACATCCTTGGAGGTAACAGATTGGAATTCATCCCACACAACTTGACTAGCATTCTCCCGCCCCGGCCCTGCTCCCACGGTGGAGTCTACCTCTTCCCGAATCTGAGCGACTTTATCTGAAAAAATAAAACTTTGCAAAATGATTGCAGGAGATCATGTGGCCCGTAATGGACCCCGATGGAGCAGGTGGTTCCGTTAAATTGCGAACCACCTGGAAGAGTCTCCTGCTGCTGTTTTCCGCAGATGCAATAGAGGCGGTGAAGGTCCTCTTTGCTGTCGCTATCACCACTTGGTAGACTCTGCATTGAGTTCTAACCCGTGTCTGGTCTGATTCAGAATGAGTTATCCGCCATCGGCGCTCTAGCCGTCTCAGCGATTGTTTCATTGCCCTCAGATCAATGGAAAACTACAGGGCTGCCTGGGCTCCATGCAATCGGAGTGGGCGCTTTGGAGCCAAACAATCAATAGCCCTGGTTAACTCCACATTCCAGCGGGCCACCAGAGAATCAGCTGAAAGGCCATCAACGTGGGATAAAATATCCCCTACCACTCTCTGGAAACCATTTGGATCCATTAAGTGGCGGTGGCAGACCATCTGAATCGGTCCCACCTCCCTGCAGAGGGGAAGGGTTGCGGAGAAGTCTAGTTGCACCAGGAAGTGATCTGACCATGGCACTTCTTTTGTTTCACTTTTACTTAGTGTCAGATCACCAACATCCATAGAGGTAAACACCAGGTCTAAGGCATGTCCACGGCTATGAGTTGGGCCAGACTTATTCAGGGACAGCCCCATGGAGGCCATGCTTTCCACAAAGTTCCGAGCGTCCCCTTGAAAGGTCGTGTCGGCGTGGATGTGAAAATCCCCTAAGACAACCAAAATAGGTGTCTCCAGGAGAATATCTGACACGACCTGAAGCAGTTCGGGCAGGGAATCCTTGGTGCAGCGGGGAGGTTGGTACACCCAAAGGAATCCTGTACTGCCCCTATTGCCCAACTTCCAGAACATGCACTCAAGAGAACTGGGTCATCCCAATAGGATGCCTGGTGCAAACTAATGACTTCCTAAAAATCACTGCAACCCCACTTCCCCGCCCACAAGGCCTGCGTTGCTGTGCATAAAAGGAACCTGGTGGACAAGCAGCGGCAAGGACCGGCACATCTGCTTCATCCAACCAAGTCTCTGTTACACATGCCAGGTCAAGTGCTCCATCCACGATCAAGTCATGGATGGCAGTGGTCTTATGAATCATTGACCTAGCATTGCACAGCAGCACCTTACGGTCATGTGGGTCTCCCTTGCTGATTCCAGTATCCATCCGGTCAAGACCAGACCCGGAGCCAGGGATATTCCTCAAACAATGACTAAACCTGCCTCCTCGGTAGTGACATGGTCTGGTCTTAGCGTAACTCCTCCTACTACCCATGATCACTGAGATCAGTTGTCCCAGTACATCTCCCCCCCCCCCGGTGGAACCTGCCCCAGCCATTTTGTTGGCTGGGACCCACTCGCAGGCAGCCCTGACCCCTCCCCTTAAAATCAAATTAAAACCTATACAAAAACAACAGCAAAACAACAAAACAATAAAAACCAAATCAGTAAAAGTTACAAACATACCAAAATTAAACAAATTCCCACACCCAACTAAACATCCACCCCACCCCACACACCCGAGGCCTCCTTGGAGCCCTATAGCTGTGGTGGTGAGTATGGGGCCCGCCCCTAGACCCAAGGTGGAAAATGGGCTTCAAGGGGGAGCGGTCTTCCCCAATACTCACAAGCAGAGCAACAGCAGCAAAGTCTTCAAATAACAAATGAAATAACTCAGCACATCTGTGTAGCTTTAATTACTCTCTTGTGGATACAATCTCATGGTTTCAGAGCACATATGAGGAAAGTGACCATGGAAATGGGGAATTATTCAAGTTGTTACAATGGATAGCAAGGAATAAGATTTAATCAAAACTCTAAAGAGGTACTGTATTTTTCAGTCTATAAGATGCTTCCATGTATAAGAGGCCCCCTGATTTTTGACATTATTTTTAGGGGGGAAACATAGTCTTAGACACAGAAAAATACGGTAAGTGTTTGTAACCATTAATTTAGCTACTAAGATGAAATTTGCAGGTATGCATTTCCTCGTTCTGCTGGATCTCTCAGCGGCCTTTGACACCATCGACCATAACATCCTTCTGGACCGTCTAGAGGGGTTGGGAGCTAGGGGCACTGTTATACAATGGTTCCGCTCCTTTCTCCGGGGCCGTGTCCAGAAAGTGGTGGTGGGGGATGAGTGTTCAGACCCCTGGGTTCTCACTTGTGGGGTGCCTCAGGGTTCCGTCCTCTCCCCCATGCTTTTTAATACCTATATGAAGCCGCTGGGAGAGATCATCAGGGGGTTTGGACTGGGTGTTCATCAGTATGCAGATGACACCCAGCTCTACCTCTTTTTTAAATCAGAACCAATGAAGGCGGTGAATGTCCTGTGTGAGTGCCTGGAGGCGGTTGGAGGATGGATGGCGGTTAACAGATTGAGGTTGAATCCTGACAAGACAGAAGTACTGTTTTTGGGGGACAGGGGGCGGGCGGGTGTGGGGGACTCCCTGGTCCTGAATGGGGTAACTGTGCTCCTGAAACAGGTGCACAGCCTGGGAGTCATTTTGGACTCGCAGCTGTCCATGGAGGCGCAGGTTAATTCTGTGTCCAGGGCGGCTGTCTACCAGCTCCATCTGGTACGCAGGCTGAGACCCCACCTGCCCGCAGACTGTCTCGCCAGAGTGGTGCATGCTCTAGTTATCTCCTGCTTGGACTACTGCAATGCGCTCTACGTGGGGCTACCTTTGAAGGTGACCTGGAAACTGCAATTAATCCAGAATGCAGCAGCTAGACTGGTGACCGGGAGTGGCCGCCAGGACCACATAACACGTTTCTGAGCACAATTCAAAGTGTTGGTGCTGACCTTTAAATCCCTAAAAGGCCTCGGTCCTGTATACCTGAAGGAGCGTCTCCACCCCCATCGTTCAGCCCGGACACTGAGATCCAGCGTCGAGGGCCTTCTGGCGGTTCCCTCATTGCAAGAATTGAGGTTACAGGGAACCAGACAGAGGGCCTTCTCGGTAGTGGCGCCCGCCCTGTGCAACGCCCTTCCAACAGAGGTCAAGGAAATAAGCAGCTATCCTATTTTTAAAAGACATCTGAAGGCAGCCTTGTTTAGGGAAGCTTTTAATATTTAATGCTGTATTGTTTTTAACACTCGATTGGGAGCTGCTCAGAGTGGCTGGGGAAACTCAGCCAGATGGGTGCGGTACAAATAATAAATTAATATTCTTATAAATTATTATTGAAAGACAAGGTTCACAGGAGTAGGAAGAGACAAGAATGAGACATTAATCTGGTAGGAAGCTGAAGAGACTTGGGGCATGGGTAGTCTTTTCATCACTCCTTCCCATTGAAGGTCATGGGCCAGGAAGAGAGGAAAATAGTTGAGGTATACCACTGGCTGTGAAGGAAGGGTTTGGCTTCTTGCAACATGGTCTCCACTTCTTTGAAGAAGGACTTCTGGTGAGAGATGGGCTGCATCTCACAGCGGTTGGCAAGAATGTGTTTGCTAAGAGTCTCATGAACCTAATCAGGAAGAGTTTTATACTAGATCTTGAGGGGGAACAACAGAAGAACACCTGGTACTGGGGATAGTAGCTTCACTGATGCACAGTAAACTGAGGTGGTATTCCAGATACCTGCTAAAGGGCAAGAAACTACAGGAAGAAAGCAGCTAGAGGGAACGACTCATGGTTTCAGTTTTCTCTAAATGCACAATTCGCAATTCGCAAGATGAATTGGAGCTTTTAGTACAGGATGACAAATATGACCTGGTAAGTATTACTGAAACCTGGTGGGATGAGACTCATGACTGGAATGTAGGAATTGAGGGATATAACCTGTTCAAAAGGAATAGACCAAACAGGAAGGGAGGAGGAGTAGCATTTTATGTACGTTAAGGATGTGTACACTTGTGAATAAATTCATGGCTTGGAGCATGGAAAGCAGATTGAGAGTATATGAGTAAAAATTGTAGGAGAGAGAAACAACAGTGACCTTACTGTGGGTGTCTACTTCTTCCACCTTCTGGGCAATGAAATTGTCAGTGAGGCAATGAATGAATTTGTTGGACCTTACATTCTTGGCAGAGTTTGAGTTCCAACTGATATTGGGGAAGGTGAAGTCTCCCATGACTTCTATTTCTCTCCTTTTTGCATGTTTGGTAATCTGCTCTAAGAAGGCATCATCCAAATCTTCAGTTTGGCTTAGCAGTCTATAGCAGACACCCACTGTATTCATGCTGTAGAGGGCTGGGAAATCATGCAACTTCTCACAATGTTATTCCAGTACTTTGATGGGGATAATGACACTGGCCAGTAATTGTGCTGCCTGATGACTGGCTTTCGGCTCTACACCTTGCCAAACTCCATGTGCTGCAACCAATGCAGAATGAGGTCACTAGAAATCCACTTCAGCCTGCAAGATTCATTACTCCCACATACCACACCCCCACTGTGTGCTGAACACACAACAGGGAATTCATAGAATCCTCATAGAGTTGGAAGGGATCATCATGCGGAGATGAGAAAATCCAGACTTGCTGAAATCCTTGCTTCTACACTACTGTTACAGGAACAGAATGCTTCTCCTTTATCTGGTCACACACACTCAGCTGCACAACATTACAGTACCCCTATGAAGTATTTTACCAAGCTTGTCCTGCAGGCATAATATTTCTTTATGTGGAAAACGTGGCTATATTTAGAAAAACATAGATGCTTTGGATATGGGACGCAAGTGGTGCTGTGGGTTAAACCACAGAGCCTAGGGCTTGCCGATCAGAAGGTCAGCGGTTTGAATCCCTGCGATGGGGTGAGCTTCCGTTGTTTGGTCCCTGCTCCTGCCAACCAAGCAGTTCGAAAGCACGTCAAAGTAGATAAATAGGTACCGCTCTGGTGGGAAGGTAAACGGCATTTCCGTGTGCTGCTCTGGTTCGCCAGAAGTGGCTTAGTCCTGCTGGCCACATGACCTGGAAGTTGTACGCTGGCTCTCTCGGGCAATAAAGTGAGATGAGCACTGCAACCCCAGAGTCTGCACCTAACAGTCAGAGGTCCCTTTACCTTTACCTTAGATGCTTTGGATGGCCTAACTTGGCAACTACCAGGTTCAGTACTATAGCTGGAAATAAATCATTAAGGAAACAATCATTAACAGCCAAGTTAAAAAGTCATATTATCCTTGAAGATGAAATAAACTGAAAAAGTGGACACAAATGGTAGCGTCTTGTGATTTTCATCTTCCATTCATGAGGTGGTGAGTACAGAACTGGCAGATATTACTTCACTCAGTTCCTAACCTTAAACTCTACCAGACGGACTAACTTGCAGGCTCCTAAGACTTGGTGAGGAACTCATCTCAAGAGGCAAGCTGCTGGGAGGAGTGGCAGATTTGGTTGCCATATTTCAAAACCAATTTTTTCTTCTTCTTTTTTTACAATAACGCCCCAAAACCATGATTTTTCAATTGACTTGCCTAAGATCCAAGACAAAATGCCGCCTTTTGGAATTTCCCAATAGATATCAATTCCGCCTTTGAAATCACGTTAATGGCAGCCCTACTCTATCTGAGACTAGTGATGATGAAACAGTTAGTGATGAATTACTCGTAAAATGCCAGCTCTAGTTTCTTTTTCTTACCACTTTTTTACCACTCTTGCTGAAATCCAATACTATAAATGATTTCACAGAAACCTCAGGAATGTGTGGCGATTCATGGGCCTTATTATGGGAACTGGATTAGCAATCAGTCTATTTCATGCCTTAGATGTACATAATCTCTGACATACACACAAACCACATTGTTAAAAAATCAATTCAAAATCATTTTTAAAAGGAAAAAGTACATGCTTACAGTAGCCAATTCATCAAACTTCCCAAAGAGTTCATTCAGAAGCTTCACCAATTCTTGTGCAGTGCATTGCGATGCCAAGCTGGTGAATCCCACAATGTCTGCAAACAATATGCTACAAAGAGAAGAAAGGAAATTCAGAGACATTAGCAGTGTTTATCCCAACATATTTTTGGAAGGATCGCAGGTGAAATGTACGGCTGAGTAACAACGCAAATCACTTTACTTAATTTGCAGCCTTCAATGACTTACATTGGGGAAGGCCAATGCAATGGCCCAGAGCAGCCTCTCCCAACCTGGGGCCCTCCATATGTGTTGACTATTGCTCCCATTATCCCTGCCTGCTGCCTGTGCAGAGTGGGCTGGAAGGAGCTGTCTGAAGTCCAGGAAGGATGGCAGGCTGCCTCATGGTGGCAAACCAGTTGGTGCAAATTACTGCTTCATTATGTGTTACATGTAGCATACACAGATATACAGTGACAGAGGTCTGTCCTGGTTCTGGGCTGGAGCCTACTTTCCAGTCCCTTGGTTAATTCCAAAAACAGAGCCACACAAGCTTGCCATGCCTCATCTCAGAATAAGTAGGAAAGGAGCAGGGCAAGAGGGAAACCACTGGGATCCGGGCCTTCTGGCCATGGGACAAGCAGAGGTTTCATTAAGACAGAGATTTTTACGTGACTGGCCATTGCTTATAATTTGGGCACCAAATCACATTCCCAGTCTTCTAACGACAGCAGCAAAAGGGGGCTTCTCAAATCAGAAGCGTACAAATGCCCTCAACTCTCACCACCCTGCTGTCGTCTAAAGTGAAAAGGGTTTGCATTAAAAGGATACTTTGAAAATTGGGCTTTAAACTTCAAACTAGTTTACAGTCTGAACGTAGATCCAAATCTGCCTCCTTAAGCATACACAGTTCTCTGTTTTCGCCTCATAGTCTCCCTCCTCTCCTCCAGGTCTCTTCCTGCCTCTTCCTTGAGGGACAAGTGAGCCACAGCTGTTCAGTTAATGAGCAAGACCTGATCAGATCTCCCTGATCAAAGAGTGTGTCAGCACGAGGCTGTTCTCTTTCCCCCAAGATAAATTTTAATTAGTTTTCAATTACATTCCAATCAGTCTCATTATTACAATGCCAATTTATAATAGAATTATTAATACCAATCATTCAAATACCAAATTATATAATTTAATTAAAGTGGGGGGCCCAAATGCTAGATTTGATGGCTTTCTGATTTTCTTTAGTTCTGTGTTCCAAAATCTTATTAGTTTCAATTACATTCTAATTATTATAATAATGCTTTATCCAACAACTGCAGTATTAATAACTTCTATTCGTGTTGACACACTAAATGATTTATGAAACTTCAAGTGAGGGACTCAAACTATATCCTTGTTCTTCCTGTGTGTGGCAATTATTCTGTCCATGATGTTTCTTTCTGTATTTCCCCCCCCCCCCCAAATTTTTTTATTGGTTTTTACAATTTTTAAGCACATAACATATCGGTTAAATTTCCATACTTCCCCCCTCTCACTGAAGAAAGCTACATTCATCCCCCTCTCTCACAAGGGTAGGCATAATCATTGTACATTTAACCATACTGACAGTATTTAGTATCATTGCTTGGGCCTGGCCCAATTCTGTGGGCCAGGTATTTCTTCTTTCCTTAATTTCATATTTCGGTTGACTTCCTCAAGTCCTCCTCTGTTGAATTCACTATCATTCATCTCTGGCAGTTTTCATACTCATAAATTTTAAATCATCATATAACACCAACATAATTTTAAAACATCATAAAATACATAATCAATATTACTCAAAGGGCTATCCTTTTATGCAAACCTCAGCATCTTGGTACTTCTGCTCTTTTCCTATAATCTTATCAAATTCCCTTACTTTTAACCTAATTTCAGACTCCTAATATTATATTTTCCACACCCTTACCTCTGGTCTCGGAATTTTAACTCCTCATTTAAACATAAAATCATTAATACCAGTACCATGTCCATGCATCATAATCCCTAAAGCCGGTAAGAAGTTCAAATTCAATAATGTCCTTTTCACCCCACCCCCACCCTCATATCAGTCCATGACCAACAGTTCACAGAAACCGTGAGGCATTCTCTTTTCTTGTTCCGCAGTTTGATGACCTTCATGGTTTTGCCCTCCTTCAAAACAACTTTTGAAGTTTGTATTTCTTTCCCTTTCTTTTGTTCTTTTCTGACAGTCTTTTTTTTCTTATTAACAAGTCCATCCATCTTCTTCTTTTTCTTCTTAGCCTCTGTAGACAACTCTCTGCAGGGTCGGCCTTTTACTTCAGATGTTAAGCCTTTCTTTCCAGTTGTTTGTTTTGATTCCTCCAGCACACAATCTGTGGTGGGATTTGTTCCTTTCCCACATTCCACCACCAATGTTTCCTGTGGGACTGGCACATTATAATCCTTTTTCCAACAATTGTCCAAAATCCTGTTTTGCATTCTGACTGTCTGCTGAAGTTCAGACAATAAGTCTATTACTTTTCTCATGACGTCTTCGCTCAGCCATTTTAAAGGTCAAAAAATCAACTTTATGATCGCCACAGTCCAAAATAATAATATCCAAAATCCTTATTGTATGTTTCTTGTCAAATTTCCCAAAACCTTGGGAAGAAGAGTAACTTTCTTTCCAATCAAAGTTTGTAACAATTATTTCCCCCAAAAAACTGTTACATAAGTTTCCTTCATTAAGTTTCACTTTGACAGTTGCCTTGGTAACAAAGTTCCACTGCTTCCTTTTGCTTCAACGACAAGGGACTGGCCTCCGTTTTTAAATCCCTTGCTTCTTCTAATTAAGTTAAGTCCAAAATGTCAATTTACTCACTTTCCCGATGTTTCTAATCCTTTTTCTTTTGGAGAAATTAAGCACTCGGGGCAGTCGGCACACGCAGTTTCGCAATGGCAAAGACAGTTGCTGAATCCATAGGGCTCTGTCTCAACCCCGCTCTCTCTCGGCAGCTCTTACTAGAGCTTACCGGGGAGTAGGGGAGACGTGAGGAGCCTCTGCCGGATCGCCATGCCCCCGGGACGCTCTTCCCGGGGTTCTTCAAGGGGTCCGCTGCACCGTAGCGGTTTCCCCTCCCCCTTGCCGTGCCGGGGCTCTCAGAGACAAGATCACCCCCGGCCGACAGCTCCGGCGCTTAACCGGAAGCTGATGTGTCTTTCTGTCCTTGTAAGATGTTATGTTTTTCTTTCCCCTGTTTGTTATTGCTATCCATCGTGCCTTGGGTGGAGATAATATTCCATTGTTGTTCCAGAAGTTTCTCCATCGCTCCGTCCTGTGCTTCATTGTTTTGCACCAAGAACTTTAACAACAGCTGCAAAAGTCACTCTGTCCCGGTAAATAAATTGTTGTCACTATTTCCCCCCCTCAGCCTGGGAAGAAGAGCGGTCTGTTGGATATATTGCAGATGACTCAATATAGAACCTTATCAGTTCCTTGGCAGCTCACAGATTCCTTTCATCCTTCCAGGTGGAGATATATGGCCAATTATCCTTCCAATTAAATTAAATTCCAAGTCCTCAGTGTTATTCAGTTCACTTCATACATAATAAAGGATGGTGAAGAGTCAGCTCTATGTTTCCATTGTAAATCTTTTGCAAAATAGAGCTTCCCTCCCTTTCCCCCTTTTTTACACACACAGTTCTGTTTGATGTTATAATCCGTATTTTTAATCCAATTTCTTCCATCCTTACTTGTACAAGTATAGTTTGAACTAACATTCTGGGGAGGGTTGCCGAATCATAAATGTAGAGAGAAAAACTTTAAATAAACAAACCATAGGCGCCCCACCCCCATTGTCTTTTGCACCAAATGAAGTCTTATCTTGTTCTGCAGTTTGTGATCTCATCTCTTCTAGCACACACCTGCACTTTAGTCCAATTAAGCTCTAATTAACAGGAGAGCCTCTGCTGAACATCAGAGCACCTTGCAGCAGGGATAAGTTGCATACCATTCTGAAGGACACTTTGAAATAGAGCAGCCAGACTTGCAGACTAAGGGCCTAAGTACACATTATAATGCAGCCATTTGTAGCACTAGCCAACCACCTCTGTAGGCGAGAACAGGTGGGGGTGTCATTTGTAGCAACTTTATTTCTTCCTGCCACTTTTACTGTAATCCTTCCTTTTACCCCATTGGTGTTCCAGACAGATAAATGCTCACCTCATAAACATGAGTCTGGAGGCACATTGGGGGAAATAATGTGAGGGAGATTTCAGGGGGAAAGTAGCAGGCCATATTTTTCCACTGCAAATCTCTCACTCACAAAGCTACTTGGTTTGCAGTGAAGAAGCAGCTACTGGGCAAATCCTTCAGAAATGGTACAGAAGGCTGTGCTGTAACATGCAATTTTAGCCCTTTAGCTGCTTAACAAAAGTTCTCTGGTGAGGGAAAATTAGAGAGGAAACACATTTTAAAATATGCACAGTAAACTCACATTATATATACTTATATAGCACTGGCAAAGAAACCCAGCAGACAGGTTAATAAAGGTTAATACACACATTGTGTACAGGTTAATACACACATTGTGAAAATAATCACATCTTTCTAGTTTTATCCTCTCAACTAACAAGATGTGGTTTTTGTGTAATTTATGATTTGCCCATTATTGTAGCCTGCTTAAATCCCAGCTATGCAGCTCTTACATGTTAATGATGAATATTATCATGGGCACTGAAGAGAGGAGTAGTTTTCAAAGTTTGGAAAACCATCACATTATGGTCAACCACAAAAATTCTTCCAGAGCATCATCTGCATCCTGTTTACATAAGTTCCGCTGTGGGAGAAACCATATGTTGTATGTGATTTCACCTTTACTGCTGCATCTGTTCCTAAGAGAGAGACTTCTGCCACTATTTTGATTTCCTGGGGAAATTGGATGCTCATAATCTGGAAAGAGCTCCTTGCATCCTCTCTAACTGAAAAGATGGGTAACTGCCATGCACAATACAGCTGCAGACTTACTAAAAATATCATGTATCTCATCCTAAACATTTTCCAAAGGGTAGCTATTGCAGCAAACACAACTCAAGAGTCTTGTGCCACCTAAAGCCTAACACGCTCATTATGTTGTAAGTTTTCATTGACTAGACTGCTTCATCTAATGCCATCATGTGCTATCCCTCAGCTGGCATCTCAAACCAGCTGACTCAGAAGGAAGGAACACTGGCTGCCATGGGACTTACTTTTAAGATTGCCAGCATTTCTTTACTGGTTTTGCTGCTGTGCTTCAATGGAAGCAAAACATGCAGAAATTAAACAAGCATATCTCAATGCATGACTTTTAACTCAATGCAAGGAAAGACTCCACCTTCTTTATTTTTGTATGTCAAGCTGACATTTAAGCCATGGAACATCAACAGCCGAGTGTTGATTCCTGGATGTGGACTAGTTCAAAACTGTTTTGGATGATGCATCGCCCAGCCCTAGACTCAGTGACACCATGCGTAGGTTCTGCCACTTCATGGTGAGGTCGGACGGGTGGCACTGCCCCGGGCAGAGAACATCTGTCATGGCACCACATGCAAATAAGGAGCCCCAGGGCACTGCTGGCCTCCTCAGAGCCAATGGTATTTGCACCCTGGCCTCTCCCCAGAGCCCACCCTGGGCTGCCCCAGCTCCCACTCACATGGAGGGGTGCCTACCAGGAGCCACCCTCCAGAGCCCTGTCTCCCACTCATGTGAGGCACCAGAGGGTGCTCCATTCCTCCCTAGCGCTGCGGTGCTGCTCCCACCTGTGCCAATCACCTCCACTACCACCAATCAACCACAGAGGCAGCTAGAGCTGCTCCTGCCACAGGGACTTGCAGGATGCAGCCATGCCTCCACTTCCCAGCAACCGATGCAAAGAGGAAGGGAGGGAGGAGGCAGGCCACATGCTTGGCCAGTGAAGGAAGTGACGGCACTGGCAGGTAGGAGGGTGGGCAACGAGCAAGCAAGCCAGCACACAGAACAGGTAGGTGCAAGCATGGCTGGTGGAGGCAGGGACCAAGCACCTTTTCGGGCACCTGAGGCCAATGGCTGGGCTGCAGAGGGAGGGAGGGAAGGAGAGAGGGTGGTAGTATTGGGTGGCTTTTCAGGACACAAACTGTGAGGAGAGCTGAGTAGGCCGCATGTGAGATGCTGGCGACAGCCGATAATGAAATGCATGGTTCTGGAAGCAGCTGACAGGGTGAGCGGGGATTCACTATATATTGCCAGCTCAAAAATTCTGAAATAAAACAGGGTTAATCTAAAGGGTTAATTTTACAGCTAGCCTCTATTATCTGATAAGGTTCCTGTGTATAGGCAGAAGTTCAGCAGATAAAAGTTTTACACAGTGTGTTTGCAAACAAGGAAAAGAGATCCAGCTACTGAATTCATATGTTCCTGGACTTCCCACCGTTGCACCCGGAGTTATTCCTTGCTGCTCTCAAAGAGCCATTATCTCAAGCAGAGAACTGCTGGTGATTTGGGTTCCTGTGGTGGTGGAGGTGGGGATAGCTGCAAACGGTCCTGGAAACTTGATCAGCCCCAGAATCTATTTGCAATACCAGGACTGAATTCTGGAAGATGTGAAGGGATTGTTTTCAGACTGTTTCTCAGCAGGTTCAGAGTGTCTTTTCCTCCCTGTTGAACAACTACACACTTCGGATTAAGGAGCACAGCTTTCAGAGGTGATTGCTTGGTGGTCAGATGGACTTCAAGTTCTCTTTAGACTGATGTTTTAAACCAATTCCAAATTTGTTTTATGTACATAGACATGTGAAACTCTGACACACATATTCATGATTAGATTGAAATATATAGGCTCCTGTCTATATCTTCTTGGGCAATTATTCTGGTTCCAGTTTTCATGTCAGCTTTTAGCTCCTTGAGCTTTCTCTTTTGATATGGTGCTCTGAGGTTTTCATGGTCTTTACAGCTTTACTACTGAGAGCAGAGGTGATTATAAGACTTCTTTCCTGTATTCTTTTTGCATAAAACAAATAGATTTGAGTTCAAAGACATTGAGAACCAAACCACAGAGAGAGTTCGCTGTGAGTAAACAAAACAACAGCTGCAAATAATTCTAATTGGGAGCCTATGCAGCCATAAAGTAAAATTCAGCAGAACAACCTTCATAAAAAGAACTTTAGGAAAACAAAAGAAGAAAGAAGAACTCAAATCCTGTGTACAGAATAGATGGGTGCTTTGATACAGAAGTGGTACATATCAGGATCATTACCTACAGAGTTCAACAAGGGCTGTTTCAGTTGATTTGTTTTTGCAGAGATAGGAATAATAATAATAATAAATAATAATAATTTATTATTTATTATTTATACCCCGCCCATCTGGCTGAGTTTCCCCAGCCACTCTGGGCAGCTCCCAATCGAGTGTTAAAAAAATACAGCATTAAATATTAAAAACTTCCCTAAACAGGGCTGCCTTCAGATGTCTTTTAAAAATAGGATAGCTGCTTATTTCCTTGAGATCTGAAGGGAGGGCATTCCACAGGGCGGGTGCCACTACCGAGAAGGCCCTCTGCCTGGTTCCCTGTAACCTCACTTCTTGCAGTGAGGGAACCGCCAGAAGGCCCTTGGCACTGGACCTCACTGTCCGGGCTGAACGGTGGGGGTGGAGACGCTCCTTCAGGTATACATGGCCTTTGTATGTGAGCAAAAATGCTACAGCGGTGATGCTTGGCATGGGGACAGGGTGCGTTTCTATTCCAAATGGCACTTGGGATCCAAAACAGGGCCAGGAGTGCTGTAGTGGGTTTCTGGGCTACTTCCAGAGATGGTCTGCAAGGCTGGGACTGCACTAGGGCACTGTGTTGCATGCTCTATGGCAGGGGTGGCCAACAGGTCGATCGCGATCTACCCGTCGATCGCCAGGAACTTTCTGGTCGATCGCGGGTAGATCATGAGTTCCTTAGTGATCAGCAGCCAAAAAGGAAAAAAAAGCTCTCCCCCCAAAAAAAGCTCAACAACTCTTGTCTTTCTCCCCCTCCCAAAATCTCAATGACAATGGGCAATTGCAGGGAGAACTCCTTCCCTCTTGCCGACACACAGCTGGTCACTGTGTGTGTGTGTGTGTGTGTGTGTGTGTGTGTGTGTGTGTGTGTGTTGCACGGGCTGTTTCCCCCCTCCCTCATGCCGACGGGATTCATCGTTGCAAGGGAGCTTGGGAAACTGAGTTCTCTGGCATGGTGAGTAGTTCCTTTGTGAGGGCTGAGGATCCTGAGAAACTTCTTCAGTAATCAAAGAATTCAGGATTTAGTGTGCTCTTGCTAAATAATCATTGTGCATTTTAAGTTATCAAAGAGAGTAAATGAGTTTGTGTGCAGCTTTGGTTGTGCCGTTGCAGGGGAAAACAGCTTTTGTTTTAAGTTCAGTTCTGAGGTTTGCAATTGTTGTAAGAATTTTAAGGTCATATATATATATATATATATATATATATATATATATATATAGGGGTCAAGGAGAGATGGCACAGGTGTGAGAATTCTCAGGTTACCTCCTCTGACCCTCCCTATTTGTGATGTAGTTCTGATGTATCTGTGATGTAGGATGATGTGTCTGGGGGTGGACTGGACTCCAAGGGGGGGATTTAAAAAGTCTATATAGGAGCTTGCACACCATTGTTGGGGGTTCCTCCTCCATTTTTGGGAGTGGGCCCTGTTGCAACAGATATAATAAAGATTTTTCTCTGGTTGGCCTCTGTAATTTACTCCTACCGATGGAGAACCTCAAAATAATAATAATAATTACATTTTTCTGAGGGCCTGTGCAGAAGAAGAATCATTTTGGAAGTTTGTGCCTAGACAGAAATTTCCAAATTTGAGAAGATGCAGTGAAATGTTAAACTCATGTTTTGGTTCTACTTATTTGTGTGAATCTGCATTTTCATATTTAAAAATGACAAAGAGTAAGCAACGTTCAAACATGACAGATAAGCACCTTAAGGATTCCCTGAAGCTGGCCCTGACACAGTACTCGCCTGATATCGAACAGTTGGTTACCGAAATTGTGACGCAGGTGTCACACTAACAATGGATGAAGGCATGTATTTTTTAAGAAATCTTTATAGGTAGGTTAAAGGAGTGGGTAAAGGAGTTTGTGCGGCGTACAGTTTTGTGAGTGCTTTTATGCAACTCTCTCCCAAGAAATCTCTAAAAGTTTCTGTTGTCCCCCGTAAGAAAAGTATTTGGGCAGTGCTCCCCCCAAAAAAGTTACCAAATCTGGTCACCCCCCCTTTCCTTTTCCCTGAAAAAACCTCAACAACTAAAAATGAACCGAACCCCTAAAAAATGGGGCATTCCTCATCCCCCCCAAAAAACGGGGGTAGATCTCTGCCAGATTTTAATTCTGAAAGTAGATCCCAGTCTCTTGGAAGTTGGCCACCCCTGCTCTATGGCATGCACAAAGCGAGGTTCATAGCTTTGAAAGAAAACTTATTCCCCTAATAATAATAATAATTTTTTTTTACTGATTCAGACCTATTCTGCAGCAGCTCAGCTTGCGCCTGTGCCTTCACTCTTCTCCCCTACAATGAATTAGAAGCAAAGCCACCACTCCATCCTTTGCACTGCTACAGTCCCAGAAGAATCAGGTAAGACAACCCTTCACTATATGTGCGTGTGATATGTCTGTAAGACTTTACATTTTGCAAGCTTGCATCAGTCCTACCTAACATTGTCATGTCTCTGAATGTAAATTTTATGGAAAATCCTTTCAGGTGGCTTCAGGAAATCTTCCTTCATTTCCATGGCAACATTCCTGGGCAAAAGACTCATCAGAAGTCGCTCCTAAAAGTTAAACAAAAACAAAAGCATAGTTGTCACAACTGCTATTAAGCTGGAATAGTTCATCTGATCAAATTTGTATGCAGGATAACATCGACACATAAAATCAAGCAAGGAATCCCAATTAGAAAAACCTCAAGCATCTAAAATGTTGATCGTGACACCGAGGCATTTAATATTTCTCAGTTCCATCTAAAGATCTAGCTTAGTGTGAACCCCCAGTTTCCTGGAGAGAAGATTGCTTTTTTTAAAATAAGAAGTTTTAGTGATTTTTCAGGGTATAGACACAATTACAAACAGCCCTGGAGAGGAGATTGTTACTGCTGTGCTCCTCCCTTGGTCCTGCTGCCTTGCTACCTAAGTCTAAGCCAGGTAGCTTAGGTTTGGCATTAGTCCATCATCTGAAATTGGGGGCATGGTTTATTTCACTCTAGACACACCATAAGCCGTAACCATGTCTTGTTCTTTGTTTATAGCTCATAGTTTGTCTGGAGCAGACCAACCACAAACCTGGGATCCGGTGACATGCTAAGCCAAGCCAAGCCAAACTAAACCAAACCAAACCAAACCACAACTCAGCCCCAGAGAGCACAGCAGCAGCAGAACTGGGGGAAGAAGCAAAGCAGCTGCCGTCTCCTCTCCAGAAATCTGGAAGTTCAAACTGAGCCTCTAGAGCAGCCTTTCTCAACCCTGGGCTCCAAAATGTTTTTGGACTGCTACTCCTATCCTTCCTAGCTAGCAGGATCAGTGGTCAGGAATTATGGAAGCTATAGTCAAACATCTGTGGAGTCAAGGTTGAGAAAGGTTGCTCTAGCGTCTGGTCTGATACTGTCTCTTAGTAATATGAGGTTGTGACCTTGAAATTAAAAATTATATTTTCCCTCCAACCAGCCCTACATAATGTACTTCTCCTTGTGTAGACTTGTTTACACATATACAGTATATGACATGTATGAAATCTGATACACAGTCGTATCCAAAAGCTCCAAAGACAAAGTGCCAAATACTCATTTTTACCGATGACATGTTGCTGTCTTTCACTGATACATGTTGGGGTAAGTATCAGAAAATTAACCCTTCTGGCCTGGACATGGCGCAACCCCAGAGTCGTCCGCGACTGGACCTAATGGTCAGGGGTCCCTTTACCCTTACGAATACTAGAGTTAAGTAAGAAACAGGGGGGAAGATACTTAAAACCCAACTGCACAAGCAATGGCCGAGCCAAAAAAAGATGGTGGGGGAGGCTGGAACTGATATAAATCCTAGTGCCTTATAAGAGATTTTAGCAGTTTTCAAACCAGTGCAGAAAGATCTCGCTGAGATTTAAAAAGATATGGCTGAAGAAAAACAGAGCTTTCAGAGCTGCATAAAGAAAGAATGAATTTGAACAACATTTGAATATGCATGAGACGGTTACACAAGTGAATCAGAGTATTGCAGATAAGCAGATCTCACTCTTGGAATCCCAAGTACAGAGTAATTGGCATCAATCAATCAATATATTTATTGCATTAGCCCTCTGGCCATAGCACATAGTAAAAACCAGACCGGTGCCTGACAAGGAAATACATAAAATATAACAGATACATTTTGTACGTTGCCGGTACATATAAAACTGTGGGTATAAAATCATAGCGATACAGATATGGTAAAACGGGGGCAGGGCAGGTCTGCGTTGTTTAGGACGGGAAGTAGCTGGAACTAGTGCTAAGGCAAATTAGCCAAAAAGGTGGCCCTAAGTTTCAGCGCCTGGAGTATGTAGATAGTCACTCCTCTTGTAACCATAGGGTTGGCATCCACCAATAGATATTTCATGCGCTCGATGTCCAGGGCGATGGAAGACGGAATTAGGAGGAAAAGCCTATGTCTGACTGTGTCATATAGGGGACAGTAGAAAAAAAGGTGGATAAGATCCTCTATCTTTCCCTTGTTACAAGGGCAAAGTCGGAGCTCCAGGGGGGTGTTGAGATATGCGCCCCATAAGAATTCCATAGGAATAGCATGGAATCGGGCGAGAGAGAAGGCCCTTCTTAGCGTGGGGTTCATCAGGACAGTTAAGTAATGTGCCAGCGTTCTGACTGCTTTCACACGTGGGAACCACGTGGACAGTCTGGCCGCATTCGATCGTGCAAGGTCGAAGGCTTCGTCCTTTGCTAAAACCCAGTCACGAATTTTGTCTTTGTCCCATACGGACAAGGCGGCAAAGTCTGGGAGGGAGTAGTGGTTACATATGAACTCCATTCCCTTTAACCAGGTACTGCTGCTCCTGAAGACTGTGAAGGCTTGTTTCGCTAAAGATGAATTTGGACTGTCTACCAATGATTTGTAGAATGTGATTGTCTTGATGTGGGCCTTTGCTGCAATAGATGGTAGGCCCAGTTCCAATCTCATTTGGGCGGCCATTGTCCCATTGGGGAGGCCCAGGATCTTTCTTGCCAGGCGGTTTTGCAGGGACTCCAGTCTTTGGAGGATGTTTGGATTCCACCCCCATATTTCCACCCCGTACAGCATCCTTGGGGGTACTTTGCTGAGGTAGGCTTTCCTGGTAGGAGCCACCAGCTGCCCTCCTTTTATGAAGAAAAATTTCACCAAAGCAGCCACAGATCGGCGAGCGGCCAGTATGATCGTGTTTAAGTGGGCCATCCAAGATGATCTGAGATGGAAAGTGATGCCCAAATATTTAAAGGCCGAGCATTGGTCGATGGAGTGACCCTCAAGGATCCACGTTGGATTTGGTTTTACCTTGCCAAATGGGATAATTTTGGTTTTGGAGAAATTGATTTTTAGAAAGTTTTCATCGCAAAAGTTCATGAGCCCTCTCATCATGTTGTTGAGACCCAGCTTAGTTAGTGAGAGGACTACCATATCATCAGCGTAGAGTAAGATAGGAATTTTTACTTGTTGTATGGAGGGGGCAGGTAGGTTGAGTGTCTTGATGGCTGTTATTATGTCGTTTATGAAGAAATTGAAGAGAAAAGGCGCCAGAAGGCAGCCTTGTTTGACACCTCTGGCTAAGGGAAAGGGACGGGAGAGAGCACCATGAGGGCCAAATTTCACTCTGGCAAATATGTCCGAGTGGATCTCCATAAGCAGCCATAAGAGCCTTTTGTCAATGTTGGTTGTGCTAAGCTTCTGCCAGAGTCTAGTTCTGTTGACAGAGTCAAAGGCAGAGGATAGGTCGACAAAGGCTACATATAGCTTTGAATTGTACTTTGTTTGGTATTTGTCAATCAGAGATTGAAGAACCAGACAGTGGCCAGAGGTGTTGTGTCCTTTCCGAAAACCCGCTTGTTCCGGGTGAAAGAGGTGGATTTCGTCAGCCCAGATGGTTAGTTTCTCAAGGAGAAATCTGGTGTAGATCTTATAGGTTATATCCAGTAAGCTGATGGGTCTATAGTTGGAAGGGTCTTAAGGGTCACCTTTTTTGTAGATTGGAATGATGATACTCTGTTTCCAGTTGGACAGAATCATGAGGGAGGAATTTATGGCAGTGAAGATAGGGGCCAGTGTGGTTGCCCACCAGAGTTGGTTTGCTAGAAAAACCTCTGGTAACATCATATCTTCCCCGGGTGATTTGCCACCCTTTAACATGCCAATCAGCTGGGAGCATTTCTCAGGGGAGACCAGGTCCCATGGAGGAAGGTCGGGCCTACTAAGTGCGGCCAGAGATGTGGCTGTTGGAAGAAAAGGAGCAGAATAAAGTTGAGAGAAATGTTTGTACCAGCCGTCTGCGGTGATGTTGTTACAGAGAGAGGTGGGGGACGATAAGCCCTTGTTTATGATATGCCAGAATTTCTTATCGTCTCGACTTTTGATGGCAGCGTTCAGTTCGGACCAGCGTGCTTTTGTGTAATTTAGTTTCTTGTGTCTGAGTAGCTGTTTGTAGTATGAGCGGAGGAAGGCAATCTCCTCAATTTTGCTCATGGTAGGGCCCGATTTCAGGGCAGCCTGGAGTTGACGGAGTTTGCTTCTGCATTGCCTGCACTCTTGGTCGAACCAGGACGGGGTCCTAGGGGTTGTGGACGTGCCAAGAGGTTTGGTAAGTATCGGGATTAGAGATGCGACGATTTCCTGGTATAATAAGAGAGGAAGGTGGACCTCGTTTGTACTAATGAGGTGGAACTTCAAGGACAGGATTGCAGAAGTGTTGAGTTGAGCACAGAGATTCTGCTCCAGTTTGGAGTCCCAATTCTTGGTGCTAACAGCTGTGTCTCTTGATGGACGAGGTGCGAGGGCATGCTGGATCGTAGGCATCAGATGCTGTTAAATATACAGCTTGGAAGGAGAAAGAGTCAGCATGGTGCCTTTAATCTCTTTTATTCCATAAAATCAGGTTTAAACAGCAACTTAAACTGTAACCCAAACTGTGTAAAAACCCACCAGAGAAGACTGGAGAAAACCCTGCCAAAACTCTCTTCCTGAAACTGCCCGTTGGTGTGCTTTACTTCTGATTGGAGCATAAGCCTGCCCTTACGCTTCTGTGATTGGTTAGGTCATGCCAGGAGGCGGACCCTGATTGGTGGCTGAACGGCCCCATGTGATTTCAGTCTCAATACATAACAGATGCCCTCCTTCACAAAGAGAAGCACTTGAGTTTATGGAAGACTTCTTTTAAAAGCTGCTATCTCTGCCGGAAAATCAAAGCATTGAAATCAAACAAATCAAGGAGTCAGATGGAGGTGTGGAGAACTAAAAGCCTTCTGGAACATAAAACCTCCTTATGGTTATCACCAATGGAGGCCTGAGCACATAAACAAATATGCAAACCAAATGGGCTATATAGAGAGATTGAAAGAGTTTCCAGGACAATGAATGTGAGCTTTAAAAGTTCAATGAAATACAAAACTCAGTGGGTAACTGGTTCCAATATCATAAATTAAATGAAATCTATCTATAAAAAGGTTTTAAAAATGGATTTGCAGAGCAAAGGTCAAATTTTGAAGTAGGTTTATGTGATTAATTATGATAAATTAACTGGAAATGTAAGGGGTCATTCTATCATATGTGGTGGACCTGCAGAAAAGCAAAGACCTTTGGGGACATGATATTAATGAAATTAATAAAATAAAAAAAAGTGACTTTTCCTAAGAGGCCAGAATCCTTCCTGCTGGGGATTCTAGACAGAGAAATCCCAAAGAAAGCATCAACAGTATTTATGCATGTAACTGCAGTGGCAAGGATTCTCTATGCCCGCTTGGGTGCATATTTTGGCTCGCCCGCAGAGACTGATGGATCCTGATGGATTTCGTCAGGCCTTGCGGGACCCTGCCCCCCCTAGCGGCTCACTAGATGAGCTTGTCGAGAACTGGAATAACCGGCTATTGGCGGCCATCAATGAGATCGCACCTAAGCGCCCTCTGCGACCCCGCCGAAACCGGGCCCCCTGGTTTACTGAGGAGCTCCGGAAAATGAAGCGGGACCTCAGACGGCTAGAGCGAGTATGGCGGCATGCCCACGACAGAGCCTCAAGAACATCTTATAGGACGCTTATGAAAATCTATGAGATGGCAGTGAAAGCTGCAAAGAAGTTTTACTTCTCAGCTACCATTGCATCCGCTAGCTCTCACCCGGTGCAACTTTTTAGAATAATTAGGTCTCTAACAACCCTAGAGGAACAGCCAAATTTAAATACGAATTTGACTCATAGCTGTGAGGCATTTGTGAGCTTTTTTGCGGAGAAAGTCTTGCTGCTCCGCCGTGACCTCCCTGCCAACTTGGATACATTAACAGAACTGGAGGCCCCTCGACTGTCCTCGGGTCCAGTATTGGACCACTTCGATCGGATATTCCCTACCGATGTAGACAGATTCCTCCGAGCTGGAAGGCCCACCACTTGCTCCCTTGACCCGTGCCTGTCCTGGCTGATTAGAGCATGTCCAGATGAGGTGCGGGGCCCCCTGGGTGAGATTATCAACTTGTCCCTTGGCACGGAGACTTTCCCAGGGGAGTTGAAGGAAGCAGTGGTGCGTCCGCTCTTAAAGAAAACATCTTTAGATCCTTTAGATCTATCCAATTACCACCCGGTTTCAAATCTTCCGTACCTGGGTAAGGTAATTGAGAGAGTGGTCGCTGAACAGCTTGGTAGATTTCTGGAGGAAACATCGGCTTTGGATCCATTTCAGTCCGGCTTTCGCCCTGGTTATGGGACCGAGACAGCTTTGGTCGCGCTAACAGATGATCTCCGTAGACAGCTGGATCGAGGCGGGTCGGGACTGCTGATTCTTTTAGATTTGTCAGCAGCCTTTGACATGGTCGATCATGAACTTTTGGACCACCGCCTTGCCGACGTGGGGATTCAGGGCACAGTCCGACAATGGCTGCGCTCCTTTATCTCAGGTCGGGGACAGAGAGTGGTGCTAGGGAAGGAGTTGTCGCCGCGGCACTCCTTGGTGTGTGGAGTCCCGCAGGGCGCAATCCTCTCCCCGATGCTCTTCAACATCTTTATGCGCCCCCTTGCCCAGATTGTCCGGAGCTTTGGGCTGGGTTGTCATCAATATGCTGATGACACCCAGCTTTATCTGTTGATGGACGGCCACCCTGACTCGATCCCAGACACACTGACCAGGTGTTTGGAAGCTGTGGCTAGATGGATGCGTGGGAGCCGGTTGAAGTTAAATCCTTTGAAGACAGAGGTCCTCTGGCTAGGTCGGGACGACATGGGGTTGGGGGGCCAACTCCCATCTCTTGCGGGGGCCCAATTAGTGCCAGCGCCTTCTGTCAAGAGTTTGGGTGTAACCTTTGACGCCTCCCTTTCCATGGAGGCGCAGGTTACAGCCACAGCAAAGGTCCTAAGTATTTTCCGCCAAATGTCTCTTTCTTCACCCTTTGTATGGGAGGACAGCAATATATCATTTTCTCAGATTTCACCCAAGAAGTTTCATTGCAAGGGGGAAAAACTCCCCAAAGCCAGGCAACTGGAAAATTTCACACTGTTCCCAGCAAAATTTTGCATAAAAATAGCAGGACCAAGCTCATAAGTTTGAGATTTCTGAAAATACAGAAGCATTTCTGAATACAATCAAATCTACAACAGGTTAAACATCCCCTGCAGAACCCGAAAACATTGAGAAATCTCTTGCAGCAGCTCCCTTCTCTCTTTCTACTTTGCATCGCAAACAAGTCTCCACCATTACGGTAAATACACCCACAGACGGAAAAGAGAAAAGAAAGCAAAGAAAATAGGCAAACTCTGAAGTGCTCTGCCATTACCGTATCAACTTATCAAGACAGTCTGGGAATAATAATAATAATAATAATAATAATAATAATTTATTATTTTTACCCTGCCCATCTGGCCGAGTTTCCTCAGCCACTCTGGGCGGTTTCCAGTCAAATGTTAAAACAATACAGCATTAAATATTAAAAACTTCCCTAAACAGGGCTGCCTTCAGATGTCTTTTAAAAATAGGATAGCTGCTTATTTCCTTGACATCTGCTGGAAGGGCGTTCCACAGGGAGGGCGCCACTACCGAGAAGGCCCTCTGCCTGGTTCCCTGTAACCTCACTTCTCGCAATGAGGGAACCGCCAGAAGGCCCTCGATGCTGGATCTCAGTGTCCGGGCTGAACGATGGGGGTGGAGACGCTCCTTCAGGTATACAGGACCGAGGCCGAAGAATTCCAGAACAAGCTTTGTTTAAGTATTTTCAAGGACTGGACAATATTGTATCTAAATTATTGCCAGCTAGGGAACTTATCCTTAAGGCTCAGAATTACCCTCAATATTTTGACAGCGAAGAGGGGACTTTGTGAGCAACGCCAACACATTCTGGAAGTCATATATTTATTTTTCATTTCTCTATTAATTCCACCACTTATTTAGTTTTGTTCTTTTTTATTGTTTAGCTATAATTAAGTTTTTATTTTTCCTTTTAAAAATATTTTCCTTTCTTTCTCTTACTTTCTATTTCCTTCTTTATTATCAACCTTGTTTTAGCTTTCCTATTTTTTCATATATAATTATTTTGTATTAATTTAATATATAGTTGTGTTTCTTATTTTTTTTATTTTACAATTGTTATTTCAGACTTATTGGTTGATTTGGAAATAGACTATATACATAGGGAATATTTACTGACCTTGGGTTTAAATACATATGATAGATTCTTATCCACAAATATTATTACTGAATATGATACATATCTTTAAATATGGATATTTATATTACTTGACTTGATTAATAGATTGAAAGAAAAAAGTAAATATGAAGTTTGATATACGGATGCTAAGAAATGATTGGAACAAATAACTGGAACTTTCAATATTGCCCAGACAGTGGGAAAGTGTTTTAGCCTCGGTATCAAAGGTATCGATGGATCTTAAATTAAGACTTATACAACAGAAAATAATATTTAGTATTTACTGGACTTCTTTGTGTTTGTATAAAAAAGGAGTAGCTAAAGTAGCTCTTTGTTGGAGATGTAATAAGGACAATGCCTATTTGAAACATATGTCTTTAGAGTGTTCTATACTTACTAAGCTCTGGGAGAAAGTGATGGATATTCTTTGCAATCTAGCAAAGAGACCTGGTGGCTCCATTTTGAAGAGCTAGAAAAACTGAAGTAAAGGAATAAAGATCAGACTACCAGGGGGCCTAACAGCATCTTGAGCTCCCTGTAGAACAGTCGGGTACCATTGTTAACACACACACACACACACACACACACACACACACACACACACACACACACACACAGCTAGGCTTTGCTTGGAAGGAGAAGGGATGAAAACAACCCTTTTTCCAGAGCAGGGATGAAAACCTTTTCCCACTAATGGCAGCCCTCCCTCACACCCACACACCCACACACCCACACACACCCGGCATGGGCTGTTGCCCTCTTGCCCCCCCCCCCCGCCTCTGGAGAAACCTCAGCCTCCACCCTTCCCTGCCACAGTCAATAAGGCAAACTTCCCAATTTGCACTGGCTGCCCCATCACAGCCAAGGCAACTCCTTTCCAGAAATGGAGAGTGGATGGGAAGGAGGGAGAGAAGGAATCTGGGACATGACTGGAAGGCAGAAAGCAGGAGAAGGAGAGAGAGAGATTTGCAGATATCCAGGAAGGATGGCTGGCATGAAGAGGGAGAGAAAGAGGAGAGCTGTCCCATGGCACCCCCGAGGGTGCTGAGGCACACAGGTTGAAAACCTCTGGATTATACTAATTGTATTATACTGTACTTTCTGCACTTTTCTTTTCACACATTTTTTCTTTTTCTTTTATCATTTTATTTCCTTATAAATAAAATTATTTTAATAAAATATTAATAATCAAGTACCAGAAAGTGGCACTGTGGGTTAAACCACAGAGCCTAGGGCTTGCTGATCAGAAGGTCGGCGGTTCGAATCCCTGCGACGGGGTGAGCTCCCGTTGCTCGGTCCCAGCTCCTGCCCACCTAGCAGTTCGAAAGCATGCTGCAGCAGGAACGCTGCTCTAGTTCGCCAGAAGCGGCTTAGTCTTGCTGGCCACATGACCCGGAAGCTGTATGCCGGCTCCCTTAGCCAATAATGCGAGATGAGCGCCGCAACCCCAGAGTCGGACACAACTGGACCTAATGGTCAGGGGGTCCTTTACCTTACCAGAAAATTAGTGAATATTGGGATTCATCAGTAATTGTTAAGATAAGAAGATATCCAAATGGAAATGTGATAAAATTATGAAAATTTCTTTTAAAAAATCTCAAAGCCAGCTGCAAAACAAAATAAAAAATTAAAAAATTTCGTCCAGTAACTCAAAGCCAGCTGTTTTCTGTAGTTTCCTCAATGTCATCCCCATTTCTGTTGGTAAAAGATGTTTATCATACCATGAGTATAAATGCCCACCACAAGCATTTCCTACTGAGCTTCCTGTAAATGTCAACATTCTCCAGGTTTCTGACATTTATGAACTACACACACCATCTTACAGCCAGTAAATCCTGCAAGCAGAGGCATCCTTTGCCCTGGTGGTTCTCTGCACCCACAACCAAACGTGCGACCTCTGAGCTACAGCCCCAATCCCTGACTTCCTCTGCACAACACAAAGCACTTTGGAGTAATGGAACAGAGAGTTTCAAGAGCATGCAATTTCCCCTAATTACTGTTGCCATCATAATACTATGAATAATAGCTTATTGTAGTACCTGTAACATTTGAATGTGAAAGAACATACGGGATCATTTCCTTTCATTGTGTCTGCTGCTTGAGAATTATTCAAGATGCTCTTTTGCTTCACCTACCAAGGCAGGTTACTAAACAATGAGATGGATCTCTCACAAATTTATTTACTCGCCCTTAAATCAGCTGAACATTAACACTGTCTTCTCTGCTATGAAACACCTAACAGCAACAAACATTGCATTGTCAGGGCAACATGTTAGACAACACTTCTGTCTGAAACTGATCTCGTAGATGAAAAAAAGACTCAAATGAAAATTCCAGCTGTGAGTGAAGATTAAAACCAGCTAAAATCTAGTCTGGTCTATCAACACTAGAGAGCAAGGTGTCACTTAAAATGAAGGGATAACTGGCACATTTAAAAGTGTGTTGTAGCCAGTAAGCAAAATAAAAACAGAGTAAAAGCTAGTTTGTCTCTTTTTAGTAGCATTAGTAACAGTTTTAAAACAGGGCTCTCAGGAAGAAGGAAGGGCGGCCAAGAAATCCCAAGAAATCCATGGCCAGTGGACATGCGGAAGTGGGGACAAGTCCTAAGTGGGAGGAGGCACCAGCCATTCATTGCCTCCTCTGAAACCTGGTGGGATGAGTCTCATGATTGGAATGTAGTAATAGAGGGATACAATCAATTTCAGAGAAATAGACCAAACAGGAAAGGAGGAGGAGTGGCGTTATATGTCAAGGATGTGTATACCTGTGAAGAGATCCATGATTTAAAACTTCAAAGCCAAATTGAGAGTATCTGGGTCAAAATTAAGGGAGAGAAAAATAACAGTGATCTCATTGTGGGAGTTGACTGTAGATCCCCAAGCCAAACTGAGGACATAGATGATGCCTTCCTGGAACAGATGACCAAGCATTCAAAAGGAAGTGAGATAGTAGTAATGGGGGATTTCAACTATCCTGATATTTCTTGGATGTCAAACTCAGCCAAGAGCACAAGGTCGAACAGATTCCTCACTGGCCTTGCAGACAATTTCATTGTCCAGAAAGTGGGAGAAGCAACAAGAGGATCAGCCATTTTAGATCTGGTCCTAACCAATAGTGATGACCTGGTTAGTGGGGTAGAAGTGGCAGGATTATTAGGTGGGAGTGATCATGCTCTTCTGGAGTTTATTATACATCAGAAAGGAGCAACCAAGCATACTAAGACTCAAATTCTAGACTTTAAGAAAGCCGATTTCAGAAAACTTAGGGAAACGCTGGGTGTGATCCCATGGTCAGTAATACTAAAAGGGAAGGGAGTTCATGATGGATGGGAGTTTGTTAAAAGGGACATATTAAAAGCACAACTTCAAGCAGTACCAATGAGACGAAAACATGGAAGGTGCCTAAAGAAGCCAGGGTGGCTCTCTAAAGAACTTTTAACTGAGTTAAGATTTAAAAGGGATATGTACAAAAAATGGAAAAAGGGGGAAACCACCAGAGAGGAATTCAAACAAATAGCCAGCACATGTAGAGACAAAGTCAGAAAAAGTAAAGCACAGAATGAACTCAGGCTTGCTAGAGAGGTTAAAAGCAATAAAAAGGGTTTTTATGGGTATTTCCGTAGCAAAAGGAAGAACAAGGAAACAGTGGGGTCACTTAGAGGAGAAGAAGGTGAAATGCGAACAGGGGACGCAGAAAGGGCAGAACTCCTCAATACCTTCTTTGCCTCAGTCTTCTCCAAAAAAGAAAACAATGCCAGACCTGAAGAATATGGAGCAGATGATTCAGCAAGGGAAACACAGCCCAGAATAAGTAAGCAGGTAGTACAAGAACACTTGGCTAGTTTCAAGTCTCCAGGGCCAGATGAACTACATCCCAGAGTATTAAAAGAACTGGCAGAGGTGATTTCAGAACCACTGGCAGTAATCTTTGAGAATTCCTGGGAAACAGGCGAAGTCCCAGCAGACTGGAGGAGGGCAAATGTTGTCCCTATTTTCAAAAAGGGGGAAAGAGAGGACCCAAACAATTACCGCCCAGTCAGCCTGACATCAATACCAGGAAAGATTCTAGAGCAGATCATTAAGCAAACGGTCTGTGAGCACCTAGAAAGGAACGCTGTGATCACTAAAAGTCAGCATGGGTTTCTGAAAAATAAGTCATGTCAGACTAACCTGATCTCATTTTTTGACAGAATTACAAGCCTGGTAGACGAAGGGAACACTGTGGATATAGCCTATCTTGATTTCAGCAAGGCCTTTGACAAGGTGCCCCATGATATTCTTGTAAAGAAGCTGGTAAAATGCGGGCTAGACAATGCTACCATTCAGTGGATTTGTAACTGGCTGACTGACCGAACCCAAAGGGTGCTCATCAATGGCTCCTCTTCATCCTGGAGAGAAGTGACTAGTGGGTGCCACAGGGTTCTGTCTTGGGCCCAGTCTTATTCAACATCTTTATCAATGACTTGGATGATGGGCTTGAGAGCATCCTGATCAAGTTTGCAGATGACACCAAATTGGGAGGGGTGGCTAATACCCCAGAGGACAGGATCACACTTCAAGGTGACCTTGACAGATTGGAGAACTGGGCCAAGGAAAACAGGATGAATTTTAACAGGGAGAAATGTAAAGTACTACACTTGGGCAAAAAAAATGAAAGGCACAAATACAGGATGGGTGTCACCTGGCTTGAGAGCAGTACAAGTGAAAAGGATCTAGGAGTCTTGGTAGACCACAAACTTGACATGAGTCAATAGTGTGATGCAGCAGCTAAAAAAGCCAATGCAATTCTGGGCTGCATCAATAGGAGTATAGCATCTAGATCAAGGGAAGTAATAGTACCACTGTACCGGTATTCCGCTCTGGTCAGACCTCACCTGGAATACTGTGTCCAGTTCTGGGCACCACAGTTCAAGAAGGATACTGACAAGCTGGAACATGTCCAGAGGAGGGCAACCAAAATGGTCAAAGGCTTGGAAACGATGCCTTATGAGGAACGGCTTAGGGAGCTGGGTATGTTTAGCCTGGAGAAGAGAAGGTTAAGGGGTGATATGATAGCCATGTTCAAATATATAAAAGGATGTCATATAGAGGAGGGAGAAAGGTTGTTTTCTGCTGCTCCAGAGAAGTGGACACGGAGCAATGGATTCAAACTACAAGAAAGAAGATTCCACCTAAACATTAGGAAGAATTTCCTGACAGTAAGAGCTGTTCGACAGTGGAATTTGCTGCCAAGGAGTGTGGTGGAGTCTCCTTCTTTGGAGGTGTTTAAGCAGAGGCTTGACAGCCACCTGTCAGGAATGCTTTGATGGTGTTTTCTGCTTGGCAGCGGGTTGGACTGGATGGCCCTTGTGGTCTCTTCCAACTCTATGATTCTATGATTCCTCCCACTTAGGACTCGTCCCCACTTCCGCATGTCCCATGTCCAAGCAGTTCTGCCTTTCCCCCAGAAAACCCACTCTTTCACACTAAATTGAAGCAAATGACTATCCAGAGAAAACCCCATTGATGTTTGCATTGATTCCACAGTAAACAGCTGGTTTCCTTGGGGAAGAGGAGGGGAAATATGAAGTGTGGATGAGCCCTTCATCATTCTCCACTCCCCAGTGTCCAGTCTAAGCTCACCAGTAGCTAAGAGGAACAAACTAGCCATGTCACTTGAGAGCAATGGGGCAAAGGGAGGTCAGGAGCAACAGGAAGGCTCTACTGATAAAGTATCTAGGTCCCAGCACACCACTCTGCCCCTCTTTTCTTTCACTGAAAGAAAACAAAAAAAAATCTCAATAATAAAGAAAAAGATAAATTTAATAACTAACTTCTCCCTCAGATCAACCCACATACTTGAGAATTAGAAAGCAGTCAATATAATCTGCAGCCCCTGTACTAACCTATTGGTGGGAACTTAATTATTCCGCCCTGAGTGACCTCCTGAGTTTCCACATGTGTAAAGGCCAAGTTAAGGAATAAAAAAGATAAAACTTTTTACTAGTTATTTAAAGTACATGTGGACATACACCCCTCCCCCTTGAGGCTGATAAAAACACCCCTAGCTCTGCCAGTGTTAAATGATAGCTTGAAGACATTTAATGAAAATCACTTGTAAAAACAAATAAAATCATGCACACAGACACCCATTGCACAGCAGTAACAAAGCAACTGCACATAAATGTCACAATTTACTTCAGTGCCCACAAGATGGCAGCATTTCAGGGCATTAATGTACTGTAAGTTTTCTACAAGACCCAAGACTGGGAGAGCAGAGTGGAAAGGGGAAGCTGCTTTTCGCTAACGCCATTCCCGCTTCCCTCCTCAGTACTCAGCATGGTGGTGGACTTCCTAACCCCCAGTTGTCCTGCTGCCAGCCACAACCCATATCTCAGTTGGCTAGAGTGTGGTGCTGACTATGCCATGGCTACAGGTTAAGCCCCACCATGGGACAACTCTACAATTCTATGATTCTATATCCATCCTGTAGTTTCTTGAGAAATGCTGCTGCTGCCTCCTCAGTCAAACTGGTTGCTATCCCAGTCACAGTGCCACCCTCCCCTAGGCAGCTACTAAAGTAAGGTGTGATAAAATAAACTCAAGCAGATTAATCTTGATTAAAGATGGCCAAAACTTTATTGATGCAGGTGGAATTTTGGCTCAGGCATTGGGTATATATCTGTTTCAGCCTCCTATTGGAGGGCTAGAACTTTTTCAGGGTCATGCCAAGGATTATGGCCATCCCCAAGACTCCGATCTACTGACGTAGCCAAGCAGAACACCTAGGGAATATAGCAAGGATAAAGCAGCAACCAGAAAAGCAAAATAGGTTTAAATTGCATGATAAAGAATTGACCTAGCATGTAGCAAATTATTAATGATAACGGAAGGAGGGTTTGATCTTCTGCTGACTGCGGTGCAAGAGGCATGTGCCATTCTCTGCATCGCTGCTGGATCGAGCATGATAGCACCCAATACCTGGTCAGCCAGCAAGGCACAGGCCATCAGTGGGGTCTCTGACTGGCCCAATTTGAACTTAACTTTTTGGTGGAAAGCCTGCCCTGTGGCCCTGCCAACCAGGGAAATTCCCAAATGGTCGGCCCAACACGTGTATTCTGGCTGCCGGAGATAGTGGCTGAGGGTGAGGGCCACAACCGCCGCCCACCCAAGAAAGAGGTGAGCAGCCACTTCCATCCAATTTGAAAACATAAGCTACATTCCCTGTGCAGTTAAGCTGAGGTGTTTACATTTGAGGCAGCCAGTGGGATCTGCTACATGGCAGCAGATCCCACTGGCTGCACATGACAGCAAAGAGTTCTGACAGCAGTGGCATCCCACTTCGGGAATGTCCAATCCTCTGAGATGCAGTTGGTGCTGACCAGGGGTGGGCTGCCACCAGGGGCACAGGCGAGAGTGGGGTGCAAAATCAAAGTCAGTGCCTTTCCTGAAACTGGCACTTCAGCGCTGCAGGAGGCTCTGGGCACTTCCGACATAGTCGCAGCACTGCTAGGGCACCATTTTCACTCTCGGGGTTGTGCCAGGGTGTGGGGTGGGTGGCGGTGGAGCAGAGTAGGGCTCGCGCCAGGCAACCACCGCTCCGTCCAAAGCCTGCAACACCACCACTCAAGCCCATCTGTCACCACAACTAAACCTGGTGGCCGCCTCTGTACCGGCTCCGCCTCCCCACCATCATACTTGGTTGTGCCTGACCTGCCTTCCTGCGCTGCTCTCGGGCGCATTTAGAGCCACAGTGACACTGGTGAGCGAGCATGAGGCTGAGCAGGCATCGGCTTTTGATGCACCAGGGCCTCCCTCCAGTTTGTTTTTTGTGCGTGTGTTTTTCAATTTTCTTTCAATTTAATATTCAACACATTTATCATATTAAAAAATAAAAGAAAAAAAATAAAATGAAACCCCACCCCTCACCCCATGACTTCCCTCAACTTCCCCTTCTGGTTCTTTAACAATTTGCTACTTCTGCTTAAAAAATTTTTAACCTTACTTTTCGTCTTTATATTCATATCATTTTTATACCAGATTTTCTTCAAATTACATCTTACATTTCATTAATTTCCATATTGTTATCTCTTAACCTTTACACTTGTTTTCTTAGTTGTGTTTACTTGAACCCTGCTAGTGAGTCCATTTCTTTACAGTATTTCTGTAAATACAGCATGTACAGTTCCCAGACTTTTAAAAAGTCTTTATTGTCATTGTCTCTGAGTCTTCCCGTGAGTTTCACCATCTCTGCATATTACATGAGTTTAACTTGCCAATCTTCTTTTGTTGGTACCTTATCTTTCCTTTTTTGGGTTAGTAAAATTCTAACCGCTGTTGTAGCGTACATGCTCTTTTGGTAATTCCTGCCCTGTAATACCTAACAAGTACCGGTAATACAGTACCTATAGGGATGCGGGTAGCGCTGTCGGCAGTTCGAATCCCTGCGACGGAGTGAGCTCCCGTTGCTCGGTCCCTGCTCCTGCCCACCTAGCAGTTCGAAAGCACATCAAATTGCAAGTAGATAAATAGGAACCGCTCTGGCGGGAAGGTAAACGGCGTTTCCGTGCGCTGCTCTGGTTCGCCAGAAGCGGCTTTGTCATGCTGGCCAAATGACCCGGAAAAACTGTCTGCGGACAAACGCTGGCTCCCTCGGCCAATAAAGCGAGATGAGCGCCGCAACCCCAGAGTCGTCCGCGACTGAACCTAATGGTCAGGGGTCCCTTTACCTTTACCTCTACAAGCTCACTAAATGAAAGAACACATAAAAACCAAACAACTTGATAGCAATCACATAACACACTGACAAATGTCATTGTCTCAGCTCCAGTACATAGCATAAATAGCTGAATCCTTCTGTGACCTGAGTGGAACATTGCCAAAACAATATGACACCTGAATGGCTCTCTAAACACTCATGCTCATTGGCTACATTCAAATGAATGCACTGCATATCAGCCTAAGCAAGTTGTGCTTCCTTTTTCTGGTTATTTGGCTATAACTTTTGATAGAATACAGATAATTGAACAAACTTTGTTGCTTTACATGCTATGGATCATGGCATCAGTACAGTTACCGGTAGCATAACTGAATACAAAAGGAGACCCCCATTATGAACTATCTTGACCTTTCTACAAGTCTTTATCTTAAGCATGACCTGGAAGGCAATATCCTGACCTCCAAATACTTAATGGAAAGATCAGTGAAATAATCCTGTGTTCATCACCTCCTGCAAAAAAGAATTAGGTTCCTCATAGACAATGGAATTCTACCTCCAGAAGTAAAACTGTGATTCAGGAAATATACAAGATTAGAAAGTTAGGCCGACCTGAAAATAGACACAAGGCATGTACTTTTGTAACCCAATAAAATATTTAATAAAAATTATTTTTTAAAGATAACCAGTTAGGCATTTCTCATAAGATTCCTTTCAACTTCAACTGGTCAGGGTAAACAAAATAATATACAGGAACTTGTAGGAAACCAACAATGGTAAAAAGCAATCAAGGTGTTATGACACTCATCCAGGAAGACCCTGCCCCTCCTGGTCCAGAAGAGTACTTAAAACCCAGATTTTCAAGGTTGGATAGCTCACAAGCTCTCACAGGACCCCCTTTTTACCCTACATTCCCAAGGACCAGCGTCACACTTTGCTGGACCATGGACCAAGATAGAGGTGAGAGAGATACTATAGCCTTGCTAGGATGGCAGATTAACAGGGAGAGTATAACTCTCAGACTGAAGGCACAAATCTCTGATCCCTGACAAGACTCTCTAGTTTCTGTTTACAGGTACCCTCCCCTTCGCCCTCCTGATCCTTTCTTTGTTTATGGTGTACTTTTTTAAAAACTAAATGCCTTAAATATTATTTGAACTATACTGTACAATTACTTTGAAACTCTGTGTCTTAAAATCAGTAGAGCACGAGCCTCTCAATCTCAGGGCCGTGGGATCAAGCCCCACATTGGGCAAAGGATTCCTGCATTGCAGGGGGTTGCACTAGATGACCCTCATTGCCCCTTCCAACTCTACAATTCTATGATTCTTTGAATAAAAATTGCTTTAGAAAAGAAAGAAACCATACAGAAAATGCAACAGTAAAAAGGCAGCATATTTGACCTACCACACAGGCTTTTTGTGCGGATAAATTGAAGAATCATATATGAACCTCTCAGCAACAATTGCAGTGTGGTGGGAGAGGAGGAAAGAAGAAAAAAGAAAAGAAATATATGAAAGCCCTACAGACATAAGACATCACAAGCTGGCCCTGAGTTTGACTTCTAATGTTATGCAAAACAATTGGTCAAGCATGCACCCACTGAGTCCAGTATCCCTACAGATTTTCCCAGGCTGAAGCTTCAGCTGATGGTTCATTTTTTTCAGTTTAGCCACCAGAAGGGGAGTGATTAGGGGTATGCAAGTCCCAATGGATTCCCAAAGCACCGGTCAGGCTTTGTATTATCTCAGAAGTAAATTGTGAACCCCAGACGCCATCCAGATGCCATGGAACACCATACCTGAGTATAATCTCTTGGATCAGTCCCTTGGCTATGGTGTGGGCAGTCACCCTCCTGCAGGGGAGGCTTCTATGATAACCAGTAGGTGTTTGAACCCCTGACAGGGAGTTTGGCAAATTCTAGCTGTAAGCTTTCAAAGGGGATGAAAGTCTATTGTCTGGATGCTTGACATCTGGGTTCCTTTTTTGGCAGATTAAGCCATTTTTTGAGGCTGCCTTTGCAGCTTGGTGCACGCCTGGTGCATGCCAGCTTCTCATTACACTTTTGGGTGCTGGTGTGGAGGATACAGGCATGTTTTGAAACTCATGCTTTTGGCATTACTTCTACCCCATCAGAAAGATTCAAAATCTCATCCTTTTCTACAACCCTGATAAGTTTCCAACCCCTCAATCTCTTCAGGTTAGGCAGCCCTCCACATTTGGTTGAAATCCGCATCCACAGGCTGAGGGCTTACTGGAATTCATTAAGTTCAGAGAGCATCACGTTCACCTTCCTATTCCCTATGGACACCAGCTCCTTCCCTTTGGTGTGAGCTTTGCAATGCATTACATTGATGCATTTGGGTAGGTGTATGGCATTCATAAGTGTTTCTACTGGTGGGGCATGTGATATCTGTGTTCTGGCAGCCATTAAGAAGCCCTGTTGCACCCAAAGCTGACCTGTGGCATGGGTTAAGCTAAAACAATAGTGGCCATCCATATAGATAGTAATCCGCTTTCCTTTGCTTAATTCACAGGCTCGGGTGAGTGCTATAAGTTCCACAGCCTGGGCACTATATCTTGGGCACTTCTAGTTTTTCAGAGTTAGTCCTCATGGCATGTACACAATTCCTCTTCCCATCCACCACCTTGGAACTCCCATCAGGGCTGCTGGGTTACGCCCCACTTCGTAGGTGTCTGGCATTGGCCTGTGACATCATGTGCACCACACACTTATGAAGTCATGTGGCAGGAGGATGCCAAACGGGACCCATCACAGCCTTCCTATGGCCACAGCTAGACAAGTCTGACCTTCCTGGGCTGCAACAGGCCTCGTTGGGCCTTCCAGAAGCTGCAGTGCACCCCAGATGGTTGTGTGGGTGTCAGGGTAGCAGTGGCAACAGTGGCAGTGCACAGCGGTGGTGGGTGGCAGTGGTGCATGGCAAGGAGTGAGCGATGGTGATAGGGTGTAGGGGATGAGCACTCACAACAACAAAAATGTGGGTGCTAGGGACCCTAGGGACCCCTCAAGTTGGCGCCACTGACTTTGAGGGGTAAATGGTCTAGCTCTTCCCTTGGCTTTTCTGCATGTCTCACTATCTGGATGCGGTCGTGGGAGGGGGTTCCTTCACCCGGAAAGGGCCATAAGGATGCAGAGTTCAATGCATTCACCTGCTTGATTCTAACATTGGAAGGGATCAGGAGGGCTGCCTTATATGGTTGAGCCTCTCATTGGTGAAATGCTGTCAGCCTCTAAGATTTAGCAAAGTTGCTCCTGCATGGGGTACATTAACAGTGACTTCTTGTCCTTGGACCTTTTCTAAGGCCTTTTCTAGCAATGCTGCTACTGTGATGGCTTGGAGGCATCCCACGGTCCCCTTTGCCATGCTGTCGAGTTGGAGGCTATAGTAGGCTGCTGGTTCTCTCTGTCACAGAAGGTCTGGGTTAGGACACCTAAAGCTACCACCTTTTGCTCATGAACAAAGAGAAAAAGGGGGATCCAGTAGCCTGGTAGCCTTATGGTGTCATGAACTGGCAGGACTTTGGGAAGGAGGAAGAGGAGGAAGAGGATCCTGGCAAGGGGTGCAGCTGGGAGTGGGTCATACGGGAACAGGCTGGGGGTGGGGAAGGAGAGGTTGGTTTAGGTAGTACTCACGGGGTGACAGAGGATGATGAGAGGACAGGAGACAGTGCACAGGAAGCCGAAGAGCGGGACTCCTCATCAGAGCCAGAGAGGCTCCCATTCCCATGAATACGGCGGGTCCTAAGACGTAGGGAACAGCGGGCAGGGCACTCCAGGAAGCAGAGACAGGCCAGGGACTGCAGCCTAGTTCACTAGCTGGGCCGGTGGGGAAGGAGCCATGTGATTTCTCAGCTGGGGCAAGCTAAGAGCACCTGAGGGTCACATGCTATCAGGATGCTGTCAGCAGCTCCCAGCTGGTTGCCCAGGGAACTTAAAGACAAGGAAAAGTTTCTTACAGTCCTTTTTTATTTCAAACTTTACAGAGAGAGGCTATAGAACCCAGCCTCTTGGATAATGGCATTGTCCTGAGTGAATCTCCATCCTCCTTCTCTCCCACTTCCTCATTTGTCGTCATCATCACCTCCTATACGGGTGCTGCTATGTGCCCTCTGTCTTCAAGCTCTTTGCTTTCCTACTTTTAAGGCTCACCAGGTTCTGGGAGATGGTGGGTCTGGAATGCTGTCTAGTGACAACCTGTCAGCCAGCTGCTGCTCCAGCTCTGCCTGCTCCTCCTCTCCCATTATTTGCCAGTTTTTCCCCTCATCTGCCTCTGAACTGTGACCTCCACTGTTGTAAATCCTCTTCCTCCTCCTCCCTGGAAGGGTCAGGTTGGGGAGGTGGTCTCCACCACTCCTCCTCTGCCCAGCCCCTGACACATGCCTCACCAAGCCCAGATGTTGCAACCAGCAGACACTGTATCAGAAGGCAGCAGAGCTGAAGTGCTGTGTCTGCTCAGCTGCTCACGCTGAGAGACCTTGCCTGGGATTCTCCTTGGACCTGCATGGGTTTTTACTTTAAGAATGACTCTGGACTGTATTCTGACTGCTGAACTTCTATCTTGCCCTACTTGGACTGACCCCGGACTGCGTTTCCTGATCTTTGGACTTTGCTTGTGTGGATTGGCTTCTGGACTTGGAACTTTGTCTTGGCACACTGGTTGCTTGCCAAGTAGATAGCAAACCAAACCCCTGTGTTGCAAGCACGGAAGTGAAACAAAAACAAGGCAACACATGACCAAATTGCAAACTTACAATATTACATATTGTATGTTTGCAATTTGGTCACGTGTTGCCTTGTTTTTGTTTGCCAGGTAGGCCAGGGGATTAGGACATATGGTGGGAGCAGATATCAATTCCATTTTAATCTGCAAAAAGCAGCCTAACCTTTATTTATTCCACATGAAAGACACTGGTTCCTCTTGTTGTGTCATAAGAACAGGTGTAGAGGACTCCCTAGTCCTGAATGGGGCAGCTGTGCACCTGAAGGACCAGGTGCACAGCCTGGGAGTCATTTTGGACTCACAGCTGTCCATGGAGTCGCAGGTCAATTCTGTGTCCAGGGCAGCTGTCTACCAGCTCCATCTGGTACGCAGGCTGAGACCCTACCTGCCCGTGTACTTTCTCGCCAGAGTGGTGCATGCTCTCCTGCTTGGACTACTGCAATGCACTCTACTTGGGGCTACCTTTGAAGGTGACCCAGAAACTTCAATTAATCCAGAATGTGGCACGGCCTTCTCGGTAGTGTCACCCACCCTATGGAAGCCCTCCCACCAGATCTCAAGGAAATAAGCAACTATCTGACTTTTAGAAGACATCTGAAGGCAGCCCTGTTTAGGGAAGTTTTTGATGTTTGATGTTTGATTGTATTTATAATATTTTGTTGGAAGCTGCCCAGAGTGGCTGGGGAAACCCAGCCAGATGGGTAAGGTATAAATATATTAATATTAATATTAATATTTTTGTTAATTCTCAGTAGCCAGGTATCCAAGACCTACAAAACCTGCTCATTCTCAAGAACCCTCTCAGCTGTTTCTTTGTTTGGTGCAACAGTGCCCTTTCTATAATCTCTATTCTGTCTGACATAAGTGACTGAGCGCCAGTTAATAATAATAATAATAATAATAATAATAATAATAATTTATTATTTGTACCCCACCCATCTGGCTGGGTCTCCCCAGCCACTCTGGGCGGCTTCCAGCAAACATTAAAATACATTAACACATCACAGATTAAAAACTTCCCTGAACAGGGCTGCCTTCAGGTGTTTTCTAAATGTAGGATAGTTGTTGATTCTTTTAACCTCTGATGGGAGGGCGTTCCACAGGGCGGGCGCCACTACCGAGAAGGTCCTCTGCCTGGTTCCCTGTAGCTTTGCTTCTTGCAGTGAGGGAACCGCCAGAATGGTGGGGGTGGAGACGCTCCTTCAGGTATACAGTTCCCAAGACGTGCCCTAAATACTTCGAATTATGTTGGCAATACTGGAGCTTTTTTGGAGACCCTATGCCCCTTCTAAGCTAAAGAAGTGAGGAAGTGTTTGGTGTCCGCTTGGCTGTCGTAGTGGGTCTTATCAGGAGGTCATCAATACAAATCAAAAGGAAGCAGGTGGCAGAACTATATCTTGCAAATCCTTGTGGAGGATTGAGGAAAAAATAGTGTGGCTTTCTTCATATCCTTGGGGCAAATGGCTCCAGGTTAGTTGACTGGCATCACAAGTGAAAGCGAAGAGGAATTGGCTTTCTTCTGCGATGGGGATTGAAAAAAATGCAGAACACAAGACAGCTACAGAATACCAGGCGGTGCCAGTGGGCACTGCACTCGGAATACTGTGGGGGTTGGGAACCACAGCCTGTCTGGGGATGACAAAGTCATATGAGTCTTAAATCTTGCACCAGCCTTTACCTGACAGGGTTCCCCAGGGCCCCACATGTCTTTTCATGGGCAATAAGGGAGTGTTGCAAGGTGAGGCAAAGCGCAGCAAAATTCTCTTCCCTAGGAAGTCCTCTATCATGGGAGTGAGACCTTATATAGCCTCTCAAGGAAGGAGATATTGTTTGACTTGAGGAAATGGTAGGTTTGGGCGATACCTAATCTTGAGAGGTGGCAGACTTGAGGAACCCCACTTTTGTCAAGGTGGTGCCCCATAGCCACAGTGGTACTGACGTTTTTAGTTCCCAATGTAAATTGGGGTGATCTTGCTTGACCTCTAACATGGCTCCCTGGAGTTGGCTCTTCAGGCATGTGGAGGAAGGTGCCACCTGGGCTGCATTTAATTGTGGCTTGCAGTTTACACAGCAAGTCCCTTCCCAACAGGTAGACTGGGCTGGGGGTTAGCAGAAAGGAGTGGTTCTGCACTCACACTGGTTGTGAAAAAGGGCAAGTTCTGGGGATTCTGCCTATTCCCATGACCTTGTGCATGCATCTACTAAGATCGAAATGGTTGTCTTTTAAGGTAGAGAAGGTGGCTCAGGTATCCAGCATACAGTTACATGAGTGTCCATCTACGTCTACATGGGGTCAGTGGCTGACAGGGATAATACTGGGTTCTGAGTTGCTGGACGAACTGGTTCCCCTGGAAATTGTCAGTACTCTTCTGCCTCTATCAGTTCTTCCTGGGAAAGAGGTGGAGGAAAAGCAGTGAAAGCCCCCCCCCCACCTTTCCCCTCTTTATGTGCTCCAGGTTACTTGGTGGCATGGTAAACCTCCCTGGTGAGGGAGACTCTGATGCCCATTACGGTTAAGTTGTCTGGTCCCAGAGGCTGGGGAGTTGGGGTCTTCTAACTGCAGAACCTCCTGCAATGTCATAGTTCCCCACATTGGTAGCACTCTCTCAAGGAGGGGCCCCACTTCTTGGCATCCCTCTCTATATGTGGCGTTTGCCCTGTAACTCTGGTGATGTCATACTGGGGATAGTGTGAAAGGGTTAATAGACTGTCCAATGAAAACCCAGGGGCGGAGCCAATGGGGTTTTAAGACTGAAGCACAGGGATTTGGCAGTTAGTTCAGTTAGAGAGTTCAGTTGGGGAATAGAGAGAGTTTAGTTGGGGAATACAGAGAATTCAGTTGGGGGAATACAGAGAGTTGAGTTGTGGAGTTCAGTGAGGGAGGTTGGTTGGTTCGGTTGGGATCTTGTGGGTGGAAGGTAAAGAGAAGGTATAGGAAGGTAAAGGAAGGTATAGGAACAAGAGTGAGATACTGACAGGAAATATTCCGGGAAGATAAGTGAAACAGTGTATTCGAAACCATAAGCTTGTTACTGTGTGAGAATAAACTTCATATTTTTGTTCAATTTTAAAAACCTGACTGAGACTCAGTGAATACTAGGGAGGATCTGGTTGGTGGCAGCAGTACCATGGTGGCACAGGGATCAATCGTCCGTAAAACGACCGGGGACCCTGTGTGATCACCACAAAACTGGTGGCAGTGGTGGGATTGATAAATCAATACGCCCGTGGTGGGATAAATCAATACACCTGTGAGGGGAAAGGTAGATCAGGGAACGATTGCCTTAGCCCGAGTGTGACGACACTGGTGTAGTTGTGATAAACCCAAGGTGCACAGCCAGACAAATAATAAAGAGAAAGGGAACTCAAACTGTTCTGGCAGAAGGTTTTAGGCTCGTGGTTGGAGGAAGTAAGCTTGAAGGGGTTAGTGTGAAAACCCAGAGCAGAACTTCAGGGCCAGAGTCTAGAGAGAAGCCTAGCCGGAGGGAACAGTAGTGAGGGGGAAATTTCTCTTATTTACTTTAACTAGCTGTCAAGTCTCACTCACACATAATGCCACCCCAAAAGGCAAGAAACCCTGTGAGGGAACCAACTTATGAAAGCTCTGAGAGGAGAATGGGAATCCTCAAAGGGAAGAGCAGAGTTTAGAAGAAATTTCTAATATTCTATCTGAGGTAGAGGAACTAAACCTCTCTGTAGAATTGGAAAAGTGGAAATTAGAACAAGAATATAAATTTCAATTAGAAATGGAAAGAATTAAAGCTGAGGCAGAGATAGAAAAAGACAGAATGCAATTTCAGTTAGAGATGTGAAAACTGGAATTAGCAACTATGGAAAACCAAAATAATAACACCAATGATCAGACTCAAGTTAAAGTGGATCCAAAGCGTTTCCCCGAATTTAAGGGAAAAGGATAGCCCAGAGGCTTTTATAATATCATTTGAAAGAGCTTGTCATGATTTTCAAGTGAAGGATGAGGACAAGATATTGAGGGCTAGAATAACTGGTGCATTAGCTGAGATATATGCCGGAGGAACAATCCAAAAACTTTGACACGTTTAAGCAGTTAATATATACCCGGTTTGGGATTACCGCAGAACAACTAAGAAAGAAATTTAGAAGTGTGACAAAAGTGAGGGAGGAGACGTTTGCTCAACTTGGAGCCAGAATTTCAAATTACCTCACGAAATGGCTAGAGCAGGAGGGAGCAGATTCAGTTCCAAAGATAATGGAAGTTTTTGTTTTGGAACAGTTCTATAATACTATCAATTGTCAACTAAAATATCTCCTAAAAGATAGGCATCCCAAAACAATTCAAGAGGCAGCAATGTTAGCTGACCAAATAAACGAAATCAGAGACCACGGGTTTGATGGTCTGAGTTTTGGCGGGAAAGGGTTCCAGTTCCCCAAGAACAAATTTCAGCATGCAAAGGGAAACTCCTTTCCAGTAACGGACAAGGGAAACAAGTCACTGTCAAAAAACCGAACTGACAAAACCCAAATAAACACCAGTCTTACTGAGGAAAAGGGGCGTAAAATTAATTATACTAGGCCTAGAGCGATTAAGTGTTGGACATGTGGTAAATCGAGCCACAGAAGTTATAACTGTAATGATAGAAAAGGAAAGTCTGTCATTGATAGTCCTCATAAACAGGCATCTTGTATCCACTCAGTAGAACAGAGAGAGCCTAGTCAGGTTGCCATGGGAACCACAGCTCAAGATAGGCCGGAGCCTACTGAAGTAGTTGAGGCTAGAGTGGTACACTGTTACATGATAAAACAGGATAATCTCCTTTTAAAACATTCTGGAGAACACATCTGGATTGAGGGAAAGAAATATCTCGGGTTAAAAGACAGGGGTTCACAAATTACCATTGTCCACCCGGAGATAATCTGTCCCACGACAATAATCCCAGGAAAGGAGATAAGATTAAAAGGAATTTCAAAACAGCCAGAGACTTTACAGGTGGCGGAGGTTGACATTAAGTTCCAAGATTGGTCTGGAAAGTGGCAGGTAGCAATTTCCAAAGAGATTCCCACCGCAGTGCTTATCAGCTGGGATCTCCTAGAGCATGTACAGAGTGCTTTTGTAGTTACTCGGTCCAAGGGGGGTCAATAGTCACCCGCGACAGAGGGAACTGTTACAGTTGCAAATAGAGGCAGGCCTAGGGAATCGCAAGTGGAAAATCTCAGTGAGGAGGGAACTGAAGCCCTTCTGGTTCCTTTTAAAAAAGGTAAAGGGGCCCCTGACCATTAGGTCCAGTCGTGTCCGACTCTGGGGTTGCGGCGCTCATCTCGTGTTACTGGCCAAGGGAGCCAGCGTACAGCTTCCGGGTCATGTGGCCAGCATGACAAAGCCGCTTCTGGCGAACCAGAGCAGCTCACGGAAACGCTGTTTACCTTCCTGCCGGAGCGGTACCTATTTATCTACTTGCACTTTGACGTGCTTTCGAACTGCTAGGTTGGCAGGAGCAGGGATCAAGCAACGGGATCTCACCCCGCCGCAGGGATTCGAACCACCGACCTTCTGATCAGCAAGCCCTAGGCTCTGTGGTTTAACCCACAGCGCCACCTGGGTTCCTTTTACGAATACCCAAAAACCTAGTTTCGCCCAGGAGCAGAGGAATGATATAGAATTAAATACTGTACAGGTGATACTCAAAAAATTAGAATATTGTGGAAAAGTTCATTTATTTCAGGAATTCAACTTAAAAGGTGAAACTAACATATGAGATAGACTCATGACATGCAAAGCGAGAGATGTCAAGCCTTTATTTGTCATAATTGTGATGTCTGTGGCGTACAGCTGATGAAAACCCCAAATTCACAATCTCAGAAAATTAGAATATTGTGAAAAGGTGCACCTGCAAAGGGTTCCTGAGCCTTTAAATGGTCTCCCAGTCTGGTTCAGTAGGAATCACAATCATGGGGAAGGCTGCTGACCTGACAACTGTGCAGAAAACCATCATTGAGACCCTCCATAAGGAGGGAAAGCCTCAAAAGGTAATTGCGGAAGAAGTTGGATGTTCCCAAAGTGCTGTATCAAAGCACATTAATGGAACGTTATGCAGAAGGGGAAAATGTGGAAGAAAAAGGTGCACAAGCAGCAGGGATGACCGCAGCCTGGAGAGGATTGTCAGGAAAGGACCATTCAAACGTGTTGGGGACTTTCACAAGGAGTGGACTGAGGCTGGAGTTAGTGCATCCAGAGCCACCACACACAGACGGATCCTGGAGATGGGCTTTAGATGTCGTATTCCTCTTGTCAAGCCGCTCCTGAACAAGAAACAACGTCAGAAGCGTCTTATCTGGGCTACAGAAAAAAAGAACTGGTCTGTTGCTCAGTGGTCCCAAGTCCTCTTTTCTGATGAGAGCAACTTTTGCATCTCATTTGGAAACCAAGGACCCAGAGTCTGAAGGAAGAATGGGGAGGCACACAATGCCAGATGCTTGAAGTCCAGTGTGAAGCTTCCACAGTCTGTGTTGATTTGGGGAGCCATGTCATCTGCTGGTGTTGGTCCACTGTGCTTTATTAAGTCCAGGGTCAACGCAGCCGTCTACCAGGAGATTTTGGAGCATTTCATGCTTCCTTCCGCAGATGAGCTTTATGGGGATGCTGACTTCATTTTCCAGCAGGACTTGGCACCTGCCCACACTGCCAAAAGTACCAAAACCTGGTTCAATGCCCATGGGATTACTGTGCTTGATTGGCCAGCAAACTCGCCTGACCTGAACCCCATAGAGAATCTATGGGGCATTGTCAAGAGAAAGATGAGAGACATGAGACCGAGCAATGCTGAAGAGCTGAAGGCCGCTATTGAAGCATCCTGGTCTTCCATAACACCTCAGCAGTGCCACAGCCTGATAGCATCCATGCCACGCCGCATTGAGGCAGTAATTGATGCAAAAGGGGCCCAAACCAAGTACTGAGTACATATGCATGCTTCTACTTTTCAGAGGTCCAATATTGTTCTATTTGTAATCCTTGTTTTGTTGATTTCATTTAATATTCTAATTTTCTGAGATTGTGAATTTGGGGTTTTCATCAGCTGTACGCCACAGTCATCACAATTATGACAAATAAAGGCTTGACATCTCTCGCTTTGCATGTCATGAGTCTATCTCATATGTTAGTTTCACCTTTTAAGTTGAATTCCTGAAATAAATGAACTTTTCCATGATATTCTAATTTTTTGAGTATCACCTGTATATTCCTGCGTATAAGACTACTTTTTAACCCAGGAAAATCTTCTCAAAAGTCGGGGGTCGTCTTATACGCCGGGTCGTATTTCTTATACAGCGAGTATATCCCAAACTCTATATTTTAACTGGAAAAGTTGGGGGTCGTCTTATACGTCCAGTCCTCTTATACGCCAGAATATAAGGTAATTGTTTTGAGGCAGCAGATTCTGCCGCTCCTTTAACCCCTGAATGTCCTGAAAGATTTTGTATAAGCAATGGACTGTTATATAGGGAAGTCCTTGCCACACCCCATGGGGGGGAGAAGAAGTCAGAAAGCAGTTAGTAATCCCACATATGGTACTTATAGGGAGAAGATCTTGCACCAAGCTCATAACAGCCTATTTGGAGCACATATGGGGATTACGTGTACCAAGCGACGGGTTGCACAAAACTTTTATTGGCCAGGCATGGGAAAACAAATTAAGCTGTATTGTCAAGCCTGTGACATTTGCCAGAGAAGGGGCACAGGCCAGGGCAAGACAAAGGCCAAGCTGTGTCCTTTGCCTATAATTTCCACACCATTCCAAAGATTAGGACTTGACTTAATAGGGCCATTGCCTAGAGCCACTAGATGAGGGAACAAGTATATCCTTACAATTCTAGACTACGCAACCAGATATCCTGCAGCCATCCCATAGCGAAATATAGAAACTGGAGAGTACATGGGAAAAATTAGCAAGGAGGTACAGGAGATGCTGAGGGCAGGGATCACAACCCCCTCAGAAAGTCCTTGGGCAGCACCCGTAGTGCTGGTAGACAAACCAGACAGGACTATCAGATTTTGCGAAGTTGAACTACATCACTAAAGCGGACGCTTATCCAATGCCCCGTTTAGATGACCTGATTGAGTCCATAGGCAAGTGCCATTATATTACCTGCCTGGACTTGACTAAAGGCTATTACCAAGTAAAAATGGACCCTGGGGACCAGGAAAAGACTGCTTTCAGAAGTCCCTTAGGGCTATACGAGTTTAAAGTAATGGCATTCAGGTTAAAAAACGCACCAGCAACCTTCCAGAGGCTAGTGGACAAGATCCTGCATAGATTAAGAGAGTTCACTGTTGCTTATTTAGATGATATTGCTATTTTCAGTCGGACTTGGTCCAAACACAAAAAGCACCTAGAGCCAGTGCTGCAACGGATCAAAGAGGCGGGTTTAACCATCAAAGCTAGCAAGTGCCAGATTGGGGGCTCAACAATTCAATACCTTGGACACATGGTGGGAGGAGGAGTGATAAAACCTTTAGGGACAAAGGTGGATGCCATTTCAAACTGGCCTACCCCTACCTCAAAGAAGAAAGTTCGAGCTTTCCTAGGGCTAGCCGGATACTACCAAAAATTTATTCCACAATTTAGTGAGTTAGCCGTGCCTTTAACTGACCTAACTCGCAAGAAGGATCCAGATAATGTCAAATGGACATCAGAGTGTCATCAGACCTTTGATGCTTTAAAGAGAGCTTTGATGTCCGGACCAATCCTCGTCGCTCCTAACTATGATTTGGAGTTCACCGTCTTCACCAATGCATCAAACACTGGGATCGGTGCCGTGTTGTGTCAACCGGGAGAAAATGACGACCTGCATCCGATCAACTTTATCAGCAAAAAAACTGCTTCTATGAGAAAAACACCTCTCTACCATCGAGAAAGAATGTCTTGCCATCGTGTGGGCATTGCAGAAACTTAAGCCGTACATAAGGGGCCGAACATTTATATTGTGTACTGACCATTCACCCTTGCTGTGGCTGAGAACGATGAACAATAGTAAACTTTATTGCTGCAAGACTTTAATTTCACCATCAGGAACGTGAAAGGGTCCCTGAACATTGTGGCAGATGCATTGTCGAGAAGACCCAAGGATAAAGGTTAACCATGGACAGTTACCTGAGTGCCTAATATGTTTCAGAACTTATGTAACTAGAATGTTTTGCCTAAAAAGCAATTACTGTACCAGTGTTTATATGGGAAGTTAAAGGTAACGTAAGTATGAAAAATGTTTTGTGCATCAAAAGTTAGTAATGCAGTTTTTTGGAAGACTTTTTGGTGATGGCCAAAATCTTGTTAAATGGCTTGCCCCCGTTCTGTAATCTCACCAATTTTCACCTCTAGGAAACTGAGACAATTTTCTATATATGAAGCATTACCACATATAATTCAAAGCATGGACATACGTTTCAGTATTCAGATAATATATTTTCTATGTAGTTCAAGGGCCAGCAATAGCACACACTACAGTAAGTCACTGGAATCAGCTGTTCATGGAAACAAAGGGAAATCTGTTCATTGATACTTGCCAGCCCTTGATAGCAGATGTCTATAATTTATATGAAGCTGATACTGGCAACGATTATTGATCATCATATGCTGTTAAGATATTTTCACATTGGTTAGATGGGATGTTCCTCTAATTAATGGTTCTGATATTCATTTAGTTAGCCAACATGGGAAACAAACATTTTGAGAGTGTTCCTGGGCTTCATTATCTATAAATAAACCAAATCTAGAGACAAAAATTAATTTAACTCCAAATAGCACAGCTTTTCAGAGAGCAAATTATGAAGCTGCTTCAGATTGTGTGAAGGTGCTGATGATATGCTAATAACTGGGTTCTGCAAAAAGAATTCCATGATCCTATGAAATTATGAAGCTGCCTTACATTGGATCAAATCATCTGTTCATCTAGCTAAATATTGTCTACTTTTACTGCTATTGACTTTCCCAACTCTCAGGCAGAGAGGGGTTTTTTTTTATCTAAGAGCCATTAACTCATTGCTGGGAATCTCCAGTCTTTGGGCGCCTAATTTGGCCTACAAAGCCCTTTTACCCAAACCATGGAAAGAAGCACATTCCTTCAAACTACTGTCCAATTAGCCTACTGACTATAATTAGCAAATTTTATGCCAGACACCTCTACTGGATACTCCAAACTTGGGTGGAAAATGGAAATATTGCAGCTGATGAACAGGCTGGATTTAGAGCAAGACAATCCACTATGGATTAGGCATTAATATTGCAGCATTTGGTGGAGAAGTATACCAGCAAGCCCAGAACATCTCTGCTTGCACCCTTTGTTCAAATCAATCAAATGATGACAGACTGCAATCCCACTCCACATTTGTTCAACTTCTACATAAACTCATTGGACAAACTCATGTGACAACCTTAACAGCCATCCATCAAAGCTGGCCGATAGGTGCCTGCCTACAGTATGCTATTATATGCTGAAATCATGGTTATCACACCCCCATTTCCTATAGCATACCCTCCAACATTTCTCCGATTAAAAAAGGGATGCCCTTTTCCATAATAATAATAATAATAATATTATTATTCCAAAATAATAATTTACTTATTTATATCCCGCCCATCTGACTGGTGGCCCCAGCCACTCTGGACAGTCTCCAACATATATTAAAACATAATAAAAAAATTAAACATAAAAACTTTGTTATTCAGGGCTGCCTTCAGATGTCTTTTAAGGCTATATAGTTACTTATCTCATTGGCTCAGGGGTCACATAACTCCAACCTTTCTCCAATGAAAAGCAGGACATCAAATCAGAAACTGGGATGGCTTCTGTAAATCCGTGACTGTCCCTTGAAAGTAGGGACACTTGGAGGGTCTGCTATAGTTTTGAAGAGAGCCTTGTGAGTCCTTGCTCAGTATTGCCATGAAGAATGCCTACAAATAAACTACCAGAAGACCAAAGTTATGGCACCTCCTATGGGCAAAGTGGGGCATGACCATGCCAAGAGTCTGAATCCCCAGAAACCTCCAAAGCCATGGGCTGGGCCAGTGTCTGTCCTGTCACCCACAATAATATCAGTACATTTCCAGTGGCTGAGAGGCTTCTGCCCACCTTCTCTGCCTAGCCAGTCATAAAAATCACTAGCAGCGGATCACTCCTATTTCCAAGGCAAGAGAACAATTAAAAAAAAACAAGCAAAGAAAGAAGGAGGCAGGTACGTAGGCAGACTGGGTGGGGCGATTCTTCCTGATTTTCTCTCTCTCAGAAGCTACAGAAGCTAAATTTGGAGGCCAAATTTAAGCAAATCTTAATCTCTCTAAGTTCTGGGAGGGTGGAGTCTCACAGGGCAGTTCTTGCATCACCCCAAGCTGTGGTACAGATTCAGTCAGTGAGGAGAGGCAAGCAAATGGGCAGCTGCTGCAACGATGAGGAAGAAGTGGTCACAATCAGGGAAGGAAGGGGTCCAGTGAGAGCATCTTGTCCAAGGAACCCCCTGCCAAAAAAAACCTACAAAGCAACACAGTCTTCCTCCACTGCAGCCTTTCTTCTGACCAATAGAATTGCACAGGGCTTTCACTAGACCTTATTAAAACAACTCAACTTGTGAACAACTTAGTTCTCCATACTATATCTAAATGCAGGTATCAAAATTAACCACAAATATTGGCTACCACAACAATCTCCATAAAGAGCATAATGAAATTCTAAAGAGCAATAATTTACCAAATTTGAACTTGGAGAGAGAGAGAGAGAGAGAGAGAGAGAGAGAGAGAGAGAGAGAGTATATCATTTGAAGATACAGTTGCATTCTGGATTTCTGAGAGGAAAGATAGCTGGCTAGTTGTCAACTGGCGATACTCTGTAATAATTATGCAGTTATTAATGACAGCTAAAATGTAAATCCTGGCTATTACGCTCTCTTTGAAGATGGGGAGATCAAGGGATGAACCTCTAATGCTCTGAAGAAAGCTGCTCCTCACACCAAAGAGTAGACGTTTTCAGATGCAGGGGTGTCATGTCAGATGTCATGCCCAGACACAGCATAACAGCCCTGAATGTCTTTTTATTTTTTATTATCTTTATTTCTTGTGTCTTCTCTTTTTCTTGATTCTTCTATCTATCCCCTTTACTCTTGCTTCTGTTTTGTATTCCTCTGGGTTAATGCACAGGAAGGGGGTGGGTGGAAGGTGAAAGACCCAGAGTGGGAGTCTGGGAGAAGAAAGGGAAACTTTCATGTGAGAAAGGGGTTCAGATCTACCTCTGATAGATGACTTTGTATTTTTTTCCTGTTTATCTTTCTCTTCTTTTTTAAATTTTTTATTTAGATTAGTTTGTTTTTTATTGTTTTGTAAAATGAAGTTTCAATATTTTTAAAGAGATACAGTTGCGTCCTCTGTCTCACAAAGTGAACATTTTAAAGGCTATGCTTGTTCAAATGTCATCAGAAGTCTAGTCCCCCTCCAACCCGCCCACAATTTCATGACATTCACAAATCCACCAGGGAAAGGTTTTTAACACTCAACTGCTTCAGGCCTACTATACTGTGGGTATCTGAATAACAGGAAACAAAACTCCATTTAAAATATTAGTATGATTTTTAACATTTATTATTTGTAGCTTACTAACTGATGAAATTATACAGCAAGGCCATTCTATTACCTTACATGTAAAACTCTTCCCTGCCTTGCCCCATCTAACCTTTCTTTCCTTGTTTCCATATTAATCCATTTTGTAAATAAACAAACCAGGGCTTAGTATGTGTCAGGGACTGGTCCATCCCCAAGGCAGGGGCGGAGGACACAGGCAGCTGGAGACAACGGAAGGAGTTTGGATCAGATAGCGACTCACAGGAGAGTCAAGGAGAAGGCAGCATTGGGGAGGCGCAAGTCCAGGTGCCACCACTGGGGGACGGGCTCTGGGGAGAGGCGAGAGCACCGCTGACACCAGAAGAGGTGCTGAGGCTCTGGGATGAAGCTGAAGCCTTGAAACCACAGGAAGAAGCGGGAGGGCTCAGGGATGCTACCAGACCCCCCAGAGCAACCGGAAGGCAGGGGACAGGAAATGGAGGTGGACACAGCGGAGCGGAGTCTCTGGGATGCTGCAAGAGCCCCAGAGACACCGAGTGGCCAGGACAGGAGTATGGGGGAAGCGACCAGCGTGACCCCACTCAGGTCCAGACCACGGAAGCGGAAAGAAGGTGGGCGGAGTTTTGGATTTCCGAAGCTCTTATGCTGGGGGCGGAGTCGTAAGCCCCCACTCCGGGTATCTGACTCTGATGAGACGGATGATGAAGTCTGAACGCTTGAATGTTTGATCTTGTAAATAAAGTTACTAGTTTAACAATCAACGTGCGTGGAGGCTTACTCTTGAGAAGACACCATACACCCCTTACAGCATACCCGGAGTCTTCGAAGTCATCTCAAGAGTGACAGCGCAGTCAATATGAGCAACGCGGAGCAACAAGTGGCACAGCCCGGAGGAGCCCAAGGGGCAGGTGGCGGACAAGCCCCCGATTGGGAGACCAGAGTCCGTGACCTCGAGGTACTGTACCAGATTTCACAAGCGAGGTTGGAGGAGGCAAGGATTCACGCGGGGCAGGCCAGGACAGCACAGGTGGGAAGGAAGATGCCCACGCTAGCGAGCAGGTTTCATGGCAAGCCAGAAGATTACCTGGGCTTTAAAACGGAAATGTTGTACGCGTTAGAACTGCAGAAAAATGATTTTGCCAGCGAAGCCGAACAGGTGGGCTTCATTATATCACATTTTGAAGGTGCTGCACGCGATTGGGTTCGCCCCCTTATTGCGGGGAAAAACACGGCTCTCAAGAATGTCAAAGACTTCTTTCAGGGAATGGACATTATGTATACGAGCCGTACTGAACAGGAACTGGAGGGGCAGGAGCTCTTGCTGCTCAGGCAAGGATCGATGAGTGTCCGTGAATATTGGGGGCGATTTGCGCTATTGTGTCACCGTTTGGACTGGGATATTGCGTCGCCGCCCATGAGAGCGCTTTTCAAGCTAGGTCTAACAGATGAGGTTAAGGACGCCCTGGCAAGAGCCGGCCCCCTGGATGACATCAATAGCCTCACGGAGGCTGCAATGGCGGTTGGCGTGCGTATGGAGCTTAGAGACAGAGACAAGAGAGCGGGGAAAGCGGGAAAGTGGACCAACTTTCGATTTCCCATGCAACCCAAGAGGCCGGCAGGTCCTCTGACCAAACCGCAGCAAGAAACGCCCATGGAGCTGGGAGGAGCCTGCGCGCGCCCATTTTCAAACGCAACGGTTGCCAAGGGAAGTGATGCGCAGGGCGGGAAAATGTCCAAGAGCTGTTATGTGTGTCACAAGGTGGGTCATTTGGCGAAATCATGTGACCAGAAAAAGGCGTAGCAAGGGATGGCCATTGTGGTTGGTGAAGGGGAGGAAGGAGAGGGGATCTCGGGAAACGCCAGTGCCTGGCGGCTAGTCAAGGGGACGGCCAGTCAGGCGGAAAAGCAATAAAGTGTCCCCCTAGCAGTGCTACAAAGACAACCCCCCCAGCCCGCCCGAACACGCCCCTCCCAACCCACCCAAGCCTGGGATCGTTTTGGAGGTGGATCTTCAGCTTCCCAACGGATTCACCTTGCAGGTCCCAGCCCTTATCGACTGTGGCGCGAGTGCAGATTTTTTGGATATAGACTTTGCGCTAGAGCACCAGCTCCATCTCCTGGCGTTGGACTTTCCACTGCAGGTCACCACCATTGATGGGAGGGAATTAACACTCCTCCTATGAGAATGGTGATAGGATGGCACACAGAGGTCCTAGCCTTCCACGTAACCACCCTGGCGGGTCCCCCCATCATACTGGGAATGGGGTGGCTGGACAGACATGATCCAGTGGTTGGCTGGCATCAGAGGTCTCTTACGTTTGGCTCTGCTCACTGCATGGAACATTGCTTGGAGCTGCAATGTCCCAGGGGGCAAGTGGAGGCAGCGATGATGCAGGCAGGGGAGGTAACGCTCCCTGGGAGATATGCAGAGTTTGCACAAGTGTTCAATGAGAAGGGGGGTGGACAAATTACCCCCCCCACCGCCCCTACGACTGCCAAATCAACCTGGTCCCGGGAGCGCAGCTGCCACCAGGCAAGCTTTATTCAATGTCGGTGCAGGAGTAATGAGATCTGAAGGACTTCATTGACAAAAATTTGGCCAGGGGCTTCATACGTGAAAGCAAGGCAGTAGGGGGCAGTCCCGTGTTCTGGGTAGACAAAAAAGACACGCCCCCAAAACGCTTAGTTTGTGATTACAGGATCCTGAATTCTTTGACCTTACCAATCACGTTCCCCATGCCACGGATCGATGACCTGCTGGCAGCAGTGCGCAAGGGCAGGATCTTCACCAAGCTGGATCTGAGGGGTGCATACAACCTCATCAGGATCAGAGAGGGGGATGAATGGAAAACCACCATGTTCACGTCCCTGGGAGCCTATGAGTACCTGGTGATGCCTTTTGGATTACAGACGGGCAACCAATGCTTCCAGGCGTTCATGCATCACGTGTTGGGACCCCTGCTGTTCAAGCATGCAGTCGTGTATCTGGATGACATTCTGGTGTATTCTCAGAACCCAGAGGAGCATGAGAAGCACGTGAAGGAGGTGCTACAGAAGCTCCAGGAGCACCAGCTTTGTGTCAAGCTGGAGAAGTGCAAGTTCCACGCCAAGGAGGTGGACTTTTTGGGGTACCGCCTTTCTGACACGGGAATTGCCATGAATACGGACAAGGTGGAGGCGATCCTGCAATGGAAGAGCCCCAAAACTAAGAAGGACGTACAAAGGTTCGTGGGCTTCGCAAACTTCTACCACAAGTTCGTCGAGGGATTCGCACACATGACAGCTCCAATCACAGATTGCCTCAGGGGCAAGAAGAAATTCCAGTGGACAGCAGAGGCTCAACACGCTTTCGACACCCTCAAGGCAGTTTTTGCGTCAGAGGCACAGCTGTTGCATGTGAACCCCTGCAAGCCCATCAGAATAGAGACAGACTCGTCGGACAGGGCCATAGGAGCGGTGCTGCTTCAACAAGACCCTGCACAGGAATGGAGACCATGTGCATTCTACTCCAGGAAGTTGAGCACCTCGGAGGCCAACTACACCATTTGGGACAAGGAACTGTTAGCAGTTGTGGCGGCTTTCAAGCACTGGCGCCACTTCCTGGTAGGAGCAGAACACCAGATCCAGGTCCACACGGATCACAAGAACTTGGAGTACTGGCGCACGGCCAGGGTCCTCAACCAACGCCAGATGCGATGGGCAGAGTTCTTTGCTGATTTTAACTTCCGCATCCAGTATGTACCAGGCGAGGAGAACGTCAGAGCAGACGCACTGTCCAGGAAACCAGAGTACCTGGAGGAAGAAGGACCCCCTGTGGCGAGGGCTATCTTCAGACCTGAACAATGGCGGTGTGGGGCGACATTGGGAGGTCGGGAAGAACTTGTGCGCCTCACACAGGCGGATGACTTTGCCCAGCACAAATTGAGGGAGCTCAGGGAAGGGGCACCCAATGCGAAGGGGTTCGAGGAAAAGGAGGGGTTACTGTTGTATAAGGGAGCACTGTATGTTCCAGGGGAGGACATGAGGGCCAAAGTACTCCGGCAGCTCCATGACAACCCCACAGCAGGGCATTTTGGGCAATTCAAAACCCTGATACTGGTCACGAGAGAAATCTGGTGGCCTGGAGTTAGACAGGAGGTCAAAGAATATGTCAGAGGGTGCGAGGTATGCCAAAGGGCAAAGGGGGAGCGGGCAGCACTGGTGGGATTGCCAGAACCCCTTCCCACCCCCAGCAAGCCTTGGGAAGCAATATCCCTCGACTTTGTCACGGATCTCCCCCCATCCAAGGGGAAGACGGCAGTCCTGGTAGTAGTGGACTTATTGACCAAGATGGCCCATTTCATAGCCTGTCCCAAAGTAGTGTCGGCAGAGGAGACGGCCAAGCTGTTTGTGCAGCATGTCTTCCGGCTGCATGGGATGCCATCAAGAGTTGTTTCAGATCGTGGAGTTCAATTTACTTCCTGTTTCTGGCGTAAGCTCATGCACCTCTTACAGGTGCAGGTCAGCCTGTCCACAGCACGACACCCACAATCTAACGGTCAGGCAGAACGTGCTAATTACATTTTGCAGCAATACTTACGCTGTTATGCTTCCCAGCAACACAACGATTGGTCCGACAAACTCCCTTTGGCAGAGTTTTCGTACAACAATACTGAGCAAGTGTCAGCGGGTATGTCGCCATTCCAGGCCAATTATGGCGGCAGCCCTAGGGCCTTCCCGGGGAGGGAGGGTGACCAGGGGGTGCTGGATGTGCCAGCGGCAGAGCAGTTTGCGGAGGAATTGGAAGCTTTGCACCAACTGCTCAAGGACAATCTGGAAAAAGCAAAAGCAGCCTACAAAAGGGCAGCAGACCAGCACCGCAGGGAGGGGGAGGACATCCAAGTGGGGGACAGGGTATGGTTGTCCACCCAAGGGTTGCCCCTCCGCGGCAGGTGCAAGAAGCTGCAGCAACACAGGTTGGGTCCCTATGAGGTGGTGGAGCAGATCAACCCTGTAGCGTTCAGAGTGCAGCTCCCAGAATCCATGAGAATTCACCCAGTGTTCCACAGGTCTCTCCTTTCCAAGCACAGGGAACCGCACAGGTACCAACAGGGCACACAACGGGGGTCGCAAGGGATCCCAATGGTGGACCCTGAACTGTTCAATGAGGTGACGGAAATCTTGGATTCCAGGTGGCAAGGGGAGGAACTGCAGTACTTGGTAGCGTGGGAGGGGGAGCCAGCCTCTGAGAATGCCTGGATCCTGGCGGAAGCGGTAACCAGTGAAATTCTGGTGTGGGAATTCCATGAGTTATTCCCTGACAGGCCAAAACCTTACCGCTGACAGTTGAGAGACGTTTTTCAGCCCACGGATGAGGAGGAAGGAGATTTTTGGGGGTTTCCACCGTCAGGAGACAGTGAGGGGTGCCCAATGCCGGGGGAGGGGCCTGTGCCGCCAGGGCCTGTCCATCCGCCCATGGCCAGGTCGGAATGGGAGGCGATCTTCGAATCGTCGTCGGAAGACGACGCAACAGTCTTCCTGGGTTTCCCTTCCTCTCCAGAGGCAGGTGGCAGTTCCTGGGTGCTGAGGCTCTGGGATGAAGCTGAAGCCTTGAAACCACAGGAAGAAGTGGGAGGGCTCAGGGATGCTACCAGACCCCCAGAGCAACCGGAAGGCAGGGGACAGGAAATGGAGGTGGACACAGCGGAGCGGAGTCTCTGGGATGCTGCAAGAGCCCCAGAGACACCGAGTGGTCAGGACAGGAGTATGGGGAAAGCGACCAGCACGGCCCCACTCAGGTCCAGACCACGGAAGCGGAAAGAAGGTGGGCGGAGTTTTGGATTTCCGAAGCTCTTATGCTGGGGGCGGAGTCGTAAGCCCCCACTCCGGGTATCTGACTCTGATGAGACGGATGATGAAGTCTGAACGCTTGAATGTTTGATCTTGTAAATAAAGTTACTAGTTTAACAATCAACGTGCGTGGAGGCTTACTCTTGAGAAGACACCACACACCCCTTACAGCATGAGCCCACTAGAGGGTGGGTTCCTGGAGATCAGATTGTGCCCCTGCGCTTCTCTCTCGGTCCTCCTGCTTCCACATCTCCTGCTGCTTTCAAAATGAGTGAAAGATTTCAAAACATTATTTGTTGGTATTAACAGTGTGAACAAACTCTGACTTTCAAATTGTATAGACAATATGTATGATGACCACATTTACAATGACCGATTGGATCATTTAAACAGGGCTCTGAATAGACTAGTTTATCTGCCAAAGTTCTGTGAAATCCCTCAAAAGGAAATATTTAGCACCCTGGCAAATCTTAAGCAATATGCCAACATTTATGTACAATAGGTTTGTTTTTATTAAATAATTTTTATTAATTTTCAATTACTAAAATCCAATCACAGCCACATTTTATCAGTGTCAAATTACAATTCATATCCAAATATATATCAATTATAGAGCTAATTATACGATTTGTGTGACTTCCCGTGTGCTGGGTTTCGGGGTGCAAAGTTGTTACGGTATTTCTTTCTGATTCTGAAATCTTGATTACATTCAGTCTTGATCTTGGTCCCTTAACAACAGCTACAGAGTTCTTGACTTCCATTCGTATTAACACATTTAATAAATTTTATTTCTGCAGGAGTTCTATATCCTATAAATTCCCTGTGTAAGAAGTTTATTTTTCCATTTGTTTCTTGATTTTTCCTGTTCTGATCATGTCCTATGCTGCATCTCTACTTCTGCTTTTTCGCTCTTTCTCTTCCTCTGTTCCCATGTAATTTCAGCTGATTCACTCGCCATCTTTGTTTTTTTGAGTATAGATAAGGAGTAATCTGGCTTCCCCACCATAGCTCCGGGAAATTTTCCAGTTTCTCCTTCTCCAAACCTTAAATCACTAACGATCTGGCGGCCTGCCAGAGCTATGGCCGATCTTCAAAGCCCATAGTCCAAATTGTGATAAGTGGAAGTTTGCTGCTTTAAATAATTTCAATGTTCTCACACAGTTCTATTTTCATAATCATAATAATAATAATTTATTATTCATACCCCGCCCATCTGGCTGGGTTTCCCCAGCCACTCTGGGCGGCTTCCAACAGAACATTAAAATGCAATAATCGATTAAATATTAAAAGCCTCCCTAAACAGGGCTGCCTTCAGATGTCTTTCTCTTTGACATCTGGTGGGAGGGCGTTCCACAGGGTGGGTGCCACTACTGAGAAGGACCTCTGCCTGGTTCCCTGTAACTTGGTTTCTCGTAGTGAGGGAACCGCCAGAAGGCCCTCAGCACTGGACCTCAGTGTCCAGGCAGAATGATGGGGGTGGGGGATGCTCCTTCAGGTATACTGGACCGAAGCCATTTAGGGCTTTAAAGGTCAGCACCAACACTTTGAATTGTGCTCGGAAACATACTGGGAGCCAATGTAGGTCTTTCAAGACTGGTGTTATGTGGTCTTGGTGGCCACTCCCAGTCACCAGTCTAGCTGCCGCATTCTGGATTAGTTGTAGTTTCCGGGTCACCTTCAAAGGTAGCCCCACGTGGAGCGCATTGCAGTAATCCATATTAACCCATAAATTAACCCATAAATATAATCCCACTGTCTTTTTCTCCTCTTGCTTTTTATCAGTTTGTTGGCATTCAGGGGGAGGTTTGCTGAATCATTTATGTAGCAAACATGGTGTATATAAAAAAGGGGTAAAGGCTCCCCTCCCCCCCCATATACCGTATTTTTCTTTTTTCTTTTCTTTTTTTTGCCAAATCATTTTTATTAAGGTTTTCAATACAAAATAATCACATTGAAACATTCCAAATTACATTTCAAATTATTTATCCAATTATAAAAAGAAAAAGAAAAGTTCCAATTCTGCCAAATTATTATTTAAATTTATTTAGTAGTTTCCCATGCTTCAAACTCCGGAGGTATCTAATCAACTATTGTCCATTGCTTTTTACCCTTCCAATGTTTTCACAGCCTCTGATGTATTCCAGCAAGCAAGATAGATCAAAACAAACAATGTCCCTGTGTGGATTTAAGTCCATATTTCATCACCATACCCCTTTCCCCTTGATACTCTGATTCCAAAAGCTAAATCACGGACAGTCGGCATCTTCATTCAGTCCCGATAACATCCAAACCTCTTTTCTCACAGCTGTTGTTCACCCGTCTGCTTTTCACTTATACCTTTCCAGGAGAGTTTGCCAATTATATTAAAAGTTCGTATATTGTGGTTATTAAGGCTTGCCGCTCCCTATGGTGTCATGTTACACAGCCCGGATTTCTCTTTCAAGATGGCACGGTATTTTTTTTAACTACGTCATTTCTAGGAAACTGTCCAAATTCCTCCAATTAAGATCAGTCAGTGTCCAAGGGGTTCTCTCTTTGCCAAAATCAACATGTAGAAACGCTTTTTATCCTCTTCCAAGTATTGACGATAAAGTTTGTCATCTCTTAAGGACGGCGCCATTAAATATTATTTTCGTTCCACACAATTTATATTTATAATATCAAATCTTCTCAACTGAAATCAAACTATCAGTCTTTCAAATCTTACTTGTAATGTATAGTGAAATTGGTACTTCTGGGGGGGTTTGCCCGTTACTTATATAATAGTAAAGCAAAACACAACCACAGAGTCCGAGGCTCCCCCCCCTTTCCGTCCCGCTTCCATATACCGATACAATGATGAAATCTTCTTTCTTCTCCTTTTCTTCTTAGCTGTTCAGTGGCTGATTTTTTAGCAAAATACTTTTTCCTCCTTTGAAGCATGCCCAAGACTTTTCACTAATTTGTATTTTAAAGCATTGAGACTCGTGCACGAACAGGGTGGCTTCCAGGAGTTCCTGCCCCCACGGGTGCTATCAGTCCAGGCCCCCCCCCTGCTCCCCCCGAAGGGTTGGAACGGGTAAAGGGGCATCTGCGGGCCAGCGGGCCCTCCCGTATCCCGGGGTTAGGGAGGCTGCATACTCCTAAAGCAGCCGCCAAAATTCCCCGCGGGGGTCGGGAGCGATGTTATAAATCAGCCATTCTCCCGACGTGCACGAGCGGAATTTTTCTATGAAAATACCGTATTTTTCTATGAAAGAAATCTTTCCAGTTCGAAACGTTGTGTCTCAGTAGCAGATTCACCTGGCAGGTTATAATCTTGTCCCATCCATCCTGCACACGTCTGTAAATTAGAGCCAATTTCATCCTAATAAACAGAAGAGCATCTGTATCTTGATGGGTGCATTGAAGGATTACCGATAGGCGAAGTGGTTTTTTTTTTTTTTGCACTCAGTGTCTCCCTTCCATATAGGAGTGAAAGTCAGGTATCAAGACGTTCTGCAAGTGAAGCTCACTCTCCCCCCCCCGGGGCCCTGGGGGGAGCTTGCAAGGACAATTATCCTCAAATCATCCTTATTTATCATTTGCAAACAATCTCAGCTAATATGGGATTAGCAGCTATTAAGGCAGATCAGCACCAGAAGTCGATTATGTACAATAAGTTTGATGCTACAGGTTAAAATTATTGCATTCCAGAGCCCAAATAACCTTTTGTGAGATTTTGCAGAAATGAGCAAACTTCATCATATAGCATTTGAATGCATAAAAAGTGTTTTAACATACACTAGTATCTTGTTCTGATATGATTCCCCCATCCTCAAAATTGTCCCGAAGAGGGAGGAAGAGCAGGTTGTGCTCTTGCTTCACTATCCACTTCATTCATCATGAAACAGAAAGGGTGACATCTTGGAAGAGAATTTTATTACAGACTCCCTCACATTAACTGTTAACACCTCACCCCTGCCCCGGGAGCAAGGTCCAGGCCAAGAAGAGAAACAAACTGGACTGTGCTGTTCATGGAAAATTATGATGAGGGAATGATGTGTTCCTGTTCATTGTGGGAGTTAGAGCTAGGTCATTCTGATACCTTTCATAAGGTTGTGATGAGTGCAAGGTTCCTCTCTGGTCCAGGAAAGCATGATTTCTTCTGATCATTCTACATGACATAAATTGGCTACTGCTGCTTCCATAACCCTGGGATGGGATAGTCACGTATCTCTTTAGAAAAACAGTGTTGCTGACCTGTTACTGTAAACGCAATTAGCAACTGGCGGGTAAGAATGTTTCTCTTTGATACCCCCATAGTATCTTCTTTCTCTTTGAAGTAGATATGTTAAAATCCTTGAGGCCCGGTGGTGTAAATTATCAGCTGGCCAAATGGCAGGGCTCTGCCGTTTGTTTACCCCTTCCTTCCTCCCCCCAATCTCCTGCCTTCTGTTGTTCTTCCTGATCTCTGAAATGTATTTAGATTAGGTAAGGGAAATTTGTCCTGGGGAAAAACCAGACCTGCAACCTTCAAAGAGTCTTTGTTCCTACCTTGTTCCCACATGGGATTTTTTGGGGAGTGCTGGAAGATTCTCATTGGCTCTTTTGAATTCTGTGATGAAATGGTTTGAAGTTAATAAAAGGTGCCTGAGGCTGAGAGCGGGAGATTCGGAATTGGGAATGAATTCACCCTTGCCTCAGAGTTTGCTGGTCAACTCTGGTCTGTTTTTTCTTGAACTCACGCAACTGAACGCAACACTGGACAATACAACATTATGGGATTTAAAATTGGCACAACTTTATTCATTCCAGATCTAGGTTGGATGTGGCTTAGGCATTGTGTGTATACCCCTCACAGCCCCTGACTCAGCCGGATTGGCCAGGATTCAAATAAGCCAATGGCGGGAAAGCCCACCAATCTCCAGCAGCCAGCCTGGTAATTTCCCACGGCCAATCACCTACCCCTGATGATGCTTCCAAGGGCTAGGGGCCCAGTGTGAAGGGTCGCAACAGCCGCCCACTCTGTGTCTGGATAAGCAGACATTCTTCAGAGGAATGTGAGATAACATGTTTAAAATAAATATATTCACCTTTTTCCATTGGAGGAGAAGAATCAGGAGAAACCAATCACAATCTCTCCCTTAGGATGATCTGCTGGTTGAATAAGGTCTGAACAGGCTTCAGGAAATGTCAGAAAAATTGCCCTTCCCATGGAATAATGAAAGCTGAATCCTAGGCATGGTGGCACACCATCTGGTCTCCGACTCACTCAGCTGCTGTCACAGCAATCAGATTGTTGCATGGACATGCATAGATAGGCCTGACAAATGCACTTAGCTGGCAGGCTGGGTTTGCTATCCTGCATACCGGTAGTTATGTCTCCTTGAACTTTGTACAGAACTGTAGCCAGTGGGCACAATTCTGTACCTGTGTTCAATATCCATGTGTGCTTGTTTACCTAGCTATCATACTACCAACTTTACTGTACGCACTTTCATACTACCAACTTTTACTGTACGCGCCATCTCCTTGAAAGATTCCATCAACAGTGTCTCTAAAAAAATTAACACATTACTTTGGAAGACAAGTGAACAAATGCCAGTGTACTGGAAGAAACAAAGATCGCTAGTGTCGAAGCAATGATTCTTCAACTGTGTTGGACTGGTCATGTGGTTCAGATGCCTGATTATCATTTTCCAAAGCAACTACTCTATTCCATACTTAAGAATGGAAAGTGAAATACTGGTGGACGAGAAAAGAGGTTTAAAACTCTCTCAAAGCAAATCTTAAAAAATGTAGCATAACCACTGATAACTAGGAAACATTGGCCTGTGTCAAGATGGTGTCCCCTCTTCGCAGTAACACTCCAGTACACTCAGCGTGATATTTAGAGTCTTTATTACATACCGTGTTTCTCCAAAAATAAGACATACCTAGAAAAGAAGACGTAGCAGGGTTTTCTAGAGGTTAGAAAATATAAGCCGTACCCCGAAAGTAAGACGTGGTAAGGTGGGCGTATTTCCGGAGCGCGCAGCTCCTGCTCAGCCCGATCGGGGCTTGCTTTGAAGAGCGCAGCGCACGGCTCTTTAAGCAAAGCCCCGATCGGGCTGAGAGTGAGAGAGAGAATCACCAGAGTGTCATGCAGAATTACCTAATGCACCCCCCATCTCTTTCCAATTTCCTTCCGTTTCACCCCTCTGCGCAACTGGGGCGACGGAAGGGGAGCGACGTTCCCCTCGCCGGATGGGACAGGGGTGTGCTGGGGCTTTGCAACATCTCTACCGGTAAGCCCTCTTTCCAACACGCTCCCTGGCTGCTGCTGCTCCTCCCCCCCCCCCTGAAAGACCTCCTGCTTTCCCTGCTGGAAGAAGAGCTGCTGTCCAAGAGGCGCGGGGGCTCTCTATACCCTGAAAGCCCCAGCTGAAGACAACTTAATTATAATTGAATAAATGTAGATTGCTGTACCATACTTAATAAAAAAATAAGACATCCCCTGAAAATAAGCCATAGTGTGTTTTTTGGAGGGAAAATAAATATAAGACGGTGTCTTATTTTTGGAGAAACACGGGTATACAATGGACGCTCAGGTTGCGATCGTGATCCGTGCAGGAGGCACATTCGCGTCCGTAACCCGCAGCGCCACGTTTGCGCATGTGCGTGATGCAATTCTGTGCTTATGCGCATGCGCAAAGCGCAATTTAGCGCTTCTGCACATGCGCAAGCACCGATACCTGGAAGTAACCCATTCCGGTACTTTCGGGTTCGGCGCGTCCGTAACCTGAAAAGGCGCAATCTGCAGCAAGCGCAACCCGAGGTATGACTGTATATGAAAGAACAGCTGCAGTTCAAAGTAATGCATCTGAACCTGTCGAGTCAGATTTGGGGAGTGGCTTCTTTCGATTCTGGCGCCAACAAAGTAGGCATGGAAACCTCGCGAGACGTCTTTGATCTTTATGCTTCATTTCCCTCCTTGCCTGTGCTGATGTGAATGCTCCCCCCCTTTCTGAGTCTGAACTTCCTTCTCCCGGCTCTGGTGGGTTATAGGGCTCTTCACCATCTCTGACCCCCTGCTCTGCCTGACTACTCTCTGCCCCCTGTTCTGCTTCATGCGTCATTTCCCTGTCTTTCTCTTCTGACAGTTTCTGCTCAGAACCCTCCCCTGCTACTGACGAAGCAGCGCGTTCTGGCTCTTTCCTGACAGCCTGCAAGCGCTCCAATTGGAGAACAGCCTTTACCCAAGGTGTCATGGACTTTGAAGAAGCACAAACTCAGGAAGAAAGGGATAAATGAGCTAAGAGGAAGGCAGTTTGGCAAATCCTCACCGTGACCAACTCCCGCCCAGAAACCTATGTCCCCACTGTGGAAGGATTTGTTGATCCAGAATTGGCCTCCACAGTTACCTACGGATACACCGTTATTAAGACTGTGTTCATGTAAGACAATCTTACTTGGCTATGAGTGATTGCCAAAGAAGAAGACGAGTGCATTTCCTTACATCTTTTTCTCCCTCAATATTAACTACCAGCATTGAACCACTGAATTATGTCTTAGATTTTGAATGGGGTGAACTGTTAAATAGTTTGGCCATTTCACAGGTGGTACAAAGGAGCTGCCACTGGGGATATCTAAGAACAGACCCCTACTTGGATGTTGTGTACAGGAGCATGAGACCCATTTTCGAATCTATTAGTTTGTATAACCTACACATTTCTTGTGTTTCTGTTTCAGAGAGAATTTTAATTCTGCTTAGCATCTGTTAGACTGACACTTGACTAGGGTTAAAAATATACAAGGGTTCACAGCATCACAAAGTTAGTAATCCTATAATCACTGACAAAACCTCACTGCATGTAGCTATTGAGATTGTACCCTTGATTGATTGAGGGCCAGGGGGGAAGTTGCTGTGCAATCACAGTCACAAAGGGAAGTCCCGTTCGTCACCACTGTGCAGAATCTAGTTACATATGATCACAGCTTTCTGTCTCTCATGGAGTTTCAATGCTTTGTATGCCTGATAAGAATAACCATTATAACAAAATCTATGTACACCTGGACACTACATATTTCTGCTTTCCCTGTTCTCCCTCTTTTGTCTATTCATGGTTCCCTTGCATCCATTGGGGAGCTCACTTTGTACTTCCCATGTGGCAGTAGGCAAGGGAGCTGGCCAGCCCAGGCACTGGTGTGCCCATGTCAGTGGACGTTGAACTTTCTCTGGGCAGCCCAGGATGCTACACAGCAGCAAGGAGGGTCAGGAGCATTTTCATTGTGCCACTCTCCCTACGATCTGCTCATCACTGCTCTACATGGAAGTTAGCTTCTGGGAAAAACACATATGTTAATGGTGCTGTGAACTTTCTGCCTTCCTCATAGACCTTAATAAATGCATTAAAAAAACACTAGAAGTAATGGGTTTGGGGGAGACGTTCGCAGAGGTATAAACACAATTTACTCTGAACAGCAAGCTAAACTGATTATAAATAAAGATATAACGACTTCCGGTCTAGCGCCATTCCAGACCGGCTGGGTTTACTTCGGCTAGAAGTAGACCGGCTGAATCGGACTGGGGGGGTGACGTTACCACGCAACAGACCCCCAAAAAAACTTCAGGCAGGGCGGCCTGAAGACCTGGCGATCCGGCGGGTGCTCGGACGACCTCCCCAATCCTTTTGGGGACCCTAATAAGGGTCGCCGAAAGTGGATAGGGTCGAGGTCGGAGCACTGTGGACACAGCGACTTTTCCGACTCAGCGAAGCTGGCTGTTTTGAGCACTAGATTCCTCATACCAAATGCAAAAACCATCGGAACCATGAGTAAAAAAGACTTTGATTAGGATTTAATTGGCGACACGGGAGAGATTAAAAAAGGAGGTCCGTCTCTTCCCGCTGCATGCAAGATAGCAAGACTTGCAGCTGTAAATAGCGTAAAGACTTTAGAAGCTTTAAACTTCGGCATTTTTGACAGCTCACCCCCCCGGACTCGGGCAGGGCGAAGGGGGGGAGAATTAAGACTGATTTACCCTGCAAAGAAAAATAGTGGACATTAAAACCCACCGCCACCCTCTGGATTATGGAGACTCCGGGTCAGAGCGAGGGTAAAAGGACAGAGACTCTGGCATTCGGATACTTTCCACTTGAGACTGATTGATAGTTTCCACTTGAGACTGATTGATGTTTTAAAACTGTTACTAAGCCCTAGATTGATACAAAGAAGGGAAAGTATCGCTTGGGGAAGGCAACATCTTAACCTCTTTTAGACTTGGCTGCAATTGCAACTCCATTGACTATTGTCCCTTTAAATTTGAAGCAGGAGCTTGAGGACACTAAAGTACAAGTGTCCAAAGTACAGACAGAGGTACAAACCTTGGAAGAGACACATAATAAAGACCAAAGAGATACACAAGCTGCAATTGCTTTTCTGCAGATGAAACAGAGAGAGGCGAATTTGAGAATAAGAGCCTGACCTGAAGTGGAAAAAGGGGACCTAAAAGAATATCTGACCCAGGTGTTGGCAGAACACTGGCACCTGGATAAAGAGAAGCTGAGTAAAACAATAGTGAAGGCATACAGATTTGGAGCAAGAGGTAAAAAGGATCCAAAAATAACAAACGATTGCCTGATAGAATTCCAAAATAAGGAACAGAGACGAAATTTTGAACCTTCACTACGGCAATAACCTGCAAGTCAATCAGCAACGAGTGATACTCTTCAAAGACATCCCCAAATACTTTTTGGACTTGAGAAGTAACTATTTGGATTTGGCTAAAGCCTTAAACAAAAAAGGGATCAACTTCAGGTGGGAATTCCCATAAGGCGTATCTTTCAAGTATAAGGAGAGGAAAATAAGAATTAAATCACCAACCGACAAAAGCCAATTTCTGGACAAAAATATTGCAGATTTTGCAGCTGCACTACCTTCAACACCACAACCTGACCCCCAGGGAGCAGACGGAGGAGCAGAAGAATAAAGATGATGGCACTAAGATTCCTAACTTGGAATGTTCGAAGTTTGAACATCAAGGCACAGAGGAACCAGGTGTTTCACACCTTGAAAAAACAAAATTTGGACCTTATTTGTCTACAGGAAACACATGTGGTTAGAACTCATAGAAGAGTGCTAGAGAATAAGAAATTGGGGCAAGAATTTATTTCATCAGCTAAAGTGAAGAAAAGAGGAGTTGTAATTTATGCCAAGGAAAAATATAATCCAAAAATGATGTTTAAAGATGAAGAAGGAAGATTTGTTGCAATTCAAATCACAGTGCAAGGCGAAAAACTTTTAATACTGGGACTTTATGCACCCAATGATGGGAAAGTGGATTTCTACAAGGAGATCCATGATAAACTACTGGACTATATGGATTACAAAATGGTGGTTCTGGGTGACTTTAATGCTGTGGTCTCCACATTGATGGACAGATCGCAAAGGACTAAGATGACAAATGATGGGAGACTACCAAAGACTTTTTTTGACATGACAGATAACCTGGACTTAATTGATTCATGGAGACTAAAAAATCCAATGGATACAGAAGCAACTTTTCATTCAGAAGCGACAAAGGCTTGGAGTAGAATTGATCAGATATGGGTATCCAGGGAGTTGACCCCCAGGATACTCAAGGCAGAAATCCACCCAAGAACATGCTCAGATCATAACGCTGTACAACTGGATTTAAGATTGACAGTGCAGGGTTCCTACAGGTGGAGAATGGACGATTCGTTGTTCAGGAATGGGACGATATGTGAGAAGGCCCAGAGGACTTTAAAAAACTTTTTTGAAATCAACTTGAACACTACAGTGGAAAAAAGAATAATCTGGGACACAAGTAAAGCAGTGATGAGAGGGTTCCTGATACAACAAAAGGCAATAAGAAGGAAACAGCAGAATGTGAAAAAGGATAACATTCTGCAGCAGCTTAAGGAAAAGGAGAAAAAGCTGAGAGTTAATCTGAAGGATGGGAAACTTCAAAAGGAAATTAAACAATTACAGGTGGAATTCTCTCAACTGACAAATCAGGAAATTGAATGGAGAGTCAAAATGCTCAAACAAAAGACATTTGAATCAGCAAACAAATGTGGGAAGCTGCTGGCATGGCAACTAAAACGAAGGCAGAAACTAAATACCATAACAAACATTATGGTGGAAGGCAAAAACATAGAGTACCCTGCAGATATTAGAAAGAACTTTGAAAAATTTTATAAACAGTTGTACAAAGAGAACATCCAAGATAAAGACAAAACAGAGCAGTTTTTAAAGAAAAATGGTTTGCAGAAAATCCCAGAAAATCTGAAAGGCCCACTCAACCACCCAATTACGAGAATGGAAATAGAAACAGCAATAGACAACATGAAACTTGAAAAGGCCCCAGGACCGGATGGCCTCACGGCAAAATACTACAAAACATTGAAAGTATGCAACAACATACTACATGTTGCACAGCAACATGTAGCAAAATACTACAAAACATTGGAAGTATGCAACAACATTTTAAGGGGAAGCAAGGCACCTGAATCATGGAAAGAAGCATATATTACTCTGATTACTCTCAGGGGGTTTGGGCTGGGTGTTCATCAGTATGCGGATGATACCCAGCTCTACCTCTCTTTCAAATCAGAACCAGTGAAGGCGGTGAAGGTCCTGTGTGAGTGTCTGGAGACAGTTGGAGGATGGATGGCGGCTAACAGATTGAGGTTGAATCCTGACAAGACAGAAGTACTGTTTTGGGGGGACAGGGGGCGGGCAGGTGTGGAGGACTCCCTGGTCCTGAATGGGTAACTGTGCCCCTGAAGGACCAGGTGCGCAGCCTGGGAGTCATTCTGGACTCACAGCTGTCCATGGAGGCGCAGGTTAATTCTGTATCCAGGGCAGCAGTCTACCAGCTCCATCTGGTACGCAGGCTGAGACCCTACCTGCCCGCGGACTGTCTCGCCAGAGTGGTCCATGCTCTAGTTATCTCTCGCTTGGACTACTGCAATGCGCTCTACGTGGGGCTACCTTTGAAGGTGACCCAGAAACTACAACTAATCCAGAATGCGGCAGCTAGACTGGTGACTGGGAGCGGCTGCCGAGACCACATAACACCGGTCTTGAAAGACCTACACTGGCTCCCAGTATGTTTCCGAGCACAATTCAAAGTGTTGGTGCTGACCTTTAAAGCCCTAAATGGCTTCGGTCCAGTATACCTGAAGGAGCGTCTCCACCCCCACCGTTCTGCCCGGACACTGAGGTCCAGTGCCGAGAGTCTTCTGGCGGTTCCCTCACTACGAGAAGCCAAGTTACAGGGAACCAGGCAGAGGGCCTTCTCGGTAGTGGCACCCACCCTGTGGAACGCCCTCCCTTCAGATGTCAAAGAGAACAACAACTACCAGACCTTTAGAAGACATCTGAAGGCAGCCCTGTTTAGGGAGGCTTTTAATGTTTAATATATTACTGTATTTTAATGTTCTGTTGAAAGCCGCCCAGAGTGGCTGGGGAAACCCAGCCAGATGGGCGGGGTATAAATAATAAATTATTATTATTATTATTATGATACCTAAACCAGATGTAGACCGGAGCCAAATGAGGAACTACAGACCAATCTCCCTCCTAAATGTGGATTACAAAATATTTGCAAACATCATGGCCAACAGACTTAAGAAAGTATTGAAGGAGGTTATCCACAAGGACCAGGCTGGGTTTTTACCGGAAAGACAATTAAATGGAAATATAAGGAATATTGTGGATATCCTGGAAAGGCTCGAACATAAGAGGGACTGTAAAGCGATTCTTATGTTCGTGGATGCGGAGAAGGCCTTTGACAACATTTCTTGGAGGTTTATGAAAGGCAACTTTGAAAAAATGGAGGTGGGAGGGGGTTTTATGAACGGTCTGGAAGCAATATACACAGAACAAAAAGCAAAAATAATAGTTAATAATGTGGTGTCAGAGAACATAAGAATCGAAAAGGGAACGAGACAAGGGTGCCCACTATCCCCATTACTTTTTATAGCGGTCCTGGAGGTCCTGTTGAACATGATAAGGAAGGACAATGAGATAAAGGGTATGGTGGCCAAAGAATATAAATTAAAAGCCTTTGCAGATGACTTGGTACTAACCCTTCAAGAACGGGAATCCAGTGCAGTGAAGGCACTGGAGGTGATGCTAGACTTTGGGCAGGTAGCAGGATTTAAAGTGAACAAAGGCAAGACTAAAGTCTTAGGGAAAAACCTGACACTGGAGGAGAAAGACAATATAGAGGTGAAAACAGGCCTTAAATTTGCAAAAAAAAAGGTCAAATATCTGGGGGTAAATATGACTTCTAAAAACCAGAATTTGTTCAAAGACAATTATGAAAAAGTGTGGAATGAAATTAAGAAAGATCTTGAGATCTGGAACAATTTGAAAGTATCTTTGTTGGGCCGAATAGCTGTTATTAAGATGAATGTGCTGCCTAAACCACCGTGCTCCGTAACCGCTGGACCAAATCGCATCAAATTTAGGACACAGCGTACCATGACCATCAAGGAAGGATCTGGCATAATAAAAATTCAAACAAACCACACCTATCATGCCTAAAATATAGAATAAAGGCAAAAAAATTTGGCGCACATATTACGTGTCACCACCAACACTTGAACAACAACCAATAGAAAGGCTCATCGCAGGGCAGTGTCACAGACTGTGCACGGACCAAAACACCTCCTTCACCTCAGTCCGCCATTTTCCTGTATGCAACCACCGGAGGAACTGACAGCAGGGACAGCCCCCTATTAAGCTCCCTAGCCCCAGCCTCTGCCAAGGGCCTTACCGCACTCGGAAAACATTGCCAAAAAAACAGTTAAGAGGAAGGCCTAAACTCTCCTTGCCCAGCCAGAAACGTTCTTAGTAGTTTCGGCTCCAGGCAGGAAAAGGTTTTTAGGCCCGGGCCATACCATTCCTTATGGCGGGGGGGGGGTGTAGGATGAGAAAGCTTGGCAACTACGCTTCGCTCCCTATCCTGTCTCCACACACAATCCTTTCTGCACTGCTGTATCGCTTTACAAACGAAGCTCCAGTTATCAGAAGAGGAAAAAGCGCCGCACACAAATGTATAAGGACCCTACCAGTTCCCCATCACCCCTCCTTGCATCGTTATGGTCCCTTCTGACCCCAGGCTCAATGCCAGAGCGGACTGTACTATGTATCAGGTTTCTGGTGGGGGGGTAGTAAATCTAGGGCAAGGGTTTAATTCTATTAAAGGGGCAGGCACACATTTATGAGAGAGACCAGGGTTCGAATCTCGCTATGAAGCTCGCCAAGGGACCCTGGGCCAGCCTGAGCTACAACACAGGGTTGTTGTGTCTGGGGCAAACCAGACGTCAGCCCAGGGTACAAATACTGGTAATAATAATAATAATAATAATAATAATAATAATAATATAATAATAATCCTTATTATTAAATGTGGTGGAGGGAACCATTTATACCCACTTGAACTCCTTGGAGAAAAAGGGGGCCTACAAATGCTATGAGCAGCCTCACGCTACAAACCTCCTGAGCAGCCGGCTTTCACACACCTTAAAACAAGTAAAACAAAACAAAACCACACACACCTTCCTCAGTACCTAATAATCCTCAATTAGACCATCAGATAACAAAATAAAAATGACTGCACCATGTATCAGGTTTCCGGAGGGGGGGGGGAGATGGTAAATCTAGGGCAAGGGTTTAATTCTATTAAAGGGGCAGGCACGCATTTAAGAGAGAGACCAGGGTTCGAATCTCGCTACGAAGCTCGCCGAGTGACCCTGGGCCAGCCTGAGCTACAACACAGGGTTGTTGTGGCTGGGACAAACCAGACATCAGCCCAGGGTACAAATAAAATAATAATAATAATAATAATAATAATAATAATTCTTATTATTAAATGAGGTGGAGGGAACCATTTATACCCACTTGAACTCCTTGGAGAAAAACGGGGCCTACAAATGCTATGAGCAGCCTCACGCTACAAACCTCCTGAGGAGCCGGCTTTCACACACCTTAAAACAAGTAAACAAACAAACAAACAAAACCATCTTCCAAAGTAACTAATAATCTTCAATTAGACCATCAGTTAAAAAAAAACACCAAAAATAACCCGTTCCGACATTTGCTGCCTCCAGCCCGAGCCCACAACTTACACCACATTTGCAGCCTCACACTGCAAACCTCCTGGCCCACTGTCTTTCACACACCTTAAAACAAGTAAACAACAACAACAACAAAAACCACACACACACCTTCCTCAGTACCTAATAATCCTCAATTAGACCATCAGATAACAAAATAAAAACAACCACACCAAACAATGAGACCCAACCCTACAAACATACCCTACTACTTTTTAAAAAAACCTTCATAATTATACAATCAAGATTAAAAAAAACACTAACAAAATTACAACAAAAAATAATAAAAAAAATATTTTAAAAACCACACACAAACCACCCACAACCAAAAAAATTCATCAACATTTATATCCTCCAACAAAAAACAAACCAACCAACATACAAATCACCAAAAAAAATTTAAAACAAAACAACGCCCACATCATACGCACTCATTCCTCGAATACCAATAATACCATCAGATATACCATTCCAATTTCGTAGACTACAATTTCCAATAAGATGACCATATGCAATGACTACCAACAAATCCCAAGGTATACATCTAGAAACTGATTGCTTCTCTCATGGACAATTGTATGTTCCATGCTCTAGAGTTGGAAATCCACAAAACTTACATATCTACACAAACAATGGCAAAACAGAAAACATAGTCTACCATCAAGTCTTATGATACAAACAACAAAACCTAACCTAACCTAAACTCAACATTACACCTAAGCATTACAAAAACATTTCAAAAACCAGAGCAACGCGTGGCCGGGTCAGCTAGTATATAAATAAAGATATAACAGAAAGTTGTAAAATAATGAAGGGAACGAGGCAGGGATACCCGCTGTCCCCGTTACTATTTATACTGGTCTTTGAAACCCTGACAAGGAAAATAAGAGCAGAGGGTATAAGGGTAGGAAATAAATCTTTTAAACTAAAAGAATTTGCAGATGATCTTATAATAACAACAGAAAATCCAAAGGAAAGTTTGCCAATAGTTCTGGAAAAGTCAAACTCAACAAAAATAAAACCAAGTTGTTGGTGAAAAATATGGTAGAACAAGATAAAAATGAGCTACAAAGAATTACTGGTATGATAATGAGTAAAGAAGTCATATATTTAGGAGTATGGAGTACGGTGAAAAATATTAACTTATTTAAAGACAACTACCTAACGACAAGGGGACGCGGGTGGCGCTGTGGGTTAAACCAGTAAAGAAAATGAACATGAGCAAAGACTGGGCAACCTATAAAGAACTTCTTAAGGAAGAAGAGAACCAGTTAAAATTGGGGGTGGGGAGCAAGAAACTGTTTAACTGGTTACAATATCACCAGTTGAATGATATATTCAAAGCAGATTTTTTAAAAAAGGGTTCGCCACTAAGTTATTGAGATTTGAGGAGTTAATACCAAGTAAGGGGAAACTACTTCCCAAATTGTATAGGATCTTGCTAGATTGGTCGGTGAAAGATGAAAAAGTAAAATCAGGGATGATTTAATGGGCCAGAGATTTTGGGTATAACATTCAAAGGTTAGCCTGGGAAAAACTCTGCAGAGAGGACTTAAATTTTACGGCGTGTTACACTTTGAAAGAAAACTACATGAAGATGCTCTGTTGTTGTTATTTGACACCCAGTAAGCTAGCGAAAATGTACAGAACCAGCTCCAACTTGTGTTGGAAATGTAAAGAGATAGAAGGAACTACCGGTATGTATCATATGTGGTGAAAATGCAAAAAGATAAAGGAATTTTGGGAAATGATCTGCAACAAACTAAAAAAAAATTTTTTTAAATTATTCTTTCCCAAATAACTGGAAGCCTTTCACCTTGGGATCATAGGTGTAGAGATACCAAAAGACTTAAGGAGATTATTCATGTATGCAACTGCAGTAGCGAGAATGTTGTTAGTCCAGTGTTAGAAAGGAGAGAACATACTGACAAAAATGGAATGGCAGATGAAATTATTTGAGTATGATGAAGTGGCAAGATTAACAGGGAAAGTTAGATTAAAAATTCAACAGAGAATGGGATAAATATAGACAATACCTGTATGTAAAAGATCACTGCAAGCATGTAAAATCTTTGGTGGGCTTTGAATGACTTCTGCAATGTGAAATAACTCTTAGAAGCATTGGATAATTGTAAAATAGATGCTGTTCAATATGCAGTTGATATAGTTACGCAGAGAACCCAGGTTGGGGAGGAGGGAAGCCTCAATATGGGAAAAACCTTATTTTCTTTCTTTCTTTCTTTCTTTCTTTCTTTCTTTCTTTCTTTCTTTCTTTCTTTCTTTCTTTCTCTCCCCCCATGTATACTAATAATGGAGACCTATAACTGTGATTCACTGTATAAAATCAATAAAGATCAAAAATTAAAATTAAAATAAATGCATTAAATTGTCAATGCTTTCATTGAGGGTAGCAGAGGCACCAGGCAGGATTAATAGTCTACTGGGGGTCTTGCACAACGGCTGATGATCAGATCCCCACACAATGCCATGTCAAACTCCGGTAAGATGTAACCAAGAGCAGTTGTCACCTATTTTTAACCCACACCTGCCTCTATTGCTTCTGAACTACCGTATATTACCCCTGTAACCAGAATTTATGGAAAGGTTGGGGGGGTTGCCCCTCCAGCGGACATCATACACACACACCCTGACTACCGAAATCAACAAATCACTCCTACAGATGTCCTCACAAAACACTTCATCACTATTCATCTCTATTCAAAGGGTCTCCGCTGCACATTATCAAATGTAACAATTCACTGATAAATGTATCTATGTAATGGCTCAATGGGAAAACTTTACAAAGTCATATAAAATTGCTCCAGTATAGGATTTTTACTGTTCCAACTTTGTTCTCTTCAGGAAGGAAACAGCTACGAAGGGGGGAGCCTGGGACATGGGCAGGGGCAGCCATAATCCCTGAAGCCTGAGACCACATACTCAGCAGCTCCTTTCCTAGGTGTTAATTGCTGGCATCATGGCCCCAGAGTGCCAGACAAGTGGCCATCTCAAAGACAATGGTGAACCCAGCCAAAATGGATTGGGGACTCAGTCACAACAAAAGAGTGCACTTAACTTGTTGCAGGAATTTCCCCCACACAGTTGCACAAGCACCACACATGCCCACATGCACACAGTTGGATATGTCCCTTCTTTACCATTTATCGAAATGACCCCCGTAAATAAGGGCGCCTGATATTGGAAGCCTGCTTCCCTCAGCGCCATTTTCCCTATCTCTTTGCTGGGTAAACCAGGCTCCGCATTCAAACAAGCCTCTGTGTTTCAATCAATCAATGTAACTGAACAGCGCCCCTTGTGGCGGCCAAACAGGTACTGCAGAGACGCTGGAACTCTTGCTACAATCTTTATCAACGACCTGCATAGGTGTTAATAGAAAACTTCCGACTTCCATTGACCGTGACTAATCCTGTCAAAATGTAGCAACTTGTGTGAAAGTGTTCTTCCTACACAGTGTTCTTAAGAGTTTTCTTTAAAAAATCAATATAAAATCAACAACACATCATATCCACACTGTTATTCTCCACCATAAAAGAAGGACTACCAAAGGGGGGAGATTTGGTGAGCTCCCAAGGCAGCCATAATCCCTTGAGCATAGCAGCACGTCCGCAGTGAATCCTGCCAGGGGGACATACCCACCCAAAAGCTGCCAGACGATGGGACATTTCACTCACAAAGGACCCACCACCTGGAAATGGATTCAACTCAGCCTAGAACAAAGAACGGTGAATGACCCTCCTCGGGCAGGACAGAAAACCGTGGACATCCTTTTGTCTTGAGTAAATGTGTGCCTGGGAGGGGTATGAGGAGGGATGGGACAGGTGTCCAAATACTCAGGTTACCTCCTCTGTCCCTCCCTTTTTATGATGTAACTCTGATGTATCTGTGATGTAGTTTTGGGGGTGTAGCTTGGGGATTAGTAACTAATAAAAGTTGGGGTCTCCTTTTGTTCAGGGCCTTCCATCTTGCTTCATCTTGTGGTGGGTGGAGGTCCTGTCGCGGCAGTTCTCTTCAATAAAGACTGAGTCTACTGGCTGCTGTTTTCCTCCAATAATTTTGGCTGAAGTCTCTGTTTTTGTCCAAGTGAGCCCTCAGAGTTTCCGTTAACAAACTTGACCGGGAGAACAGGAACATGTACATACTTTTTGTTTTACTTAATAGGCGCGAGGTGGAGGTCAAGGAAAAGTTGGGGGCAAACCTGTTGCTCAGGTTTCTGCTGGAAACCCCATCCAGATTGTGACATAACTATGATGCATTTGTGATATATACATGATGCTTCACTAAGGGTGTTGTGGGTAAAAGGGGGAGACTTATAAAAGAAGGAGCCATCCTTTGTTCGGGGTTTCTTCCTGCTTCTTCCATGTGGTGGGTGGAAGTCCTATTGCAACAGTGTTTTGAATAAAGATCAGGCCTACTGGCTGCTGTTTTGCTCCTATATTCTTGGCTGGTGTCTTTGTTTGGCAATCCGTGAGCCCAGGGATTTTCCTATAACACCCCTAACAACACACCTCTCTCCACGTGGTGTGGAACTCAAGAGTCTTTGCCTAAATTTCAAGCTGCAAGTGGCTAAGGAGTAAATGGACCATTAACAGGTCCACTAACAGATAATCTAAAGTTATCTCATCTGCAGCTTTACCTGAACAATCTAGTTGCAAATTAACTGGCTTCAAGACTATTCATTCATAATAGCATCTGCTGAGAAGACTGCTTACTGGATTTAAATTAGTTTCAGTACACCAGTGTAGTTTGGTCCCTGAAAGTATTCTCTCCACATTTTTTATACATATACATATACATATATATACATACATGTTAGTAAAGAGAAAGCAAGAAGCATGACTCTCTGAAATCCAATTTACAAATTAAAATATAATTTGCATTTTGGGTTAAGTGCTATCTTACTCGAGGCCAACAGAAGATTCTCCCATTTCTCTGCTTTATCTGGAGCTTATGCTAAATATGGAAGCAGTGCTGCCTGCTGTATTTTCATTGTTGATAACGAATAAAGAGTGGGGCAACTGCACTCTGCAAATAAAAATACACTTTGCAATTAGATGCTTTTCCTTACAGATCAGACTCTTGTCCTACAGGATATATGCTAATGTGATGCCAAAGAAAGACAAGGGGGAAAACAAAAACACATTTCAACTGACCTGTTTTTCATTTTCATCCTCCAGCTTCAGCCTGTCCTCTACGCAGTTCCTGGCCTGAAGGAAAGCCTTTCTTTGAGCCCTCTCTGTCAAAATCCTCACAAAGACCCCATACAAATTTACACTGACAAAAAGGATAGCATTGGCCACAAGCTGTAAGGGAAAAGAAGGGGACAAAAGAGATATATTATAATTCAGACACTCTCACATATCACTATCAATCACCATTCTGACTAAAATCCAGGTTATTTTCACAGTATTATTTTGCAGTAGATCTGTCTTGCTGCTGGGTCAGCTCCATCCAGTTCACTCTTGTCTTCCTTGACTGACGGTACTTTGTCAGGTTCCCAGGAGTTTCCCCAGCCCTTGCTACCCCAAGCCCTTCCAGGGATTGCATGTGGGCAGTGGCAGAGTGTGCTTTAACTGCACCCAAGGTTCAGGGTCAGGGGGCAAAAGGAGCCCACCACATGCCAGCTCAGCCCCTGCCACTGAAGGAACACCACACATCAGCCCCAAGCTGATCCCAATGTCACGAAATGGCTTGGGAGGCTGGGGTTGTGTGAGGAGGCTGAGATCAAAGGGCGCATGGAATCCTTCTCACACCACTTGGAGAGTCTGGGATCTGCAACTTAACTGACTGTGGATGAAGTGGCATGGAACACGCATTGGGTGAGCATTTTAATTTCTGGGCTTACTGGAAATGACATCAGAGTGAACCTGGCAGCGGAGATTCCTATGACTTACATCAGATAGGGGGGGTTGCCACTTCTAGGAGCACTGAGGTCCAAGCCCCCCATCTGGGCAAATGGAAAGAAGCAACTCCACCACAGATCCCTTTAACAGGATACTCTATTTCTGAAGGAGAAAGTGAGAGTACAACCTCCCCTCCAACCAAGGCTAAGGTTACCCAATGCCTAAACCGCCAAAGTTGTGACAATTGCTACGAGGTAAGCAAAACCTCGAGCTCATAGCCAATTCATCTGATAGGCAAATTCCTACCCGGCCCTGAACATATGGTGACCACCATGGTGACCACCACAGCCACAGCAAGGTCAATTCAATGAGTAAATGCAAAATTACAGGAGTGGGTGGGTGGGTGGGTTGATCCAACAAAGAAGAGCTGGGTGTTGAAGGCTGCCGTGGGCTGCTTTAAATCCCCTGGGAGCAGACCTGAGGGAAGCCTGATTGTTTCCTCTAGCCCCCCCCCCAAGAGCCCGGGTCTTTGTGCCAGCCTGACATTGGCCAATTCGGCAGGCTGCGTGGAGCAGGATTTCAAGCCAGGAGCGCAAGCCTAAGCTCACGCTCTGGCAGGGATCAGACCCTGACACACAGCCCTACATCATTGGGAGGGGGGCACTGTCTGTCCCGCAAACCAGGGGGTAAGCAGACCTCTAGAGACAGATAAGCAGAGAATTGTAGTAGAGTGGCCGCCACAACTGTATGTGGGTCTGCAAATAACAAAAACATTTTCTAAAAAGATATACCTCAAAGAAGCTGACATCAAAGGGAATTTTTTCCCACATGGCTTTCAAATCTGACTAAAGAGCTTTAACAAGAAACCTGTATTATACCTCATATTTTATCATAATTAAAATCCAAATCCAAAGCAGATTTTTATGTGGGGAGCAGATAGGCACTTCACTTCTCAACTGCATTGCTTTTTCTATTCCTTTCAAGACATGCTCTATAGAGAGTTTATAATCTCCTCTGGCTTTATCCCAGTTAGCATAATGAGTTAATTCCTTCAGATGCATTACCTGGGGAGTGCAGCATAAGGAGCTATGTGCTATTGCAGGCTATAATTATACTCTGGAAAATGTTATTTTGAAATACATAAATAAATTCCAGAATATGAGACTAAAATTAGTGGTAGTTCTGGCTTCTAAACAACCTCCCAGTCCTGCACTTGGATATACTGCAGCAGCAGCACATTAATAAGTATATTGGGCTCTTGGGGTCAATGCAATGAGATTTTATCAGGAGAGTCATGGCAGGGTTTGCATGGCAGCAAAGAGATTTCAGCAGAGGGGGCGCAGCTTACTCCTGAACCCAAAAACAGAACTGGACAGAAGCCGTGTCCAAGAAGTTTTGCCGTACTGGAGAAAAGCAATGACAAACCTAGACAGCATCTTAAAAAGCAGAGACATCACCTTGCCGACAAAGGTCTGCATAGTTAAAGCTATGGTTTTCCCAGTAGTAATGTATGGAAGTGAGAGCTGGACTATAAAGAAGGCTGGTCACCGAAGAATTGGTGCTTTTGAATTATGGTGCTGGAGGAGACTCTTGAGAGTCCCATGGACTGCAAGAAGATCAAACCTATCCATTCTGAAGGAAATCAGCCCTGAGTGCTCACTGAAAGGACAGATCCTGAAGCTGAGGCTCCAGTACTTTGGCCACCTCAGGAGAAGAGAAGACTCCCTGGAAAAGACCCTGATGTTGGGAAAGATGGAGAGCACAAGGAGAAGGGGGAGACAGAGGACGATATGGTTGGACAGTGTTCTCGGAGCTACTAACTTGAGTCTGACCAAACTGCGAGAGGCAGTGGAAGACAGGAGTGCCTGGTGTGCTCTGGTCCATGGGGTCACGAAGAGGGGGACATGACTAAACAACTAAACAGCAACAACAACAGTTAAAATATGATACCTCACAATAAAGAGAAATATAGGTGATACTGAGTCCTAGTTCCAGGACTAGGTTCAGTTATTTCTAAACACAGCCTGAATGACAGTATTCTTTTCAATGACATCTAATTGCTGTCTGCTTATGGCATGTAGAAGCTCCTCCCTTCCATTTGGGGCCAGATGGACCTCATGAGAACCAGAACCAGTTCATGGGGTGGCTGTGGTCTGGGTTCGAGGGTGAGGCAGCCCTCATTTACAGGGACTCCGGACTGGGTCCAATCTGCTCATGAGTTGATTGGGCCATGGAAGGGCAATGATAAGCATGATACTGTGATTCAAGGAACAGAAGAAGGGATGCAATGCTAACATGACTCATTCTGAGGAGAGGAGGGGGGGAGTGCAAGTTTCCAAAGTTTCACTATGACCGAAGCATTTAGGGTCAGAGCTGTTTCATTTTCCTATTCTGTGGTGAGGCAAGGCATGGTTTGGGCCGTGCCTTGCCTGCACAGAGCTCGGATGTTGCTTCAGCAAGAAGTAACCTGAAACATGTAATAATAATTTTTTGTACCCCACCCATCTGACTGGGTTGCCCCAGCTTCCAACATATGTAAAAACATTATTCCTTAAAAAGCTTCCCTGTACAGGGCTGCCTTCAGATGTCTAGCAGTGTCAGGGGACTGCCCCCCCTTCCAGCCCAGCATTAAGCTCTTATAGACAGCCTGCGCCGATTCTTACGACGGACCCCTCCTCCTCCCTCCCTCTCTAGCAGCAGCAGCAGCGGGGAAACGGAAGTGGTGACAGGGGTTGAGACAAGCAGGCAAAGACCTTGCGACATGCAGAGGGAAAGGAGGAGGGGGAAGGGGAGGAGAGGGAGACGTTTCTTCCGCTTCCCCAGACTATGTAACTGGCGCCAAAATCGCGGTGGCGCACTTCCGGATTCTGAGAGTGATTGATGAGACGTGTTTACGATGTGCTCCGCATTGTAAAGTAATTAGCCTAGATTAAAGCTTTATAGCTTGATGGCTCAGAGTTTTCCTTTGAACGGCCAGCTAAGGGGGGCAGCCCTTGAAGCCTGACAAGCAGCAACATCCTAATTGTTAGTGAGTGTTGTTCCCCCAACTGGAAGGTGCTGCTTTAGTTAAAGGGGTCCAGCCCTCTCCTGTAGTCTCCAATGGCAATGGGACAAGGGCTCCTCTGGCCTCACTTCTGCAATGAGGTCCTTGGGCCGGAGGGGTGCAGACCAGGCAGGACTTCCAAGGCTGACTCTGGGAGCCGTTTCTGAAGGCCAGAAACAAACCATTCCCACAACTGACAAACCCCTCCCCCCAAAAAGCTCACATAACTGTCACATTAAACCTGCTAATAAGTTCATGGATGCAGTTAACACAGTGCTTCCCAACAAAATGAAGCCAATTCCAAAAGGAAGCCAAAGCAATTTGCAGAAAATATGTGTGGTGTCTAGAATTCTTTTTGTGCGATGTCAGGCATATAGGGTTGTCTATACTGCCAAACTTGGGCTCCTATCCACATTGGACCTCAAACACTCCACTGCCTTCCTAGCCTCTGAAAAAGGCCCAGGACCATCTTGCTCAGGCATCCGGGGCAAGCTAGCCAGGCAAATGCCTGCACCACTGCCACAGTTCCCCACAGGGACAAGAAAGTATTTTTTTAATGTGGATTTTTTTTTGAAAAAGCTTTTTAAAAGATCAATCAATCCTAGCTGCCCTGGCAAACCACATTGATGGCACAGGCCTTCTCCTGGCCTTCTCCCTCAGCAGGCTTGGCTCTGAAGAAGAGCCCTTGATGGGCTTTCCCCAGAGACCAGGTGTTGAGGAGGCAGAAAAGCCACCAGGGCAATGAAATGTGCTGGGGTGTGTGCTTTATAAGAGATGGGACAGAGAGAGAGAGCAAGAGGATGGGGGTGGGACGGCAGGGGAAGAAGAGCAGGGTGGTAGCCTTGCTACTGTAGAGAGCAGGGGGTTGTGGGGTGGAGCAGCAGCAGGGGCTCCCATGTGAACTGTGCCAGGGGTCCCTGACGTTTGGCTGGGCACTGCTGCCAGTACTCAGAGTGGTTTACAACAATAGGATAAATATAGCAATACAACAATTGCTAGATGCAGCAATGGAATTTTAAAATTCTCCTTTCATTTTCATTTAAACAGAGATAAAAGTTTAAGCACACTGATTATTTCTATAATTCTGTTCAGGTTTTATGGGGATTACACAATTATATGTTCATTTCCACTTCTGTATGTATTATGCACTCTGACCTTTTAGCAACCACAAATCCATAAATACAGCTAGCTGGGTTTTTTTCTGTATTCAAGCATAAAAGGTAGATGAAGATATCTGAAGGGATCACAAATGACAACTTGAAAGCATATTTTATTGCCTTCAGATCCAGTACATTTTAACTTCTCATTTGCTTAGCTTTGTTACTAATCTGATGAATAATGGCTATGTTTCTTAAAATCTAAAACAATGGGTCATGCAGTGTAGAAATGAAACACTTTGGCAGGGGCAGGGGAGCTTTGCTTGATGACCCCCTCCAGCCTTCCATGGATGAGTCTCATCCCAGCAGGTTTCAGCAATGCCTGCTAGGTCATATCTGCCACACAATCACAGTAATAGAATCAGAGAATCGTAGAGCTGGAGGGGTCCCAAGGGTCATCTAGCCCAGCCCGTTGCAATGCAGGACTCTCGACTAAAGGATGGAGTAGCTCCCTTTATGAATAAAGGTTGCAGTGTTTGGGACTTTTTAGTTTAGAGTAAAGGCAAGTTTATAAAATTATGTGTGACCTGGAGAAAGTGGAGAACGTTTTTCTTTTCTCATAATACCAGAAGGTGGAGAGAGCCACTGCAGGCTCCTAGCCAGGATGGTTCTGCTCTGCCTCCCAAGTCAGACACAGTCATTCCTTTGAACAGGAAATCACAGGAGGAGAGAGGGCACTTGTGCTTGGATTCTGAGTTGTAATTTTAAGTTTTTTTAAATTGTTTTACTGTTGTGGTAATACTGTGTTTTAATATTAATGTTGTGTTTTAATCACTGTCATCTGACCTGGAACCTTAGAGTGAAGGGCAGGTGTTAAATTGCAATCATCATCATCTGGTTGTCTATTGTGAGAACAGGATGCTGCTCTAGATGAGCCTCTGGCCTGATCCAGCAGGCTCTTCGCATGTATACTATATATGGGTTCCCACTCCCTTAAAAAATTACATTTAAGTATAGATTTTAGTAAAAAGTGAGCAAATACCAGCTGTGTTTGGCTTTCCAGGGTCCGGAAGCACAAACACCTTCCTTGATATTCTGGTAGCATCTGCTGTTTAGTTGGTCTGAGAATTATTTCTCAAGGGAAGCTCAAATGCTGGCTCAGCCAAACCGTAACTGCTGGCTCAGCCGTCAGTCTTGCCCTTCTTCTTATGAGTCAGGCAGATTCTCCGTATTTTAATTAATGAATGTTTAAACGCACTGCAAACATTTATCTGTTCATTTGCCACCTTATTCCTCTAATAAAAGAATATTTCATCAGTGCAAAATTCCTTCAGATGTTGGGTGGGTGGGATTTCTTGGTGACATAACTGGGGGGAGGGATGCATTAGCATAATGCACTTCTAGTTCAAATTGCAGAATAATTCTGTTCTGTTTTTCCACATCTCAACCTTACATGAAAGAAGTACATGTTGAATAAACTAGGTGATGGCATATCCAGGTCAGCTTCACTGCTCTGAATGTTTAATGGATCTTCACCCTACTTTTTATATTTGCTGGCACATAGCCTTCAAGACTTAGGAGTGTAGCTTAGTGGTTGCTCTTGTCTCTCTGCTCATAACAAGTTACAGGTAGGTAGCCGTGATGGTCTGCCGTAGTCAAAACAAAATAAAAAATAAAAAAAATCCTTCCAGTAGCACCTTAGAGACCAACTAAGTTTGTTCTTGGTATGAGCTTTCGTGTACCGACTGCTTGCCACCTTAACTGCTTTCATTTCATTTCACTGTTAATTTGTATATCACCATTCCTTACAGAAGGTGGCTACAAGCTTAAGAAACAACAAGATCTGCAACCAAGAATGCACTTCTTATAACAATCTGATCCAATACAAACAAGTCATAATAAAAATATGACTTTAAAATAAGCAAATTGTTTATAATAAATGTTGTGTATTAGTTCAAACATTCTGTAACTTGGCGGGAGTTCTGCTCATTTGTCGTTTTAAAAGGGACAACTACAATCCTTAGCCTGATTGGTTCCCGCCGAATTGTATGAGAGTTATTGGTTCCCGCTTAAATGTATCCGTTCTAGCTCAATCTTGTTCCTATAAATACAGCTACCCTAAACCCAGCTCCTCAGTCCTGTTTTTCCAAAATAAAGAGCTGTTTCATGAAGATGTGTATCTGGATTACTTCAGTCACGACACAACAATAAAAGTAATAGACTATTGGGGGGTTATTGTTTTGTGCATTATACTGGAAACTGCACTGTGATCCTCAGATGAAGAGTGATATATAAATTTAATGAGAGAGAAAGAATAACTTTATTGTGTACTATTCTATCAGCAAATAATAAACAGAAAATAACTCTCAAAAATTACAATAAATCATTACTAAACTATAATCAACAAAACTAGCAGCAAGTCACAATTCATAAAGCCCCACAATATATTAAAAAAGCTGTGCAATGCTGCTTCTCAGCTGGGCTGGGCTGAGCATGTGGGAGGCAAGGCCCTTCTGCGCTCCTTTGCACTTCCCAACCAATGGCAGAATTCCCTGATGAACATACATTTTCATCACTCACTGATGTACACACTACGCAACCATAGTTTTGAACAGTGAGCAACTTTTGCAATGTAGTTGCTTACATAGTTGTTTGGATGAGGATTTTGGCAAAAAGAGTTCCCAAGGGAGCATATGTTGCGGTGTGGGCAAGAGGCCATTTAACTCTAGGTTTGGGGAGGGGCCTGTGGCCACAAGCATAGTGATTGACTGCCCAGCAGTTTATATAGCCTAGGCATGTGACCCAGTGGTCACTCTGGCTTGAGTTTCGGATCTGGTTCGGATCTTGGCAGAGGGTGCTTGTACGGTTGTATTCAAACCAGGCTGTGTGGCCTGTTGCTTTGCTTTATTTTCTGTCTGAGTTTATAGCTTTGGTCCCCTTTTACTTCGTTCTGTTCCCATTGCATCCCCCCTCCAAGAAACCCCCCCTTCATGGCTGCGCCCCCCCACCCACCCTCCTGGTTCCTCCCACCCCCCACCCCCTTTTTTCATTCCCTGCGCTTAATTTTGGGGTTTGTTTTTTCTTTTTCTTTTCTTTTTTTTGCTGGCCCCTGGGTCCTGGTAGGGAGGTGGGGTGGTTACCTCCATTCCCTCCCGGGTGGGGCTATCCCCAATCAGGTCCGAATCTCCAGGGTTCCGGACCTCCCCCCCCCCCGCTTTCTAAGCCAAGGGTCCGGTTCCCGCGCGGCTGCTTGCAACCAGCGCTGGGCCCTCTGGCGCGGGCCTAGCAGCCGGCCTGGGCTTACCTGGGGCCGGCCGGGCCTCGCGGGCGCCATTTTCTTTCCTCCCCTGCGTCTCTGGGGGACGGTTTGGGCAGGAATCGCCATTTTGTGAGCAGTTGAGTGGACTGCTGGGGTTTGGCGCCACCTGGTGGCTGCCCGCGGTAATTGCGGCTCCCCTTTTTTCCTTGTAATATTCTGTTGTTTTATTTGCAGCTTTTGTAGTTGCTTGCCTGGCCTTAATCATTTGTGTTATTGGCCCGTATTGAGTGGCTAATTTTGTTTGGCTTAGTTCTGGTTAATTTTCTTCTTTTAATTCAGGACTATTGCGTTTTATTTTATTTTATTTTAATTTATTTTAATTTCTTTATTTTATTTTCCTGTTGAATTGGAATTTATTTATTTTATTTGGTTTTATTTTATTTTACTTTTAGTGTAATTTATTTAACTGTATTCAATTTTATTTGACCTCCTCTTCTTGTGTTTATTCTTTTTGATTTGATTATTCGATTTTAATTGCTTTTCTTTTAATTTCATTCTATTATACTGAGTTTACTTGGACACCACTTTATTTTAATTTTTCTTTTATTTCTTGCCCTCAGCAGGGATCCTTATTATCTGCTATTGGCTGGTGATTTGTGTATGGCAATTTGATTCATTGCAATTACTGGCCTTCACGGTTTCTGCTTGTCTGTAACTAATTGTCTTGTCAACTGCATCCAGGATTTCCCAGATGGAGGACGCTCAGCAGGTAGCTGTGGCGCTTCAGGAGCGGGGAACCAGTCGTGATACGCCACTGTCCCTTAGTTCTGCGGACCCAGCCTTGCAGTTGGAGAGGATTAGCAATGTCAGGGCTAACCTGGCGGGTGACCCTGCTGCGTTGGCGTGATTTGAATCAAACTTGGATTTGCTCCTTTCTTCTCAGGGTACCACGTCAGCTGCGCCTGCTCAGCGTGAAGCCGCGGTGGCTGCTGCGTCTGATTCTTCAAGCGTAGATGAGGACCTTCCCCTTTCCCAGGCTGCTGCATTGGTGGCAGCCAGGAAGAAGGCTAAGGGAATGGGGGCAGGCAAAGGGAAGCTGGCCAGTGGGTGTAAGGCAAAGGGTGCTGGCACTTCGGGGGGTGCCCCTCGGCAGAAAAGGGTACCCAGGAAGGGCAAGGCAGGGCGCTTACATTTGGTGTCTTTTTTAGCTACCCCAGGTACGTCCCGCCAGGCGACGGCAGGTGATGGTGATTCTGATGAAGGTGGTCCGGCTCCAGGTCAGGGATCTCCGGCAGCAGGGAGACCTAGAAAAGAGTTGCGCCGTACGCCTGCCATGAAGCGGCCGAGGCGGGTTTCTGCGACCGTGTCCAGGGATGCCACTTACTCCCGCCGGCTGAGCTCCTCGGAATCTTCAGCAGTTGAGGGCACTGCTTCTCCTCGGAGAGTGTCCTCAAAAGCTGCGAGGTCGTCTCGACGGGAGCCTGATTCAGAGACGTCGCCTGACGACAGCTTGCCGGTGCCAGCCAAGGCTTCTTCGGGGGGCAGGCGCCGGCGGAGGCGTGACTGCTGTGCCCGCCGTGCGAAGCGGAGGCGACACGAGACGTCAGAGTCCAGTTCAGGTACTTCGCGGACCTCAGACACGGAGTCCGAGGAGGAGTTGAAGCTGTACTGGGGCTATGGTGAATTGGGGTCAGGTTTGCCTCGATGGGCATGGCAGCGTCGCGCCAATGCACACAGGGCTAGGTATGGGGCCCCTCTTGAGTACCTACATGGTCGACCTGTCCCGGAAACTAAGGTTTCCACCAATAGGACCAGGGACATCATTCCTGGGAGTCATTTATCTTCCAGGATGCGCAATAGAATCCTGGAAGGTCGCTATGTCGACATTTTTAAATTGGCCCCCAGGGAGGTGGACCGCCCCGAGGGCGACGGGTCAAGCTCCACCTCCAGGAGGCGGTCTTTGGGCAGGAATGATAGGTCATTTGAACGCTGGATGGACTGTTTTCAGGTATTTGCCAGCGTAGTTTGCGCTTGCTACCCTCAGCGTTCTCTTCACCTTTTTATTTATTTGTCCATAGTTCGCTTGGCTTATGCCGCTGCCGGCGAACTTGCTGCCCTTGCTTATGATAGGGAATTTAGGACTAGGGCCAGCAGGATTACCACGGCCAGATGGGATAGGAAGGACGTGGACGTCTGGACCACCTACGTGGCCCCCTACGTCACAAAACGGGCTCCCGAGCAGCGGGCCTCCAAGTCACAGCCGTCGAAGGCGACTAGGAGGTTTTGTTGCTGGAATTATCAAAAGGGTAATTGCTTCAGGTCTCCCTGTAATTTCCCTCACATCTGTGAAAAGTGTGGAGGTGCACATCAGGCCTTGGCTTCTCCCCGGGGCAATCGGCCCTTTCGAGGGGGAAGGGGGGGAGGTCAGCAGTCTGGAAAATCGGCCCCCTCCCAGCCTTCGGCAAGCACCTCCAAATGAAGGTGTTCATTCTTTAGCCCCGACTCCCATAAAATTACAGCCGTTGCTTCGTTGGCTGGCCCTATATCCTAATCAGCAAGCAGCTCAGGTTTTTCCCAGGGTTTCAGGATTCCCGTATCAACGCCTCCCGTGGCGGGCAAGCCTGTTAATCAGAAATCAGTGCGTGAGCTGCCGGACGTGGCCAGGAAGAAGATAGGGAAGGAGCTGGCTCTAGGCCGCATGGCGGGCCCTTTTGCTGCTCCTCCTTTTCCTGGACTGCATCTTTCTCCCCTGGGAGTGGTGCCTAAGAAGGCGCCAGGTGAATTCCGATTGATCCATAATCTGTCTCACCCCAGGGGCACGTCGGTCAATGACGTTATCCCCCCAGAGCTTTGTTCGGTGCGCTATGCGTCCCTGGATGATGCTGTAAAAATGGTTAGGAAATTCGGCCGGGGGGGCCTGATGGCAAAATGTGATGTTGAATCTGCGTTCCGCTTGCTGCCGATTAATCCTCTGGATTTTTGGCTGCTAGGTTTTCAATTTGAAGGGGCTTATTATTTTGATAAGGCTATGCCCATGGGCTGTTCTGTAGCCTGCGCAGCTTTTGAGGCTTTCAGCACATTCTTGGACTGGGCCCTGCGCCAAAAAACAGGCCTGCAAGGAGTTTCGTATTACCTGGATGATTTTTTACTGGCCTCTAGCAGTGACTCGGGCGACTGCCTGGTCCTGATGCAGGCCTTCTCTGTACTTACTGAGGAGCTGGGTGTCCCTTTGGCGTCGGCCAAGACGGAGGGCCCAGCTACCCAGTTGGTTTATTTAGGCATTTTGCTTGACACGGTAGCTCAGACGTCCAGTCTGCCGGCTGAGAAGCTCGTTACCTTGAGGAGGGTTATTGAGGAAGTGCTCCCCCTCGCCAAGGTGACGTTGCGGCAGGTTCAGTCATTGTTGGGCCATTTGAACTTTGCCTGTAGGGTGGTGGCGCCTGGGAGGCCTTTTTGCTCCCGCCTGGCAAGACTCACTGCTGGCTTGCGGGCACCTCACCACCATACACGTTTGCCCCAGGATGTGAAGGAGGACCTTCGGAACTGGTTGTTATTCCTTCAGGAATACAACGTGGTTTCATTGTGGCAGGACACTTTGAACCTCCGCAATGATTTCCAGGTCCATTCAGACGCTGCAGGCTCTTTAGGCTTTGGACTATATTGGCTAGGTCGTTGGTGTGCCATGCCCTGGCCGGAGGCATGGCAGGGGGAGGCGATTACGCGGGACTTGACTTTTCTCGAGTTTTTTCCCATTGCAGTGGCAGTGCATATATGGGTCGAGGAATTCAGGGACCGGCGTGTTTGCTTCTGGACTGACAACCAGGCAGTAGTAGCCGTCCTCGCGAAACAGTCATCGCGTTCCCCTAGGGTATCTTCGCTGCTTAGAGCTTTTGTGCTTCAATGTTTGTGGGCTAATATTGTTTTTTCCGCACGCTTCGTTCCGGGCCTATCTAACGAAATTGCTGATGCTCTATCCCGTTTTCAGATGGCCCGGTTCAGAGCCTTGGCTCCGGAGGCGCGAGAGCATCCGGAGCACTTTCCAGACCACTTGTGGAGCCTTGGAGGCAATTAGCGATGCAGGGAGTAGCCTCTTCTGTTGCCCCGTCCACCTACCGCTCGTATTCAAAGGCTTGGGCTGACTTTCTCCAGTTTTTTGGCCAGTCCGGGGTGGGCCACTTTTCCTCGCCCCCGACGTCGGATATGGCGCTAGAATATCTGACGCACCTTTTTGCGTTAGGCCGCGCTCCCCGGACCATCAGGATCCAGGCGGCGGCTATCTCCTTTTTCACCAAGCTTTTCTTTGAATCGGACCCCTGTTCGACTTTTTACATTCGTCAGGCTTTGAAAGGGTGGGCTAGGATGGCTCCATCGCAGGCCCAGGCCAGGCGCCCTATTTCTCTTGCTCTTTTATCCAGTATGCGAACTAAGCTTCGCGTAGTTTGCTGGTCGCGCTTTGAAGCGCGCCTGTTCTCGGCGGCTTTTTCCCTGGCCTTTTTTGGGGCGCTGCGGGTTGGGGAGGTGGTTCTTGAAGCTTCCCACCTCGCTGGTTCGCGGGGTTTGTTGCTAAACAATGTAGATCTCTCGCTTTCAGAGGTAATCATCACTGTCCGGAACTCCAAGACCGACCAGCTGGGCCGGGGTGTGGTTATCCGGTTGCCAGCTATGGGTGGGTCTGGACCTTGCCCGGTCAAGGACACAGCGCGCTATTTGGCGGTGCGCCCTGCGGGGAATGGCCCCTTCTTGGTTCATGAGGATGGCTCGCTTTTGACCAGGCAGCAGTTTGCCAGGATAATGCGAAAAGCCATTACTGCGTGTGGCCGTGAAGCGGCGGGTTACGCCCCCCACTCTTTCAGAATCGGCGCAGCTACATCTGCTGCTCGTTGGGGGCTGTCCACCGAGAGGATCCAGGAATTGGGGCGGTGGAAGTCGAATGCCTACAAAGGTTATGTGCGTCGTTAATGTTGATTTTAATTGTTGTTGTTTCTGTTGGCAAGCTGATGGAATGGGGCGGGGTAGGGGGGCACACGGTTGGCGGCGAAGGAGTCAGCTACAGGCCCCCCCGCCCCACTGTGCGGAGAAGCCACAGGTGGGATAGAGATGAGGAGGGATGGGGGGCGGGCGACGGCCGGGGGAGGGGGTCGCGTGTGGGGTGCCTCGGCGGGGTCTCTTCCGATTGGGGGCAGGAGGGATGAGGGGAGAGGTCGGGTGGGGGGGTCACTCAGGCCCCACAGCGCCGCTCCACGTCGATGACGGCGCCCCTCCACTCCTCTTCCTCCTCCTCCGGCAGCCGTGGCCGCCTCCTCGTCTTCCTCGCTCTTTCGCTCTGCGCTCTGCTCAGGGGCTCCCGTGAGGAGAAGGCGGAGGTGGCGGCGGCGGCGAGGAGTTGCGGCCGGTCCGGCGGCCTGAGGGGACGACGGAGGCTCGCATGCCGGGCGCCGCGCGGCACCGCCACCCCGCAGCAGAGGCCTCCGCGCCAGAGGAGGAGGCGGCGGTGTCCAGCGTCTCCTCAGCGGCCTCGGCGATGATCGTCATGGCGGCGGTGGCAGCGGCTCTCCCTCCACCCGAAGTCTCTGCGCTCGGAGGCTCGCGAAGCGCACGCGCTTCGCTCGCGCTGCTGTTTGAATAGAGGTGCGGCTAACGTCTCTACGCTCCAATCCCTGTGTCCGTGGGGCACATGCGCACGGACTGGACGCAGAGACACAGGGACTTTATTATATAGGATATGAATGCTCTGGGTGAGGTTAAATATGATAACATGAAACAAGAAGACAACCAGAGGAATGTCTCGCCCAAAGAGCCCCTGGGGGAGCGACAGGTCAGTCAGGAAATTTAAGGTTGACAGCGATGAAGTGAGAGATCCTGTACAAATAAATTCTACCAAGGTATTAGTAGCAGAGAACAGAGTTGACTGTGATGTTCAGCTGACATCATGGGAATGTCAACTAATAGAAGTTAAACTTAGACCTCAGTCAGGAAATATCTGTAAACAATCCTATGCCTGTTTCGATTCGGAATAGAGACAAGGTTTTTAGGTTCAGGAAGGCAAGGAACAGAAGGCAGAGTAAAAAAAGAACACATCTGCTTATAGGGATACTAACAGGTTATCCACTTTTGGAAAACTCCCTCTGTGGGATAGGATTGTACAGAGTGGAGAGAGCCGGTGGCCTGAAAGCCCCTGGGTGGCAGAATGAAGATTGAACAGGTACTGTGAATTCGGGGTTTGGAATATTAACTTCATTTCATGGAATATAGCAGGGTGGGCAAATAAACTGATGGATAGTAGTTTTACTGAATATCTTAAACAGTTCTTGGGTAGAAGAAATAACAAATACAAGGATATGCTATTTATTCCCAACCAGCTGTGTCCCTGCGTCCAGTCCGTGTGTCAGTGGAATTGCGCTACTGCGCATGTCGCCCACGGACACAGGGATTGGACGACGCAGAGACTTCGGGCGGCCAGGGATTGGAGGAACAGCTCCGGCTGCCGGAGAAACCGTTGGGGCTGGTGAGGCGGCGGGTCGCAGCCGAGGGTGGCGCTGATGCGGTTGGTCTGAGGGGCGGCTGCTGAGGTGGCGGCCGCCCGGCCTGAGGGGGAGAGAGAGAGAGAGAGAGAGAGAGAGAGAGAGAGAGAGAAAGCGCAGGATGGCGGCGAGGAGGCTTCCCTTGCGCGCGCGCACGCACACACACACACACAAAGGGAGCCTCCGCTGCGGCGCGAGGCCGGGCTCTGTGCCTTCTCCCAACGGAAGCAAAGTTAAGGGGGGAAGGGAGAGAGAGCGCGGAAGGAAGGAACGAAGGCTCCTCCTGCCTCTACCTCCTCCCCGCACCCCAACCCGTCACTCCAAAGAACCTACTTACCGCCCGGCGAGCAGCGAAGGAGGGCAGGAGAAGCCCCAAGCCGAGGGGACGACGGTCGGATCGGAGGCGGGGTGGGAGGGGGGAAGAAGAGGAGGAGGAGGAGGAGGAGCCGGGTAGGCTCACGAGAGCAAAGAGGTTCTAGCGCCCGTTAATTTAACGGGCTGAATGTCCACTAGTGTTCATATAATCCCAAAGCCTCTATGCACTCCAGCAGCAACTTACAGGCCTTGTTAGATGCTGCTGCTGCTGCTGCTGCTGCTGCTGTTGTTATACCTCGCCCATCTGGCTAGGCTTCTCCAGCCACTCTGGGTGGCTTACAGCATACATAAAAACATAGTAAAACATCAAACATTAAAAAGTTCCTAATACAGGGCTGCCTTCAGATGTCTTCTAAAAGTTAGGTAGTTCCACAGGGAGGGTGCTAACAACAACAACAACAACAACATTATTAATTTAGATAAAATTACAGAAGAATATCCATTAACAACTATTGCTGTGATGAGTGATTTTAATGCCAGAATGGGAGGTGATAACATTGTTATGGCTGAAAGAGTTGGTATGTTGCATGAGTGTTTGAAGGAGTTATCCTACACTTGATCTTAGCCAAAAGGCCGAGAAGCGATGAAGGAGTTATCCACTAAGACTATCAAATGATCAGATTATCAATGAAGCAGGGTTCAACCAGCTAATTATCTGTAATGGTACAGAGGTGAGTGACTCTGAAGGACAGTTTACCTTTTCCTCCATCAGAGGTGGCAGTGTAATCAATTACATGTTATTGTTCACCTACTGCAGTTTTTTATTTTCAGAATTTTTGTGGGTGTGAAAAACCAGAAAGTGACAATCAGTGCTATTTTTCCAGAAAAAGAGGTACTGGAACTCACCATGAATGCCTCCCTTGTTCTTTTATAATGTCAATGGCGCCCACCTGAGAGGTGCTGGAACTGAGTTCCAGCGAGTTCTGGCTTTAAAAAGCCCTGGTGATCATCAACCATTGATCGTTGTTAGAACTGAGGCACATTATTACATCAGTTGCCTTAGAAGCCAAACAAACCACAGCATACATATGAAGTGCTCAGCACAGTTTCTAATGGGATGCTAATCTACAATGAAGAATGGAAAATATTCTACTTAGTCATGAAGTGATCTAGTGGGGGAAGGAGTTCTTGAGGGAGGAGTTTAAGGTATTGGAGAAATATGATTAACTTATTCAAAAATGGAAGCCAGTGCTAAATATAACTAGCAGAGCTGGATATATATATATATATATATATATATATATATATATATATATATATATGCGCTAACCAATGGTATGATGAGGAACGTAGGAAAAGGAATAGATCAGCAAGGCAGGCTGGACAATTGGGCAATAAAACGCTGGTAATTGAAATCATAGAATCATAGAGTTGGAAGAGACCACAAGAGCAATCCAGTCCAACCCCCTGCCAAGCAGGAAACACCATCAAAGCATTCCTGACAGGTGGCTGCCAAGCCTCTGCTTAAAGATCTCCAAAGAAGGAGACTCCACCACACTCCTTGGCAGCAAATTCCACTGTCGAACAGCTCTTACTGTCAGGAAGTTCTTTCTAATGTTTAGGTGGAATCTTCTTTCTTGTAGTTTGAATCCATTGCTCTGTGTCCTCTTCTCAGGAGCAGCAGAAAACAACTTTTCTCCCTCCTCTATATGACATCCTTTTATATATTTGAACATGGCTATCATATCACCCCTTAACCTTCTCTTCTCCAGGCTAAACATACCCAGCTCCCTAAGCTGTTCCTCATAAGGCATCGTTTCCAGGCCTTTGACCATTTTGGTTGCCCTCCTCCGGACACGTTCCAGCTTGTCAGTATCCTTCTTGAACTGTGGTGCCCAGAATTGGACACAGTATTCCAGGTGAGGTCTGACCAGAGCGGAATACAGTGGTACTATTACTTCCCTTGATCTAGATGCTATACTCCTATTGATGCAGCCCACAATTGCATTAGCTTTTTTAGCTGCTGCATCACACTGTTGACTCATGTCAAGTCTGTGGTCTACCAAGACTCCTAGATCCTTTTCACATGTACTGCTCTCAAGCCAGGTGTCACCCATCCTGTATTTGTGCCTTTCATTTTTTTTGCCCAAGTGTAGTACTTTACATTTCTCCCTGTTAAAATTCATCCTGTTTGCCTTAGCCCAGTTCTCTAATCTGTTAAGGTCATTTTGAAGTGTGATCCTGTCCTCTGGGGTATTAGCCACCCCTCCCAATTTGGTGTCATCTGCAAACTTGATCAGGATGCCCTCAAGCCCATCATCCAAGTCATTGATAAAGATGTTGAATAAGACTGGGCCCAAGACAGAACCCTGTGGCACCCCACTAGTCACATCTCTCCAGGATGAAGAGGAGCCATTCATGAGCACCTTTTGGGTTCGGTCAGCCAGCCAGTTACAAATCCACTGAATGGTAGCATTGTCTAGCCTGCATTTTACCAGTTTCTTTACAAGAATATCATGGTGCAACAATAATTGCTAAAGGGGAAAAAAATCTTCATTGTAAACAATTTTGGCATGAATTGGAACAAGCTGCAGTTGGGAATGATACTGTTAAATTTTGGGCCTTAGTAGTACAAAAATCTATGCAATGGAAAGCTGAGGTTCATGTGCATATTCTGGCTGATAAGTGGGAAGTCTTTTTTAACCAAGCTTTCAATTACAATTTCTTAATGTTGAAGTATGTTATGGTGCCTGCTTCCCATAACTGTATGAAATGCAAGGTTTGGACTATATTACACACAAAGTGTCTATGAGCTGCTCCTAGTTAAAGAAATCTCCATAAATAAATATTATTAGTTTCATAGTCTGATCATATGCAATTTTACTCAGTGATGTCCTTTTTCTGGTCAAACTGCAAAGAACTGAAGCATTAGCAAATTAATAAAATAATTAACTTGGTAATTTTGCATAAATTTGCATGACAGTAAAAATGTTAGTTCAGAGGGAAAAGAAACATGCATTGTTTTAAGAGGATGGATACATCATTTTTTAACAATATAATAGGTATTGTCTTAGATTAGGCATTCTCTCTTGGGTGTGAGAGAGGAGGGGTGTATCACCTAAAATAGTAGTTGACACTTGGTTTCTATGAGTATAAATAATATACATGTTTTTAATTTGCTGGTTGATTAACTAGGGGAATATTTTTATTCGTTTAAAATGCTTTTAGCTGATTAATCAAATAATTTACTCCCTGCTGCAGTCCTAAATGTATTATATCCATATGCTTCTTCTTGGAATATAATCCACATTTTACTTGCTAGTAACTGTGATAGACTATGCTTTCCTATTGGAAAGGGTAGCTGATATATAACCACTGGGGGAATGAGAATGAGCCTTCAATCTTCTGTACTTACCACCTCTCCGGAAAACAATTTCTTCTCTTGAAAATATCCAGGTAACTGTCTTAATTTGTATGTGCCTTCATGAGGTCTGGAGAGGTGGCATCAGGACGGTGGGAGAAAAAGCAGGAACACACAAGCACCTGAGTTTGCTAAAACCACTGATTTTGAGTCCAGACACTTGGATACGATTGGGAACCAGGCAGAGGGTCTTCTTGGTGGTGGCACCCGCCCTGTGGAACGCCCTCCCATCAGATGTCAAGGAAATAAACAACTATCTGACTTTTAGAAGACATCTGAAGGCAGCCCTGTTTAGGGAAGTTTTTAATGTTTGATGTTTTATTCTGTTTTTCATATCCTGTTGGAAGCTGCCCAGAGTGACTGGGGAGGGCCGGCCAGATGGGCGGGGTATAAGTAATAAATTATTATTATTATTATTATTATTATTATTGAATGAAAAGAGGACAGTCATTAAACACTGCTTTGCTATGCTGAAAGTAGGATAAGCACAAGAGATCCATGAGAACCTATCCGGAAATTTTCTCTCCCTTTTTAATAATTTTAAAAATATAATTGCTTTTTCTAATAAATTGGTGGGAAGTGGTAAAAGAAAGTAAGAGAAATTATTAGCACAGCACAAGACTGTACTCAGACAGGTAAGCTCAGATTTCAGTGCAGGTAAACAACTGGCCTTCAAATTATCCAAGATAAATCAGTGGGCAGGTCCAAGTATCACATGATCATCTATTGTAGAAGTGAGGCCTATGACCTATTTGCTTGATCCTTAATCCATGGCTCTCAAGATCACCCAGTATTAAATATATTTTTTGAGAGATGTAATAATTCCTACCTGCCTCAAGGAAGTGATAGTGAGACCACTCAAAAACAAGTCATGGTAGATTTCTTTTTTTGCTGTGGTTGTAGTGTATCTTGAGTTCAGTAAGGCTTTTGACCAAGTCCCCCATGATATTCTTGCGAAGAAGCTGGTAAAATGTGGGTTGAATGGGGTAACAGTTAGGTGGATTTGTAGCTAGCTGACTGACCAAACCCAAAGAAAATTCATTAGTGGTTCCTCATTATCCTGGAAAAAAGTGACAGTAGGGTGTCGCAGAGTACTATCCTGGGTCCATTGTTGTTCAACTTCTTTGTAAAGGACTTGAACAAAGCAATTTATGGGATGCTCATCAAATTTGCAGATGACACCAAACTGGGAAGACTAGTTAATGCCACAGAAGACAGAATTGGGATTCAAGATTACAATATAATACAATACAAATACCTTTATTGGCATTACAAATTAAAGATTACCTTAATGGATTAGAGAACTGGGCACACACTAACATAATGAAATTCAATAGGGACAAATGTAAGCTTCTGCACTTGGGCAGGAAGAACCGGATGCACAAATATAAGATGGGGGACACCTGGTTTGCCAGTAGTAGTTGTTGTTGTTGTTGTTTAGTCATTTAGTCGTATCCGACTCTTCGTGACCCCATGGACCAGAGCACGCCAGGCACTCCTGTCTTCCACTGCCTCCCGCAGTTTGGTCAGACTCATGTTGGTAGCTTCGAGAACACTGTCCAACCATCTCATCCTCTGTCGTCCCCTTCTCCTTGTGCCCTCCATCTTTCCCAACATCAGGGTCTTTTCCAGGGATTCTTCTCTTCTCATGAGGTGGCCAAAGTATTGGAGCCTCAAAAGGATCTAGGGGTCTTAGACCTCAAACTTAATGTTAATCAACAGTGTGATGCAGCAGCAAAATAGACTAATGCTATTCTAGGCTGCCTCAACATAAGTCTGGTGTCCAGATCAAGGGAAGTCACAGTACCACTCTATTCTGCCTTGGTCAGACCACACCGGGAATACTGTGTCCAGTTCTGAGTGCCACAATTTAAGAAGGATATTGACAAGCTAGAATGTGTGCCGAGGTGGGTGACCAAGATGATCAAGGATCTGGAAACCAAACCTTATGAGGAACAGCTGAGGGAGCTGGGCTTGTTTGGCCTGGAGAAGAGGAGATATGAGAGTCATATTCCAATATCTAAAGGGTTGTCACATGGAAGAAAGAGCAAGCTTGTTTTCTCCTACTCTGGAGGGTAGGACCAAAGGTTCAAGTTAAAGAAAGGAAATTCTGATTAAGCATCAGGAATAACTGATTGACAGTACCACCTCTTCCTCAGGAGGTGGTAGACTCTCCTTCCTTGGAGGTTTTAAAGCAGAGGTTGGATGGTCATCCATCATGGATGCTTTAGATGAGATTTCTTGTACGACCCTAAAACACCCTAAATATAGCCTTCGGCCATGGATGACAACCATCTGGTCTCTAATTTGCCTTGGGGGGGGGGCAAGATGACAGAGTGAGTGCCAGGGACTGGCTGGACAACAAGGAGTGGTGGGAGGCACCAGCTGCAGAACCCCCAAGGGAACCCCCAGAGCAGGAAGGCTCAGAGCCTGGGGAGAGGTAAAAGGGATAAAGTAGTTGGAGCCCGAAGGGACAACAAGCTTTTGTGAGCATGGAGAGACTGTGTGAGAGAGAGCAGTTTAGACTCAAGAGGCTGAAGTAGTGCAGGGGGGGGGGCTGCAGAAGAATCGTGGGAGTCTGCCTCTCCATCTGCAACAAGCTCTCCTTCCCCCTGGTCTCCAAGGACACACAGAGTGATGTGTAGGGCAAAACGGATATTACAGGCGCCCAGATGCAGTTTGAGACTGCTTGGGAAACATCTGGCAGAGGAAGAGCTATAGAGGGGGGTAGAAGGCGGGGACCATCAGTCCTGGCAACCTCTCCACAGGGTAAGACCAACAGGGAAGTGGTGCTGTATGCATGTTGTTGCCTTGAATAAAAGTTAACTTCACTGACAACTGTCTCCGCTTCTTTATGCTGACCTGCATCTGAACCCAGCCCTGACAGTGGGTGGTGGCCTCTGAACTCCAGGCTGTTTGGGATGATGCTAATTACCTGGATCCATTCCAGTCTAGATTCAGGTGCAGCCATGAGATGGAAGCAGCCTTTTCTGCCCTGGTGGATGACTTACACCTGAGGAGGACGGGGAAAGGAATACCATGGTAGTCTTCCTGGACCTCTCGGCAGCTTTTAATACCATCTACCATGGTATCCTTTTGGGTTAGGGTTGGGAGACACTGGTCATTGCAGGGGGACTTATGCTCTGCTCCATGTCTCCTGACTTATGGGGTTCTGCAGAGGTACATTTTGTCACCTGTGTTGCCAACATCTACATGAAACTGTTGGGGAAGTCATCTGAAGGTGGTCAAAATCCTAAACTGGTGGCTGATGGCAGTTCTGGGATGGATGTTGTCATGAATGAGCCAGCCCAGCCAGCTCCCAGTGAAGGCAATAGCCAGGAAGACAGGGGGTTAACTACAAGACAGAAGGATTATAGCTGAGAGCCAACTCCCCTACCCTTAGGAATGCCAACTGATAGCAGAGTTGTGGAGAGTCAACTAGTGAAGGACAAAATGCAGGGGCTAGAAATGAAAGCAGCTCAGAGAGCGGGAAGGACCAGGAAGTACATTCTCAGAGAATGAGGAAAGGGTGGGAGCTGACCCCCTGAGTTCAAAGTCTAGGTGTATCTAGGGGGTCTTCAAGGCAGAATACATCGCAAGAGGAAGTTCGGCTGTTTCTGGTCTCACCAGAAACACCCTCCTTAGAAGGGACATCTTTGATTTATGGACGGAAGGCTGTGATGGCCACTCCTATTAACTCTGTTGTTTTTGCAATAAATCTTTTTAATTAACTAGGCTTGTTTGTTATCAAGACTCCCTGGCAGATGTGAGTCAACAAACTGAGGTTGAATCAGAACAGGATGGAAGTGTGGTGGGATTAGATGGGTTGCACTACAGAGAAATCCAATACAAGAGTTGCACTAGTGGAAACTCATTGTGCAACAGATTGCTTTTGTGCAACAAAGTTATCAGCAACCTGCTAATGCATTCTCTAGCACAACAATGCTCTTGTTATCACAAAACATTTATACAGCAGAACAAGAAAACTGTAAAATGACTTTAACTTAGCACTGCATTAGAGAGAACCCCAAGTATGCTGTTTGAGAGTGCTCCTAAGTTTGTTTGTACACTGGAAGACACTTCTGTCCTTTTTGCAAGCTGATGACTGGATAGGTGAGCAAGCTCCATTTGAGGGCTAATGATCAAGACCAAGCTGTACAGTGAAGCTCTCGTTTAGTGGGAAAAGCACTTGGAAGTGTTTTGTTCTTCTTCTTCAGCAGAACAAGTAAAAGATTATGCATAAAGCATGGCTCTGACAGCCTGCATATTGCTAAACAATGGCATGACCATGTTAGGAATAAAATGGTGCCTGGGTCAGTTTATTTCTTCTTCTTCCCACATTAGGACAGATTTAGCTGGACATATAGTTGCCATGCTCTCTGCTCCGGTTTCTCCTCGCTGCATATCAGAAACAGTTAATGAATGATGCCACATTTGGTCAAAAGTCCTTGAAAGATGAAAGGGTTTGCCTTGAGCAAACTATCAGCAGCATTGATTTTCATGTTCTGTTACAATGAGCCTATCTGCTTTTTGCTCCACTTGCATTTTGTGAGAGCTGTCTCCAGAGATGGTAAGCTTTTCTTTCTGCAGAGAGATTTTAGCATTGGCATCTCCTGTCAGTCCTGCCACTTGTGAACTCCAAAATTCATCCCAGTTTATCTTTCCTACAGAGGCTGAGCTCTTCATTATTGCCCTATTTGCCAACCACAAATGCTTTTGGAGGAAGAGTGGAATAGAAATTTAATAATTAATTAATGATTTTACATACATTGACAAGCATATTTGCTTTTCCCTGTGTGTCTCCACATTAAACCCTCTGTTCAATATTGTTAATAGGTGTGTCATGGCATATAATATATTAGGATCAGGACCGGGATTTGAAGCAATTGTATAAACCATTTGGGCCAGGTCAGGGATGTCTAACATAAGATGCAGGTGTAAAGAATTTACTTTGCCTAGGTGCCAGTAGCTTTGACAGCAGGTACCTTATCAAGACCTTTAGATCTTCCATATGACTCTCCACAGCAGCCCTAACACACTCACATAACTCTTGCCTCAAGACTTCAGGCCTACAAAGTGAGCATTGGGGCTGGACTGCCAATGCTACTGGTCATGTTGTTTGAATGCCTGATTATCATCTTCTAAAGCAACTAGTGCTGGACCATAAAGATGGCTGGTCGCCGAAGAATTGATGCTTTTGAATTCTGGTGCTGGAGGAGACTCTTGAGAGTCCCATGGATCAAACCTATCCATTCTGAAGGAAATCAGCCCTGAGTGCTCACTGGAAGGACAGATCCTGAAGCTGAGGCTCCAATACTTTGGCCACCTCTATTCCGAACTTAAAAATGCAAAGTGTAATGCTGGTGGTCAACAAAAGAGGTTTAAAGACTCTCTCAAGGCAAATCTTAAAAAAAAGTAGTATAAACACTGACAACTGGGAAACACTGAACAGCCTTTACCAAAGGTGTCATGGGTTTTGAAGACGCTCAAAATCAGGACGAAAGGGAGAAATGCGCTAAGAGGAAGGCACGCTTGACAAACCCTCACCTTGATCAACCCCCACCCAGAAACCTATGTCCCCACTGTGGAAGGATGTGTGGATCCAGAATTGGCCTCTACAGTAATGTACAGACTCACTGTTAAGACTGTGTTCATGGAAGACAATCTTACTCAGCTACAAGTGATCACCAAAGAAGAACTGCTGTGTGTCTCAATAGTAGCATTACATCCATGTCAATATCAAGAAGCCAATTCCAATGAAGGAAGAAGGAAGGAAGTCCTTTCCCTTTTCCCTCATCAAGTAACTCCTTCAGAATGTTTTCCCAAGGACTATAGAAATGTCAGTATTTCCCTGTGGTTACTTGAGTGTAGCCAAATGCCAGACATCAAAAGCATTTCTGGCCCCAGTCACATTTCCATAATTTTGTTTCACACCATATCCATATTAATCCATATTAATCAGTGTTTTTCTCTATCTCTAAATATGATTTTTTTAAAAATTAAGAACGCCATCCACAATCCACATTAGCTCATTTTATAGTGCCACATCATAATCCTGGATTTGCATGGTTTGGATGGGGTAGGGAGCAAAAGTGAAGGCAGGTTGCACAACTGCAATGCCCATCAAATGGCAGAAAGAAGGAAGGAGCAGGGGACATTAAAACAACTGAAGAAGATTGAGTAAAATAGGGATGGAGGAAACTGAGAGAGAAAAATGTGATTTTAAACAATAGAAGAGGTTTGAATAAAGTACTAGGGAATATCTGGGGCTTCCACATCATCTCTCTCACATGAGGCAGCTGAGGAATAGAAGAGGGAAGAGTTTGAGTACAGTGAGCATAGTGAGAAGGGAGAGGAAATAATAGTACAGTCGTACCTTGGATCCCAAACGCCTTGGTACTCGGACGTTTTGGCTCCCGAATGCTGCAAACCCAGAAGTGAGTGTTTCGGTTGCAAACATTCTTTGAAACCTGAACATCTGACAGGGTTTACAGGGTTTCCGAGGCTTCCGATTGGCTGCAGGAGCTTCCTGCAGCCAATCTGAAGCCGTGCTTTGGTTTCCGAATGTTTTGGAAGTCGAACGGACTTCTGGAATGGATTCCGTTCTACTTCCAAGGTGTGACTGTAATAGTAATAGTAGTAATAATAATAATAATAATACTTGTACCCTGCCCATCTGACTGGGTTGCCCCAGCCACTCTGAGCAGCTTCCAACATAATATAAAAATACAGTTGGACATCAGACATTAAAGATTCGGCTTACAGGGCTGCCTTCAGATGTCCATGGAAGGTCATATAGTTATTTATCTCTTTGACACCTGACAGGAGAGCATTCCACAGGGCAGGTGCCACTACCAAAAAGGCTTCCTGCCTGGTTCCCTGTGATTCCACTTTTCATAGTGAGGGAACTGCCAGAAGGCCCTCAGAGCTGGACCTCAGTGTCTGGGCTGAACGATGGGGTTGGAGACGCTCCTTCAGGTATACAGCACCAAAGCCATTTAGGACCTTAAAAGTCAGCACCAACACTTTGAATTGTGCTCGGAAATGTACTGGGAGCCGATGTAGGGTTTTTTTAGGACTGGTATTATGTGGTTCCAGAGGCCACTCCCATCACCAGTCTAGCTGCCACTTTCTGGATTGGTTGTAGTTTCCAGGTCTCTTTCAAAGATAGCATTGCAGTAGTCTAAATAGGAGATAACTAGAGCATGTACCACTCTGGTGAAACAGTGCGCAGGCAGGTAGAACCTCAGCTGGCACACAAAATGGAGGTAGTAGACAGCTGCCCTGGACACAGAATGCTGGAAGGGGTGGAAGTGGCTGCTTTAAACAACAACACTCTCAGAGACTGGTTGGGTGATGAAGAGCTGTGGGAGACACCAGCCCAAGAACCCTCAGGGATGACACAGAGGAAGACTTAGACCTGGGACAGTGGTGGTAGGACACTGAGGAACGGAAAGGACAAGCTGGAAGGTGATAGAAGCAGGAGGTTTGAGTGAACATGGGGGGGGGGTCAGAAGAAGAACGCAGTTCCAGGGCAGGGCAGGGTCCCGAGGGTCTCAGTGTGGGCACAGAGAGGAGCCAAACGCTGCTTCAGTTGCCCAGTCTCTCTTCTGCTGGATCTCCTTCTCCACTGACATCCAGATCACAAAGAATATTGAATGTTGGTGAGCAACGGACCAAAATGCAACTATGTCTGATTTTAAGTCTGAGCTGTAGATTGCTGCTGGAGTATTGCTGTAGAATGGATTTCATGCTGAGTCATAGACTGTCTGCTGTGAATCTGTTGTTTTAATTGAACTATTGTTATAGCTTCAATATTGATTATATTGTATGTATTTTTTCTTGCAATCCACCCTGGGATCCTGAAAATGATTAAGTTTGGGGTATTAAGTGCAAGCAAGCAATAAACAAACAAACAATAAAATTAAGGCATCTGTCAGAACTGCCTTTCCCGGGTCTTCTTGTGCCTAGCATGCTACAGAGCAGCATACAAACACTGGAAGGGGAGATGCCTCCCTCCCACTTGCCACTTGCCTCCTACTCCCAGTAGAACAGTAGTCAGCTAACTGCTTGGAAAGGAAAGAAGGAAGAACTTTAAGGCTCCCGTGTGGGAAGGGGATGTTGGCTGGAGGGCTGGTTGTGCTGGAAGTAAGGACGAGGGAGATTTTTGTCCAGTCTGCATTTCAAAGTGAACTAACTTAACCTGCACTTCCAGGACTTATGCTTGGATCAGAACAAAATTATGATTAAATTCTCTGAATTTTGCGATTCAGCTCTTAGCTCAAAAATGTAGATTTTTACATACATTTAAATGTGCACTTAAGATAAAATACATGTAGAAACATTACACTGAGGTAAAATACCTATCTATTTACATATGAATTTCACTTTTTGAATTTGTTTTATTTAAAAAAAAAAACCCACAGATTACTGTGGAAATGAGGACACATGTGCTTGGAGGCCAGCAAAGTGCTTGGAGGCCAGCGACGGAGGAGGGAGCACAAGGTGAGCTGAGCTTGAGGGACACTCTGTAGGTTTTGTGGGTTTGTCTTTTTGAGGCTGTGTGTGATTATGTTTGTGTGCTTATTGTTTCCTTACTTGTTTGTGTGCTTCTTTCCTAAGGTTTGTGCTTGTTTTCTAGGGCTTCTGCCTCTTGGATTTGTGTGTGTGTGTTTGTTTCTGGCCGGGTGCTCTCCCTGAGCAGGCGGGGCTTGTGGTGAGTCAGGTGATTAGCTGTGGGCGGAGCTAGCTAGTGCTTGGAGGCCAGCGGCGCGCGCAGTTTAACCCATCTTTTAGGTAAAGGGGAGCTAGTCTCAAACGTTTACCGGTATTTGGGGAGACCTAGGCTTCTTTTTTGTCTTGACTTCAAGTTTTTCAAGATGGAGGGCAAGGGAATAACTGCAGTCGCCTGCAATTCCTGCGCAATGTTTGCCTTCTTGCCAAAGGATGTAGGCAGCTACACCTGCAGCAAGTGCAAGTTGGTTGCCCTACTAGAAGACAGGGTCCAGCAACTTCAAGCCCGTGTATCTACGCTCCAGAAAATTAAAGAGCTGGAGCTTTTCTTGGATGCAGCAGAGCACACTGTCTGCACCAAGGAGGAGACAGGGCAAATCCAAGGAGGAGGTCAGTTCCCCAACACAGGAGCCAGATGTATGGAGGAACGTGACTCACAGAAGTAGAATGCCCAGGGATCGCTCTGAGTGTTTAGAACTACAAAATCGATTTGAAGTGCTCTCCTTTAACATGGAAGACGAAGAACAGACTCCATTTGAAGATCTCTCCCTCATCACAGTTGATGAGGTATATGAAGACGAGCAGCAAAGTCAGTCCTCCGGGAATGTGCAGGTGACCTTGGAAGAGACAGCACATGGAAGAATCCCGACCAAGCCTATGAGGAGGCGTGTAGTGGTGATAGGGGATTCCCTACTGAGAGGTACAGAAGCAGTGATCTGTGAGCCTGACAAGACATCTCGAGAGGTGCGCTGTCTCCCCGGGGCCAAGATCCAAGATGTAACAGAACAGCTGCAAGGAATCATAAAACCCACTGACAAATACCCCTTCCTTTTGGTCCATGTGGGAACCAATGACACTGTAAGCCATAGCCTCCAGAAGATCAAACGTGATTATGAGGCTCTGGGCAGGAAGTTGAAGGAATTAAATGCACAAATTGTCATCTTATCGGTCCTCCCAGTTGAACGTCGTGGCCCAGTGAGAGAGGGGAAAATAGGGGAAGTGAACAACTGGCTTCGCAAATGGTGCCAGCAGGAACGGTTTGGATTCTTAGATCACGGTCTGCAGTTTCTTGAAGATGGACTTCTGGCAAGTGATGGACTGCACCTCACAAGGGTTGGGAGGAATGTTTTTGCCAATAATCTCAAAAACCTCATCAGGAGGGCTTTAAACTGACTATTGTGGGGGAGGGAGACAGTGGTCCTGATGGTAGGAGTCTATCAAGTGCTGAAGATGATCATCCAAATGTCAAGGACCAAATGGAGCAAAAAGCACACAGACCTAGTGGTGGGAGGAAAAAATCCTTAAATAAGAGACTAGGGGGAATGATCAATGGTCTTCAATGTCTGTATACTAATGCACAGAGCATGGGAAATAAACAAGATGAACTTGAGCTCTTGGTACAGCAAACTAAATACGACATAATAGGCATCACTGAAACCTGGTGGGATGAGTCTCATGATTGGAATGTAGTAATAGAGGGATACAATCTATTTCAGAGAAATAGACCAAACAGGAAAGGAGGAGGAGTGGCGTTATATGTCAGGGATGTGTATACCTGTGAAGAGATCCATGATTTAAAACTTCAAAGCCAAATTGAGAGTATCTGGGTCAAAATTAAGGGAGAGAAAAATAACAGTGATCTCATTGTGGGAGTTTACTATAGACCCCCCCAGCCAAACTGAGGACACAGATGACGCCTTCCTGGAACAGATGACCAAGCATTCAAAAGGAAGTGAGATAGTAGTAATGGGGGATTTCAACTATCCTGATATTTGTTGGATGTCAAACTCAGCCAAGAGCACAAGGTCGAACAGATTCCTCACTGGCCTTGCACACAATTTCATTGTCCAGAAAGTGGGAGAAGCAACAAGAGGATCAGCCAATTTAGATCTGATCCTAACCAATAGTGATGACCTGGTTAGTGGGGTAGAAGTGGCAGGATCATTAGGTGGGAGTGATCATGCTCTTCTGGAGTTTATTATAGAGTGGAAAGGAGCAACCAAGCATACTAAGACCCAAATTCTAGACTTTAAGAAAGCCGACTTCAGAAAACTTAGGGAAATGCTGGGTGTGATCCCATGGTCACTAATACTAAAAGGGAAGGGAGTTCATGATGGATGGGAGATTGTTAAAAAGGAGATATTAAAAGCACAACTTCAAGCAGTACCAATGAGACAAAAACATGGAAGGTGCCTATCTAAAAGAGTGGCTATCTAAAGAACTTTTAACTGAGTTAAGATTTAAAAGCGATATGTACAAAAAATGGAAAAAGGGGGAAATCACCAGAGAGGAATTCAAACAAATAGCCAGCACGTGTAGAGACAAAGTCAGAAAAGCTAAAGCACAGAATGAACTCAGGCTTGCTAGAGAGGTTAAAAGCAATAAAAAGGGTTTTTATGGGTATTTCCGTAGCAAAAGGAAGAACAAGGAAACAGTGGGGTCACTTAGAGGAGAAGAATGTGAAATGCGAACAGGGGACGCAGAAAGGGCAGAACTCCTCAATACCTTCTTTGCCTCAGTCTTCTCCAAAAAAGAAAACAATGCCAGACCTGAAGAATATGGAGCAGATGATACAGCAGGGAAAACACAGCCCAGAATAAGTAAGGAGGTAGTACAAGAATACTTGGCTAGTTTAGATGTATTCAAGTCTCCAGGGCCAGATGAACTACACCCAAGAGTATTAAAAGTACTGGCAGAGGTGATTTCAGAACCACTGACAGTAATCTTTGAGAATTCCTGGAGAACAGGCGAAGTCCCAGCTGACTGGAGGAGGGCAAATGTTGTCCCTATTTTCAAAAAGGGGGAAAGAGAGGACCCAAACAATTACCGCTCAGTCAGCCTGACATCAATACCAGGAAAGATTCTAGAGCAGATCATTAAGCAAACGGTCTGTGAGCACCTAGTAAGGAACGCTGTGATCACTAAAAGTCAGCATGGGTTTCTGAAAAATAAGTCATGTCAGACCAATCTGATCTCATTTTTTGACAGAATTACAAGCCTGGTAGATGAAGAGAACGCCGTGGATGTAGCCTATCTTGATTTCAGCAAGGCCTTTGACAAGGTGTCCCATGATATTCTTGTAAAGAAGCTGGTAAAATGTGAGCTAGACGATGCTACCATTCAGTGGATTTGTAACTGGCTGACTGACCGAACCCAAAGGGTGTTCATTAATGGATCCCCTTCATCCTGGAGAGAAGTGACTAGTGGGGTGCCACAGGGTTCTGTCTTGGGCCTAGTCTTATTCAACATCTTTATCAATGACTTGGATGATGGGCTTGAGGGCATCCTGATCAAGTTTGCAGATGACACCAAATTGGGAGGGGTGGCTAATACCCCAGAGGACAGGATCACACTTCAAAATGACCTTAACAGATTAGAGAACTGGGCCAAGGCAAACAGGATGAATTTTAACAGGGAGAAATGTAAATTACTACACTTGGGCAAAAAAAATGAAAGGCACAAATACAGGATGGGTGACACCTGGCTTGAGAGCAGTACATGTGAAAAGGATCTAGGAATCTTGGTAGACCATAAACTTGACATGAGTCAACAGTGTGATGCAGCAGCTAAAAAAGCCAATGCAATTCTGGGCTGCATCAATAGGAGTTTAACATCTAGATCAGTGATGGCTAACGTTGACCCTACAGATGTTTTGGGACTACAACTCCCATCATCCCTGACCACTGGTCCTGTTAGCTAGGGATGATGGGAGTTGTAGTTCCAAACATCTGGAGTGTCAAGGTTAGCCATCACTGATCTAGATAGGAGTATAGCATCTAGATCAAGGGAAGTAATAGTACCACTGTATTCCGCTCTGGTCAGACCCCACCTGGAATACTGTGTCCAATTCTGGGCACCACAGTTCAAGAAGGATACTGACAAGCTGGAACGTGTCCAGAAGAGGGCAACCAAAATGGTCAAAGGCTTGGAAACGATGCCTTATGAGGAACGGCTTAGGGAGCTGGGTATGTTTAGCCTGGAGAAGAGAAGGTTAAGGGGTGATATGATAGCCATGTTCAAATATATAAAAGGATGTCATAAAGAGGAGGGAGAAAGGTTTGTTTTCTGCTGCTCCAGAGAAGCGGACACGGAGCAATGGATTCAAACTACAAGAAAGAAGATTCCACCTAAACATTAGGAAGAACTTCCTGACAGTAAGAGCTGTTCGACAGTGGAATTTGCTGCCAAGGAGTGTGGTGGAGTCTCCTTCTTTGGAGGTCTTTAAGCAGAGGCTTGACAGCCATCTGTCAAGAATGCTTTGATGGTGTTCCTGCTTGGCAGGGGGTTGGACTGGATGGCCCTTGTGGTCTCTTCCAACTCTATGATTCTATGATTCTATGATTCTATGTGCAACTGGCATGAGCTGGAAATAGAGTTGTAGTGCCAGAAAGATTTTTTGCAGAAATATCCAAACTTTAGTCCTTGTCCTGCACAGCCGGATGGGAGGGGAAACCTGATATTTAACTTTCTGACTCTTCCTCCCTTAATTGTCTCCAGTCCGAAGGAGAGAGATGTTATGATACCACTGGGGGTGAAAGAGGTCCTGGGGGTAAAGATCAAGCAAGGGTAATCAATTTGTGATTCAGGTTGTCTGTTATCTT